>OX940900.1:16616991-17816991 GCA_954871355.1 Cabera pusaria | reverse complement strand
GATTTTACACAGTGGTTGCACAAATAAGTTGGCAGCTGCCTAGGGTGCCTAGTGCGAGTTGTCTATACTAATATTATAAAGAGAGAACATTTGTATGTTTGTAATGATTTGAAACTACTGGACCGATTTAAAAAATTCTTTCACTAGTATATAGAATAGACTTTCGGAATGAAAATAGGCTATATATTATCCCGTTTAAATCAAAGGTACATTCGTGGAGACCTAATTTGCAACCTAAGTCGAAAAAAAACGGTCGAAAAAACACTTTTCTTACGAACGCTGCTCAATTGAAAACAGATGAAAGAATATTTTCTATACAAGAGTTGTACAACTTAATAAGATCTACAAAAAAGTCCGCAACAGCATAAGTCTATCTCTTAAGGTTGACTCACAGTAACCATTTTAATCTTAAATTTTTTGTTAAATATATTACATAACTTCCAAGGCTATTTTTAAGTATATAGTATTAATCCTTATCCAAATAATTACGTTAATTAGCTTGGCCACATATTATAGATTAAAATTGTCCTTTACAGTACATAATTCAAATGAAAACTCTAGAAGATATCACGGATTTCACATACACGCATCGCAAAATTAATAAAATATCTGCAGTAAAACCACAGATTAAGTCATAATACTACTAAGAAAATATTATTATAAGCTTAGCGATGCTGTAGATCCCAACCGATCACAATCAATTTGAAGTCAATATAGTATAATAATATATTTTTACTGTATAAAATTCTATTGTATAATATAGTTATGATCTATATATAAACCACCCCGACTGATCTATGTATAATCTTTTCAATAACACATTTAAACTCTGAGCTGTAAGTTGGTGTGGATTGGAGTATTCTGTAGAGTACAGGAGATGTCCCAGCATCAGGTCAATGCTTCCATGCTCTTACAATATCGTTGAAGAAGAAGATTTTCGAATTAATCTATCTATATCTATATAATAGACCTATGAAAGTTGATTTCATAGCGCAATTAACTAGAAAAAAGCTCATAGTTTTATAACGATTGAACGAATTTTCATGAATCAAAGCTAAGAACACTCTCGATGAAGACATCTATCAAACAAAAAATATATATATATAATAAATAATAAAATCAAAATCGGTTAATCCGGTTGGGTGCTAAGATGCTACAGACAGACACAGATACACACGTTAAACGTATAATACCCTTTCTTTGATTGATTTTGATTCAATGATCCCACTACCTCTGTACGAAAACCCATGATTCATGAATGCACATAAAACTTTCATTGGTAGGTATATAGCTAGGATTAGAACCAACGACCGTCGGGTCAGAATCAAGGTAACTATCCTTTACGCCAAAGGGCTGTACAATATCACTACGTAAGTATTATAAAACAAAGTCCATCACTGCGTCTGTCTGTCTGTTTGCAATAATCTCAATAGCTACTGAACGGATTATCATGCAGTTTTCACCAATAGCCAGAGTGTTTATGAGGAAGGTTTAGGTGTATAATTCGTTAGGTTTTGTGTAAATTGGTTGAAATATGACGATGATTGTTAAATATGTTAATATTTTATATTTGATGCAACAAACTGATACAAATTTTGTAGGCATATATGTTCTACCCATGCGAAGTCGGGGCGGGCTGCTAGTATGAAATAAAAAGCGTCATCTAGTGTGTGTAGAATAGGCAACATAATAATTACCATAATATAAATCTAGGAAACGCGCACTAGGTACTTTGTTATCAAATACTTGTTGTTTTCATATTCAACGTAATAAAAATAATAGGACCTACATAGCGATTCAACATGGGAATGCAGCGTTCTTGGCTCATTACCATACGGACATACCTCAATAAAACAAAAGATCATAATGATTACCTTAACAAATGAATATCAAAATGATTTGTACAACACATTAGTAAGAATAACGGCCCAAGTTAGTCTGATATCATCCTTCTAATAGTAATACTAAAGATATTAACCACGCCCCAGCGCACGGCTTGGGACGGTTAACTTTGCTAAATTGCAGGTACTAGCTACTTGTAACTTAAGTGGCTGGTTTAAGTAATTCCTATTTGATGGTGTTTTGGAAGCTGTTGTATAAACTGTGGATCTTTGTCATCCAATGGATATTTGTTAGGTACTATACGTAACAAGTATCGGCGGATTTTACTAAGACCGTAAGACTACTATCTCTGCCGTGCTAAAACTTACGAATACACATTAGACTTCTGTAATTACCGATAAAGTAAACCTCCATAAATTACTACAAGTTTGCTAAAATAGCCCATGTGCTCGTAAAATTAATGATTATAATTGTTAATTACAGTAATTTGTTCCACGTGTTACCTTTTGTTAGTAAAGTGCTTACTTCTGAAGCGTAATATATAACTTTTAGGCCAGCGTTTGACCACTATCTCGCCTGGTGGTAACCGATGATGTAGTCTAAGATGGTGAACACCCTAGGCCTAGAATACTCTTGTGTGTTGCTGGAACACCGTGAGGTTATGGTGGCAGATTTCCTTCTTGATGGTGGTAAGCTACTTTTTGATAGCAAGTCAGACGGAACATTTATATAATATACTCCTACCACGTGTTGAAGAACACCCGTGCTAGGATTTGAAACGTCAACCCCTCGCTTAGAAGTGAAGCCAGCTGTCCATTACGCTAACGGGCTCAAAAGACCGAGACAGCATCAGATCAGTGAGGTGAGATAGTGGTATAACTAGTCTGACGATGATATCTCATCGCTTACCAATAAGCAAGATAGTGGCCAAGAGCTTGCCTAAAATAAAAAAAAAAAATTAGGATAATCTAAATTGTAAATATTAATATTACCGCACATCTATCAGAATCAACTTATCACCTCCAACAACTTTGACAAATATTTTTCTTATGAACTTTTTTTTTCTTATTAATATTATTAAGTACTTCAAATAACATAATCACCATACAATTTTTTTCGACTTTCATTTTGTACATACATTTTAACATGACATTTCTATTTATTTATCTGATATTATATATTTTGGAGAAAAAAATAATAAAATAAATATATATCACCATACTTAATATCTAGGTACTTAAGAACCTAATTTACCCACATGTTTATCACCAAAGTGCGTCTCCCGTATCTAATTAAGCAACCTCCTCTCGAAGGTTCGACGAGCCATTGCGAATTCAAATAAACAAGCCGGCGATCACATGTCTCTCGCAAGACAAATAGTTCCCCCTTCTGTGTGTTACCATTTCTCTTGGATCTCTGGGATAGCATCTTAAATAAGATCTCCGTCGGATTCGGGGAGACTCATATCATTAGTGGTATTAGGTTTAGTTATTTGTGCCTAAATGTTGAGGGATAGACTTTACATTAATACTACGGCTTAGTAAGCTTAATGGATACAGATAGGTATTGGGCAAATTTGTGTCAATCTTATAGCGGCACTTGCATAGTGGTAAGACACTGTCTAGTGTTTGCCTGGCCCGCTATAGCTATCCTCAAGTTCGAAAATCTATTCGACAAGTTCGGTAAACATCTAATAAGTAATATGTTCCGGCAGCTATTCTTGAAAGCATTTTTCCATTCCTATATGAAGTTAAAAATAATAAAATTTTACTATGAACATACTATTGGATGTATTGGAGCAAAATTATGCGTTCGCTGTCAGTCCTGTTGACCTTTGCCGACCTTTACAGCTTCATCAGGGTCAAGTTAGAGAGGGGACTAATACTACAACTCAACCTTAGAATTTGGTAAGGTCTAACTAGATCCAATGTCCTAAGTTTCAACCTTTTAGAGGTGAGATCGCCACCAAAACCAAAACAAATAAATAAAAGCTTGTAAAAAGGCTTTAGCACAAAATATCAAGCTAACGGGCTCCAATAGGTCCTAAATAATCATTACCTTCAAAAATACTATCCATTTTTAAAAGATAGGCATGGATACCCTCATTCCTCGAGGAATGCTGGCAGTTCACCTGCAGGGTAGGAAACCAACAGAACCCGTTGAAATGTCAGTGCTATATTTAGGCCACAGATTACAATACAATACAAAATACAAAAACTCTTTATTGTATACCAACATAAATAATACAAGGAAACATTTAAACAAACATAATAACTATTAGGTTACAATGGGCGGTCTTATTGCTGACAGCAATTTCTACCAGACAACCTTTGGATGGACAGAAATACAGGAAGTAATAGACGGTGGTGTACAATAAATAAAATAATAATAAAAAAGTTCATAATAAAATTAACGAATAATTTAATAATAAACCTAAATATATGTATGTATCTTTAATTTATATATTATATATACATAAAATCTATATATATATATATATATATAAAACATATACACATTATAAAATAGCGATAAATACCGTAAATATACAATAAATAGTAAATGTTACTTACATACACGTACACATCATAATAATAAATAAATATTATATTATGAGTGACAAATAATGATTTTTCACCATGTTTTTGAAAATCGGTAAAGATTTTGCTCGTCTTACATCTAAAGGCAGATCATTCCAGAGTTTTGATGCTTGTGCTGTAAAGGAATTGGCAAAATAATCTGTAGTATGTGCAGGGATCTTAAGTAGGAGGGTTTCATGGGAACGTAAGGAGAGAGAATGAGATTGGTGTAGAAATTGAAAGCGTTCTTTCAGGTAAGGAGGAGTAAAGGGAATGAAAAGAACAGAATAGAATAAGGACACACAAATCCTGGGAGGCTACCGACCACCTGGCAACAACTTCAACCCCGATGATATGAGAAAGATACTGGACGGGACGACTCCTACTCTGCTGGCGGCGGATCTAAATGCCAAGCATCTGATGTGGGGGTCTAGAGTAATCTCACCATTGGGGAAGAAACTACAGGAAGACGCCGAAAGGAACGGATATGTCGTCATAGGCCCAGACTCGCCTACACACATTCCAAACTGTCCCAGATACCATCCGGATGTTATCGACGTGGTTGCACACCAGAATCTGCACATCCCGGTACACATCGACGTGCTCTACGTGCCTAGATGAGCAGCACCTCCCGCTGCTCATCACCGTAGGCGCAGAGGCACAAGCTACCCTACCAAGAGGAGAAGTAAAAAAGGTTAACTGGGAGAAATACCAAGCCAGCCTGAAAACTATGACCGTTGGAAAACTGTCGACTCCAGAAGACATCGAACAGTGTGCGATGGAGTTGACAACCACCATACAGAAGGCCAAAGAAGGTGCCACTACCATCACCCAAAAACTAAGGTGGAGAGAGGAGCTGCCCGCAAGACTGCAGAGGATGCACGACAAAAAGCGAAGCCTCAGAGCTCTGTGGGCCCACACGAGATGCCCAACAGTCAAGGCTGAACTGAACGCACTCGCAGAAAAACTCTCCACCGAAGTCCATATATGGAAAGGCGCCAATTGGGACAGCCACATAGCCAAAGTATCGGATGACCAAACCAGCCTGCATAGATTGAATCGGCAGCTAACGAGAGCCAAAGTTCCAGTCTGCCCACTACTGGACTCTACCGGCCGGAGGTGCTACCCTGCTGCCCAGCGAGCTGAACTCCTGGCCGATCACCTGTCCGATCAGTTTAAGAACCACCCTGTCCCGAATGATGCTTCGAGGGAAGTCCTGGCCCATCATCGAGAAGTTGCTGACTGTACAGCCGTTCTACTCCAGACCCCGGTCCAACCACTGGAAGGAGACGCCTTCATCACCCCGACCGAAGTTGCTAAGACCGTGAGGAGACTGCAGGCCAAGAAGGCACCGGGCATAGACGGCATTACAAATGCAGACCTCAAACAGATGCCATATAGAGGCCTGGTCTGCTTAACCAGGCTTTTTAATGGCATTCTGCGTACCTACCACTTCCCCTCAGCGTGGAAAACCGGGAAGGTTATAATGTTGCCGAAACCGGGGAAAGACAGACGGCAACTTGCGAGCTACCGGCCCATCACCCTCTTACCGCATATCGCCAAGTTGTTCGAGCGTCTGCTGCTGCGGAGGCTGCACCCACACTTCACCCCGCGAGAAGAACAGTTCGGCTTCCGCACGCGCCACTCAACGACGCTCCAACTAACAAGAGTGCTGCACCACTTGGCCGAAGAACACAACAGAGGAAGAAGAAGCGTCGCCGTCTTCCTTGATATAGAGAAGGCCTTCGACAGAGTGTGGCACGAAGGCCTCCTCTACAAGATGGCACGTACGACGCTACCGTCTTCACTGTTATGCACCATCGCGTCCTTCCTCAAAGAACGGAAGTTCTGTGTGTCCGTCGAGGGCGTCGACTCCGGACTCAGAACAGTCGCAGCGGGCGTACCACAGGGGAGCTGCCTATCGCCCCATTTGTACGCCCTCTTCACCGACGACATTCCGACGCTTGGGGAAACTCATCTGCGCCCAGGAGAAAGGGATCTCACGCTTGCCCTGTACGCAGACGACAGTGCATACATCGCGTCATCCACAAGTCCGAAGATAGCGGCAAGGAGGATACAAAAGATCCTGAACATCCTCCCGGAATGGCTCGACAAGTGGCGCATGGCCGTCAATGTGGCGAAGACGACGGCGCTGCTAACCGGTCAGCAACGAATCCTACCACCTCCACTGCAGCTGAGAGGTCAAGATGTCAAATGGGAGTCAACAGTGAAGTACCTGGGCATCTATATTGACCGGACGTTGAGGATGCGCCCACAGGTGGATCACGCCGTCCACCAGGCCAAAGCCGCGAGGGCACTGCTCCGTCCGGTCCTGTACTCTCAGCTGCCTCTTCACACCAAAGTCGGCATATATAAGACTTACGTCAGGACAAGACTGACATGTGCCGCACCGGCATGGTATGCTCTTTGTTCAGAAGCTCAAAGAAACCGTCTGCAAATAATACAAAACGTCACCCTGCGGATGTGCACGGGAGCCGGTCGTTACGTGCGCAATGACGTAATCGCCCGGGACGTGAAGATCGAAACGGTGAGGGAGTTCGTGGTTCGTATGGCGCGCGGTCAGTATGATCGCGCTGACAACGGACCACACCCTCACCTGTGGAACATTGCGCCGCTTCACGCCCGGCCGCCAGACGACGCCGTAACGACCAGGCGTGCACTCCCACGCGACATCGTCCCGGTGACAACGGATGACACAGACGACGCCAGCGAAGAGGAGGCATGAGAGCATACCACGTTGGATATACCCAACCCATACTACCGAAAGAGGGCCGCAACAAGCCCGCACGCTCCCCGGGAAAACTTTTTTTTTTCTTTTAAAATTTTTACGATTAGTGCTAAATTAAACAAAGTATTAAAAATAAACAAGGTATTTTTTCTTAAAATCTACTACTTTTACAAACATTTTATCACACGCAATTCAGTGTAATAATTAAAAATAATTTGGTTAAAAAATGTTTAATTAGTACCTATCTAACTTATAACCAAAACTTTTACAATTGAATAGTAATACTGTAAAAATATTTAATAATATAACTCATAATATTCTAACTGGATTTAAGGCTAATTAGTCTAATATTCTAGTTTGAACTAAGTTTAGTTAGTCTAATAGGAAAACGTTTACCGCCATCTATTGACAAGTAGCAATTTATGCTCTAACATCGATCAAGCTTTTTGTCCAGGCATACTAGATGGCAGCACCAATAGATTTAAAATCAATACTGCAGCTTTACGTTGTTACGGCTAGGTACTATTTAATTAATTTATCATAAGTAAATTTAGATACAACGTTTATAGTGGGCGAAACACAAGATCTCAAACATTATTTTATTTTATCCTACCACGTTATAGTGATAGGACTTCTCCTAGTCCGTCTGGGGCAATAGGTACCAACTGCTACGTTGTCTGTTATTTAGCCTTCAAATAGATGTCTCATGCCCGTTTGCACTAAACTTAAGAATCGCCTTAGCTTGTCAATAATATTTCACAAAATAAACAAATCCGGCTACCAAAATCTCAAAATATCGATAAATATAGGAGCATTATTAGCCTATCTGCAAGTTATACGTTGAGACTTTTATTTCCCGGTGTTGCTTTATTTGCGATATTTTGAAATCTTAGACGATTCTTAAGTTTAGTACAAACGGGCTTTAATTGTCCACGAGCAATGCAGTGACGTGCAAAATTCTGATTATGTAAAGATTTGCATGCCACTGTTTCCTTATAAAGGCACATGTCATAAGCTTACCATCAACGTGTCTTTCTTGTCTTACTTTATATACTTAATAAATAATATTAAATGTTACATCTTTTTTAAACACAAGCTTATCGTATAGACGATATAATATTTAATGAAAAATACTAATAATAACAATACATACTAGCCCAAGTTCGACTGGCCTACCATAATCACGCTCACGAGACACTCGTGTGCACCGAATGACGCGGTGTTCACAAGTTGACCTTTACAAAACCGCATATTATATTTTACTATACTACTTAAGAAAATAAAAAATATTACCTTTATGGAGTTCCAGTCCCTAAAGCCAGGCGGTCAGCTCATCATCATCGTCACCATCAGTCTACCTGTACGGTCAACGTACATTAACCCTAATTTTAGCTGACGGCGCGTTCTTAGTGCACGCGTCGCAATGCATTTTAAGTATTACACATTAGCTTATTTTTTTAAGAAATAAATCAGTGTTCTTTTTACCAACCAAAGCGGTTTTAATCACTCTCCCGGATTCTTCTATCATTATTCTAGTTTTATCATTGTTTACTGTGTCAGGACTTACACCTTACACTTTCTTTCATAGGAATTTCTATGGCACGACACTAAGCTCGGATTTCAGCTCTTTGTCTCCAATTCCTGCTAGCCAGGTCAGCTCGATGGTACCATATTACTGCATTGTCAATTTGTCACCAAAAACACGCAAGTATACCTAATTTTAGTCCAATCGAAGGTCAGAAAGTGATTATAATTTAATTTCTAAGATATGATTCACACAGACATAATTTAAAGACATACATACTCACACACGACAAGTGAAATAAAAACTTGTACAAAGATGACGCTATACGGCTGTATAGCAAGCTACCTCTTTTTTTTTCTCTGCCCAGTATTTGAAGACTAAAAACAAAAAATGTAAAACCTTGTGGTAGGTCCCTAAGAGTGCAATGTCTTAAAATCTAATAAATAATTACAAAATCAACACACGCTACGAATATGCTACAGCGCTACGAAATCTAGCGATGTGCTACAAATACTCTAAAAACGCTTTTGCATTTAGCTACATGCATTTTTTTTCTGCACTAAATGTTGCTATGTTGCACATAACGATTGATACTATGATAATTTTTAATTATATTTGGGTATGTTATTCGTTGTTTTCATTAAAAATCCTTCGTCATTTTGTAATATGGAAGATTTTCGCTACCCCAAGCATAGTTTCGTCTATCTTAAAGTGTCGGTAGACGGATTCTATCCATTCCGTCAGTGATTGATAAGCCGTGCACCCCTCGTGGTTCTATCGCGACGTTATAGTGGAGATAAGGGGTGGAAACCTTACTAAGGGCTCTAAAGGGACTGAAGATGCTGTAGATATCGACATCTATACGTTACGCTGTAGGTAGTGTAGTATAGGTAATGTTGTGGGTTAAAACGAACATGTAATACTTGCTGCGCCCTCGGTTTCACCTACGTTAAAGAGGATCCTATATTCTATTCTACCGTATTGCTTATAGTGTGCAAAATTTCATCCAAAGCGGTCCATTGTTTGACCGTGAAGATATATTAATTTGTTTGTAAAAGTTCTAATACACATTTGATTGTTTTCAGTAAATATACCTTGAACATTTTAGTAATTCTATCATGTAGTGAATTGTAAAATTACTTTAACAAATAATATAATAGTCGAGATATAATATCTAACTTAATAATATAATATAATTAAATTATGTAACCACATTTCTGTCCTACCTAAAGCAATATTCCGCAATTAGAAGCCTCTTCATACTTAATCGATACAAACTCCTCAATCACCCCTCAAGCCCACGGTAACTCAATCATTGGTAAAATGCAAAGTTAGAAAAATATTTTTTAAGGTCGTTTAAAAACTAATAGAACCGACTTCAAATATCGCCCTAGTCATTTTCAGTACCAAGTTTGAGGTTTTTATCTTCATATATCTGGAGATACTGAACATATCTCGAACAATTACAAACAAAAAATAATCTTCAGAATCGGTTTAGGCGTTTTTAAGTAATCGTTGAAGATTCACGCACAGAGAATATACTAGATAGGAGAACCTGCTCCTTTTTTGTGAATATAGGTTAAAAACAAGAGAAAATATATAAATCCGTTTTAACATACATCGTTCCACATAAACCGTTCCACGTGAAAACAAGAATCCAGTAAAGCTTAGCTCCTAACATTATTGATGACTGAAACGAAACCCTACTTGCCGACTGTACTTAAGACTTGTTTCACACTGAGTAGAAATGCTTTAAAATAGAACATATCACCATGATCAAATGAATATAAAGCTAAGTCTATTTTTTTAAATAGTTTTATCGGATACATTTCTTACTTATTTTAGATGATTGGTTTATAAGTAACTTTAAAATCTGGAATACTTTATACTTATAATTCAGAAATAGATAATTCAGAAATAAGAAAAAAGAAAATAAGATTAATAAGAAATAGATAATTAATTTAAAAGATAATTTTGAAAGAGAGTGTGAACGGATTAAGAATGAATTATTTAACCATCAAATGCCTTCTATACGCTGATGATCAGGTGATATTAGCATCATCGGAGGAGGAGTTGCAAAGAATGGTTAATATTATGCATGATGCCTTAAAAAGGATGAAAGTGAATCTAAGCAAGACCAAAGTAATGGTTTTTGAAAGAGAAGAAAGAATGACAGATTGTTATGTGACGATTGAAGGAGTAAGAGTGAAACAAGTGAAAGAGTTTGTGTACCTGGGTTCTAAGTTTACGAGAGATGGTAAGTATGAAAGTGATATTGAGCGAAGAGTTTTGACTGGAAACCAAGTGAGTGGGGCACTGCACAACTTTATGAGAAGTCAGAATGTGTCTAAAAAAGCACGACTGGCTGTACATAGGGGAGTGTTGGTTCCCACACTCGTGTATGGTAGTGAATGCTGGATATGGCAAAAGGAGCATGAACGTAAAATTAATGCTGTAGAAATGAGAAGTTAGAGAAGTATGATTGGAGTGACTCTGATGGATAAGTTGGAGAACAGCGTGATAAGGGAATGTTGTGGTGTGGTAGAAGACGTAGTGACAAAGATAGAGAAAGGGATGCTTAGATGGTTTGGACATCTAGAGAGGATGGATGAAGAAAGATTGACGAAACAGATTTATGAGACGATTGTGAATGAGCCAGTTGGTAAAGGCCGACCTAGGCGAACGTATCACGACCAGATCGGAGTCGTTTTAAAGAAAGGCCATGTCAAAAGTACCTATAACAGGCGAGCATGTATGAAGGCGCTCATGAAAGTGGAAGGAGCGAAGGAGGTATTTCAGGATCGTAGCATGTGGAAAGAAGTAGTCTCTGCCTACCCCAACGGGAAAAAGGCGTGATTGTATGTATGTCTGTATAATTCAGACGGTTGGACATACAGTCAAACGGATATGAGATTTCATATGGTTGGTACTGCAGAACGATTGTAAAAGTATAATAGACAAGTATTAGCTAACTACGTAAGACCGTACCTAGCATTCCAAATGATATTCATTAACATACTTCCAAGGGTTAAAACAGCAAGGCAAACAAATGCAATTTAATGGGGTAAACATAAAAATAACAACTCACAGCTAGGTATACTTGTAACCATCCTTCAATGTTACCTATGATAGTATACTTTTAGTCACGGAATATGAATATAAAGGTATTATTATTCATATATCTTTGCTTTTAATAGACACTATTTCTGATCAGCTATAACCAAATTCTACGTAAGGTGTGGCGACACCCTAACGTCCCGAAATACTGAGAGGGGTCAAACGCCACCGTTTACCTACAAGTTTCACGTCCATTCGAGATTGAGATCACCCGAAATGAGCCTTAACGTGAGCGTCGTAAAGTTTAAATTGATGTGGTGGAAGGGGTACTTAAAGACCCGAGACTGTGTAGACACAGTGTAAGAAAGCAGAAACTTATTTCGGCTATTGGAAATTAAGTTACATATTTGAAAAAAATACTTTTGTTCCTTAGACTTTTTTGACTAATTAATTTCCTGACAGAGCAATAAGATAATCTGATTTACGTCCTATACTTATAACATATATTTGCTATATCTGAATGGCTCTAAAAAAAAAATTACCACCAGGGACAAGAATAAAGATGTAAAGTAGTATGGTCAAATCACAAAAGCCTCGCATGATGCTTGAAGACAGACGACCGCCGCTACGGTTACTACACCTACCTATCTTTTGTTTACGGTAATAACATTGACAGAGTCTGTAGGGCTGTAGCTCTCCATTGCTCATCAAAATGACATGCTCATCACACGCCTGCGCGTAGACGTGTAATACATTAGCTACGCGGGTGAGTTATCCGATTTAGCTACGCGATGTCCACTTTCCAGTCATTGAGCTACGTGGCCAGGTGTAATAAAGCAATAACCAAACGTTTTGGTAGATCAATAAAACACCAATTTTATAATAGCGTTACCTATTTTTCATTTTTTTTTTTTTTTAAATATCCACCAATAAATAAAATAAAATATACCAATGTAAAAAAGGACAGAAGAAGAATTGAATTGGTTGTAATTTTAGAGAATTTGTAATGTCAACAAATCCTACATACTGCGACACACACTGTGACACAGGGAGGGCGTAAGAAGGTTACCCCCCCAGGTGGTCGGGCAATTTTACCACGTTAGGCAGTGACGGTCGTCTGTAATTTTGGGGCCTAATGCGACTATTCCTATTTCAAGCTACCCTCCAGCTTAAGTATGGCCTGACGCGAGAGATAAGGGGTAAGTATGTAGGGGTGTGTGTAGTGATTGCAGGTATGCTCTACTTCAGTTTTATTGGTTAGTTTTTGGTTGTGATTTTTTGAGTTTACTGCTTAAGAATTGATTTTCATATAAGGCCCCCGGCATGGAAATAAAAGCGTTATGTTTTCTGTCAAAGTCAAATGTCAATCTTCTTACGTCGTATTCGAAGAAGACGAAGAGAAGAATAATACACGTAATATTTTTAAGGTAAACACAACTCACATTAAAATACGACAAGCCGTTTAAGCTCTAGGGCATGCCAAAGAAATACACATACATACATACATACACTTGAAAAACATATCCCTCCTTCTTTCGCAGTCGTGTAAAAATAAAGTTGTAATATAAGAAAGAGAGAGAGAGAGAGCAATAGCAGGCTAAATGTCTCAGTATATTTTTTTTTTAATCGGCAAAAATGAGTTTGCTATAGATTCGGTATCCAAACAGTTTTAGTGTGTAATCTAATTTTAATTCAAGCTATCAGTTTAGTTACATAATTACTGTAATGTCAAGACGCTTTTAACGACATACAAGAATAACAAAGACTACGAGGCAACAGGAAATAATGAAGTAGACTTCACTTTTTATAATTAAGATAGTTTAAAAACAAAACAACTGACGTCCATGCCGCGCGCGTCTGTTTTAGTAGCAGTTTGAGATGTTCATCGTCATATCTCTGAAGATACCAATCAGATCTCAATGAAATGACAATGGAAAAACTTGGAAATGTACCATACCAATTGAAAAAAGAGCCATTCAAATCGGTTCACTATTGATAGAGCAATCGCGTTACATATATAAACTGGCCAAGTGCAAGTCGGACTTGCACTCGTAGGGTTCCGATTCCTTACCACACTAAAACATTTATTAAAACAGCAGCTGCGTGCTTATTTAGTACAACGCCATCTTACGAACATCTATCGTCAACTAAGTGAAAGTTAACACATAGGTAATTAATATAATTAATACAGTCAAACATTAATAGATGGCGTTGTAGTAAAATGCCGAAAAAGCACGTTTTTGTATGGGGACCCCCTTTAATTTTTAACTTTATTCTGTTTTTAGTATTTGTTGTTATAGCGGCAACAGAAATACATCATCTGTGAAAATTTCAACTGTCTAACTTAACACATAGGTAATTAATAAAATTAATACAGTCAAACGTTCATAGATGGCGTTATAGTAAAATTCCGAAAAAACACGTTTCTTGTATGGGGACCCTTTAATTTTTTACTTTATTCTGTTTTTAGTATTTGTTGTTATAGCAGCAACAGAAATACATCATCGGTGAAAGTTTCAACTGTCTAACTATCACGGTTCATGAGATACAGCCTGGTGATAGACGGACAGACAGACAGACGGACAGCGTAGTCTTAGTAATAGGGTTCCGTTGGTACCCTTTGGGTTCGGAACCCTAATAAGTACTTACAAAAAATATAAAAAAACGTACGGAACCTCCTCCTTTTTTGGAAGTCAGTTTAAAATAGAACCAATTTAGTAGTTTTTTTTAAAGAAATCGTTTTATTAAATTTAAATGAAAAATATTATGCTGCTTTGTTTAGAATTGAATATTAAAACAATGCACATGCATTGTTTTAAAAACCAATTCTAAACAAAAGTAAAGCGGTATAAACAGCTGCGTCGAACGCGTCGCGAATTTAAATCGCTCTCGAAGTTCGCTCGCTAATTAATTGCGTTCGGATTTAGGCGTCTGTCCGAAGTTGGATTGTTGTATTGACTTGCTGCTTATTTCGACTGCTTATTTACTCTAACAAAGGTTTAAGGCTTGAAGATAAAATTTGGCTGTTTATTAGAGAATATTTACCAACTAAAATGTTAAGTTTTTAACTGACTGGTTAAATAATACCTACAAATTATAAATGTAGTGTTTGAATTATCAGTAAAAACTGTATAGGTTTTTATCAATCGTCTTCCAAGAAGGAGGAGGTTCTTAAGTCATTTTTATGATTTTTTAAAATATCATATAGGCTAGCGTTTGATTACTATCTCACCTGTTGGTAAGTGATGATGCGGTCGAAGATGGTAAGCACGTTAGGCCTAGAATGGGAACTGGCTCTCAAGGATAGCCACCGGAACACATTACATGTTAGGCGACAGATTTTCTCACTTGAGGGTGGTAGCTGGCCAGGCGGACACAAGATAGTGTCCTACCACATGCGGGGTTGTTGGTTTCTTATCGATGTTTCTCCTTCACCGGAGGGCCACTGTGAAAAACGCACACAAATTTTGCGATAGAAAAATCCATTGGTTTAAACTCGGTACCTCTGGCATCAAAGCCAAAAGTTCTTCCACTTACACCACCGGGCCCTCAAAAAATGTATGTTTTTAGGGTTCCGTATCCAAAGGGTAAAACGAGACCCTATTAATAAGACTCCGCTGTCCGTCTATTTGTCTGTCTGTCTGCCTGTCTGTCACCAGGCTGTATCTCATGAACCGTGATAGTTAGACAGTTGAAATTTTCACAGATGATATATTTCTATTGCCGGTATAACAATAAATACTAAAAACAGAATAAAGTTAAAAACTATAGGGGGTTCCCATACAAGAAACGTGTTTTTTTTTTCGGCATTTCCTAATAACGCCATCTATGAACGCTTAGGTAAACGTCCATAGATGGCGTTATATTGAAATGCCGATTCCTAACACCTTTGTGTTAACTTTCACTTAGATAGCGTTAGATATCCGTTAGATGGCGTTATAAGAAATAAGCACGCGGCTCACAACTCTGTTTTGATAAAATGTTTATTAATTATTGGCTGTCGAAAAATTATAGTGGAATTTTTTGCTCGATTTCATAAAATACTGTAGTGTGGTACGGAACCCTACGAGTGCGAGTCCGACTTGCACTTGGTCAGTTTTTTATTTTTGTGTGTATGTTACGCGATTACTTCATCAATTGCGAAGCGATTCAAATGATTATTTCTTTAATTGGTTGGATATACTTTCTAGATTGTTTATTTGTAATATTTGTAATTTTATCGAGATCTGATTAATATCTCCAGAGATATGTAGATAAACACCTACAACTTAGTACTGAAAATGACTAGCGTGGCATTTAAAATCAGATTTTTAGTTTTGTAAACGATTTTAAATTATGCACACATTTGTTTATATCAAACCGACAAGCACTTGACCGCTATCTCACCTGATGTTTAGTGAAGATGCAGTCTAAGGAGTTTTTTTCATTTTTTTATTTACAACTAAGCGAACGTTTGGCTACAATCTCACCGATGGTAGTGACGATGTAACCGAAGATGTAGCACGCTTGCTCAGTAAATACCTATTCACTCTCTCTTATATTTTAGAGGAAACACAGTCGACGGCAGGGACCTCCATTTGTAATTATAAAATAGAATAGTGCTTATCTGGAATCGAAAGACGGCACTGACATTATAGTGCAAAAGTTTTTATGTTGTTTTCTTTCAATGGCCCATTTTAAGTTTTCCCTTCTTTATATCAGGAGTGGCGAATTTACATGATATATGCACACTTTATCCGTAGGCTGGAAAGTGATATACGATACTTTTAACCGACTTTACAAAAAAGAGGAGGTTTTCAATTAACCTGTATTTCTTTAATGTTGGTTACCTTTGAACTCCGTCATTTATTAACCGATATGTTTTTTTTTGTTGAGCTCTAGTATGGTCCCATTGTAATTTTATCGCGATAGATCTGATGAGTATGTATCTCTGGAGCTACTCATATCTCCATATCTCTAGAGATATGGCTCCATATCTCTGGAGATATGAGTATAACCTCTCATTTAGAAACAAAAATTGCTAGCGCGACATTTGAAGTCTGTTTTTTTCTATGTGTAAACGATCTTTAATTATAAAAATCATTATTGCATTATGGACTCAACATGCAAAGATAACATAACAGAACTCGCAAAACATGTATGTTGGATCTGCAAACGAAATTATGTTTAATCTATTTCAAAATATCGAAGGAATAAATTACTGACTGTATATTTGACGATTAGGTACGAGTTATTTATGCAAGTAAACAATTGGGTCGATTCTCATATGATTTCTAACGTAAACGATGAAAGATATCGGCTCTAAAGTTTATGAAACCACTATAGGTAGATACTCGTACGTAACATACATTTACCTAAAACTTATTTATTCCACAACAATGAAAACAATATTTTATTTATACAACAACAAACACCTTAACCCAATAAGTGACCCCGAACCCCAATCGCCACACCTTGTAAACTGACAAAAACCAAAAATTAAACAACGTCCTTTGTTGGCGAAAACGCTAAATTGAGGAAATTTCCATCTATTCTCCAGCCAGGCGTCATCCGCGCCTAAACCCCGCTTCAATTTCAATAGCACCCCACATACTCCCTACACCCTTTAAGCTTTAAGGACGCCCCCACCTATCGCCATCCTTATCTCTCGTAGCATGATCTCACTCAACAGAACGAGATAGAGCTACCTACAGGGCCGGTCCGAAAGTTAGACATATATTATTGTATTATACGGCCGTAGGTGGCGGGGGGTGAAGATTGATGCGGTGCGGGGGGTAGTTTGGGCAACCCTATGTCGACGTAACGAAATTTGCGTCATGCGTGTGTGTGAGCCTTAACGCAACCTCATATTTTACGTACGCGAAATTAGGTAGGTGGATTAATTTTCCAAACCAAGTTTTCAATATAGAGCAAAAATTGGTTTCATGAGCGTGTGGTTATTCATATCGCTGTAGGGGATATTAAAAAGGCTTCGCCAATCTTGTTGGAGATTGTTTTCGGTTTTGGGTGATGGCTTTTTTTGTGGAGGAGTTTAATTTGATATGAGTAGGGCATTCTTGACGTGTTTGCGATTACATTTTTCTATTAGTCGTTGAAAGTAGATTCTTTCACACTAGAGCAGACTTCTAGAAGTATGTGCTGTTTACCTTACAAAGACCACGTTTTTATAATGACTTACAGACAACTTTTCGCTTAGATACGCTTCTCTAGTGGTAGAACTTCTGATAGCGGCAATAGACCAATGGCAAAGGCGCCGGCCTGGCGATTGAGAGATCGTGAGTTCGATCTCCAACCCATTGCACTATTGTCGTGAACCCACTCAAGACACAAGCGTATTTAGCAAAGTCGGATGTGTTAACAAGACAACTAATAATGCGCAATCCACATTGCTAAAATAAAAAATAATCTGCCTGAGGTATAAGTAGTTGTATTATCCGTTGGTATAGTTAGCGTTTGACCACTATCTCGTGTGTTGGTAAGTAACGATGTGGTCGAGAATAGTAGCACGCTAAGCATAAAATCCGGTACAGGCACTCCTCCTAAGTTATTCAATCGTGGTATAGAAAAGTTTTAAGGTTTGTACAGGAGAGTGTCCAGTCAAGATATGTGAGACACAAAATGTCTCTGGGTCAATGTCTTAGGGTCATCATTATTAGCCTATCTTTATCCACTGCTGGACATAGGCTTCACCTATGGCACGCCACTGAGCTCGATTTCCAGCTTCCTTAGGTTCCAGCCGCTGCCAGCCTGCTTGCGTATATTATCGCTCGTTACGTTTTTAGTCTTAGGGTAACAGTGCAGAAACGCCAAATCATGATCATTGCATGCCACACCATGTAATACTGTGAGCATCATTCACGTCTTGTTTCCTAACGTAATAAATAGATAATAATATTAAGATAACTGAACGACTATTACGTGCATAGTGGATCAGTAATGTGCTTATCTATCAAAGGATCTATACAACTAACACTTTTAGTGCACTCTTTAAAATGTTGTAGATTTAGATCGAGCGCGCACAGAAATGCGGTGCGTTTATTCTACCGCTCGGTAGAAGAGAACGGTGTATAATTAAATATTTCACGGCAATGTATGAAGTATGGAATGTAATAGAAGTGCGCACTTCTATGACACTCCATACATTGCAGAATATGCGTGCGGTAGAATAAACGCATCGCAACGCTGTGCGCGCTAGGCTTTATTTCATAAGACCGCCTTTCTCTCTTAATAAAAAGACATCATACAAAATCCGCCCTTGCTTTAAAAGGAACACCTTACACAAAGAATCTCCGCTGGCGTATGAAGCCGTAGAATGGTTTGAATCGTCGATAGTCAATGTAAGTACAATACAAGTAAACGACCTAGACGAAACGGTTAGTAGAATCGACTTCATATAGAAGCTAGTTACCTACTATACCTACATAGCTATACTTAGGCACACCTAAGATGTGACAGGACTTTGTATATGTTGGTTTTGAAAAGGCAGATCATATAGGTATAATATAACACTTAGGTTACATTAAGATCTATTACTGTACCTACAGTTTAAGGCTGATGTAGGTTTCGTTTGAAGAGGAACAAGCACTTGATCACTATCGCTATCACTTTTCAAGAGACCATTCTAATGAGCCCAGACTTGACATACCTGCTGTAAGTTGGTGAGGAGGTGAGTATTCTGCAGATTCCAGGAGATATCTCATCATCAGGTAAATGCTACCATTTTTACAATATACTTGAAGTAAGAAGATACTGAATTTCGAATTCATCACACCTATAAAAGTTAATTTCATAGCATCATCAAATAGAAAAAAGTTCATAGTCCTACAACAGGTCAACGGATTTTTATGAATCAAAGCTAAGAATACTCTCGATTAAGATATCTATCAAACAAAAACACAAAATCAAATAAACATTGGTTCATCCGTTTGGGCGCTACGATGCCACAAACAAACACACACACATACACAAATACACAGGTCAAACTTATAACACCACTATTCTTCTTGCATCGGGGGTTAAAAAGCACAACTTCTATGGAGAAATAATAGAAACAATAAACATACAACTGCCCCGCCAGTCTTCAAAGACAGAACGCGGTAATTTTATAATCTTTTTAAAGGCAGATTGAAAAGTTCAAAGTCGGGAAACACCATTGTACTAATTACGCGGCAGACGGCGCGCTTTCGCTCTCGGCGGCGCTCGTTTTAATTATTTTTTTCCAACGTCTCGGCGTCTGCGGGAAACTCCGGGAAAAATGGGGAGAGAATAGTATGGATAAGATAAATGTTGACATGTATTCGTACTTGTTTTAGCTCAATAACAACTTTTGAACGTATTGACCAAGCAACATGCAAAAACCTTCCTTCCGTATGTCTCTTTCCGTAATTGAATACATGTATGAGTAGATATATGTAAATTACTTACATCGATCGTGTGTTACGAGAACTATCTGAGATAAATGCGTTGCAGGATAAATCCTGTAGCCATGCGCCAAGTTTAGTCATTAATGCTATTTAATTTTTGTAAAAATAATATTCAGTTAGTTATCTCTCTTGGTTCATATTCGGTCAACAGATATTGGCGATTCAAGATATAAACAACATTGGCGATGATTTCTGCTTTTACGAAACAAAATTTTATAGCATCAAAATAAATCCTTATCTCATCTCCGAAGTAAAACAGAGATCACAAAAGTTTTAGTATCCTTAAATTTAGATCAGTTTATAGTTAGCGCAACATCAGTATCGGCACCATTGAATGACTGACCCCTTCTTGAAAAATACTTTTTTTTTATTTTCTCTCCTTGATGGTGGTAAGCTACTTTTTGGTCGCAAGTCAGACGAAACATTGATATAATGCTTCTACCACTGCTGGTTATTATGTGCTTCATCGCACTGTCCCCGTTTTAATTTTAATGTTTACATTTTCAATCCAACTCGTCATGTTCAGATAAAAAATCTTAGTCGTATCCACACAAATATCATGCTAAGTTCGCGAAGTTCGCGCTCGCTCAATCTTTGATACTTTCTTCTTGCATTTTTTCAGCTCGCCTTATTAATGAAAAGTAGGTTACTAACTCGGTACGCTTTAAGAATGAAAGTTACTCCCGCCGTGGGTCGATGAACTCTATCAGCTGTCTTTTGTTTTCGTCTTCTCATTGACCTTATTTTTGACTTTATTGCGTTTCCTGATTGGGAAGACTGGAGGGGAGTATTGGGTTCAAGGTTTTGGATTACTTAACTCGGATATATTGCTGCTGGCAGGTCTGTATAGTAGTAATCGGTCAGCATGTATGCCTCGGTATAAAAGCTACCTTACTGGGTCAATGGTGAATAGTGGCGGCGATCTACTTTCACATAATGTTTCCCTGCATACTTGGAACAGTTTTTTACCTGAACATAATCCTATCTACTCATGTGTTCCAACCGTCTTTTATCTAAGCCGCCACACATTAAATTATCATTTATTCTATAGAGACACTTCGACTTAGGTAACTCTAAACAAAACAGACTTATGTTCGTTTGGTAAAAGCTGAGTTCAAATTCATTGAACACCTACGCAAGTAATTACTTAGCACACCTTTCAGGGATATCTTTTGTTGATAGTCTTATCAAGGATGAGTTTTTTTTATGATACAAATAATTACCTACCAGACATCTTAAAAAAATAATTTTGTCTTTTTAAAGAGATGAATATAGATTTTGTCGACCATGGATTTTAGAGGCCAGGAAGTTCGTTCAGGAGTTGGGGCGCGATCCTCAGTCATGATGGTTTTTGATCCAGCAAATTTCCCTAGCACAACGCGGCAATCGGCAATGCAGCAAGCGTGCTGGGAACGTTTGGGCAGGGTTCGGCTCGCGGTAGATAAAATTATGTCTACACAATAAAAAGAAAGATGTAGTACGTGTGTAGTCAGTTTGTAATTTTGGAGGATATACATTTTATATCATATATTATGACATATTTTTTAACTAAAATTAATAAAAAAGATTAGTAATAAAAAAAAACGTATAAAATTATCAATAATTTGTATTCAAATATCCAATGACTGTGTCTTTGATGAAAGCTAATATCAAATAAAAACCATTACTATCAACCAAACCGTGACAGCATCCTAACATCATTAATTACCTATTAAAAAATAATCCTTTTATATGTCAAAACCCATTCACCGATGGTGAGAGGACACAGGATTACCTGGACTAAAACCCATAAAAAATAAGCTAAACAAACTTGCCACAATAGGCTAACCCTCAAACGACTGTTTGGGTACTTTTTATGCACAAAAAAGAAGTTGAACGAACGCAGCGATGATCACTGTCAGTTTTATGACGTTTTCTGATTTCGAATTTAGAATATGATTAATTAATCGATGTATTCTTTAATTTTGAGCTTGGAAATGGAAACGGTCCACTTTAATATTTTACCGTTAACTGTCACTTCTCAAACCCTTAAATGCATACCGACTAACATGAGACCCCAGACTTTCTTCACACTCGCCTCAGGCAATCTTTCCGCCAAATCTCCCTGAGAACACCTGCATAATAATCATCTTAAATTCTCCAAATAAAACCATCTCGTGTTACCCTTATAAAAAACTCTTGGGTCACCTTTTGACTACCTGAGGGTGACATTTTTTATTCACACTTCCGTCAAAAACGCATATGCAAAAGCGACTGTTATTTTCTTTGATACGGAAATAATAATTATATGCATAAAAGGACGGATTAAGGGTTACACAATTTCTGTGCGTGACATTTTTTTCTGTTCCTGCCACCTTGCCTATCAGATGTTCTTTGAACTTTTCACCTATTGATAGATTTAATAATATGCAACTGTATGCAAGCCGAACCGATATTTTACTAATTGATAATCTGGCTATCCTTTGAAAGGTTCGATAGGGTTACATTTTGTGCAGAATAATAAAATCCTTTGTTGAGTATGTAGAATTATGCAAAATAGTTTGATAAATGCGGATGCTTTAACATTATAACATTACAGATTGGAATGATAATAGAAGTAAAAGTTTGAAATTTAAATTCGTATATTGACGGTTAACCCTCAAACACTGTAGGTGCGATTCTGGCATACCGTACTTCTGATAAAACGCTCGACTTGAGTACTACATTTCACGGGGTAAGGCGCCGACAACAATGCGCGCCGGTGGGTATCTCGGCATGCAGCCTCTCGACTCCAATCAAACAATTACTGCCCCACGGTCGAATACACCCCCGGTCCTCCAAATATTCAAAATGGCCGGCCTGCACTCCTTAATTTATGCAAGTGATAAGATCTGCCAGTTGCGTTGTTAAAACAGGGGTCACTTTTCTATTTATTTGCTCTAGGTAAATATTCGAGTTTAGCTACAGCGTAGTCTTTACAAGATTAATGAAATAATATATAATAAGTTTAAAAGTTTTATTATTATTTCTGTTGTAATAACGAACTATTCGATAAAACATTACACCCTTGACACACCGCACATCCCGAATAACAATAGGATGCAGATTCAGATTGTCTAAAGATAAATAATACATTTTGATTTATAATAGAAGTAAAAAAAACTGCTCTTCATTTATTGAGAATGCATAAATAGACCCTATTATTCGATATCGGGAAGTGCAAAATATGGGTGTAACTTTTTTATGTCCGTTCAATGCGTGTCAGTGAACGGGTTGACTTACGAGGGACGCAGTTTTTTATCACATTCAAAATAGTTCAAAAATATTTTACGGATGCATTCAATGGTGATTTGATTTATTCCAATGACATGCAGATGTGAGCTCGTTAGATTTATTTGACTGCTGTTTTTCTATTGATCTCTTGTTACGCATGATTGGTCATGTCGATTGGTAGTTAGTGTCTATTATTTGATGTTATGCGAGGGTAACAATACATCAAAATGTAAAATAACGCAAATTCTAAAAAAATATTTGCTAGACTATTATTTGAGTAGTTTAAAACAATATTACAATATTTGAAACCTACCGTTAATTCCAATAGTCCGTAACATGCATATAAAAAGAAGTTTCCGGAACAATTGCAGTGATACCGGAACAAAGGCCTGGAAGACCGCGCCGCACATCCGAGGGTTATATTGTCTGAACTTACAACTCCAAATTAATGAGCAATGCAAAAAATGTTGCACAATCGCGATATACGATCTCTTGATACGGTTCTCAAAGTTTTTCTGATAATCTCAGCTTTTTCAACGAACTTTCTTGCTGACAGACAAAGTGTAGGCTAATAAAGTTTTAGGTGTAGAAACAAAATAAAATGCAAAGGCTTCTATGTAAGTAAGCACTGAGAGGTTTTTGAAATTTCATTATAGCGAATGAAATAGAACACTAAGATATAAACTGAAGAAATAGAAGTATGTTTTATATTTCAAAACTAGCGACCCACCCCGGCTTCGCACGGGTAGAGCATATATCTATGCCTACATTTTTGCATCTGCTAGATGCATGGAGTATGAATTACCATCTTTAACAATCATCGTCATATTTCAATCAATTTACACAAAACCTTAATTAACGAATTATACACATAAACATTCCTCATGAATCACTTTGTCTATTGTTGAAAACCGCTTGAAAATCTGTTGCGTCGTTTTCTAGTTTATCGTGGACAGACAGACAAACAAACGCGGCGGGGGACTTTGTTTTATTATATGTAGTGATAGGAAATTAAAGTCCCAGGCACCTGCACAAAAATTATGGATATAAATTGTATGTATTCTGTGAAAACAATGAATAACTCAAGGTTTATTGTTAAACTAGCAGCCCGCCCCGGCTTCGCACGGGTAGAACATATATGCCTACAAAATTTGCATCAGTTTGTTGCATCGAATATAAAATATGAACATATTTAACAATCATCGTCATATTTCATCCAATTTACACAAAACCTTAACGAAATATGCACTTAAACCTTCCTCATAAACACTCTGGCTATTGGTGAAAACCGCATGATAATCCGTTCAGTAGCTATTGAGATTATTGTGAACAAACAGACAGACGCAGTGATGGACTTTGTTTTATAATACTTACGTAGTGATATTGGACGGCCCTTTGGCGTTAAGGATAGTTACCCTGATTTTGACCCGACGGACGTTGGTTCTAATCCTAGCTATATACCTACCAATGAAAGTTTTATGTGCATTCATGAATCATGAGTTTTCGTACAGTGGTAGTGGAATCATTAAATCTACCAAAAAGTAGCTTACCACCAAGGAGTACATCTGCCGCCGTAACCTTACGGCGTTCCCCGACGTAAAATGTAGGGGTAATATACGTTTAACGTGTGTATCTGTGTGTCTGTCTGTAGCATCTTAGCACCTAACCGGATGAACCGAGTTTGTTTTTATTATTGATAGTTTTTTTTTTGTTTGATAGATGTCTTCATCGAGAGTTTTCTTAGCTTTGATTCATGACAGTGCTGCCATTTTAGCGCTTTCGGCGCTAGATCTAGCGCTTTTTTGCTATGTTCAGCGGGTGCACTTGATAATTTTAGCGCCTAACGGATAATTTAGCTCTTTCTTAATTTTTAATATGGCAGCACTATTTGTTCCGTGGAGAATAAAATTATTGTCTATGTTTACGGTTTATTGACGCGTTTGAGCAGATTTAGCGCTTTAATGGTTCGTGAATATATTCGAATCTAGCGCTTAGTGCACCGCTGTCAGCGCTGATTAGATTTTTTAATCTGGCAGCGATTTAGCGCTTTAATGGCTCGTGAATATATTCGAATCCAGCGCTTAGTGCACCGCTGTCAGCGCTGATTAGATTTTTTCATCTGGCAGCAGTGATTCATGAAAATTCCTTCAATCGTTATAAAACTATGAGCTTTTTTCTAGTTAATTGCGCTATGAAATCAACTTTCATAGGTCGGATCAATTCGAAAATGTTCTTCTTCAACGATATTGTAAGAACATGGAAGCATTGACCTGATGCTGGGACATCTCCTGGACTCTACAGAATACTCAAATCCTCACCAACTTACAGCTCAGATTTTAAATGTCGTGTTTAGAGTCATTGGAATGCTTTTAATGAAAAGATTATACATAGATCAGTCGGGGTGGTTTAAAATATTATATTATTATATATATATATATATATATATAAATATAGATGAATATTATTGTATACAATCGATCATATTATTATACTATATTGACTTCAAATTGATTGTGATCGATGGGGATCTACAGCATAGGTAAGCTTATAATAATATTTTCGCAGTAATATGACCTACGAGTAATCTGTAGTTTCACTGCAAATATTTTATTAATTTTGCGATGCGTGTATGTGAAATTCGTGATATCTTCTAGAGTTTTCATTTGAATTATATACTGTAAAAGACAATTTTAATCTATAATATGTGGCCAAGCTAATTAACGTAATTATTTGGATAAGGATTAATACTATATACATGAAAATAGCCTTGGAAGTTATGTAATATTTTTTAACAAAAATTTTAAGATTAAAATGGTTACTGTGAGTCAACCTTAAGAGATAGATATATGCTGTTGCGGACTTTTTTGTTGGTCTAATTAAGTTGCACAACTTTGGCAAATAAAATATTCTTCTATCTATTTTCAATTAAGCAGCGTTCGTAAGAAACGTGTTTTTTCGACCGTTTTTTTGCCGACTTAGGTTGCAAATTAGGTCTCCACAAATGTACCTTTGATTTAAACGGGATAATATTTAGCCTATTTTCATTCCGGAAGTCCATTCTATGTATTAGTGAAAGAATTTTTTAAATCGGTTCAGTAGTTTTTGAGCCAAATCATTACAAACATACAAAAATACAAAAATACAAATGTTCTCTCTTTATAATATTATTATAGATAACTATTACTTACACTAGTTAGAAGTTTTTGGGTTACCTAATTCATTTATAAGTTGTATACGTATAATGTAAATACATGTATGCTTTTATTCACAAAGTAAAATATTAACTGAAAATTTAAACTAATTGAAGAAATAAACATAAACTGTGAATTTCAAACTATATTATCTTAGTCATACTTGCCACATTGTTAACCAACACAACAGTTTGAGAACCACACGCGCGCTACCTACTGATCTAATTTCCATGCGTAAGCGCAGGAAGGGGTTACACTAGTCACTGTATTTTTTTGCATTTATTAACTTCGAGACTCTAACAAAGATTATTGTGTTTAGTGTGTTAGTGATTTCCAATACGTGTGGTTGTGGTGAGAGTAAAACAGTTTAGAGATATTTGAAATTACAAATGAAGAGAGTGGTTTATTATGACGTTATCGCAGGTTTGGAAAGTTTTGGTCTTGAAGACATTTGAACAGACAGACTTGAAAACTTGAAGAGCGGTAAAGGTATTATTAAGTCTTGTTTATATCAATTGTTTATTATCAATTAAGAAGTTTTGCGTGCCACAACGCCTGTTTTAAGGTACGACCACACCGCGGCGTCCTGCGTGCGCGATCGAGGCGGTGATCAGATAGCGCAGTAGTATTTGTGCCGACTGGTTCACACCAAACGCGATCTACGGCGATAAAAAAATCATTAGAAATTCAGATCGTAAACGCGCATGCGGACGCAGGTCGCCGCGGTGAGGTCTCGTACCTTCAGGCAGACATATTTGCTAACATAATTAATTTAAGATCTTTTAAGAAACGGAAAAAAAACAACTATAATGCCGTGCTAGTCATTTTCAGTAGCAAATTTAAGGTATTTATTTTTATATCTCTGCAGATACTAATCAGATATCAATGAAATTTCAATGGAACCACCTTAAAAGTATACTCTTTCCAATATAATAAAGAATTTTGAAAATGGGGCCATTATTGAGAGAAAAATCGGTGAATATGCATAAGAAAAAAAACGGCCAAGTCGAGTTGGACTCACCTAGGCTTCCGTACCAACTTCTCAGACTAGGTTAAAGGACAAACTTAACTTTGTAGTTCGATCCATAGAAAATGTATTGCACCAACTACAAATAATAAGTTTGTAATAATAAATTATCTATTTTTGTTATTAAACTACATAGTGCTTCAAGACCGATTTTGATGAAATTTTTTGTGCTTATCCGGTATATATGAGAATCGGCCAACATCTATTTTTCATCCCCCTAAATGTTAGGGGTAGTCCACCCCTAAATTTATTTTTTTATTTTTTAGACAAAATTTTTAATTTCTATTTTTTTATGATACAACATACAAAAATACATACAATCCTCAATTTTCACCCTTCTACGATCAACCCTTATTTTTTAATAGCCATTTTAGTAATTTAATCATTTTTCCTCCATACATACTTACAATAAGTAAGCTATTTTTTTGTCTACACTAGAAATTACTACGAAATTATTTATATAGCAAAACAACGTTTGCCGGGTCAGCTAGTAATTTATATAAATTCTATGACAGACTATGAATAATACTTACAACCGATTTCACACTAACGTCATTCGAGCGTAGATATATTTATATATCTATATATAGTATGTTATAACATACTTATATGATTCTACGACCCCTGCGAAAATTCCGGAAGCTTTTTCCTTAAGACTTTTTCCCAGTGAGAATTTTAGACTACCCTACGTAATGCCAACATTTTTCCACAGACCATAACACTATCGCACCCTTAAAGTACCTCACCTACCCTTCCCGCATCAGTTTTTAGCACCCTCAAACGACCGATCTCGAATAGCCTTGAGCCAAATCCACTTCAGCATCATAAAACTCAGACATTCACTCTTAGGCGGCATCCATACAAACTGTTGAGTGTTGACATTTGTAGAGAATGTTTGGATATGACGGTAGCATGGTATTTTCTACTAACGAAATGAATACCAATTATATAAATGTGAAAGTCACTTGTTTACTTCGTCTTCACTATCAAAAAGCTTGACCAATTTGTACACATTGATAGCTGTGATAGTATGTTAGGTAGTATGACATAGGAGGTTTTTTTTACATCGTGTAGGCTAGCGATTGACCACTATCTCACTTGTTAGTATGTGATGATATCTATGATATCGAATATTTATGTTGACATGTAACCTCATCATCATAATCAGCCTGTGTCAGTCCACTGCTGGATGTAGGCCTCTCCCAAGATACGCAACTGAACCCGATCTTCGGATCATTGGGAGGTATATGCTCTAATCGCCACGCTGAGCAGGCGGGTTGGCGATCGCAGGACGTAGCTCCTCGCACCGGTGACGCTGCTGCCCGTCACCGGCCTAGTAGTAGTAGTATTAAGCTACGGCATAATTTGAAATGGTTACACCGCCATTTGCCGGTCGCCAGAGCCTCGTTTGTTGGTCAGCAGGATGCACCACGGGCAGGTGAGGTTGGCTGGGAGCACTGAGGTGGTATTTGTGCTCCCTTACATCCCATACATGACATGTATAAGTGCTTATAGACTGTTGAGGATTTTTATTTCCATATTAAACAATATTTACAAATAGTACATATATACAACTTAAAACGATATTGAGATAAAAACTATTTAAACTGATATAAATAAGTAAAATGTTATAAATAAAAAACAGAACCTAGGTCGCAGCTGTCTGCCGGTAACGTTCCCAAAAAGCTGGCGACGTTACCTCGTTGTATTGCTAGGCTAATCCGTTGGCCGAGGTAAGCGCCAGCTTTTTGGTCACGAGTGACGTCTATGAATCGTCTGGACAGCTCCTTTACAAAACCTTGCGCATCTCGACCCCACGGAGCCATTGTTTCGACCCCAAACGGAAGAAAAATGTAGCCATCATAAATGGCAGCATATTTCCTCCGTTTGAGGGTTTCTGCCGCATCCGCTGCCGCACCTGCTGCTCGTGAGGTCTCGCATATGTGGGACGCCGCTAATGTGTCAGCACACGTCGCGTCCCACACCAACGGTCTCCCTAGGCACAACGGAACCAACGTCATACCGTCGGGCCTCTTACCATCGTCACGTGATATACCGTTCGGCTCTAATATAGCCGGAACATTCACGGTGGCAAGGACCCGACGAATGACGTCATTCTAGGAGGCGTGACGTGAGAGACGCCCTGCACTGCGGCGGCATGACAGGCCATGGTGGCCTAATCTGTCTACTTCACTGCCGCAGTGACAATTATGAGGTACTGTACTAATCCCACAGCAATGGAGAAGCTGTCATCGTCCATAAGGGTACCTATGTTGGGAGAAGGTAATGCGTGTAGCCAGTATCCAGATTCTTTTTCACGTGTGGCAAGGAGACGATCCCGGTCCCTAATATCAACACTATTTTAAATTAGTTCATCCTGAATAATTTTACAAAGGGGCTCGTCCCATAGCTTTTGTGAACTAAGTTTTATAGGTAAGACCTCACCTGGACAAGCCAAAGACCAGGCGGTTTTAGCTTCTTCCATGTATGCTATAGAAATGTTGGATGATGAATTTGAAATTATTTTTTTAAAAAGAGATGAAAGAGATTAGTAGAAGATAAAAAGGCCGGTAGTGAAACACTTGAAATTTTGCGGATATCCATCATATACTTATGGAATGTGTAAAGGGTGCAAAATTCAATATTAATAAAAAAAATATAGGTATACATATTAATATTTTAAATCTGGCAGCATCACCTGCGTGTGATGCTGCCAGATTTTTATATAATATTGTTAAGCATCATAACTCTTAAGCTGATTTTTTACGTTTAGGGAATTATGGGGCTGGCATAGCATTTGGCAGAAATCCCTAATAATTTGTAAATTTAAAAAAAAAAGTGCTTATAATTTAAATACCACGACTTTGACTTTGACGCTGTCTACATTGAAAGTCATTTTTAACCCCTGATGAATTTGAAATATTTTGAATGCAATTTTTTCGATTTCGATAGGTCTAACGTTAAAAGTATATGGTTAAAACCTCTAGTCCCTACGTGCCCTTACTACATGACGTTAGGACGTAGGTTTACGAGGACGTAAACGCTGAGTGTGTGATTAAAAAATATGAGTTATTTCGCTGGTATTAGTTGCTTTTATGACATTTTTTTCCCTCTCTGGAATATGGGTTAAATGGGGGAAAAACTTTATAGCTTCTAATTTTCTGCTATTCTATAATGAAACTGCTCATCCAGATACATACCTACTCTTAATTGCAAACCTATACAGATAAATAAAATTAAAGTGTCTGTTTGTAATTCCAAATTAACAGCTTTTCACTAAATGCATATGGAAGTATACATAGTGCTTACATAAAATAAATCTTTTTTTTACCTGTCTGTCTGTTTTTTCCGGCAAATTTTAATTGATGATGATGAAATGATTTTAACGGGATTTTCACTGGCTGATACCTGATGTTATAAAGAGTAAATAGTCTACTTTTATTTTGACGTGGATGGAATATTATGCGGATGTGGCTTTAAATAACAATAATAATATGAGAAGGATAAGACTATACAATCACTGGTATGAGAGCGAGATGAACAACAATTTTTTTATCCTTTACCTGCGTATGCGATTAAACTGGCTCCAGCAATGTATTGAGCCAGTTTCTAGTGCACCCATTGGGTCTCACCCGCTGTCATGTATAACCCGACCAAATTACGTTGTTCATTTTATCTTATAGCTGGCATATGTATCACGTGTTCATCGTTTTAGTCGGGTTATATCTCTATAGCTATTTCATTCGCATACGCTAATGTTCTCTCTACATATATGTATATGCTTTCTCTATGTATTTTTTATACAAAATAATTTAATTTTGTATAAATTTCAGCTGTGCAAAGCCGGGGGGGGGGGCGGGCTGCTAATAATTAATATAACAAATAATTTTGGTTAGATATCAAAATATCATTGTATCAACTGTGGTGGTAGGACTTCTGTTAGTCTGCATGGGGTGTTACCACCACTTTGCTAATCAATTCAGGCGAGAAATAGGAATGTTTTTCGGTTCGAATAGCAAAGTGTACAGTGAAAATATAGGGCATGTGAGAATTAACATCTTTGTCATCATCATCATGTATGTCTCAAGGTAACAAGTAGTCAAGGCTATCGACCGTACTATTACGTGCACCCCCAATGCATGTTACTACTTCAGACAATTCTTACCATATATTATGTTACATACATGTATCAAGATAAGCTAATACACACAAATCTCGGTAGCTATATAAAAACATATAAGTATATTCAACATAAACCGTATCAGAAGGCTTAGAACGCCATTTCGCCAGGGCACTTCCTGTTAACATAAATCCACCCCTGTGCGGGGGTAAACGGCAGTCGGGGATGATTTTCAATTTTTCAATCGGTAACTGTTTGTGAATTTTGAGGGTAGTTTCGCAATGTTAACGAAATTCTATGTACCTATGCGGGTACTGTAACTAGATGATTAAAGGCTTCCTCAACAGAGGGTGTACTTGACGCGACATCAGGGCGTTCAGTAGAAACCTGACGCAGCGTTATTTTACGCCTGGAAAAGAAACGTTTCGAAAGCACAGTTTCGTTACGAACAAGACTAAAAACAATAAAATCGACTACGAATAAAAATGATGAGAAACCCAAGTATAATTTGCAATGATATCCCAATTATTAATAACATAGTTTGTTGACTTTCATTTTTACCAACTTCAAAAAAAGAAGGAAGTTTTATGTTTCAGTGTATATATTTTTTTGTGTATGTTCACCGATTACTCAAACACGCCTGGACCGATTTGAAAAAATCTTTTTTTTGTAAATGATATACTTTCGAGGTGTCCCATTTAAATTTCATCGAGACCTGACGAATATCTCCAGATATAGATATGGAGATAAACACCTAAAACTTGGTACTAAAAATGACTAGCGCGGCATTTAAAATCAGTTCTATTACTGTTTTAAACGATCTTTAATTATACATTTTGAATTTAAGTATTTATTTTTTCACCTGATTGGTTGGTGTATTTAATTTTGGTTGAGTACTATCATATCTTCGGTGAATATCGCAAAATTTTGTCAATTAATTTAATCAATTGATGGATGAATCATCAAAGTCAGCCCACGCTTTTGGTCTCTAGAACACCGCAAAGGAAATATACAGACATAAGTTGATAAACAAATTAAACTCTCACGGTTCACGCAGTCGGGTAAAAAAAAAAAAACAAATTGAGAAATTGGCATTATACAAGACTACCAAAGTTGGGACTTGAAATGCTACAAAAAAAACTGATCAAACTCATTGTTTTTTGATAATCAAACTCACTAAAAAGCAGTCTTCAAAACAAAAACAACAGCCTACCCAAAATAAGTCAGCTAGGATCCATCACACATCATATACATTAAGGATTAATGTCCGAAAGAGAATCAGGCTTGACGTTCCCCAGCCAAAATAATATAAAAACATCTTAGCTTCCCTCGAGAGCCGGTGGCTCTAATGTTTTCTTTTTATTCCGTCACGGGGAGGGTAATCCATCAGGGTGGGTGATCGATTTTCCATGGAGGGAACTATAACGATTCCTTATTCAGGAAATTCTAATGTGGTTTCTAATACACCACGGCACATATATAAAAATGACATCAAGATACGAGAGAGCATTTTTTTTACACGTCTGATAAGCTAGCATTAACCAATATCTTATCTGATGGTAAGCGATGATGGTGGTCGAGGATGGTGAACGCGCTAGGTCTGACTCTCAAGGTCTGTGCTGCCAGAACACCGTTTGTGTATAAATATGTGGGTTTATTCGTTACTAGCTGTGTTCTACGGCTTATAAAGTATTCTAAGTCCTTATCTACATTATAAGGTAGTAAATTTGCAAATAGGTAGGAAATAAGTTCCTACCTATTTGCAAATTTTCAGCCAAATCAGTGAAGCCGTTCAACCGTGAAGAGAACACAAACAAACTATCTTAGCATTTATAATATTAATTAAATTTAACAGACAGCTGCAACCTAGGTTCTGTTTTTTATTTATAACATTTTATTAAATTTAAAAAATCTTTACTGAGCTTTAGGAGTCATTTACGACTCTGGGTTGGGTACTACCAAAGTGTTAGAGTAATAATTTCGTATCTTTGCTTTAGTAAAGTTTTGTATAAAGTAAAAATTATAGTACTTCTAGCTAAAATGATAATGAGGACGACAATATCACCACTGGCACATTGAAACTTGATTCGCGTCGCGTCGACTATATATCTAATGTCGAGAGGTCCCACGAAGCGTAATATCGCGCACGGCCGGCGACCACGCACGAACACGCACAACCACGCATGAACACGCACGGACACTCACGATACAGACCTATCCGAGGTTTCACGCACGCCTCAGGATCCCACGGTGTGCCTGCGCTGGTGTGTCTCCGTGCGCGATATTGCGCATCGTGGGATCTCGTCATAAGTCGTATCGCCTAATTTCACAAAGTTTGACATTATCTTGAATTAAGTTTGACGTTTCATTATACTCATTATACAACACTTTTGATTCCAAAATAAATTATTCAATGACTTTTGAAAAATCCGATTTGTGACATTATTCCAAAGACGTTGCGAGGGTCTTTCAACCTCGTTTAGATTAAAAAAAGTCGATGTCTTAAAGAAGACAGAATTCAAGTTTTTTTATTTTGAATAGTATCACAATTATTGCCAATAAACACTAAAAGAAACACGTTTGAACTAAAATGTAGACTCCTAGCTCCATCATCAGACCTTTGTTCGTTTCAACGTTCAATTTATTGGATTAGTCGCAACAAACAAAATTATTTCAAACTCGCGAGGGCTTTACTAGTAGCCACTGAAGAGTAGCTTCGAATTTAATCAGCTCAGCTCCAAGATACCAAATTATAGTATTATCATCCGAACTAAATATACATTTAAAGTTTAATTTCGATACTATAACTAAAAGTAGGTTAAAATTGACTTCTAAGATTTTATTAAAGCGTTTGCTAGTAGTAACAAGTGAAGATAATAAAACTTAAAGTTAAAGTAAATATAAAATTATTAATTGAGGATGTCTTCAATAAAAAAATCTTACAAGCCTTAATACATCGAAATCATGCTAACAAAAACGGTCCGAGCCGCCTATTTACTTCCAAAGAACGAAATAAACTGATTCCTCCTGTCCATTTATATCCACGACAAAATGGACCCCAAAAATCCAATGTCCAAATACCTAACAGTACATAGCACACCCCCGCAGATAGGGGTGATTTACGGAGGGTCTCAGAGACCCTTATCGGCGGTCGTTATGACCATGTGAGGGAGGTAGGGGGATGATGGGGGTGAAACGGCACTCTACCTTTGAGGGACGTAATATGTTATTTTTAGGATGTTTGCTTTCGATTTTCTTTGTTCTTTGAGATGCTTAAAATGCCGACGTTGTTGTAATTTGTTTTGAGGTTTTAAGGTAACTAAAATGTATAATACAAGCGTTTTAAAATATCTCTTAGGTTTCAATTTCAATGCGATGCTGTATCTACTTCATTATTCTACTTCATATGGGTAGTTATAATTTAATAAAAAATAGGAAACTAACAGTTGAACGTTTTATTTTCAAACTTTAGATCGGTACTTAGTGGAATATTCACAAAATATTTTTTTTTCGCCGTTAGCAAAGAAAATCTTCAAATACAAACACCAAAACAGTGAAAAAAATTTAATAACAAAGCGAGGCATGTCATGTTTCGCAAACCATTGGTCCCCGTCATAAAATTATATACGCCTACCAAATAAAACGGAGTCCCCCCCAACGACGACATTGCATGCAAAATTTAATTTTAGATCCGGCCTGGCTCAATATAGGTAATATTTGAAATTTATGTTCCATGTTTGAATTTGAAAGCCGTTTTGGTAATAAATTTTCTCTGCCCGCATGTTAGTTTCTGCCTAATGTTGCGTACTTCTGAATAATGTTTAATAATACCTATAGATGATGTATATATGTATGCTTCATAAGCTTATTGGAACAAGATTGATTTACCTAAATTAAAATGCATGTATTCAATATAAATAGATACATAGTGAAAAAAAAATTCAAAACAAAAGTATGTAATCTTCTTTATTTTTTATTTATTGAGTTCATGCTGTCGATTTTGAAGTAACAAAAGTCTTTGCATTTCTCAGACAGCTCCAAATATAAACAAGTTATTCAGTTAACGCCCCAGCCAATGGAAATAAAATTAAAAACGCATCAGACTCACAATTAATACAATTATTACCGCGGGGGAAGAAAACACAGCGTTTAACTCGGCAAAAGACGAAGTAACACCGTTTTCCCCGCTTTTTCACCCCGCCTAATTACAAGTCATTTTATTAATAAAGTAGATCGTTACAATTAGGGCGATACCGTTCAATGATAAAACTTTTCGCGGCGAAAAATGAGCAAACAAAAATTATCAGCGAGAAATAAATCATAAAGTACAAAGGAAACATTTTTCCTTCCAATTTACAAGTCGTAAATTATGTCCGGTCGGTGTTGCCCACTGAAAATATTTAACCAGCAAATGATCGCGTGGGCTCACGGGTCAACCATTCACTAAAAATATATTTGAATAACGAATGATATACGGTTTGTTTATTGGCGGGCCTGTTCGTTCCTTTTTCAAACATTATTCGGAGTTGACCGACGCGCGCTCAGGTCATTCGAAGGGGAGGCCAACTGACCCTTCGTGTCCGCTACATAATGTATTTAATATTTTCGCAGCTTGGGTCTGTTAGACCGGTTCAGTGACTTAGGGTTAGGTTTATTGGAAATTTTACGTTTAATTTGTGATTTTGTCGACGCACGTGTATTAAGTTAAAAGGTCAGCCGAGGGTTAAAAGTTCAAGATGCTCTCTTTTCTTCTGATTCTGAAAATTGAGTTGTTAGTGACTATAAGAAACCTGTTTATATTGACTTGATTGGAATAATTTGTTCTGTTTAAATTTGTTTCTTTGTACGCATGATCTATATTGATATTTAGATCTCGTATAAAATAAATTGTTGTATTTTTCATGTATTAAAGAAAGGTTAATGGCATCGTGACTAATCGTAAATAACAAATGTTGTAGTATGATATCTACATTCTATATTACTATATTTTACTTTGTTCGTTAAAACTAAAAATAAACGTTTCAAACTTTCAATTTTGGCAATACATAGGATAAAAGTAAATAATTAAAAGGATTAAAAATACTTATAACTCTTGATAGCGGTTACTCGGCGTGTGTAACTACGCTAAATGTGAGTAACGCATTTACATTTGCAATTTTTGTTTTATTGGTCTAAAACCATCTTCGCATTCTTGCATTACTAATGAAACCGGTTTGGGGTACATCGGTTGGATGGATTCAAAGTCCATAATAGACATAGGTAGAAACATTTTTGGTGTTTTATATATGTAGATTAACTGTGCCCCGCGGCTTTGCCAGCGTAGGCAGAAACCTTCTTTGGCCTTCTTTGGCTCATGCACAACAACTTTGCTAAACAATATTATGCAGCTGACAGACGGACTATCAGTTCCATTCGGATCATGATATGTATATGTGATCAGTATGCGTTTTTTAAAATTGTGTTTCACTTTTTTTTATTTTTTTTTATATAATTATCTGAAGTACTGAAACACACAGTTACTAATTGGTTATGATTTATTTGATTATTTATGATTTTGACGTGTATATGTGCGTATATTAATACTGCCTACATACTGAATAAATGCTTTGATTCTTCTCGATTCTAAAGATCATCACATGATCACATGCAAAGTTTTCGATTCTATAAAGAGCATACAGACAAACATTCATTTTTATATAAGAGATTGATAACATGGTTTTTATATTCCATATGTAGTTTATTTAATTTAATGATTTAATAAACTGACTCGGGTGGCGTTTACCAACTTTTTCATTTCTTGTTTAAGTATCCACATCAGGTAAGTACTCCAGACAGAAGCATATTAATCTTAATTGGAGGGGTTAACAAAGCTACTAGTAACGTGCAACCCACATTGCTAGTAAGCTTTAGAAAAAAAAACTACGGGGAATATAGTTTAAAGTTTCAACGATGACTGCTCTGGCGTTAGTATTTCATTGCCATTATCATTATTACTAATTATTAGTTTCTAATGCTATTTTTGAGTGTTATTTTGACTATTTCAGTAGTTTAGTTTGCATTATTTCATGATTCTTTACAGATAAAAGCGTCCTCCATATTTTGCCATCTTTCTATCGCTGGTGATGATTATGAAGTATTGTCTTGTCACTTAGATTATTTTAATTAAGCTGAGTTTAAACTAGGTTTCAAAATCGAACAACGATTACGTGAACCTCGTTATTGTCGCCTTTTGGAAATATTATTTCTAAGTTCTATTTAAAAATTAAAATTGGGATCGAAAAGCTTTCGATCAGTCAAATTTCTGAATAAACAAGTATTTTCCATTTTCCAATCACTAACGTAGAAATTAAATCCAAACGCTATTATGCCGTCGGAAATTCCCTTTACACCCCTCACAACGGTCCCAAGGGATGAAAAACGAGAAAACTTTCCCTCACTGTGTTTACTTTTGCACTATTTATGTAAAAATGTGGGGACGCAACAATTTCATAGGCGTGACGTGGGTGGAAGTTTAATGTTGTCATTATTCTTATATTGTTTTTATTTTTTTGTTGTGCCTTTACTTTTTTGGGTACTTTAGTTTGTTGCAGTTTTTGTATGTAAATACCCAATTTTATACCCGATTCTCTTAGCTATCTCTCTCGCGTTAGCAGAATCAATTATCAGAATTTCGTTTATTTATAATTACAGCTTTTTTATATAACTGACTTAACAATTGTTTGGCTGCAATCTCACATGGTGGTAAGTTTTTTTCTCCAGTTTATAAGTTTTAGTGAACAGTAGAAATAATAGAACAGCAAAGGACACAGTAGAGACAGTTAGTAAGAAAAGTTTAATTAGACACATTCTTAGTTACCTTCTATAGTTAGCAGTTTAGGTCAAATTACCTTTTAGTATTAATACTGTATTAAAAGTTTTGAAGTTATTCCTTAATATTTGAAAATAGATACAGAGAAAAAATATATTGAGTTATAGGCAGGTTTACATTGTAGATTTAAGGCCCTATTTCGCTGAATACAATTAAAGTTTCAATTAGGCTAATCACTGGTTAAAGTTTGTTAACTGTCACTGTAAGCAGGAAGCGTCGCATTCTCAAACTATTAACGTTAATATCTTCGATCAAGAATCTATAGATATAAGGTCGACGCAAAAAGAATATCCCGACGAATAAGAGCTCACACCGGGCGGTGAGCTCTTATTTTGTTCGTCGAACACAAATACTTTTGTGACGAATAGCCGTAAGTATAAGATGATGTTTTACTGAATTGCGACTTTATTTTAAGGTATTATGGTCGTAAAGATGTTGATCATAAAACGGTTTTATAAATTTTGTCTCTGTTTATTAGTCAGTATAGTCAGTATATTAGTCACTTTGGACAGAATTTGGCTTTGATTTTGTAGATAACCCGTTATCTATAGATTCTTGATCGAAGGTTAATATAGACAATCTCGCAAAAGATATTGATGAGTGTTAGATGAGTTTTACTTACCGATAACGAGTAGCTACTAGACATATTGTTTTAATGTCGATTAGATGTAAGTCATGTAAAATGGCGTTCATGTTAAAATTACAAGTTACCTCAAATATTATTTTTGTATAATAATGTAACCTCTAAGTAGTGGTATTTTTCACGATGTTCAAGTATAGTTTAAAGTATGTTAACAACTGGTTAATGTAACACTATATTAAGTAACACTAACCAAGGGCTAAATCGATTAAAATAAATGAAGTCAATTGTAATAAAAAATCAAATTGGTAACGCAATTGCTAACGCATTGGTTAGGTCATCACTATTGATTAGTACTCAAGCTGTCAAAAGTTAAACAAAATAAAAAATACTTAAAGTAGGTACACGTTTGTGTCAATTATAAATATTTTTTCTTAATTTCTGTAGTATTTAGTCAAAATCAAATATAATATAGCGTGTAAGATTAAAATAAAATATAGTTTTGGTTGGCATTTGACCAAGTATCTCTGATACAACCTAAAGCGATTTCTCATTGGAACTTTCATACTGAAAACTGAGACTGAAAGACTTCATTTTGGCTTTATTCCCCTACACTAACATATTAACATTTCCATACACTTGCATATATTTCTAACCAAACACTAGCTGCATTCAGTTCAAGACTGATTCTAATTAAATACCTCAATTAATATTGTTCACATGCTCTACTCAGTATTCCGGTGCGTTAGTATCCTTTGATTTATAATAGGTTACATGCCTAGAAGTGAGTGTGGAATTTGTGTTGTTTATTACTTTCTGTATACTGAAGGATATATTTGAATTATAGGAAAACAGCAAGAAGGTCGGTTCGAGAATGACATACTCAGCAAGTATATGGACTTGGCTGACGAGATTACCATTACATATCAGATGTTGACTCGATTATAATTTTCCCGGTAGTATTTTATGCACTCGGCCTTACAGACAAGTTTCCACCAACACCAAGACTTTTCTAAACGGCTGGATATTCGCTGGGCTCCTACAAATAAGGTGGTACTCCTTGACGGTAATGCGTCACCAGGATGTTCCTCTTTCTGTAGCCCTATCAGGCAGTAGCTTGGGTCTAGCTCCGCTACCGACGGCACATTAGTTAAATCGCCCAAGGCCTGTAATTTTAGTGAAGCATAGCTTCCAAATGCTTTGTCTAGGTCTTATTTATTTTTATTTGATTTGACAAATAAATAATTGCATATTTTGCTAATCTAAAAACAACACAGTATCATCATTATCATCAGCAGGCCTGTCATTATTGTATATTAATAGCTTATATAGCTTTTCTCTTATATTCATTTTTGTAAAAAATATATTTTATTATTGAATCTTTTGATTTTTTTGTTCGTTGTCCAAGCTGAATTACGCATGATCTATTTATTAGTTAATTTTATGGGCCACCTCTACTAACCCACATAAGTCAACGGCTGGTATTAGTATTCTGATGCAGTGTCTGTGTAATTAGCACACGGTCTGACAGACGGAGACGCCATCTTGGATCTCAGAGACCCCTGAGCAATGTGTGTGAATTAATTTTAGAATGCAACTGGCTGTAAATAATTTATATAGTTGCATCATATACGTACCCCGATGCAAGTGATGGTCAAAATAATACCTACTTTATATATAGGTTCTCGATCATATGCATATACGAGTACGTATAACCCAATAGACTTTTATCGACACAGACAGTTTTTAAAGGTGTAAGGCTATAGAAGCTTTAAGTTTTTTAAGGTGCTCTATATATTCTTGTTTTAGCCACTTGTGTGCAAATTTCTTAATAATCCACTCACAACTTTGGTCACAAAAATAATGGAAACACATTGCTTTTCATATTAAACATTTGGTGAGGATATAATGTAAAAGTAACTTGTGGTATGGTACAATTAAATTTTATAAACCAAATAGTCAATAGGTTGTTTAACGTAGCTGAGGCCTATCTGATACTCATAAAAACAGTTTATTTATAGAGAAAGTACTAAATATGTTTCTTGGCTTATATTTTACGACTCTTAAGTTCACAGTTTCTTTTTAATAGCATTAATGCTCTTACATTTACAAAACTTAGTGTAAAACCTTTGGATTTTTGTAGCTTCTCACCATGGTTTTGCCTGCGTTCAAAAAATATTATATGTCCTTTGCTACAATCGACGTTTTTGCTAGGATGACGATGTTCGCTACTATATCAGCTATTTCTGTGTAAATTTCACTAAATCGGTAGAGCGATTTAGACGTGATAAGGTAACTAACAAAATTAAACAAAATTAATTTCGCATTTTATAATCTAAGGTTATTTACGTGTCGATAATCAAAATTTATAAAACAAGATGATGACTGATAATCAAAATTTAAAGTATTGGTGTTGAAGTATGAATTTAAATGACAATTGCACCAATTAGGATACTTAATCATACTTAAAGCTTTGTAAAACTCAACAGTATCGACTTCGTCCACAGCTACAGTTGAAGTAAAAAGTTCGATTCTTCATCTCAAGTCGTTAAATTACAAAGTACTCGATACAATAGGAAAATCCAGCCGAAAACGTGCGTACATAATATTCGGCCGGCCACCCACACGAGTAAGAAAACATATATGGAATATACACACACATGCACATACGGTGTATATGGGCACGTGAGTGCGGGAGGGATATAGTAAAGGACGCAGAGATGTGTGAAGGTGAGGTGAGACAGAGAAAGCAGTTGCAGGACGAGCGATACAACAAATCAATACGGGCGGTGGTGACCGGTAGCCTGTGTCACCCCCTCTCCCCTCACCTCCCTTTACCCTCGTAGACCGCACGCCTCCACCTCATTGTCAACGGCACAGAGTTGTTTAGAAGTCCCGAAATTGCTTTAGTGCAGCTGTGTTTGGCTCTTTGTCGCTGCCAGGCTTAGATAGTTTTGGGTTCGGCGGCAAATGAGTTTGTTAAGCCTTTCAGGATAGCCTGTGGAGGATTTTAAATGTTGTTTTAGCAATGCTGAGTTTAATAAAATTTGAGCTCTTGATGATTTCATTAACGTATGTTGGTGAGTACTTACATACGATAAATAGATCACAAAATAAATCACAAGATTAGTCTCAGAATAAGTAATAGTAACAAGGCACAGTTATCATTATGATTTGATCATATCTTGCTATATTTTTACCTATTATTACATACATCGTAATTTAAAAAAAGGTTTATATAAATACAATATTCAATAGTATTAGGCACCTTTATCCCCTTTTGAAACTGCCGTGAAATCATCACTATAATCACTAGCGATGCAGTCTGAATAGAATAATTTTTATTAATGTCTACTTTGACAAAAAGAAAATACAAAATTATACGAAAGTATACAAAAATATACATTTGTATTTTATGTAGGTATATATATGACCATAATCAGCCGCTGTCAGTCTACTGCTGGACGTAGGCCTCTCCCAAGATGCGCCACTGAGCCTGATCTTCGGCTCTTCTTTTCCAGTCACTGCCCACCGCTTTGCGTATATCGTCACTCCACTACGCTACGTTTGCCTATTTGTGGTCCCCACTCTAGGACAAGTCTACCCCAATGGTTATCGGTCCTGCGGCAGATACGACCAGTCCACTGCCACTTCAGTTTGCTAATACTTTAAGCTATTTCGATCATTTTAGTTATCTGGCGAATCACTTCGTTCCGGATTCGATATATAATATATCTATTAAATTTGTATACCCTATAAAAAATGGAGCTTCATAAAACATCCTCAAGTAAAAAAAAAAATATTTTTTCTTCATTGTCATGTCTAAAAATATTTATAACTCTATGACACAAAATCCGCTTGACCGCGCGTATGGAAGGCGCAGCGAAACTCCGACCGAGCAAACTTGATACTTTAGGAACTTTTCTATAAAGAACTTTGAGATTTTATTCGACGAATAACTACATTTTGTTGTTTAGTGACTTTTTGTGTTGACCTTTATTTTACTTGCTTTTGTGCGAAGCTATTTCTAGTGGATTAAGAAAGCGAAAAAATGACTACAAATTCTGATATTTTTACTCAAAGAGCAGAAAGTGTAGTACAGCACTGTGACGATGTATTTAATATGAACTATGTCTATATTTATTTCACATTCTGGAACTTGAAGATTTTTCAGAACAGCTGAAAATTAGTTAGTGTTAGTTAAAATGTTTGCAATACCTAGGTACTTAATTAGTTCTGCCACCTTTTTGGAAAATGGGGGGGGCTACAGTCTAAATAGTACAACGCCCTAGGCTTAGCTCGGAATCTCACAATAAAATAAAAGTTCGTATATAGGTACTTTTACTATGTAGATACATATTAGGATCCCTTTGTTTATCAGCAGTACAGTGACAGTCCAACTTATCCTGCGTTGCCATAACGACCCAACTTAAATCTCCCAACTTGGAGGGTACACATTCCGCTGAGTAACAGTCGTGTAATTCACTACCCTGCGCCCTCCGAGCCCTTCGTAGGGCTCATACGGAGGGACGATAAACTGTAAAACCACGGGGGCCGGGGGGAAAGTCCCTCCCTTGGCGATAAACAGAGCGGTAATTTATGACGATGGCAACCCTTCTGAACGGACCAGGTCGCTTGTTTTCGGAATTGGATGTTTGGGATGCTTGCCTATATAATTGGACATTTGTTTATACTTATCTAGTGTTGTGTTGTATGAACAGTTCTGAATGGGTCAATCTTTGAGGGATCTGCTAATTTCATTTAGTTTTTGACAAAGATATTAAAGTTTTGCTAAATCAATTTTATATGGATAGAACTATAGGGATACTGCGGGCGTCGCAGCAAGCTCTATGTTTTTATACTATTTTGTTTATATTATTATCTAAAATGTTTACTCATATTAAACATAATTCATCACATTAGTATTCAAACATATGACTTGCCAAAAAAAATATAAAGATATGAAGTAAGTACTTAGTACAGGTACAGACAAAATGTATGCATAAGCCTCGAAATTGTTCCATCAAGTCTTTTTTAACCGACTTCAAAAAAGGAGGACGTTTCTCAATTCGACCGTATATGTTTTTTTTAAATGTTTTTTTCGCGGATAACTTAGTCGTTTATGAACCGATTTTGATTATTATTTTTTGTTGGAGGAGGAGATATCCCAAGTGTGGTACTTTTTATCGAGGTCTGATAAGTATGTCCAGAGATATGGAGATAAACACCTCAAAATCGGTACTGAAAATTAATAGCGTGGCATTGAAGTCGGTTTTTTTTTAGTTTTTTAAGCGATCGTAATCATCAAGTGTGTTCGTAGAGATAAAACATTAACTGTTAGTCGCAGATATATAATAACGCGCGCTAAATCTGTAAAAAAAACTATGACTATGTAACATACAATGTTAAAAAAATAGACAGACAAATTACTTTTATATCTAGAGTAAATACTATGTTAACATCTCAAACAATAATGGTATTAGAACTTGAACAAAACATAAAGCCCTGTGAATGTTAATAGGTATCTTTATAAATAGTTTTATAGAAAAGTGTACAACTCTGAACTTTTCTGAAGTAAGTTGAGCGAGTTGGAAAAACTTTCACTCGGCTAATGTTGACGAAATTGTCTTTACTTTTTAAATGGTTGATGATATGAGTTTACTTTTTGGGTTGGTTAAGATGAACTATTTTTATGATCACTGATTGTATAATCTGTGCTTATTTTACGAGGACAAAATGAGAAAATTTATTTAAATGCCGGAATTCTGTGAGTCACTCGATTTGTTTGTAAGTAGTAAATATTTTTTTTTATTTATAATTTAAACACAAACAAAATGTACAACAGCATGTCTTTAAACATTTTCTACCAGTCATCCAGTAAAGGTGGGAATAATTTTAAAACAGGCATTAATCACTAATCATAAACAGGTTATAATAATGATATTAGAAGTCTACCAAAATTAGCCAGAAACAAGTTTTTACGAATACCTTTAACATAACATTCATTTAACTACTAAACAAATTCAATCTACGAAATAAATACAAACACAAATCACGCTGAACGACTTTTCTCAACTTTTCTTTTTGAATTGTCACGATTCGCAATCCCAACATCCAAGAATGAATCGCCTCCCAGAAGCTAAGGCTAAGATCAATAGCCCTGACCAATAGAAGTACAAACATAAATGTACCAATTTTACCCTTATGGCCGGCAAGTCCGCGGCCATCTTGGTTCCCCCCTACCGCCACTTCGCCCACGATCTTACCCCAAACGTGCCCCCTCCAAGGGGCCTTTCAAAGACTGAATCCACTAATACTAATGTCCTCCCGTATGGATGTGTGTGTACACGTTACAAAGTTTGACTTTCATTTGTTTTTCAGAGGTAATTCGCTTAGAAAATAAGCTCGGTTGAGCGCATTGGACTTAATAAAAGTTGGCGCTGGCGCTGTAGTTGACTGATTTTGATGGGCGCGATGTCTTGAGTTCGATCCTTGCTGATAACTACGATTGTGTATTGGGGATAATAATTCAGGATGTGATGAGGAATAGTTTGCGCACAATATGACCAATTGACAAAAACAAACGCCAATATAGGTACCTACTTTACTTATTACTACTACTTACTTATTTGTTTTTTAGGTCATTATTCTTATTGTGTTTTATTTCAAAATGTTTATATGTATTTGATAGATAATGCTAATCGAGACGCTATGATCACTGATGCTAACTTTGGTATTTTCAAAATAATAACAATTGAATACCTAGTTAACAATCGGGAACGTCGGATTGTCTTTTTAAAAACTAAAATTAAAATTTAATTATAGAGTTACAAGATTTTATTGTATTCTCTACAGTGGTTGCTCTAAGACTAACTTATTTATTAAATGTAAGAGCTAACTGACAAAGGATGTTATGACTAAACCTTATCTAAGAATATGCTGGCATTGCATCCTGCACATGGGTGATCTTATGCGTGGGCGAATACTATGTCAGCATAAAGCGTCGGAGATGGGAATATAACGCCTTCCCCCTCAGACCGAAGTTATCGGAAAATTAGTTTTCAGAGAACTTCGTTAACATTTTATGGATGTAAAAGTTTAATGTAACAAAAGTGGTCTATTAGTTGTGGGTATCTGGAGTTCAACTTCATCATTAGAGTTAATTTGATTATTAGAACACAATTTAAATATATACGGCTTAAATTTAAAGTAAATTAAGGATACAATTATCACTGTTATAATTAAATAAAGTACAATTGTGGCAATGTCATATGATTTTGGTGGAATAACACTGCTATCACTTTTCACACTTTTCTTCAACAAATAGTTCAAATGTTCGATGTCATCTAAATTTACTCCTTTGAGGTCAATTACTTCCGTATCTTCAATATGCGACTTGCTATTCTTTTCATATTCTTGTACATCAGGCAGGTTGATAATAGGCGTTCTTTTATAGTAGTTATTTCCAAGAATGCGGAAACTATGTCCAGAAATCGGGAAATCATCCATATAGACATCACAAGGTTTCTGTATTGTTATTATAAATGTTCCACTTACGGGCTCTCTAACAACTTCATCTCCACATTTCTGGAACAGGATCTTCTCGGATTTAGCAAAAAGTATCCAGCTATTGCGGGAAATTTTCTGAACCTTCATGAAATCTGGATCTATTCTCCGTGCGTGGCATTTTGAGCGGTTCTGACGGTATTCCATAAGTTGTTGAATGCAAGTTTCTTGGGCGTAAACGGCTAGATCATTTTCCGAGCAAAGATATTCTTTAGCTGTAATTTCTTTACATTTCCGTACGATTGGACTGTACTTGGTACCTTCTACTAGCAGGTAAGGAAATTCGGGAATGATGGCGTGGGTTTCATTACTAGGACCAAGGGATATAGGGAGTGTGTACAATTTATAATAATCATAAGTGGCGTTATCAACTACCGGAATGCTTATAATAAATCTTACATTACTATCCTTGAGGTAGGATTTGACAGTAAATGTTTCTTCCAAAGTATTCAGGTTTTGTTCATTAACAGGATACATTAAATGCGCAACAGTACTGATGTCGTTTAATAGCGGTAATAATTCATTTGAGTTTAATACAGATTTATGTAAGACTGATACTTTACTTAATGCCAAAGATGTTTCCATATCGCTAAGCTTCATTGAAATAGTCCGGAAGTTAATAATAAACAAATTGAATATACTAATTATGTAAGATAATGCAACACTATGGTTTTCCTCTTGAAGTTTTTCTCTAACAAACCTTTCTACTTTAGTTAATCTGTCATTTAATATTTTAGTATTATCATTTATAATTTTTGTGGAGTTAACAACATGGTCCAACATTTCAGATATAATAGTAATTTTGTTAGAGATAGCTTGTTCACGAGTTTTAAGATCGGATATCAACTCTTCAAAATGAACTGCATCTTCGTGGTCAAGATTACCAGTGATAACTTTGATAAGAGATCCAAGTGGATCAATTAGGCCACGTTTAGACCTCTTTTTTGGTATGAGTTGTTGTAATTTTTCAATAACTTCATCTCTAATATACTCTACCTGAACTCGGAATTCTTTTACTTCATTATTAAAAGAATTATTATTATTACGAAATATTACACTTTTACAAAATTTAGAATATTGGCGTATGTTGAAATTAAAATCTGACGCTATTCCCTCTAGTTGAATTGTTTTAACAATTGTCCAATCGTTGCGTTGTACAAATGCTTGGCCTTGCTTAACGGGTAGAATGCCTGGATTTTTGTCAATTTTCTGAATTTGCAGACCTTGGCTTGGAGCAACTTGGTCTAGGAGAGCCTGGATCGTCGTCATCGACACCATCACGAGTATGCCCCACCTGTGGAGGACGTTTGACATGTTTAATGGGCACCTTTGTGTCTCTGTCCTTTATTTTTACAGGAACTACATTGCGTTTTACCTTGCCTGTTACGATAGCCTTTTGATATTTGGGTTTATCTTTGGATTGCCGTTTATTGACAGGTTTTGCATAGATGGTTTTTCCAATACCTAATTCCGGTCCTATCTCACCTCCGCGCTTTTTAGTTACGTTTTCCTTATCTTTGTTCATCTTTTTTGCTATACATTTATATAACTCATGTGTTCTTTTACGGTGATCCTTAACCAGTTGTTGTTTATATGTTTTGTCAAAGTCAATGTCAAAATCTGATTTTAAATCGGTGTGTCCGAATACAACTTCGAAGGGTGTTAAGTCAGTAGCACTATGGATGGTGTTGTTATATGCCATAATAGCATAAGTCATTACGGATGCTGCATCTGTGTATTTCCTATCAAATTTAGCTATTCTATAGATCTCAATAATGGTAGAGTGGAATCGTTCGATCATCCCCATTGAATTAGGGTTGTTTGGAGTACCGATGTGTAATTTAATTTTATATAGCTCAGTTAGTTCCTTCAATAGGTCATTATTGAATTCGGTTCCGGGGTCGCAACTGATTTTACGTGGAATACCATAAAAACTGAAGTATTTTACTAAGGCTCTAACTACTTCTGGAGTAGATCGAGCTGGTATTTCCATGGCCTGGCCTAATTTACTAAAGGCGTCAATTATGGTGAGGTACTGTTTAGATTCTATAGAGAATGTGTCTATGAATATTTCCTGAAACGGTGAATTTTGAGTTGTAGTAAGCTGTAATGTCGGTTTGATGGGTTTGCGATCATATTTTGCGATTTTACATTTTTCACAGGAATTTATAGCGGCTGCAACCGTTTCATGCATGTTTGGCCAATAGTAGTTGCGTCGGATTCGTTTAACAGTTTCTGTAATACCACGATGGCATGTTTTGCCTTCGTGTAATTTCCGAATTATCATTTGTTGCTCTTCCTCATCAGTGACGGAAACAACACGTTCAGTGCACTCATAGAAATTAATAGTTCCCTTTTTAAACAGCGATATTACAACGTTACTAAATTCTTTTCGGTGTTCTTCTCTTTCAAAATAGATAAAATACTTTATTTTTGGGCGAATATATTTTTTTAAGAATTGTTTGATCAAATCCGGGTTCTCAAGTGGTAAAAAGACTTCAAGTATTTTCTGATGTTTGTTGGAAAGATCTTTAACCTGAATGTCATTACCATATCGGTGAAATACCAATATTTGATTTGGTTTCGTATCTACTGCTTCATTCAAAATAGGTATGCCAAATGATTCTAACTCTTTTTCGGAATGTATGGTGTCTGTGGCACTAGTACTTGAATCAGATCGAACAAGCCAGCCTGATTCTTTCCTCAAAAATTCTGAATTTACAGAGTCTGTTTCTGATATGGTTATAGGACTAGCTGTTGCAGTTCTGTCTGAGTCGGAGATTGTTATAGTCTTTGAGTCGTCAGTCGTTCGTCGTCTTGCCAATTTAGTGATTTGTTTAGTCACGTCTTCTATATGTGATTGTAATCTATTTTCGCTCTCATCTACGTTAACGATCATAGATATACCGTCACTCGGTCCGTCTGTTCCTAGTGCGTTTAGTTTGAGTCTAGATAATGCGTCAGCGTTCGCGTTTTGATGTCCGTTTTTATGTTTAATGTCAAAATCATATTCCTGTAAACGCAATCTCCACCGTGTGAGCTTGCTTCCGGGTTCTTTGAGTTGGTATAGCCACAGTAAAGGTTTGTGGTCGGTGACTATATCGAACTTGTTGCCATAAAGATACGGCCTGAAATGCTTTGTGGCCCAAATGATGGCCAACAACTCTCTCTCAATGGCGCTATACTTTCGTTCGCTCTCAGTTAGCGTACGACTAGCGTAAGCCACTGGTCTATCGGTACCGATTGAGCCTTGCGAAAGTACAGCTCCAATTGCTACCTCTGATGCGTCGGTGGTCAAGATGAATGGCTTGGTCATGTCTGGGTATTGTAAGATGGGTGCATTTACTAACAACTCCTTACACTTTTCAAATGCCTCTGTATATTTTTCCGTAATTTCCACCTTTTTACCTTTCTTTAAGCAAGCTGTTAACGGTTGTGTGATTTTGGAAAAGTCTTTGACGAATCGTCTGTAGTATCCTATAAATCCTAGGAATCTTTTTATCTCGGTCTGTGTCTGTGGAATGGGATAGTCAAGCACTACCTGAATTTTGTCATTGTTCGGTCGAAGTCCGTCTTTAGTCAGAGTATGTCCTAGATACTGCACTTCCCTTCGGAGAAATTCCGATTTATCTAGCTGTACTTTCAGGTTAGTCTGTCTCAGTCTGTCGAAAACTGCGCGTAATTTTTCAAGGTGTTCCGTGAGCCCATTTGAATATATAAGTATATCGTCAAGGTATACTAGACAATGTATACCTTGTAGACCTCTCAACACATTGTCCATGGCTCGTTGAAAGGTCGCCGGCGCCGTCTTCAAGCCAAAAGGCATCCGAAGAAATTCGTAATGACCATTTTGGGTTGAAAACGCCGTTTTTTGTTGGTCCTGCTCTGCGATCTCTATTTGATGGTAGCCTGATGCAAGATCCAATGTAGTAAAATAAGTGCTTTTACCTAATTTGTCAAAAAGATCACATATGTTGGGAAGTGGATATCTGTCATCGGTCGTTATCTCGTTCAGTCTGCGATAGTCAATGACCATTCTATATTTCACCTGGCCTGAAGCGTCTAGCTTTTTAGGGACTAGGTGAACAGGTGCACTCCAAGGAGAGTGTGATTCTTTAACCACATTGTCCTTGAACAATTTTTCCACCTGTTCTTTGATCTCTTGAGCTTGAGCCGGTGCCTGCCTATAAGGCTTGGTGTATATAGGATCCTCATTTACTGTCCTAATATGATGTTTAACCTGGTTCGTAAAGGTTAGTGGTAAGTCTTCGCAGTAAAATATGTCTTTATATTCCATGCATAAGGCAGATATTTCTTTGCGCTCTTCTGAATTTAAGTGGTCAAGTCGCAATTTGTTCAAGTTGTTTTCCAGTAAATGATCTACGTCGACGTTAGTCATGTCAGTATTGTAATTTATGTCACATACGTCATTTTGATGTTTTAATTTTAAGACCTTAAAAGGCTTTGTAATTGTCATGACTATGTCATCTTCCGATGTGTTTTGCATAATAGTCGTAGCAAAATAATTTTCACATTTAACTATTGCAGAGGGCATTCTCACGTCATTGCTAAACTGCTTGAAATTTAGGATTGCATCACCTTCTTCCAAGTTTACAGGTAACCTAATACGATGTTCACTACGAGCCTCTAGGTTAAAGGTATGTACCTTGCCTACGTCATAAATAATAGGCACAGTGGTGTCATTAGTTCTGAGGGTGTTATTTCCCAGATCTAAGTATGCCTTGAGTTTGGTCATTAAATCCCATCCTATTACACCGTCATACTTTTTGTCAACGTCATAAACGTAAAATTTATGATATTCATCGTGATTAAAAATGGCGAATAGTGGAATATTGACCACTTCACTATGGGTGCTGGAAGCATGTGTGCTCGTTACCATAAACGGTTCATAGGATTTTTGTTGAGCATAATATTCATTCGCTTTAGTTGGGCTTATAAATGATCTTGTGCTGCCAGAATCCAACATGAATTTGCTGTCAATTTCGGGCACATATATGTATGGTAATTTAAGAGTTGTATCATAGTTTAATTCAATTATCTCGGGAATTTGGGGGAAACAACCATGCAAAAATTTTCTGTTTCACTTACTTCGTTTTCGTTGTTGCAAGCATTTTCTGCGGTCTCTGTGGTCTCCGGGTAATATTCTGTCATGTCATAAGGCTGGTATTCTTCATGGGGGTAATAGTACTCTACATCGTCATAATTATATTCTGGGTTGTACTCGCCTTCCGAATTCGTGGTCATCTCGTTCACTGGCAACCTTTGTGGGGCAGTCCTCATAGACACGTCGTTGGTGAATGGAGGCGGGCGGTAGCCTTGAGGCTGCGATGGTCTATAACCGAACTGACCAGCTTGAGGCCGGAACCCAAACTGTGAAGGTCGATAGCCAAATTGACCGATTTGAGGTCTAAAACCATTCTGACTTACCTGTTGAAGCTGGGGCCTAAAGCCGAACTGAGCCTGCGGTCTAGGAACAAACTGCTGAGCCTGCGGTCTAGGACCAAACTGCTGAGCCTGTGAAGGGCCGCTGTTAAAATTTGGTGTGAAACCAAATTGGGGTGGTCGATAGCCAAAGTTATTTGTTTGAGGCCTGGGCATTGGTGGTTGAAAATATTGGGGTCGAGCCAAAAATTGATTTCCAGGAATGCCAAATTTGAATTGAGTTTGAGGTATCAAAGGTTTAAAGATTGGTGCCGGAACATTAGGGGGTTGCGCACGACCTTGCAACATTTTTGTACGCATGTTGTATTGTTCTTGGAAGTTTACTTCCTCTAAAACTTGTTTTAAAGCGTCTTCCAAAGAATTCGGATTTTTCAACCTAACTAGCCTCACCATATGTTCAGGTAGGTTATATAAGAACACATTTAACGAAGTATTGTCGTATATAATACGCTTAGCCTGTTTCATGTCCGCAGTATGTACTTGATTAACCTTCGACAAAAGGATTGCACGCACGTCCTGAATCCTGCCACAAAATTCAAGATAGGATTCGCTAGGCTTGATCTTTAACGTCTCTAGCTCAATCGCAACGCACTCCTCGCTACGCGGATCACCAAAATGTTGGACAAGGACAGATCTTAATTCGTCATATGTGTCAAAATCACCTCTCTCGCTAATAAGGGCCGCTGCTTTGCCTGTTAACCTACTGGTCACGTAATGCATTAAAAATTCATTACGCTGTACAGTACCTTGAAAGTGATGAATCACGTATTCACATTTTCGCAAGAATAAATTTAACACTTTAGTATCACCATTGAATTCAGGAATTAACCCTAAAATTTCTCGCGGAATATGCGGTTCGGGGTTAGGTGCATGCACAGGTGCCGCTGCAGCCTGAACATTTTGTTCGTGAGACATTTTGGTTCACTATACTATACACTTTATATTATTAATTAAATATTATACAGTAGATTTTATACTGTGTGTAATTTAATAAAATTACCAAATTCTAATAGAACTAATTATTTAAAGTTAATATCACTAATTACACAATCAATTAATTATTTTAACTTATTAAAGTTAAAAGTGCAATTTAATTCACTCCGACAATTTATAAAAATACAATTCTTATAACTATGTGCAATGTTCGTCACTTCATAAAACTATTTTACACACTTCGAGGATGGCAGGAAAGGAGAGAAAAGGATGTTACTTTAGGTACTCACAGTCCAATCGCCATTATCCAGTTGTCCCTTGTTGAACTAATTTGTTTGGTTCGTAGATAGCCGATACCGCGAATCACTGATTTTAAGTTATCGCGATTTTTCGCTGCCACACACGGGTTTTCACGTATATACTCGGATATTACGAGCGCGAATTTTGGCGAGGGCAGCAGCCGACTATCCTACCGGCTGCGCCAGTTAACAATCGGGAACGTCGGATTGTCTTTTTAAAAACTAAAATTAAAATTTAATTATAGAGTTACAAGATTTTATTGTATTCTCTACAGTGGTTGCTCTAAGACTAACTTATTTATTAAATGTAAGAGCTAACTGACAAAGGATGTTATGACTAAACCTTATCTAAGAATATGCTGGCATTGCATCCTGCACATGGGTGATCTTATGCGTGGGCGAATACTATGTCAGCATAAAGCGTCGGAGATGGGAATATAACGACCTTGTATCTATTTTTTTATATAATATATACCTTAAAAAGCGGCAGCAGCAGTAACTCAATAAGGCGTCAGACTTGCTATCGACAGGTCGTGAGTTCGATCCCCACCCATTGCACTATTGACGTGAACCCACACCAGATACAAACAAATTTAGTAATTGTTTAGTAAATAAAATTTAGTAATAAATAAACAAAATTAATAATATATTTACTAAAAACTATAACAACAGTTTAATAATACTTAGTAATGTCTATTACTAAGTATTTATAATGTAACTTATAAGGCTATTAATAATTACACTTACTTCAAATACCTATATTCGTGCTAAATTCATAATTAACCCGTTAACGTATTTTGGTTATCTACAGCTCTCTGCGGGTCAGTACAACTTTACAACACTTCAACAAAAACTTACAACTTTTCAGTAGGTAAGTACATAATATTTTCATAGGCACCTACGACCTTATGTAATGTAGGTTAACCTTTTGCTGTCAACTCACAACGTCTGTCTATACGATACGTAAATATTTATAATTTCACCGTAGTATATTTTACGAGCTCAGTTTACGGCCGCTTTTATGACATGTTAGGATCCGTAAAAGTCGAGATTTTACTCAGATCTTTACTGAACTAGCTTTGAATAACTTAAAACTTTGTTGACAGCCGCTGTTGTTAAGATTTTAATGGTTTGTAAAGAGTTATTGTTACAGGAGACTATATAATAAGAAATGTGTTGAAAATTGTACAATAATTGTACAAAAGTCTTCATTAAGAGACTTCCAAAAAGTGTTTTAAATTCACTTTAATAACTCTTAATATAGCATAACTATGCTAAATCGAAATATGGACTAAATGATGATGGTGCAAATGAAGTGAAAGACAACAATTACTTAATTAGGTATTTAATCATCACAATAATAAGATAGTAAAATTAGAACAAAATCGTGTATTATATTTAGGTAAAATTTCAAACACAAATTCAGGAACTTCTAAAAAGCTCATTCTTTTAAGGATACCATATACTAACCCTCCTAATTAGAGCCCTAAACTCAATTCATAATCTTAGCTTTAAGCTCATACAGCACCAAACCAAAAATCAAAGCGACACCTCAAAGCAATTATTATCATCCAATCAAAGAACGCCGATAATTGACATCGCACTCAAAAGAGAGAGCTCGAGCAAGTCGCCCTAAAGCGACCGCAATGCATTACCCAAATAAAAAATTCATCTCAATCGCGATTTCCATCAGCCGATACGGTGGCTAAGCACGGTCCCCCGGCACACACGTGAAATATTCAGTCGCCGGTACGATACATCATTCATTCGTCCGTAGAGAACGGATCGACACAAATCTTCCATTTGGCAAGAAAATCGATACACGTCGTGGCCATATAAGCATTCCGGGGGTGGCAGACGGGGTGTCTTAAAGGGGAGTTAAGGTTTAGTCCCGAATATTGAATTTCCCTTGGGACAAACCCGTTTCGCTTTGTCCCTTCGGCCGGGGTCGTGTAGGCCGTAATGCCCGGGACTCTACGCACACAACGGCGGCTGCCAGAGTAGGTGTGGGATAATAACATTGCGAGGCCAGGCATACGTGACTTTCAGGGTGTTTGACAGGCCCCCGGGCACAGAGTATATTCTCCACGCATATACCTACCTATATCTCTACATGTATGCCAGTGGGCGTTTTACCCTATATGTGATATAGAGGCCTCCCTTTGCTCGAAAGCCTTCAAATTGGGTCTCTTTAAATAAAATTCCGTACGCACGAGTTTACGTCAAAAGAACGTTTTTATTCCTTAGATCTATTTTAATTTAAATGTGAATGTACTTGGAACAAATTGCTTTAATTGAGTAGAGGTGTAGAACTTTAATATCGATTTTTGTGTTGTAGTGAATAATCGAAGTGCGTTCATCTGTATGCCCCTCGTAGTTAACCTTCTTTAGTCCTTTGTCACCATAGGTATTATTGCCGGTCGCCTTTCTTCAATTCTTTTTCCGCTTAAATAATTAATTGAACTTTAAATAAATCATCAGTGACCACCTCCTAGATAAGTAGATAGTTTGAAAATAAATGAACACTTTACAGCATTCTAAAATACAAAATAACTAAGGTAAATATCCTGCAAGTTAGATAACAAACTATCTTCTTAGTTATTAAGTTCATATTGAAATATAGGCAGTTCTCGTTTTGTTGGGTAAATAAGAGTTCATAGATACACAATTATTGTCTCATACCTTATTATTTATTAAGTAGTTCAAGACTTTGCTTCTTGCCAAATTTCATGATTCTAAGACAATGGGCAGTACCGTATCGGTTTTAATTCCCTTGGAAAATCGCAAAATATGCGACTTAAACGGGCATATCTTTTGATCGTATCGACTTACAGGTTTGATTTTTTCACAGCCAAAAGATACCCTAGACCCAACTATTTAGTACAAGTTACAACTTGATACCTCTACGCATTCCGGAGATAAATGGTCTCGACAGACGGACAGACGGACTGACAGACAGACGGACAATAAATTGATCCTATAGGGGTTCCTTTTTTCCTTTTCAGGTATGGAACCCTAAAAATGAATAATACTTTTCTGGATCTTTCACTAAAATATTTTATTTTGTCCCGGATAGCTAAGCCTATCTACCTACATGCCCGGGCGCCCAAATCACGTTATTAGGCGAACCTTATTTTACTGTTGAAGTTCAAAGATCATATTATATTTGATAGAGAGATTTTCCTCGTAAAAGAGGTACATATAATATGTCGTCGCTTGACGAACTCCCTTTTTATCTATGATTGTAATAAAAAGTCGGAAAACGTTGATGGCACAGAAATAGGAATAATTTATTCCTATTTCTGTGGTTGATGGTATTTTTGGAATTTATTATTTTCTGGTGATAAGAAAACTGAAACTTACAAAATGTATATATAAAGATTGTTATTTACCTATTATCTTTAAGCAAAAGATAAGTTGAGTTATGAAACTTTTTTCGAAAGCCTTTTTCCTTTATAGTTTCTGAATACTACCATTCAAATAAACCAGACGGATGGACAGACAAACAGCATGAAGAAATTACAAAGGCTACTCTTTTATAATAATATTGTTATTAGTGATAAGAATGATTTTAGTTGTAAGTTTAAGAACAATTTTGTAGAATGATTTTAGATGAAAATTTTATCATAGAGGCACAAGATGTGTATAAATTACACAAAGCATATTAAAAAAAACATTTGTATAAAACCTTTTTTTTCAGATAGGCAAGCTACCACTATCTCACCTGTTGGTAAGTGATGATGTGGTCGATGATGGTAGCTCGCTAGGCCTAGAACGGGAAACAAAAATCTACAGAGCACCCCCAAAAAAACAACAAAATCGATTGTACTTCAATATTCACATAAACTGAAGGCGTCAAACTTTACCCCCATATCTGAATTTAAAATATGATAAATCTTTCTTTATATTATGGTAAACTTTAGCTGAACTATCACCCCTAAGATATAAACTAAGCATTTACCGTATCCTCTCATACTGAGTTTTCATCCTTTTACCAACATGTCGTTACAGTCGAGTTTGAGTTAAATTTGCTAGTTTTGTAGTAGGTTTTATAATTTACTACATAAATGTATATACTAAATAAAATTAATCTACATACAAAACCACTGCATATTTTAGTCATAAACCGTTTTGACAAGAATGTTCAGCCTATTAACTAAGGAACTTTGTAATATCGATTAATAACTACAAAATAAACCAAGTGTACGCTTTGGTACCGGCGCAAAATTTTCTATTATACCTATATTGACAAAAACTGTTAATTTACCCATACCATTTCATCGGTATTAATATTCGATACACAATTTGCTAGGATTTATAAGTTCAACGATTTTAAATACAAACAAAAAAACACCTGAAGTTCAGTGCTTTCCCTGACCTATAATGAAAACGGTTTAACTTAGTTATCTCAGTCGAAAATGTTTTTGAAGCCTCCCTGAACTTTTTAATTATATTACGTTATATTTTCGAAACAACTATACCAAAGACGCATGGCGGCCCAGAGGGAGGCGGGGTAAAGTCGCCCACTATAAATCTCTGTCGCATTGAGATAGAGACAAATACCCGCCGTATCTCACCTTGGTGGTAAAACAGAAATAACGGGTTGTTTCGTGAAGGATTTCTCCATTTATTTTTTTATAAATCTGGCTTTTTTGCTATAAATTTAGTTTTTCTACGAAATATGCTTATTGTAGGTGACCTTAATTTACTTAAGTGCTATGAACTAAGTCTACCCACATACCTTTTTATATACCTACCACTAGCTCTGCCCTGCAATTTTACCCGCGTAAACGTCGTTCCCGTAGGAATATTGGTATAAAAAGTAAAGCCTATATGTTATTCCAAGGTCTCTAGGCTATCTACATACCTGATTTCAGCTCAATCGGTTGAGTACTTTTAGCGTGAAGAAGTAACAAACATACACAAAAAACATTCGCCTTTATAACAGGTATTAGTTGGATTTTCATTTCAGCAGGAATAATTTAGTATCGTTTGAGGCGTTTATCCCTTTATACCTTAAGATGAAAAAAGCATCACTAAAATACGACGATGAAAAAAAAATACAAACGATCGAGAATTGACGGAAAAATCGAGAAACATACAAAACAAAAACAGAGGAATTAAGTACATCCTAATTTTGGCAGTCCGTTAAAAAAAATTGTACCTACACTACTAAAACAAGAAATTGCAGCTATAATTGCCGATAGACTCCATAGTTTGTAGGCACATCCGATTAAAATATTAGCTTCTACAGCTACTTCTATTAAAAATATACGAGCCTCGGGCAACGGAATCAGAATACGGGCAGCTCTACCTAACTATTATATAGGTACCATACCTACCACATATGTATCGAAAGAAGCTGAAGTTTCTTACAAAATATTACCTAAAGGTTACCTAAGTACATTCCTTTGAAAGCTAAGCCATTGATACACGAAGTAATATCTCAAGTCGCACGTACGTGCTCGCAGTTCCAATCAGCATCTTTGTGCCATCGACAAGGACGTATGCCCGATATTTGTGTGCCTTCAATACAGCTCTCTCACTATACATTACGATATGTTGTATATTAGGCCGCTATGGGTCGTACTTGTCGTAATTAAGGGTACGTGAATATAAATACAGTATATAATTTAGGTAATTAAAGTGGTACGTTTCAGCCCAAGCTACCTTTAAAATGATTCAGGCGGATTGGATCAAAAATAATGACAATTTTTTTTCGTTAAGTACTGTGTACTTCTACAAAATTAAATCTAAATGTATACTAAAAATAACAAAAAAACTATTAAAAATGTTTATAAATACTATATAACATATGTGCTTTACCAATTTTAAATCATAAAAAGTCAAGTATTAAAATATTTTGTGTAGATTCTACTTACATGAAGTGCTGTGTAATTATTAAGACACATGTTACAGTATGGGAACAAAGACATTCATGAAGACGTATTAAGGTACGGCCAAACCGGTGCGATCTGCGTGCGCGGTCGCCGGCGTGATCTGCTTTTCAATCGTTTTCTGATCGCCGTAGATCGCGTTCGGTTTCAACCAGTCGGTACAAATACTATTGCAAAATCTGTTCGCGCCCGCGCACGTGCCCGCAGATCGCTGCGGTTTGATCGTACATTAAGGCTGAGTTGAACCATCTTACTTTAACCGTAACTATAACCGGTGTTTTTGTATGGAGTAAGACTGATTTTAGACGTTAAGATGGTGCAACTCAGCCTTAGACTTATACAATAGATAATACGCAAGCTAACTATATACACATATATATGCAACCTAAGCAGATAAAGCAACCTCTCTGTCACAGACGCTCGTTAAAAGTAAAACTCACATAACCCTTCAAATAAGAATACAATTTTAAATATTGTCAAATTCCCCCGAGTCACCGGCGGCAGACTTGTTAAAGCATCGGTCGAAAATCACGTACGCTGAAAACGCCCTTTGATGCGTCCTCCTTGTCGCCAACGTAACAACTAGCGCTCTTAACGTCACACATGATAAACGTAATCAAAATTCAACCCTAAACTACAGTGATAAGGTCCAAAATATCAAACACCAGAATAAAATAATTTCGAGTAGGCTTACGTGCTTGGGAGCTGAAAGTTTTTCTGCTGATGATAAAATGCGGTTTTCGTGACATGCGACTAATATTATTTTTCTTGAATGATGTTTCGAGATTTTTGTCCCAAAATGGGACAAAGTTTGGTTCACAGTAAGTCACGTTAAATTAGTCCGCTACATTTTTATATTATTTTAAATATTGGGATGTCCATATTGTGTGAAAAAGTAGCCATAATACTCATTATTTTATTCGAAAATGCCTCTATAAAGAAAAAAATACTAGTACGTATCTAATTTGGCTATAGTATCATGAGAATGTTTGCTTATTTGTGTTCTTAATCGTATCAAGCAAGCAAGTTTATCGGTTTTTTATCGGATACATTTCGGAGAGTGTGCCATCCAATTGCACGAATTAGTCCCACCATACCCTTTCTTCTATCGAACAATCAGACGTTCCGATGTGTCTATCTTTAAATCCGCACAAAACGTTTTGCTTCAACCTTTATCATACGTACTGACAAGGAATTGAAATCCTAGTCGGTGTCTGTGTTTCCCAGTAACAAAAACCCGGGGGTCTTCAAATCGCGAGTGAACAGTTGTCATCTAGGTAAGCGTGCTACATCGTCGATCGCATTATCACTTAACATCAGGTGATATTGTGGTCAAACCCTTGTCTATCCAGTATAAAAAAAATATTAAAATCTTTACCTGTAGCTTCATACATCTCTATCTAGGCATACCAGGAAAAAATACAAAACTACACGAATCAAAAACCTATTTTCTCGAATCCGTGTTCAGTACCGTACATTTTTCAATCAGTGCTACCTGTACGCATGTCGGTGTTTCTCATTCAGCGAATAAAAATCTTATACCGACTAAGGCTTGTGATATTTGAACCATAACGTATAATGCTTCCCTTCTGATTACCATTTGACGAACTGAGTATTACGCTCTGATAGACTTTTTGAAGCCGTACTCTGCGCAAAAAAAAAGAAACCGCCGCCATTTTTTTACTTTTTTACATCGTAGCTTTATTTGCCGCTTCGATGTTTATTGGTATTTTGATTGATCTCGGCCGATACGTTTATTTTTCAGAATTACGTCTGCTAAACATAAAAAAAAAGCAATATTGTCGAAAAGCGATAATTGTGACTTTATATTGTTAAAAATGGAACAAAAAAGGAACTACTATCGTAAACGCATTTTTTTTTTCTGAAACAAAAGCAAGCAAACTATTAATACAAACTCCATGCAACGAATTAACTTAACCCTTTGTCGCTCGCACTCACAATCGAGTTAAAACAATAAGTTTGCGAGTCACATGCAGAGTTATAGACAAAACTCGGCCCCCTTTGTGTTTAACCCCTCCATTGTTTTTAGAGGCGCAGAATTAATCTCAGTAATATTTCTTTGATCGTCAAGCTTGGTATAAAGGACCGAGGTTGACAGCCACAGTGATGGATATGGAAATACGTGACGCTCTGTCGGTTGCTGGTATTTTAGACCATAGCTCGTTGTTTAGGGTTAATTGTTTAATGGCATTTTTAGGCTGTCCCGTGGATAACGGACTTTTGCGGCTTGTGAATTGCCGATACCTGTAATATTTTTATAATGTCAATTATCAACTCAATCTTTTCCTCTACGTTATTTACTAAACAAATGTTCTGTGATATGATTGTCGAATTATAATAGTACAGAAAACCAAACTAATTTCTTATTCTTCTCGGCACAAAAGCAAATAAACACAACGCTCAAAGAAACAAAAGCACTAGAATAATTTGCTAAAGAAAACTACTCAACTCCATCCTTTCATATGACTTTCTCTCACGTCTTCAATTTCCCTGGCCCTTTACATAAAATACGTTATGTACGTAAGCCGGGCCTAGCAATATCTGTATGGTATCACCGGAAGGCCTGTCAGTTTGTTTATACAGCGTGTGGAGATTTGGGCGGGGGTAAACGGGAGAAAGGGGGACATGGGTAGTAGGATGGCTGAATTGCCTTTATTTGGGTCAAATATCGAGTCTGAATTTATGAAAATGTGTTGCGGTGTAACGTATGTGATTAATGTTAAGAGAGAGATACGAGATATGGGAATGGTTACTTATACTACTAGATATGGAGTAATTTAATATTATTTTCTTTATTTTTTAAATATTATTTTAACGCTCTATTTTATGATAAACATTATTTTCTCCTTTCTGTCATTGTTCAGATAAAAGTAAATAAGCGGTCCACGGCGGCGCGGGATTTCTTAGTGTAGAATGCTAGTGCCCCTAATACATTAGTAATACAAAATCTCATGCGTATGACATTTTTTTATTATAAATAGCTTAATATAATGTCTACTAAGAAGTTGTTGAGATGTGATCGCATAGAGCGATAAGACCGTCCGTTGTATCTAACACTAATAAGTCCGAGCTTAGTTATTTCTGTAAATATAATAAAGTTCATTGAATTGTATTTTTCTCTCCAACAGTTCACCCAAATTTTATAAGAAATCTTAATGATATCTTATTTGAGTCGGTGAGATATATCCGTATGTACCTGACACATTTTCTTCTTAATAACGACTTAATTTCCGTACTCGCTGAGTCACGACCATCCAACATCAAAGACAAACGCATATCCACTTCTAATTTATACCTTCTAATTCAAACCTTAACAAGACGCTATCTGTAAACTTATGTACACACACACTCGCACCGTACATATCAGTTAAGCCTTTCGAATACACACACACACACACACACATGGAAAGGAAAGCCGCAAGGCACGTAACATAAGGAGCTTTGAAATTAATTTAGCTGGGAACTAGCTAGCAAATGGATAGACGTGTGAGCCCAAGGGGGTGAGCTTTAGCACCACCCTGTAGGTGGGGGTGTTGGGAAAATTTGGCGTTTAGAGATCCTTTGTGGTGGGGCCGGTGCTGCTTAGCAGTAATTGTGTATGTACGTGTACGGTTTTCATTATGTAAGCGTAATTAATGTTTTGGAATTGGAGGTCTAATTGGGCAATAGTTCCAATGGGTTGCGGGGGTTGTGGTGATAGTGATTGATGAAATTGCTATGCATATTTACGAACAAAATAATTTGAATGCGTATGCAGCCTTCTAGTATGTGTAGAGTAATAAAATGTTTACCTATGCTGAAAATGATCCAAGCCTGGAAAATATGTGTAAGTAAAGGCCGAATCAATTTAAAGAGGTTAATCAATCCGTGCTAATAATGTGTTTTCTCTTTATCTTGTTTATGTAATGACTTTATATGAGCACTTCATACATGTAAAATTGTTGATATTATTTTACTCGAAAGGGTATTAATTAAAATATGCAATCATATGCAGAATAGGTTGACGTCGGTCTTTCGAAATTCCAATCAATTTCCATAAATGAATTAGCATTTTTTTTAGATTACATAGAAACAAAATCCTCTTATAATGTAGTAAAGAAAGTCCAAAGTAACAGCAGTATATTTTTAACTCTACTTTCTAAGCCTTTATCAGTATTCCACACCCTTCTATTTAAGTTATCGCCCATTAGGTTTTATGACACAAGTATGCAAGAAATGTGGGTTAAATAAGATTGACCTATAAAGGCGTGAATTAGAATTGCTTGCAATAAACCGACTGAGTTCAGTTGTGAACTAACAATGTAATATGTTAACGTAGAATAGACGCGACTTTCTAATGTCATAGTGAACTACTTTAAAATAGCTTAAATTGTTCAGTATTGTATATTACAATGGACTGTCTTATCGCTAATAGCAATGTCTCCCAGACAACCGTTGGATGGATAGAATCTTAAAAATGTTAACACGAGGGGGCATCTAATTTAAATTAAAAACGAAGATATTACGATGTTTACCTAATATGCTGTCTTAAATATAAACCTACTTAATAGATACCAATAATTACAAAAAAACTTTCATAAAGATTAACGCAGGGTCCTAAGCAAAGCCCAGCTCAGTGAATATTTCATAAAACAGTACTTAAAAACCTACCAAAGTCACCTCACGGTAGGCAGTCAATAACCTCGAAAGAACACAACCGATGCGTACTGAAATCAAAGTACCATATTACAACCGGATATTAATACTAACACGGTTATATGCCAATCGCCCGGGGATGTTTTGCGTTTATATTTTACTAAAATTGTAGGCACGTTTGTCATTATTTTGTACAAGTAGATTTTTGTGTCTTTAAATGTCTATGAACCTTCTACCTGGCTTAGAATCTATAATTCAACATTAAAGACGTTTTACAAACATCCCAAAAATATCTAGAAAGGGTTGATTTTATTTACTCAATTTAAGAGGTTACCCATATAGCCATTTTTGGGAACATGATGTAACGGTTTCGACACCAAGTGTTTACACTGATTTATTCTGGACATATAATCTCGTCGCCGTTTCATGTTGGAGTAGTCGCTGCAACTAAAATTGGGGAAGAGTCGACACAGTAACATGTGGTTTCGCCGTGTCGTAACCTTGTCGTAACATTGTTACCAAATTTTAACCAGAGTACCCACACATCATTCATTCAATCGCTAATAACCGATCATTCGTTGACATTGACTCGTGAAGTGACGTGAATTATTAAAATAAAAAAGTTAAACCGCCAGTCCGCCATCATATCACCGAGGTAAGTAAACAAAGATGTTGTTTTTATTGAAAATTATGCTTTTTAATACTCTAATCTTAATGGGAAATGAAATTCATCGTGTAATTTAGTGGGAAAGGTTGAAATTTACCAACGCGCCACATTAGTATCATAAACTTGACCATTCCGACGAAAATACACATTGTTTTTTTTTAATAATATTTTCATATTCTATTATCAAAAGCTTGTATTTGAATGCAATAATAAAGTTTAATATTTAATAACAAACTATTTTAGCAGCAATAAACCGTAAAATCAATAAATAATAAAAAAAATATTTTGTTAAGTGTAAAATATTCTTGTCACAACTAGTCACAAAGTTACGACATTGTGTGGACATGTTACGTAAAGTCGTCACAAAGTGACTGAATTTTTAAAATGGACTATCCTTGATTTTTTGTTTACAGGTTCTCAAACTGTAGTAACGTCTGCCAGACAAAATGCCATATTGCATTGTTTTAACAAAAGAAGGCTCTTCTCAATTGATATCCCTTGTACCTAGTACGTGGGTGAAAGACAACGTCCTTTATTGGCCGCGATCAAAAAAAAACAGCGACTTGGAGCTTTTAAGACGTAATGAAAATACAGTGCCAGCCGAAAATTGGAAAAAATAAAATGCAAAGTAAAGGTCACCGGAATCGATACTTTTGCAGAAGGACTTAAATTAGAGGATGAGAGCCATTGCTTTGCTAACTTTATAGAGAAGACAATACAATTCTTTCATCATCATCATCAACCTGTGACAGTCCACTGCTGGACGTAGGCCTCTGATCTCCCAAGATGCGCCTCTGAGCACGATCTTAAAATGAAAATAAAAAATAATCTTTAAATTCTTTATTCAAACAAAATGAATACATTATATTGTTTAAGTTATAATTATTATTCATTTACAGATGACGATACTCCAGACACAAAAAAATATTCCATCAAAGCATCGAAAAGAGTGACTGTACTCTCTGACGTGAAAATAAAAAAACAAGATCTTGGATTTAAAACACGAGTCCAAAATTATGAATATCAGTTCTGATAACTTACATAATGTACTGTGCAGCAAAGGTACAAAAATGATTCACTACGAAGATGCTGACAAATTATCTTCTTGATTGATAGATGATGGAGACGAGACGAGATGTTAAATTATAAAATTTTATTGTTCATATTGCTCTATTTAGGTTTACTAACCAATACTTAATGCGTACAAATATGTAACTTTATATTATTGATACAACTTTATATGACTGCATATTAAACTGATTAAGTGGATTTGTTATTAAGTAGCTCTTTTAGATTGATGTAGATTATGAGTGGCAAGCAACTAATGCTAGCAAAGTTATAGTGCAAGTGTCAGTGATGATTTTGTGACTTCGAAATAAACATTTTGACTTCTTTTGTTTTCATTTTATTATTACCCCTAACGTTGTCAATACAGGAATAAATACCATTTGGGAGTTGCAAAGCATACATAAAAGCTTACACTTCACATCTTGGAAATTATATTCTCTTGATTCTTCTGCTTCATAATCAAGTGATGTTGCATATATATTGATATGCGAAGATTTGAACGGTCGCTCAAAAAAATCAAATTTGTTTCTGATATTCTTTCCAACGATTTTAATTTTGTCATTCGCAGCAATGGCATACTTCATTTCAACAATGTCATTATGTACACTTAAAAACCATTTGTCCCTAATGTTTCTAGACAACTGGTAATTATCATTCATTTTAACAGTAGTAAATACTTTTTCACCTGTTGCCAGGAAACTTTCATATTTTGCTACCGGATAGGTTTGGTTACATTTTTTGTTTTCAATATTTAATTTTGAAAGCTCCTGTATACGATTCGCTACTTGCTCTAAAGGTTGATTATCTTTTCGTAACAGGTTTTTTATTCTAAATAGCAAGTTTTCAAATGGATATGCACTTAGAGAAGGTAAAGAACCAAATCTTGAGACATCATTAACAATATGACATAAATTGTGAATGTTACTGCTTACAGAGTCTAGACCATAAATTTCTGCAAATTTTATCAAGATCTGATAAGTATCTCCAGAGATATGGAGATAAAGACCTCAAATTTAGTACTGAAAATGACTTGCGCAGCATGTGAAGTCGGCTTTTTGTTTTGTGAACGATCTTAAATTATGTAAAAATGTAAATAGTAATACTTTCCGTGTGGTGTATTGTACAGTTCAAATAATTAGATACCGTCTTATTATCTAAACACATAAAATATGATTGCAATATTTTATGCACTGACTTTTAATTTTACGTAAAACATTAAAGGCAATCCGGACAACCGGGCCCCCTACCTATTTACCAAATCCGTTGCCAGAACCGATGATGTTAATTTTTTTCAAAATAATCATGCTGTTGCATGATTAGGTGCTTTAATAGTAGTATACAGGATGTATTGTAATGCTAAATAATGAAATGTAGCTGATCAGAATGTTCGTTTAAATTGAGCTAAAATAGAGTTAAAATAGAGAAAATATAAGGCGCGTCGCTCACTACCAAGTCGTGGCGGCGTAGTATTTTTGGTAAATGCATGTTGCCCTTTAATATCATCTGACAGAATATACACTCACGAACTAATAAACTGCACCAAAGTTCAGTATTACTTTCGAATTAATTGAATGGTCTTTTCCAGTATACAAACATACACTTAAGGATATGATACTTCGCTGCTATGAAGTTAACGAACCAAACTATAGGTTTCAATCTAACGTTTATATTTTATTTCTAAGGCGTCTCGGACTTTGATTTAGTTTAATATTCCGTAAATGTAGGTTTACCCTACCTAATTAGATTATTAATGTTGATCAACCAAAGAGTATATCAAAATAAACTTTAATAATGTGAGTGCCTGTTGTGGGGTTTTATAATGAAAAACAATCAATCAATTAATTTATTTATTAAGAATATACCAATAAAAAATGTTCGTTTTATAATGATTAACAAAGCCCTCTGTACTCAGCCATATACAACTTGACATTAATTTTAAAATTAAATTATTTGAAAGGTAATAGTTAATGTTATAATTTATATTAGTTATAATAGTTAAAATTTTAAATTTGTCAATTAATATTCTTGCACACTATAGTAGGCTTACTTCAGCCATGATAAATTACTTTATTTGACGTCTAGAATAGGTTTGCGTTTGCATGTAAAGCTGCTTAATGTTTTATTCTAATGGAATTCTAGTGGGGTAACGAACGCAGAACCATATGATAAAAAAATGACTACCGTACCATTCTTCTACATTACATGATTATGTATCTAGGTAATATTAGTAATTAGAGATGTTTCAGTTTAGCATATTTAAGCAAGGATGTAGAATTGAAATTTAAATTGTAGTAAGCGAGGAACATCTTCTTCGCTGTTCACGATGATATGGTAGAAAGAAGCACACCGTTGCCGTTTATGGGGCAAGGTTTATTATATGAGATAGAAGTATTACCTGATACTAGAATACTTAGGAGAATAAATAGGGGAAGAAAGCCTGTGAGTGAGGCGTTTTAGGCGGAGTTTGCAGCATGCATGTTCTTAAGACCTTAGATGCCTGGGTCTTACACCCGGCCTGGTGCAGCCTTAGGGCTACTCTGCCCCCTCATTCCACCTGGTAAACACCACAACATGTTACAATGTATGGTAATCATTAGATTATTTAAAGGGTATGTTCGCGGGGGACAAGTTTGAGCATTTTAAGAGAAGCCTTTCCTGACCCTTACTAATAATATTAGGGAAAGATTTGAGAGTAGAAAAGTGGAAGTTATAGTCGCTATCTCACTGCTTTTAAGTTTATAATATATATGGTATTATTATATGTTAATAAATATGCCACGTACATGACCGTTAGGTCTAAAGGAAGGTTTTTAGGTAAGAAATATAACACTACACAACAAGATTTTGGATGAAATGTACAATTTATGCGCCCATCTTGTTAGACGGATTCGCATGGAAAGGTGGATTGATTTCAATGAAATTATACCTGTATCTCGGCGTTAGACAGAGATCTAGCTTTAAGCTTAAGCTAGAATATAACATCGATATAATTTGGACACTTCGTGCATAACAAGTTAAATATGATAACTCACAGTTTCAGTGTCCCTCAAAACTTTGAACAAAAAAACAAAATGGATGTCAAGGCGTGCCATTGACCACTGCACAGTGCACAGAGTACTGATCTGATACTGAATAGCCCTACTACGTTATAAGAGTAGGCACTTCTCTACATTGTTGATACCCGATTTATGAACGTACTTTATAGCCAACCTAACTTAACGGAAAGTATTGCTTATACATTTCATAGAAACTTTTTTTGCAGGGTTAGTTGGTACAAAGTACGTTCATAATTATGGGTTATTTAATAATGTATGCAATGTCGCGAGACGACCACTGTATATTTTTAATTCATTAGCGTCCTCTATGGAGAAACTACGTAACTACTACGATAAGTAGGTTATCATTGAGTATTTACCGTAAGATTTTATCAATTTTTGATTAGACCAAAACTTTGTAATGATTTCGACAGATAGCGTGAAATTTAAATAAGGAAGCCGTTCGATATTGATTATTATATACGAGGAGTTTATTGGATCCATTGATCGAGTTATTTAGATTGAATTTATTTATTGAGTTACCTATTGGAGAGCAATTATTTAGATATATTTATAGTATTTAGTTATTGGTGAGTTTATTAGTGTTCCCGTTAGATGGTGGGACTAGTATAAAAGGATGTATTGGATTATTTAAATTATGGTACTTTTATTAGTTTTATGCTAGATTTGTTGGTAAGATTTTAGGAAGTGTTAATAAATGAAATAATTCAAAACAACGATGTTAATGTATACGATTATATAATAAATTTCTTAAATATATTCATGATTAACTGTCTGTGAGCAGATTTTAAACCATTGCAAATCCCAGTTACATGAAAAATTAGCTATTATTAATTTATAATTATATTATTAATTAATTAGCTAAAGATTTGTGCCCTCTTTGAGAAACGACGTAACTATTACAATAAGTATGTTATCATTGAATATTTTTTTAATTCTTCTTCAGTCAGTTCAGTCTTATAAATTTATAAGACCCTAACTTGTAATAGTGCCGACAGATTAAAATTATTGTATTATTATTATGCGCTTTCAAATTTATTTATTTGTAGTGGATTTTAGGGAGTAATAAAAAATAAATTTACCAAAAAAAAAACCTAATCGGTTCATAAACAGCAGTTAAATATGAGTTTACAATCAAAAACATCATACATACAAATCGAGTACGACGTATCTTGTTTATTGAAGTCGGTTAAATAGTAATCTTTGCCGAAGGCCTCTACACACATGGAGTTTTAATTGCAATAAGTATTCGTATTTTATTAAAATAAACAAATTTGAACTTAATCTATAGCATAAAGCTACCTACTGGTCGCACTCAAATAACATGAGAAAAACCTTTTCTGTTACCCGACTACGATAGAATTAAAAGTGAATGTATAAAATATTACACACACTAATAATAAAAAAAATATACAAATATACAACAAGTAAAAAAGTCAATTAATCATCAAATCTAACATTTGAAAACAGTCTTCATTATTCACTATCTCACCTGATGTTTCGTTTCGTGGTCGAAGATTTTATGAAACAGCGTTTGTTAATTGCAAACACTTATATGTGGTTAGGTAATGATGTAAGCAGGCCTAATAATGCACACAGGAAGTATTTGGTTCATAAACAACAGTTAGGTATGAGTTAATCGTACATACATATGGAGTACGTATCTCTGTTTATTGAAGTTGGTTAAAAAAGTAATCTTTGTCTCTGGAACATATCTGGAAACATACCTGGAGTTATGAGGCAACAAACAAAAAATCATAAAATCAAATCGAGAACGTATCTCCATATATTGAAGTCGGTTAAAATGTAATATTTGTCTCTACAGCATAAATCAAGCCTTAATTATAGAATGTCGACGTAGCCGTAAGTCGATACCCAGTCACCTTTTATCAACAGTGTAGGGAAATAAACTGACCTATATCTTCAATTATGTATCTCTAAGCGGATATATAGATTTAGATCGTTCCTTCCTCTTACCAAAACCTTTATATATCCGGTATATCTTAATGAAGATTTTTTTATTATTCAATTTCAACCGTGATATATAATTATTTGGATCACATCATCAATAACAACAGGTAAGAAAAAAAAATTAAAAAAAATGCAAGTTACGACCTAATAATGTTAAATAATATAGGTTTTAAATCTCGACTATGCTTAATTTTGGATATGGAATATACTAACGGATATAATGTGTCTTTTTGAGTGAGTTTCAGATATATCAGAAGCAGTTATACCAAGCGGATCAATATCCTTTTATGATCAAAATTTATTATTATATGGAAGGATATACGATAGTTCCACTCCTCTGTCAGATACCCAAGCCTATTGCAAAGGTGAAATATTCTGTTAAAATACGAGTACTTACTACTTTTTAGATTGGAATATTATTTGCTGACAAATAGGTATTCTACTGAGACTGATAAAAATAGGGTTCTCTCATGTCATTTGAATCAACGCAATCCTCGGAGCTAGTAGCAAGCCAGGGGGACGAGCATTAAATTGATCGTTTTTATGTAGTACGCACTCTTTCATCAAATATTACTTATTAGTTCAATAGAAAAAGGCGATTACACTGCGATCGACTTGGCGTACAAATCTTCATATAACCGGTTTATAGTTCGGTACCTTGTGCGTTCCATCTCATTTATCAATAAAATACCGATATATAAAAATTGAATTGAAGTTGAAGTGTACTATCTCCATGGTTAAGATTCAATAGCTCAAGTGTTAAAATTTAGGTCTGGTAAATGTTTAAAAGTTATACAACGTTTTGTAGGAAAAAAGTGTTTATTTGCTTATGTAACTTTAATAAATAAAACAGTAGGTACTACATTTTCATGTTTAAAACAAATTACTTACTATAATTTAGACGTATTTCACATAAACAATGTAAACAAATTAAGTGTGCTACTACTTACTTGATTAATTAAAAATGCTAATCACTAATTCAGAATCACTGATCATATTTTCAGTTAAGTAACTAGTAAGTTTAAGTTAGGAAGCGTATACAAAAACTCGATTTTTCAGTATTTTTTTGCTCGATGGTACGGAACCATGGTAAAGTGTTAGTCCAACTTGCATTTGGCCAGTTTATTTCTTCACACGGTTGATAAAAGGTTTTGAGTTACAGCTTCGACAACATTAAAGGCTAAGGGTGTTGTACATACGTTTTAACTCTACGATTTAATTTTAGTTTGAAAGTTTTCGTATATTCATATTGAATGTGAACATGTAGGCTTTTTTTGCGTTGTATTTTTTGGATTTGTAAGTACTTATTTTACGAATGAGTAGACCATCTTCTGGGAGTAGCTAGATCAAAGATTTAACGTTCCTGTACCCATAAATCATGTCCTTACAGCCTATTCATTTTCAACTATCTATATATTCACCTAGAGTTTTAGCTGCGCGTTTTAACTAAATGTTTTTAATTAAAATAGCATTCGATAGTTCATGTATATATTGAAAACTTGAGTTTATAGATATTTGAAAATGAATAAACTATAAGAACATGATTTATCTCTACATGACAGTTTAATCTTAGATTTAAAACGTATGTACAAACCCTTAGCTTTTAATGTCGATGAAGCCGTAACTCGAGACTTCGTTTGTTTTGTTAAAATATCAGTACTTAATACCTATTAGATTGGAATATTATTTGCTGACAAATAGGTATTCTACTGAGACGGATAAAATAATAGGGTTCTCTCATGTCATTTGAGTCAACGCAATCTTCGGAGCTAGTAGCAAGCCTGGGGGACGACCATTACATTGATCGTTTTGTATGTAGTACGCACTCTTTCATCAAATATTACTTATTAGTTCAATAGAAAAAGACAAGACACTGCAATCGACTTGGCGTACAAATCTTCATGTAACCGGTTTATAGTTCGGTTACCTTGTGCGTTCCATGACATTTATCAATAAAATATCGATAAATAAAAATTAAAGTACAAATAACATTTTAAGAAAATATTATTGTAACATGCTATTGGGATAAACTGCAGCCTATGTCACTCTCGAAGTCCTCTGACCAACTTTATACAAAATTCACATAAATCTGTTGAGCTGTTTTGACGTGAAAGGATAAATAACATATAAACATACTTTTACATTTTTTAAACATTAAAAGTTATAATAATATATTTTTAGTATTATATATTTTATTGTGATTTTGTTTTAGTTATTATAATATACAATGGTTTGTAGGAAAAAACGTCTTGAAGCACCACTGTCGAATACAACCAGTCCGCGACACAGACAAAAATCACCTTTTTTACTTATTCTGTGGTTTTGGTACAAAAATACCTTTGATTGTCCAGTACTTGAAGTATATATCTAGTCTATGGTAAAGATTTAATAGCTCAAGTGTTAAAATGTAGGTCTGCCAAATTTTTAAAACATTAAAAGTTATAGAATGTTTTGTAGGAAAAAAGTGTTTATTTGCTTATGTAACTATAATAAATAAAACAATAGGTCTGTACTATATTTTCATGTTTAATACAAATTACTTACTATAATTTAGACTTATTTCACATAAACAATATAAACAAATTAAGTGTGTTACTACTTACTTGTTTAATTAAAAATGCTGATCACTAATTCAGAATCACTGATCATATTTTCAGTTAAGTAACTAGTAAGTTTAAGTTAGGGAGCGTATACAAAAAACTCGATTTTTCATTCAGTATTTTTGCTCGATGGTACGGAACCATGGTAAAGTGTTAGTCCAACTTGCACTTGGCCAGTTTATTTCTTCACACGGTTGATAAAAGGTTTTGAGTTACAGCTTCGACAACATTGAAGGCTAAGGGTGTTGTACATACGTTTTAACTCTACGATTTAATTTTAGTTTGAAAGTTTTCGTTTATTCATATTGAATGTGAATGTATAGGCTTTTTTTCACGTTGTATTTTTTGGATTTGTAAGTACTTATTTTACTAATGAGTAGACCATCTTCTGGGAGTAGCTAGATCAAAGATTTAACGTTCCTGTACCCATAAATGATGTCGTTACAGCCTATTCATTTTCAACTATCTATATATTCACCTAGAGTTTTAGCTGCGCGTTTTAACTAAATGTTTTAAATTAAAATAGCATTGGATAGTTCATGTATATATTGAAAACTTTAATCGTAGAGTTAAAACGTATGTACAAACCCTTAGCTTTTAATGTCGATGAAGCCGTAACTCGAGACTTCGTTTGTTTTGTTAAAATATCAGTACTTAATACCTTTTAGATTGGAATATTATTTGCTGACACATAAAAATATGTGCTATAAAACCGTGGAACAATTGGTAAACCGTCACATTCGGCGAGAGGTAATCCTACCTTGGACTCTCAGAATGAACTTACCATGGTTCATCCAACCGTATGTGTTTAGGCAATGAGAGATAATCCTACCTTGGACTCTCAGAATCACACTTGCCACAATTCATCAAACCCTGTGTGTTATGAACACAGTTGGTGGGAGATAATCTTACCTCAGGCTCCTAGAGTGAGTTCATCACATACGACGAGAGATAATCCTACCTCGGACTCTCAGGATGATACTTACCATGGTTCATCCAACCGTATGTGTTTGAGCATCGAGAGATAATCTTACCATGGGCTCTCAGAATGACACTTACACAATTCATCCAACCGTATGTTTTATGAACACAGTTGGTGGGAGATAATCTTACCTCAGGCTTCCAGAGTGAGTTAATCATATACAGCGAGAGATAATCCCGCCTTGGACTCTCAGTTTATACTTATATTGCTCACTCAGCCGATTGTGTTTATACATCGCATGCGGCGAGAGATAATCCTGCCTTGGACTCTCAGGATGACATAAGGGAGGGGGTTTTAGTCAGTAGGAGTCTGACATAACCGAAGAGTCTGTGCTCAACGGCATCCAATGAGGATTTCCCCCTCCGACGAAAAAAAAAAAAAAAAAAAAAAATACATTTGTGTTAGAAACATAGTTGGTGGAAGATAATCTAACCTCAGACTTCCAGAGTGAGACTTACCATGGACCACTCAGCCGATTGTGTTTAGGCACCACATGAGATATAATCAATTTTAAGATAAAATGATATAACAAACGAGTTGATTAATAGTACATTACGGTACAAGTGTGTAATGTTGGTGATTACCGCTGAGGCGCCATTGAGATCCGAGCCGTTAGGTGAAGGTCTTAAGAGAGCCGAGGACGGTATTCATCAATACACACGTGTATCATACGACGTTTTTTAACACACTTGTGAAGAAAATAATACAAAAAAATCATGTTATATAGTAGACAATTATAGATATTTTACCTTGGAGTTTTCAGGTAGTAAACTTTCCATAACGTTCAAAGGGCTTCACATCTTATATTGGGCGTTGTACAACATAAATCATTTTCTTTATAACTAGTACTTTTAGACATTTCAATTAATAAATAACTATAATTTCATCAGCGAAAACGAGTTGTGAAAAATGTTTCGCAATGGTGGGAAAAAATTCATTAGTTTTCCAATGCGCGCGCATCTAACAATGGCGATCGGCCATAGACTAAAAGAATGAGGTTTATTTATTTATTTATTTTTTTGTTTGACGCGGTTAGCGTTTTGGCCACGTACAGAATGGGGAATTATAGTTTTTACAGACAAAACAAAAGTTATAATTAAATAAAAGTTTTGTTTATTAAACACGTACAAGTTAAAATTATCTATTTAAACACGAAGTTGTTTAAAATGAGCAAGCAATAGGTATATTAATTTATTTGTGCTATTGCACACGATCTTTTTTGTATCGAAACTTTTTTAAGAACAAAGCAACACAACCAATAAAATTAAAAAAAAATATCTATAACTCACTTGCGAATAATAGTAATTAAAAAGTCACAGTTTGATAACAGGCGTCATTGTGTGCCTGATTGCAGTGAAATAAAAGCCACTTCATGAGCAAGTGTATTAAAAACGATATACCCAACTGCGTTCGCTCGTTTTTTGTTATTTTAACACTGACTCAGTTTTTTCTCCGTTCTTTCCTATGTATAACAGACCAATTTAAATATATTGAGGGTGCACAACACACCAATTGATCAAACGATATACCTGATGAGCGGAACAGTTGGGATTTTGGTTACCAAAAAAGCAAATTAGTAATTGCGTTCGCTCGTTTCTGTTTCTGTTTCTATTTCTGTATCTGTTTCTGTTTTTTGCTTGTTCTCACCGGAGGCTTTGAAAGTTCTAAAACACGTTGATCAAAATTATTACTCCAGGGTCATTGAGAGTTCTAAAACACGTTGATCAAAATTATTACACCGGAGGCTTTGAGAGTTCTAAAACATGTTGATCAAATTATATACCCAACTGCGTTCGCTCGTTTCTGTTATTTTAACACCAATTCAGTTTTTTCTCCGTTCTTTTCTATCTATAACAGACCAATTTAAATATATTGAGGGTTCCACAACACATCAGTTGATCGAACGATATACCTTATGAGCGGAACGGTTGAGTTTTTTTTGGTTACCAAATAAGCAAACTAGTAATTGCGTTCGCTCGTTTCTGTTTCTGTTTTTATTTCTGTATCTGTTTCTGTTTTTTGCCTGATCTTACCGGAGGCTTTGAGAATTCTAAAACATGTTTATTAAAATTATTACACCGGAGGCTTCGAGAGTTCTAAAACATGTTGATCAAAATTATATACTCAACTGCGTTTGCTCGTTTCTGTTATTTTATTTCTATTTCTGTATCTGTTTTTTGCCTGTTCTTACCAGGGTCGTTGAGAGTTCTAAAACACAAATGGCGAGAGATAATCAATTTGTGGTTATTGGGTGTTCTACTCCACCCACCACCCTGTGGGTGGAGTAGAACACCCAATAACCACCTACTAACAACTTACTTGTGTTATTTTGGTTTGTTAATTCGTTAACTCTCCTGTAAAATGTTGAAGTCCATCGGAATCTACGTGATATTTTGGGCTGTTTACTCATTTTTTTCATTTTTATAAAACGGTAAACCGACAGTTAACACAAGACACAGTTTGAGATCGACTGGACCTGGTGATTTCCATTTATCCATGTTAGTGTTATAAGTATTCCGGAACATTGTCGTAACGTTACTGCACATGTTACTACCCAGTTACTATACATTGTTACCAATTTTGAGCACTAGTTACATACAATACGCAAAGTGTGTAAAACATGTGTACACATTTTTTTCTGTAACAAGTCGACATAGCTCCAACACAAACTTACTAAAACTACTTCTGTCACTTTGTTACTAAACGGTTACAACACATAGAAACGAACCCCCACACAGTCGCAACGTGTCGTATCATTTACGAAACTGATGCGACTTGTTACAACTTCAAAAATCTGCGACCAAAAATGGCTATATGGGTAGCTTCAATATTCATCATTAGACAATATAATTTATTGGCTAATTTTGTGTTTTTTTGATTAGACGATCTAGGTTAGTGTAATCTCAATTGAATTGGTTTTGTATGAGGAAAGTGTGTTACATCCTAGACTGCATCATAACATCAATACCTTCAGCGTTTGACCACCAAACTGATTTGACCACACTAAGTTTCAAACACTGGTGTCCAGCATTAAATGGTAATTATTAAAAAGCGGGTTTTTTTGTAGAAATTCCACCTAATTACAGCAATACTGAATACTTATGTAATAGTTTAGGTTGAATAATTTCAAATCTACCCGCACAATAGTATTTTATTTTTCGTCGTTAAAAAAATAACCGTGCATAATGTAAAGAATTTACAGCCGAAGCAAGTAGCGGAAGCCTATAAATTACTTCATATACCGAGGTATAGAGGGACATGAAACGGATATTGTGAGGCCTTTGGCGCTCTCTGCGAGGATATTAACATGTATGACAAAATGAGGGTAGATGAATATTCATATCCGGAGGATGTCACCCACTTGATGGAATAAAATCTTTTTCGTGGGTATTTGAACTTTTTGTTAGTTGTCTTAAATGAATGTGACAGATGTGCGTGTTTGAATTTAGTGATGAAATATAATAACTAATTACACAACTAATACACGGTGGATTTTTTTGTTTTATATTTGATAAGCTAGCGTTAGACCACTATCTCGCCTGGTGGTATATGATGCCAGATGATGTGTGGTTGAGGATGTTAAACGCACTAGGCCTAGAATGGTCTGACTCTTAAGGGCTGTGCTGATGGAACACCGTAAGGTTATGGCGGCAGAAAGAAGCCCAGAGGTCAAATCTAGCGTGGTTGTTCGCCCACAGGTGGTAGAAGCATATTATATAGATTTTCCGCCTTACGTGCTACTAAAAAGTAGCTTACCACAATCATGGAGAAAATCTATCGGCATAACCTTACGGTGTTCCGACAGCAGATAGCCCTTGAGATTCAAAGTATTCTAGGCCTAGCGTGTTCACCATCTTCGACCACATCATCGCTTACCACCAGGCGAAATCCAGGTCAAACGCTAGCCTATAAGATATAAAAAATTATGTCTGCATCAACAATTTTTTACTTAGCTTGACATTCTCATAAGCAAGTATTAACGTGCCTCGTGCCATGCCTCGTCGCCTAAAAAGCTATATCAAATATCTAAGTACGAGTATGTATGTATGTATAGTATATCTACGTATAAGATGCCCGTAGGTGTTTAAGTTGACGAGTATTAGATAGGAGAGCTCGCTACACTTATCTCGGGAACTCTTATTAAATCCTCCTTAACTAATCCTTCAGCAGAAGTGTACGGTTAGCAGAAAAGTTAGTTATAATTTTAGGCTTTTAATTTTATTTTCTGGTACCTGAAACATCTGATGTTTTATTTTAATAGCGTGTATGGTTTTATTGCAAGAAATATGTGCTAGTATTTTTAATAATTAGTATTTTATCTAGAAGTTTGTATTTTTTTATAGTTATTTTTTTATTTTGTTTCAGGAAAAGAAACCGCGATTTTTACATTGGTTGAACAAAAATCAATGAAAAGGAAGAAAAAATTAACAAGTGAATTTAAACAAAAAAGGAATGAAATAATAATGTAATAAAAACTCTCACTTCTAGCATAACTTGGTGTTTTCCTGTCAAAGTCACATGTAACATTTACATTGTTTTTAGTTTTGTTAACATCCAGTTGTAGTTTCAGTTTTAGAATTTTTTTATATTTATTAATTTAAGAAAATCTTAGAGTTTATTGAAATTCAAGGACCTGTGAGACTTTGTACAGTGCTACAACGTACGTTTATACCTTTCAACGTTTACAAGAGAAGTTTATATACAGTGGTATAACTTCTACTCGTCCACCTGGAGTGGTACTACATATTCAGCCACGCAATAAAAATGTGTTACAGTTTGTCAATGTGTCAAGAGACATTAAATACATATATAACGTATAAGATTTAATGAATATCGAAACATATAAACATAACGAGCGCAATGTCACGACATGCAAAATTTTAACAATTCAAGGAGTTGCCCACCCCAATACCAGTTATAAGCAAAGATCACCCTGTAAGTCACCTCTTAGCCCTTGAAGTGCTCTAGGAGCTAGTGTCTACACCCCAAAACCCAGGGTTCAGATGTCGTACTCGCACCCACCTTCAAACCCTACCTCCGGCGAAGCTGTAAAGGCCGGTAGAGGCTAACAGCATAAGTCCATTAAAAAAACTAGCATATAATACTTATAAAATATTACATAATATTTTTTAGGGCTCAGTGGTGTAGTGGGAGAATGGTCAGCTTTGACGCCAGAGGTACCGAGTTCAATGCCCACAGAGTACCAATGGATTTTTCTGTCGAAAAATGTATGTGCGCAGTGGCATTCACAGTGGCTTTACCATGAAGGAAAAACATCGTCAAGACACTCCCAACCCTATCTATTGTCCGCCTGGCCAGCTACCACCCTCAAGATAGAAAATCTGTCGCCAAATAACTGATGTGTTCCGGAAGCTATCATTGATAGCCGCATTTCCCATTCTTGGCCTAGCGTGCTGCTATCGTCGACCGCTTCATCGTTTGCCGACAGGTGGGATGGTGGTCAAACGCTAGCCTACAGGATATAAAAAAAACTACTATTTATCCTGCTGCCTAATCACTATTATTTTATTCTAGCTGTATCTGCGACTTCGTCCGCGTGGAATAGTGTCTTTGGGTAGCATTAACTAATAAGACACATACATATCCCAACTACACCGCACCGTATCACGCCACGCTAATCCCTCCTCCCCTCACTTACTCTCCCCTCCCCCTTCTCTCACTACCATCTCCCCTCCCCCTCCCCTTACTTCCCCCTCCCCTCCCTCTCCCTTCCCCTTTCCCTCCCCTCCCCTTCCCCCTCACAAACGTTGACTGTCATATTATCCTCCCACTCCACTCCCCCTGCCCTACCCTCCCCTTCCCCTCACTTTCACATCCGTTCCCTCTCCCCTCCCCTCCCCTCCCCTCACCACTCCTCCTCCACTCCCCCTACCCTCCCCCTCCAGACTCCCCCTTCCCCCTCACAAACTTTGAATGTCATATTTATTAATATCGAATCAACAGCCTTAAAAAATAAGTTTCAAGCTTCTAACAGTTCTAGCTTTAAAAATGACGATACTTCCATACAACTTTTCATCCCCCCTTTCTACCCCTTACAACCCTCCAAAAAAGAAAGCCAGACAGTCAGACAGGCAAACAGAGTTACTTTCGCATTTATAATATTAGTAAGGATTATAAAAAAGTCCCTCGCCGCGTCTGCCTGTCTGTCTGCTCCCGTAAACTCCAAAACTACAGAACGGATTTTTATGCGGTTTTCGCCAATAGATAAGATTAAGGTGTATAATTCGTTGAGGATTTGTGTAAACTAGTTCAAATATGACTATGACTGTTGAAGATGTTCATACTCGACCCAACAAGCTGACGCAAGAAATGTAGACTTATGCTCTACCCGTGCGAAGCCGGGGCGGGTCACTAGTACTAAATAAATGACACCACAAAACAGAAACCACTGAAATAATATACCAGGTTAATGTTGTTTTGCAATCGCTACCTGTAATTAGTGACCGTGGCACATAGCCCGGCCCCGGTATATACCGTAATTATGCACATACGCCTGAATACTGGGTACAATCCCGAACAGGAGCTCGAGTTGTAACCGCAGCCCGCCATCTTGCGTCTCCCTGACAACCAAAGATACCTGGGGGTGTTCCGTGGGACATACTTAGTTTACTCGTATTGAAATTTAAAATGATTAAGCGACTTGTAAATGTTGATAACACTCTAGAAATATCTATAAGAAAGACTGAAGTTCACAATATGTTCCTTTGTAGCTAAGATTTTTGTTAGGGGAATGAGAATTTAAATTCTTCAACATGCCAAAATAGTGCACCTTCCAAGTTTAACTTTTTTAAATATGTTTTTTTTTATCTGATAGTCGTGTGGTTGACCACTATGTTGCCTGGTGGTAAACAATGATGTGATTGGGGGTGGTGAACACGTTAGGCCTAGCATGCTCTGTGTCTCAAAGGCTGTACTGCTGGAACACAGTAAGGTTATAGATAGATTTCTCCTTGATTAATTCTTTGAATGCTACTCAAAGTATAGGCAAGAATAATAGATAGACTCCTGAATGCTTGCCTGTAGCTACAACGGAAAAAGTACCTACCGGCCCTTACAATTGTATCTCAAAAATCCACCCTGTATATAATAGTACACATTATACATCTAAAAATAAGCATCTCATCACTTTCAGACCAATTCCTTCTCATACGACCTATAAACCACTTAGTACAGCTTTCAAGATCCTTCATGCAATTATTTCGCTGCACTTTCTATTCCACGCACAGGCTATAAAGAACAGATATTAAAACCACCAAGTAGGCTGCACTTAGACTTCATAATTTGCCCACACAACAATTCGATGGAGCATTTCAATATAAACGGTGGTCCGCCATTAGTACAACTGCACTCACGGAAGTGGAAAAGTGTGGAGGAGGTTTTTTAGATTCATAGGAAGAATTCAAATGTTGTATTATTATGCACGTTCATTACAACCTATGTCATTATATTTTTTTTATGGTAAAAAGTAACAGGACAAGCACGACGTTCGCCTGATGGTAAGCGATGACGTCTACCTATAACAGATACAGCGGCATGCAAAATTCTGAACTGCCAGAATTTTGCATGTCACTGCATTGTGCCTGTTACCTTGAGACATAAAGATGTTGAGTCTCACATGTCCTGTAATTTCACTGGACACCTTGCCATTTCAACCGAAAAACATTCCTATTTCACGGCTGAAAATTAATTGGCAAAGTGGTGGTACCGTCCCAGGCGGACTAGCAGAAGTCTTACCACTACAAAAATATAGTTTTTTGTTGGAATCAACAAGAATATTAGGTCAGTGTGAAGCGTCAAGCAAACCGCAAACAAGCGGAGCACTCGCCGACATAACCCGCTGCGCATCACGACATCATCCTGAAGATGCACACGCGACATCTTTCAGAAGCAGCTAAAACATTTTTTGTCAATCATGAATTACATCGAAATTACGTTAGTCACCTTAAAATGATATATATTATGGTTATCAACCCATAATAAATGAAGTATTTGATTGGTTGTATATTTTTCATGATTCGTCTGTGTCTGTTATTGCATGACTGACGATTTCAGTCGCAGTGACTCCAAAGATTTAAAACACTAACACTAACAGTTTGTCCTAGGTTGCCTCAATAGGTCGCTACTATAGCCGGACTGGTACATTGGTATTATGAAGAGCTAACAAAGCTTTTACTCAATATACCTGCCTATTCAACTCCTTTATGCGCTCTGGCAGGGCTGACATACCCATTTTTATGGAGAACGTTATTGCTAGTAACATAGTAACTTAGCTGATTATGTAACTCTATAACTATGGCTGTATAGGTATGCATAATAGCATATGAAATCTATTGCATTAGTTAATGGATTAATGTATAACATTCCAGAAGATCATCGACTTAATCGTGTCTATTTCTGCAATACATACATATAAATAATCTTAAATAATAAACAGCAAAAAGATATATTGTCACAGAATACTAAATAGTACTACGTACTATTGTTCCATGTTAAAATTGTTGCATTTAAATACATGGAAAATGACGTATATAATTATAAGTACTAGTAAGTCCGTTTCCACACTAACCAAACGAGAGCAGACAGACGCAGCAGTGGAGCACTCTTCATTTCGAATGCCTGTCCACGCGCCGCCCCCGCCGTGTGTACACGCCCTAACTGTGCCACTCACTGCTTTGGAGAAGGCACTTCTCCTAGAAACTCTCTGAATTTCTAAAGAGATATAGTGAAAGATGTGCCATCTCTACGTATTGATCATTCTTTCTACTGGTTCGAAGCAGTTTGCTTTCAAATTCATCATACAAACTCTTCCTCCTAAGCTGAAATTGTTTTTGCCTGAGTCAATGTTTTCCACCTAGTTCTTTCCGTCAACCACCTATCCGGGGGTCTTCCAGTAGTGAGTGAATAGGTATCTTCTAGACAAGCTTGCTTTCTCTGTATGAGTAGATCAAAGTGTTATTTACCACCGAGGGAGTACATTGTGAACCAACGCTTGCCTATCCAAGAGTCTAGGAAGAGAAAGAAACTTAGAAAAGACTGAGAATATGTATATATAATATAAATATATATATATATATATATATATATATATATATATATATGTATATATTATAGAAAACTCGTAATCTGTGCATACGAATATAGCTCTTTCAATAGCACGCTAAGCGATTTCTGGACCAGCCCAATGAAAGGCGGCCATTTCTCTACTTCATATGCCATTACAGGTTGTACGCATTAATTGAAGTCTTTCGTCTTTAGACTTTGAGTTGTAAAGGAAAATTACATCAGGTGTAATTTTCCATACCGACTCAGTCCTTCTATTCTATCGGCATCTGTCTCAAAGAAGTTGACGGCCACATTGCAGAGTTTGTATAAGATAAATTTTAAAGGTACTACTTATAATTAAGTACCGCATCTAAACTTAACTTCCTAGTTTGAGCACGCATGCCCTTCACTCCGCGGCGAGTGATATTGGGACGTGTGATGGAACCCCATTGTGGTTCCCCTAGTCCCCCCCATTAGCGAATGTCACCTGTACGTGAAATGATGCAGAAACATGTAAAGGCGATGATTGTTGCCTTGAGTACTTATATCGTGTATTTATATTTCGAAATCTTACGGTCTCTTGATTTCATTTCATTTAATGTATTCCAATACAATATCAAATTGTACCAGAAATTACATATTTTTATTATATTATCATAAGGTATTAATCAAATCAATTTAGAAAATAGTTACTTATCATTTTATTTTTAATCTAAGTGAATACCCAAAACATCTGTGTTAAATTATCTATGTAGAAATTTAACAAATTGGAAACGAGACAAATTTCAATAAGTGCACGTCTAAGTTGTAATGACGTCACTCTTGAGTAAAAATAACTAAATTGATAGAAAAATTCATCAGAACGTCTATTTTTTACACCTAGTGTACTCGAACGTGACGTCAACAGCAACGCCATGCCACTTAAAGAGTTTGACGTCAATTTTTATACGTAAAAAGTAAATTATGTTGTTATAATATTTAATGTTTATTTTTAGCAAGAATATAATATTCATACTTCCGAACGTTCAATGATGAAAAGATCTTTTTCAAAATTTGGCTACATGTAATCTTTAAGTACCGCGCTGGCTCGACTTCTCGCTCGCTTACATTATTGGGGCCCATCGACAATATTGGGGCCAATCATGGGTCTACGCTACTCTACCAATCTGTCGCCTTTAAAACACATCAAAAATTAAAAGAGTACTACCGTACCCATCACAAACATTTCCTATTCACATCAAGCCACAGAGCCTTGAGAGCTCTGTAATTACATGCACACACTCAAAAAGCAATCACATCTAATCTGCAGATCGACTATCCGAGATTGAATTGCGTATCCACGTAATACATCAAAGGTAATCCGTTTAGTTTAAGGGGCACTGTATATCATACGATGGTACATACCCCCCCGTGTTTGGTCGCCTAAGCAGGGGGGATCTAACGCATGTTTAGGAGTTTGGGGTAAGACACAAGCGATAGCGATTTACACTTCAGTCGATAGTGTGTCAAGGAAAAGTACGTACATTTTAGTACACTATTTTATCTTACATTAAAATTATAAAACTAAAAAAGTTTGGTCTTGGTAGGTTCCTATACCACAGGAAATTCTGATCGTGAAAGGGACATATTTATTCCAAAAGATGTTAGGATAGGCAGTCTGCTGTAAAATCCTTTATTTATACCCAAAAGCTTTGATCATTTCCATTGAAATCGTCGACGTTGAAACCGTTGGAATTTTAAATGTATCGTATACGAATAAAATCATAATATATACTATTTTTGTGGTATAACTATATAGTCTTGACGCACATATTTCAATAAATAAAAATTGACATAAATTCAATTAAATTCAATTAGGTATTCAATTTTAAATAACCTCGACCTGCAACGAAATATAGTCACGTAAAAGCATAAGTGAAAAATATCACATTCTTGTGACGTGAAAGATGAAACTTGATATAAGGACATCAAGCATCACGCAACATAACGAACATTCCACTTACTCTTTGTCCCATACAAACTTGTTCGTCAACTAAGCAGGGAGGCAGGCGAACCAAGGGGGTTACATTTTCCTGTTTCAAGCGCACGTCGCAAAGGGAAATCCTGTACAGGACAGAGCTCTAAAATTGCCCGCTTGATAAAGGTACAGGTTCTGATATGAAAGGGTATGGTAGGTATATTAATACAGTAACCATGACGAAGGGGAATTTAAAAAGCTTTTTGTCACTAGATGGCGTGACGCTACGTCTTATCGCTCACGCTCTTTGACATTTTGATACATAAACGCCGCGATTATAATATAATTAGACATGTATAATAAGTAGTATGAATGAACTAGAATTTTAAAGTGTCGATAATTCGTTCAGAAATATGACCAAAAGTGTTAAGAATAAACCAAACTATAGAAGTGACATTTTAATATAAGATCTCCTCAGAGGAGCAAACACAGTGAAGATAATGGGAATAAACCAATTTTGTTCCTCTAATGCTACGAGCTTGCTACAAAACTCGTAGTACTACGACTACGAGTGCTATTTGTGTATTAGAAAGTTACTTCATTATCAGTGGTTTTCACACAATCGAGTCAAATGCTACAATGAGTAGTTATGAAGTGATGTTACAGTGTTTACCGCCCATAAAATGAATAAATAATAGCCCTGTGGGCATCATTAGAATTATCAATACCTAATCCTCAGTAATGACATATGATCCAAATCGACTCTATTGCGTCACAGAACTCCTGTAGAGTAAATGTAAATATTCAGTCGTCATTAAAGCTTACAATAATATTCCACATGTTCAAAACTCCTGGCTACACTTGCAAGTCTGATTGTAGAGTCGTATCGCTACACGACCCCCGTATTTGTTTTTACTTACCCGCGTCGGGCTTCTAATTCTAATCTTGTAAGGCAAATATCTGTTTGTTTGGTCTCAGATGCTAAGGAATTAGATTGCCAATATTATGTACCATGGTTTTGTGACATATGGGAAAAATTAATGAACTGGCTGAAACTGGTGAGTGGCTAAAGTGGTTTTGAAGAAGAATGTCTATCTTTTCGACCACCTTCCAAAGAAGAGGTTCTCAATTCGTCTGTGTGATATTTTTTATTGTATTTTTGTTACGCGTTTACTTCGCCAATTATGGACCGATTTGAATGATTTTTTTTTTCATTGGTAGGGTAATTCTCCATCTCCACCTCCAATATTCAAGATCTGATAAGTATCTTCAGATACATAGCGATAAACGTCTCAAACATTGTACGGAAACTGACTCGCATATTAAAACATTTATTCATTGCTTAGTTGTTTTATTATATCTTTAAATCGCAACCTTAACCTGTACCTTCTAGGTAAGCGTCCTATCTGATATAAATATATATATTTTATCTGATATAATCTAATACTATAAGAATCTTTGTCCTGACATACTGACTGACTGACAGACAACGCACAGCCTAAACCACTGGTCGTAGAGACTTGAAATTTGGAGGGTATATTTTTCTTAGTACATAAGGGTGTACTAAGAAAGAATTTTTCAAAATTCACCATTTTAGGGAGTGAAATAGGGGTAAATAGGGGTTCAAAGTTTGTATGAAGAAACAGGATTAGATAGTCTTTTCTATTTGAAACTTCACACAAGTGCTCCAGTAAAAAAATATGTAAATACGTGTTTCAGGCTTTTTCAAAGTTCAACCCCTAAAAGGGTGAAATGGGGTAACAAAGTCTGTAAACCAATATTGTTTCGGGTTGCGCTGAAAATTGGTATGCAGATAGTTATTACGACGTTAGTTCCCTCTGAAAAATTATTTTCTAAAATTCACCCCTTAAGGGGATGAAATGGCCGTTGAAGTTTGTATGGAGAAACCAAGATAACATAGTATTTTTAACCGACTTCACAAAAAAGGAGGAGGTTCTCAATTCGTCTGTATGTTTTTTTTTGTGTGTATGAATATAAGAATATGACCTTGAATAATGTTTTTACATCTTTCTTCTCGTTGATTTTGGTTTTTGACAGAAATTCTTACGGTAACTGTGAGCGAGATAGAAATAAAGTTGGGGATATATATATATATTTTTTGTAATAACTTATAGGCTAGCGTTTGACCACTATCTCACCTATTGCTAAGTGATGATGCGGTCGAAGATAGAGGAGTGGACTAGAATGGGAACTGGGTCTCAAGGATAGCTGCCGGAACACATTAGATGTTTGGCGACAGATTTTCTAACTTGATATGTCCTACCACCATGCGGGGGTTGTTGGTTTCTTAACGATGTTTTCCTTCACCACTGGAGGGCCACTGTGAGAAGCGCACATATATTTTTCGATAGAAAAGTTCATTGGTGCACGGCGGTTTGAACTCGGTACCACGGCATCAAAGCCGACCGTTCTCCCAATTACGCCACCAGGCCCTCAATAAATAATTATATATTAATAATTATAATAAATAATTATATATAAATATAAATAATTTGTCTTCACAGGAATGTTCTACCGGGCAAAGTCTTGTTAGGGTGCAAACTTTTTGAAACATACCTAATATTTTTTGACATTACATGACGTTTGGCGAAGATGGCGGTCAAATGTCCCGCGACACTGCATACATAATTAAATAACTCAGAATTATGAACGTACTTTGTACCAATAAACACTGCAAAAAAAATTATAAGCATAATACCACACATTATATAATAGTTACTTCGTAAATAATACTTTCCGTTGTTAGGTTGGCTACACAGTGCTTTCATAATTCGGGTATCAACAATATAGGGAAGTGCCTCTTATAACGTAGTAGAGTGATTCAGTACTCTGTTGGCCATATGGCGGCAATTAATGTTAATAATCGCAAATAATACTTTTTAATATTCATTTTTGAATACAACTCCAAGTCCGTGTTATGAAAGTATTTGGAATTATTGTAATAAAATAGACAATTAATTATCGTGTGTGTCAGATGCTTTAATTGCACAGGGCCATTTTGGACATTGTCCTTTGATACCTTATTGACATAATTATTACTAGTGAATATTTTAACTTTAGCGCGGCATTTAAAGTCAATTTTTTAGAGTTCCGAACCCAAAGGGTACCAAATGAACACTTTCTGAGACTTTGTTGTCCGTTCGTCCGTCCGTCCGTCCGTGTGTCTATATGTGCGCACTTTACAGATCTGTATCTTCTTAACCGTTATAGGTACATAGTTGAAATTTTCAAAAAGTATATAGTGTACATAACGGCCCAGAAACGAAATTTAATAGATGCATGTAATTTAATTAAAACTTGTTTTGCACTAAAAAGGGTAAAATAAGTTATTTTTCAAAAAAAATAAAATCGACTTCATAGCCACAAACAGGCACTCAAAAGCGAAAAATAAATTTCTTATAATTATTATAAGCGCTACCCACTTATCTATTTGAAGTCGGTGCCAGCCGAGTCTATTGGATAGTAGATAGATACTATGTATGTAGAAGTAGTAAGTAGGTACATGTAGGTTAGTTAGTAGGTAGATACATGTAGGTATTATCTATCTACTACCTGTTAGACTTGGCTGGCACCGACTTCACCGACTTTGCTTTTGAGTGCCTGTTTGTGGCTATGAAGTCGGTTTTATTTTTTTTGAAAAATAACTTATCTATTCAAAACTTCACATAAGTGCTTCAGTAAAAAAATAAGTAAACACGTGTAGCAGGCTTTTCTTAAATGCCACCCCTAAGAGGGTGAAATAGGGAAACAAATTCTAAAAATCAATATTGTTTCGGATCGCGCTGAAATTTGGCAAGCAGATAGTTATTACGACGTTAGTTTCCTCTGAGAAATTATTTTCTAAAATTTACCCCTTAAGGGGATGTAACGGGGGTTCAAGGTTTGTATGGAGAAACAAGATTAGATAGTTTTTTTCTATTCGAAACTTCACACAAGTGCTTCAGTAAATAAATAAGTAAGAAGGTGAAATGGGGTAAAAGAGGCTGAAAATCAATATTCTTTTGGATTGCGTTGAAATTTTGATAGTTATTATGACGTTGGTATCCATTAAAAAGGATTTTCCCAAAAATCTCCCCTTAAGGAGATGAAATGAGGGTTCAAAGTTTGTATGGAGAAACAAGATTAGATAGTATTTTTTTGAAACTTCACACAAGTACTTTAGTATATAGATAAGCAAATACGTGTCTCAGGATTTTTCTAAATTCCACCCGAAGAAGGTGATGTGGGGTAATAAAGGCTGACATCTATATTGTTTCGGATCGCGCTGAAATTTGGCATGCAGATAGTCGTTTTGACGTAGGTATCCGTTAAGAAAGGATTTTTCGAAATTCACTCTTGGTAAGTTTGGATAGTATTTTTAATCGAAACTTCACACAAGTATTTCGGTAAATAAATAATTAAATACGAGTTTCAGGCTATTTCAAAATGCCACTCCGAAGAGGCTGAAGTGGGGTAACAAAGTAAAGTAAGTAAAAATCAACATTGTTTCGGATTGCGCTGAAATTTAGAATGCGGATAGTTATTATGACGTAGTAATTCACCTCTTAAGGAGACGGAACGGGGATTCAAAGTTTGTATGGCAAAACAAGAAGAGATAGCCTGTTTTATTCGAAACTTTACTTGAATACTTCTTAAAATAAATAAGTAAATACGTGTTGCAGGATTTTTCGAAATGGGGTAGGTAACAAAGTCTGAAAATCAATATGGTTTTTCGGGTTTTATAAATATGAATCCCTTTTTCCCTTAGTCACGTGATGACTTGAAAATGGATGAACCGATTTGGCTAATTCTTTTTTATGTCTTTTATGATAGAAAGGTTTTTACAAAAGAAAAGTTTTAAGTAAATAAAAGGAATTTTTAACGCGGGCGAAGCCGCGGGGCACTTCTAGTTATATATATCATTTTAGAGATGGGACGTTTATGAAGGGCGAGGGACTGATAACTCCATTACTACACTAAATTTTCTTAGAAGACTAACCATAACTTTTGATCTCTTAATAAGCTAAGCTTACAATATCATTGGTGTCAGTAATTTTTCTCAAATTATATTCCTTTTATTATGCCAACTGCCAACAATCAATCCTGCAACTGAAAAAGTATCGACGCTCGATTCTATCACAAAAATACATCATGTATGTACTCTTGACTGGAATATGTCTTATGTATCTATGTAGTGTATCTTTACCTATGTATGTAAATAAATAAGTACACATTGATTGATCTCAAGACTTGCGGTAATGGGCCTTCTATAATTCAGGCTCAACTGAATGGGTAATCCCCTGATGTACTTGTAAATAATTGAGGAACGTTATACCATGGATCTTGTTCGTTAATTATGTAGGCACGTACAACATACTCGTAGCTGCGTAATTACCTACCTACATTGAGGCAAAAATTATGTTGTTTGATTTTACCTTGTTTCAGTATCAAGTCAAGCAAGACACGTGCCTGATGGGAGCCAGTTATTGAGGGCCCGGTGGCGTAATTGGGAGAAGGGTCGGCTTTGATGCCGTGGTACCGAGTTCAAACCCCGCCGTGCTCGAGGAAAACATCGTTAAGAAACCAACAACCCCCGCATGGTGGTAGGACTCTAGTTGTCCGCCTGGCCAGCTACCACCCTCAAGTTAGAAAATCTGTCGCCAAAACATCTAATGTGTTCCGGCAGCTATCCTTGAGAGAAAGTTCTCATTCTAGGCCTAACGTGCTTACCATCTTCGACCGCATCATCACTTACCAACAGATGAGATAGTGGTCAAACGCTAGCTTATAAAACATTTAATAAATATACTAACCTTGCGCTACAGAACATAAAAAATCAGTTAGTAGTTTAGGTCAATAGTCTCAGGACTAGATTGTAATTTTAATAATTTGCAATTATATTGGAATATTATTTGTAATAAAAAAAAACTGCTAAAAAACTTATGTGAAAATGTACCCCGGCACCTAGTAGATCTACTTCTGTAGGTATGTTCTTTCTTATGTCACACAGAGACCACCGTAGCTTTTTGACGGGATTGTGAAACAGTGGTCCATCGATTGATTGACATGTCGATATGATCTAAGGCGTCCATTACACGATAGGTTTTGCTGTCAGTTTGCTGGCAGTCACGGCTGTGACTGATGGATAACTGATCGTCTAATGGGGTGATTAACGGTGACTGACCGTTATTTACATACTTTTGATTGCTGCATCAGCAACCAAAAGTCATGTCTGATGGTTTTGAATGACGGATAACCTACCGTGTAATGGACGCCTTAAGATGAATTACGCTTCACGAACATAAATATTTAGATACCCAGTTCATGCGCTACTTATTTCTTGGCGAGACTGCGGTGAGCAAAGGACCCATTTAACGGTCTTACTGGCAAAAATGCTTAATATATATGCATTTTTACTACTAACTGCTTTTTATGGCGGATGGATTTAATTAACTCCAATAAACTAAAATGGCTCTATGGTTTATCGTTTTTTATTACTTGTGTTTTGTTATAGTGTAGGTCAAATGTATGTAACTTATTAGATTTAATTCGTAGGACTAGATTATAATTTTAATGATATGCCATGTTTGAAAAAAAATGCAAATACATTGTTTATCAATTACTATTAGTGTATAGTCACAGACAAGAGCTATTAGAAAGATTTCTCAGATAATCCCACGACCCATTACAAATCGATCATGAGAATCAAGAAGAGCAGGTATCAATAAAGGTCAATATTATTAATACATTCGACACGTCAATGTCAAACAGCACTGACGTCTTTTGTCAAACTCATGGGAAAAAATAACCGTGTATGCGCGAACGCAACCCTTTCGACTTTTTCTCTATAGAACTCATTTAAATCTCTCGACGCATCCCCTATTTTGCCTATGCACCTTGTTGCAAATTAAGGATTCAACTGTTATAAAAAAACGTGACCCTAAAAAGTGAGGGTAGAAAAAAAGTTTTATCTTTTTTTTTATTATGCATTATTGAAATGAGACACCGGTGCGGCATTCGAAATTGGTCTTTTTGTGTAGTGAAAGGGTTAGACACGTTGGTAAGGTTTTTTTGTGCTTTTTATTTATGCCTTTTGCTACTGCGGTTCGGGATGGGTCGTTATGACTGTGTCAAAGTTGCGCGCAGCCAAATCTTGCCTTTTGAAGGGTTTTTAATAGCCTGGATTAGAGATGTTTAGCGTGGTTTTATGACATCCTGTTGGGATTGTTTGTTTGGTTATTGATTTAGGTAAATACCCAGTACCAGGTCCTAGTAGTGGACATATAATTGACTGACTAGATATTATTAAAAAATATATCAAACTAAATTATGATTCAACTATAATAATGAAATATTTATGTAGGTATGTACCATAAATAAACTAAGTACATGATTCGAAAACTGAATAAAAACATAAATTGTTTGTTATTAGCTCTTGTTTGACATAAAAATACCTGATTAGAGATAGATACTACTTATTTAATAAGTGGTAAAGTATTTCTGCCATTTTAATTAGAGCTTAGAGTCTGTGCAAAAAGAGAACCGTCGTGGCTATACGGTGAACTAACATTCAAAGGTGAGGAAGGAAGGTAATGATAAGAGTAGGTACCTTTTAAGGTATCGAACATTTTAGTCGTATTGGACATGACAGAGCAATGTTGTCAACGCAACAAAAACAGTAAATTAGAACCATCAACAAGCGCGCTCTCAATTCCTACGACGATTCTCTTTTTGCACAGACTCTAAACAGAGAAAATATCACTAAAGAGTGAAGTTCGTTAAATGTTTAAGTAAAAGAGCAACCGAGAACGTTACTTTAATTTTGAGTAATCAAGATCTCCACAACGAATGAATAAGAAAAAAAGTACTTTATTTAAATTAACTACCACTTCATTCTAACTTGTGAACCTTTTGAGCTCATAAAAATGTTCCACTAACCCATCTGCATCTGTCATAGACACAAAACTACCAAACAATAGATTACAGAGATACCATCTACAATTTCACACTTGGTGCCTGCTTTAGTTTTTTTTATTTGACACGGAAGCGCTTTATATGGCACGATAATATCGCCCTACATTTGATCAGATATCACCGCAGTCGAGAGTAGTAGGCTGTTGACTTTTATGTGATAATTCAATTTTAAAATGAAGAGGTAGATATTAAAAACTTGGGTCCGATCTGTGATTTAAATTTTACCGATGTAGAGTTAAAAATAAATTTCGCTGCAGCATCAAAATGTTAGCAATGTCAACTAATCAAACCTAACAAAACATGCAGCGCTGGAAAAGGCTAGACCGCCTACGAATATAGTTTTACTCGCGACCAAAATGTCGCAAGCGCTGTGAATTTCGCGGCGTAAACTTAACACCAAAATAGGTTTTTTTTTAAATTCTAGGGCAAATATTTTTAGAACATTAATCTTGTTACTTAAAAAAATATGACAATTAAGTAAAATCGTGCTATGTTTTTCTCAGTTCCAAAGAAAAAAAGAGACGGTAAGCATCTTTTGCTGTCAAATTTAATCTTTATTTAAGTATAGATAGAAGAAGTACCTATAGAAACAAAGTAAATCACAGAAATACCATAAAAAAAGAAACACCCACAATTTTCATCTAACCTATATAAACCGCTCGTGCCAAAACTGACCACCCTGAAAGCACATAAATCCTCAATGCGTCGACATGTTTTCCATACAACCACCGCGTCACTCCCCAACATACGTCGCTATTTACCATGACCCTCACTGACCCCTAACCCTTCTACCTAAATATGACCTCTCGGACCTACCCCCTGGTCATTGTGTAGCGAATTAATCGGGTAGTCTGACCATTGTGTGCCCACTGGCCAGTTATCGACGAGGGTCGGCTATTGTGTTGCCATTATAAAAAAATTAAGTGTCTCTATGGTTAGGGAAAACTGGTTTGCGAATTTTTGCCGAAAACTGGTTTGGAGATTTGCAGTAAGTACAGCTGTTGGTTTAAACTGAAGCGTGAAATTTGGTATTGCAACTTTTTTGTAGGTAAAACCAGTTATTTTATACTTGGATTAAAACGCAGAGTTTGTTAAGTGATTTTACTTTATGTTTTAAATCAATTATAGCAAATAGGTAGGTTCATTTAGGTATGTTTCTATTGTGCATTGCGGAGAGTTAACTTATTTCAGAAATTCTGTTGTTGTAGTAAATGTTTTATAGTAATTGTTTGATAAATAATAAATTGACATGGCTTCGCTCATTATCTGAGGTTAACATTTGTGGAATTTCTAACAAAAACTATGTTTTATCAGACATACAATGTATAGGATTTTAAATTAACGTAAAAGTGTAAACATTTTGTAACAATTATAATATTAGCAATTTTTTATAATTAATCTATCCTACGCCATACCTACGCTAGCAGACGTTCAAAGTATTCTACCATTATAAAACAAAATCAATTCACAACTTCCTTATACGTTATTTGTAGCCATAGAAGGAATGCCAACTATTTTACATACGAGACCCCCTTTACTAATGGTTAGCAATTTATTGTTATTATTTATGCACCGGAAATGCGAGCAGATGTACCGAAGGTGCAGGTTAGCTAGTCGAAAAATAAAAATAATCAGTGATTAAATTGAACGAATGTACGAAAATTTACTATTTATATAAGAAAATTAAGTTCAAAATGTACAACATTTTTATTTGATGCTATTATGAAATGCGAGAAATTATATTTTAAAACAGCATCGTTTTGTTCACAAAGTTCAAAAATCCGGAAGTGACTGTTGCTGTACTTTTTCACGATTTCTTCTAGAAGTTGCTGTTTTCCCGCAGAGCTATAAAATATAGTATTAGTTTATTGTAGTACTATTATTTATTCTATTTTTTTAAATATCTTATAGGCTAGCGTTTGACCACTATCTCACCTGTTGGTAAGTGATGATGCGGTCGAAGATGCATACTAGGCCTAGAATGGGAACTGATGATCTATGTGATCAACTATGCTGGCAATGAGACCCATCTACGTAGTGGCACTATTGATTTAGTACGATATGCAATCTTATTATGATTGTTGCGTGAATTTTATTACTAAATTTATTTTGATGATTTTTTTTCTCAAATGTACAACTAAAAACACTTTTGATTAGTTATGCAAAACAATTTTAACTTTTGTATAGCATTTTTATCCACCATTTTTAATATCTTGCATCATTTTATATAAGAAGGTGTTTATTCCACTAACCCTATCCTAGCTAGAGCAGATGTTCTACTTTCAACTATGCAATTCGAAGTTTAAAAAAATCTTTTGTGGCCATTTTTAAAATAAACTTACTTTTACAATGCGCCATGCAAATTAGAACGCATTCTATTTTCAAAAAGACATTACAAAAATTATTGCCATTGCAAATTCAACCCTATTTTCAAAGTTCGAGTTATTTTGTTTCCTTGTCAGATACATGGCATGCAAATTATATTTTTTTAGAATCTATAAAATTGTTTATAGACTCTAGGTCGTAGCCATAAAGTTGAGGTTTGATCGTTGTTGTATCAATTGATTAGAATGAAATTTGCATAAAGAGTGCACCTTTGCCTTGATCCGTTTTATGCAGTTTTGACTGACAGCTTCTATTGAATGGCTTTTGTAGTTTTGAAAATCTGCATTAGTTAATATATGGCCCTGTAAGTTTATGAATTAGAACGTTACATTAGGTATCTATATCGGCATCTTTTTAAGTACCTACGTATGTATACCTACTTAGGTATTATAGTAGCTACTCGTGTTACCCAAGACGCGCGGGTTCGAGCCCGCCGGATATAATAATTACAATACCTACTATAAAGTGGAAACAAGATTACAAAACTAACTGGACACAAGATACTGGACTGACTTTTGTCCATAGCACTTAAATACCACAGAACAGATGAAGTAAAGTATTCTACTAATCTGTCTATGGTACTTACCTTATACGCAAACTGAAACAACAAAAGGCGGCAATAGCCCAATGAATAAGGTGTCGGACTGGCGATCGAGAGGTCGTGAGTTCGATCCCCACCCCACCAATTGTACTATTGACGTGAACCCACTCCAGACACAAGCAAATTTAGCTTAGTTGGAGATGTTAACAAGAATACTAGTAATGCACAACCCGCATTGCGAGTATTCTTAAAAAAAAAAAAAAAACTATTTAAGGTACTAAGTACTTATATGGAGTTTTGGCGGGAACGTGGAAAAGTGTGTATGCTTTCATAGTATTTTTTCCTAAAACTTCTGTTCTTCCGCGAGTTAATGTGTAATTATTGTGGATTATTAACCATTAAGTTCCGGTAAATGTGTGCGAGTGTAGGGAAACAGCACAATGTTGAAAAACATGTTATTTGCGTTCTCACCAAAATACAACCGAAAATCTTCAGTAAGGTCCACATTTTTACTGAGGGTATGACTTGGACTAGACCTTGACTTCCACTTGACCTGAAATGTGACTTTGACACATCTTGACTTGAATTCTCAAAAACTTTATGAATGTTAATACTTTACACTGGCTAAATACACTAATCGTGTGGAGTCATAATGAAACTGAAAAAAAAGTACTTATATTTCTTTATATTAATCTGTCTTTTGAAGCAGTTAGGTATCAGAAGTAATAAGATATAGAAAGATTTAAAGTGGGGTTTACAAGTATAATTTTTGTATGTTGTAAACCTATAACATAAGTACCCAAAAATTAAACAACTTAATGAATAACACGTGCACCTTTAACTTTATCATTGCACCAAAAAATCAAATAAAAAAACACAAACGGCACGAACTAGCCAAAACTAGTTCAAATAATGAACTCCATACAAAATCATTAACGTTTAGCGAATTCACGCAAAATCGAAAACCAGAAATTCTGGTTGATTTACTCCAAACTGGTTTTACCACGCGCCGCAATAATTCGCGATATTTTTATATAAATATAATTCGGGGTAAAATTGAATATGAGCTGGCAACACTGGTCCGGTATTGTGTCGGGTACATTGTCTGGAATGACCTGTGATGTTAACGAATTATTGAATTAGTAAATAATTGCACGCAACTCATAAATTGTGTGAATTATGTACAATTATGCATTACATTTACATAAAATCTATTCAATGAAAAATTAATGCATTGGGTGGATCTAAAACATAACAGTACCTATTAGTAATAGCAAAAGTAAGTAAGTAGTTTTAGCAACCTTCCCTAACATTGACAGGTATTATATTTGGTACGTAAGTACATAACTTTACCTACCTAAGTACTTAAGAAAGTATTACCCCAGTTTTACAATTCATAAAAACTAATATGATAGTAGGTATTAGGATAGGTACTACATGATCTAGTGGTATTAAGCTTAGGTGGGTTACTTTATTCAAGTCACATGCTACCTACCTACCTACCTACCTGCTAAGTACCTACCTAGATAGGCATCAGAACCTTACCTATAAAATATTAGACTGCCCCTATATCTTCCTAGATAAAAGTTGATGTTGACTGCGCAAAAGTAAAATTAACCTTTACCCGACTGTCCAGTAAGAAGATAATGTTTTTCGAGTGTATGTTTGAGTGTACCTATACCTACCTATCTTTATTATGAATTTAAGTTTCTATACGTTTGCACGGAACTTAATTGTATGTATAGGTACTTTTACCATCTTCTTATCCAATTAAATAAAATAAAATAGACTTAAACTCAAATTTTAAAGCAACCCCCGATCGATCTATTTATTATCTGTTCATTGAGACGTTATAAGCGTACGTTCGTATACGTTACGATCTGGGGCTTTATTCAGTATGACCAATGAGATAACGCGTTCCATAACGCGCCACGTCACGTTATTGAAAAATTGTATTCCTGTAAGCCACACGATAGGTAAATTATACAAAACGCGCGCGTTACACGTCCTTATATGTCACGATATTTTGACAGCTCAAAACGCGCTCATAACCTTACCTTACCGCGTTTTAATTGGCATAGAGAATACCATAACGCGGAGGTAACGTAACACGGCACGGTAAGACTTTAAAATGGTCATACTGAATAAGGCGCCAGGTATTGGGATGTATTAGTACCTAATTTATATTTAATTGTAATTGAATGATGTTCATAAGTATACAATCTACCCAAATGAAACAATAAAGAAATTGAAATTGAGACTATTTTGATGAGCCTATGTCGACATCACTGCTGCAAGTTGGTGAGAAGTTGAGTATTCTGCAGACTCCAGAAGATGTTCCAGCATAAGTCAACGCTACCAAGTTCTTACAATATCGATGAAGTAAGGGGGTAGGTACCGGATTTCGAATTGATGAGAACTACAAAAGTTGAGTTATCATATAGCGCCATCATCTACCTAATTGAAAAAAGCTGATAGAGTCTTCAAACGGCTAAACGGATTTTCATAAATCAAAGCTGGAAAAATTCATAAATTAAAACTTACATTACAACATTCTCGATGAAGACACCTATAAAACAAAAAAACAACTAAGTAAATCAAAATCGGTTCATCCGTTTGGGCGCTAGGTACGCGGCAACAGACACACACGCAGCAGATACACAGACACTTAAGTACACACGTCAAACTTATTACACCCCTTAATTTTGCGTCAGGGTTAAAAAACTCACAAATTTTCCTTCACAATATATGCATATTAGGTACTTACTTACCTAGATGAATTCAAAGTATCAAAAGAAAGCGAGCGAAAAAATGGCACTATAAAATATAATTATTTCATTTCATAATTTAGGTAGCTTAACTTAGACCTTGACATGTTCGTACCACAATATTATTCCTGTTTCTGTGTTTCGTACTCTCCACTCCACAAACATTTTATGGAATAGATCACTTTAATCCATAAGATCCGCCCATTTTATTATTTAATACCTTTTTTGTATCTATCAGTGCACGTCTCGCCTGGTGGTAAGCGATGATGTGTTCATCATCATCATCATCACCTAGTGTCAGTCCTCTGTCGGACGTAGGCCTCTCCCATGATGCGCCACTGAGCCCGATCTTCGGCTCTTCTTTTCAAGTCACTGCCCACCGCTTTGCGTATATGTCGTCGCTCCACCTGGTCACAGGACATCCTACGCTACGTTTGCCGATTCGCGGTCTCCTCTCTAGGACAAGTCTACCCCAACGGTTACCAGTCCTGCGGCAGATATGACCAGTCCACTGCTACTTCAGTTTACTAATCCGTTGAGCTATGTCGATAACTTTAGATGATGTGGTCGAAGATGGTGAACACGCTAGGACTAGAATGGTCTGGCTCTCAAGGGCTGTATGCTGCCGGAACATCGTTAAGTATATATATACCTACCTACCTACATAAGTACTTAAATATACCAAAACTTACTTAAATATGTAGGTACCTAAGCAGATATCTATAGGTACCTAGTTTATACAGTACCAATTGTAAAAGTTGGAAAAAACTAAGACTTGCAATTTAAGTAGAATATTTAAGTAGGTACCTAACAACTACTTACATTACAACCAAGTACTAAAGAACATATGTTTAACTAGCAGTTTTACCCGCGTAGACATGGTTCCCGTGGGAATATCGGTTTAAAAAATATCCTAAATAGGTATGTTATTCTAGGGTCTCGGCTAGCTACCTAGGTTCATACCAAATTTCAGCTCAATCGGTTCAGTATTTTTAGCGCGAAGAAGTAACAAACATATACACACAAATTTTCGCCTTTATAATTTTACTTAGTAGGATTACTTAACATCAAAGAAAATCAAGTTGCCTAAGTGAGCTACCTAACTTACATTAGAAATAATAGATAGGTTTTAAGTTATCTACTGACGGTAGGTATTTACCGACAATCTAAATTAAAGTTGTACGCTACCTACCTACGAAACACTCGGTTGAATCGAGGCTAATTGCTAAACCATTATTGTTATTAAAACAAAAGCCTACTGTCTATGCAAATCATTTTTCAAAAATGGCACACCTTGCTCAGTTTGGCGCCAAAAAGTATCAAGCAAAAGCGCGCGCCGCCTCACACATGGTGCCCCGCCCTCCACACGTCGGCCAATCGCGCGGGCTTAAACACCCTCACGCATATTGATCTGCGGACAGCGCTCGAACCGTTTACATTTCGACATATCACATGCTAAACACCGACAAACAATAACATATGCAATGAACACTGACAATTTTCAACCTTAGGATTTGAGGTACACAGTCTAAAATTGCTTGTTGTATTGTACCCCGCTTACGCTGGTTTTATTTCAATTCTGGGTGTAATTTATAATGTGAGATGAGAGTAAATTATATTCAACTGTATTTCGATTGCTGATGGTTGAAATTTGATTGCAGTTAAGATAAAATTAAGTCGAAGATTTCAAATTCGCTAGAGTGTAGTTGTGCCCTCAAGTGCTAAAGTAACCTCAAGGTGACCAACAAAGCTACAATTTGTCTTATGCTAAAAATTACAGCCTGAGTTAGGTAACTGACTCCGTTTTGAATTTTAATCAGATCGAGGCAATGTTGTTAAGTACATTACATTTTAGTACATTTTAATGGTTAGGGAATTTTGTTTGCTTCGCATAGTGTTTTGTTAATCTTTATCAGTACCTAGGTAACAAAATTCAAAGAATGGCTTTGAAAGCATGGTTTACAAACCGGAAAAAACTACTTTCAGTAGGTAGCAAGATTGAGTTGCTATATTTCTGTAGGTACTCATCATATCCCGATAAATTTACAACGGGACCAAAAAAGAGAAAATAATTTTCCAAATCGATTATTAAAATGACGGAATTGACAAGGTAACAAATAAAAATAAACAAGTATACGAATGGAGAACCTCATTCTTTTATGAAATCTAATGTTTTGATTAAAAAAGAATTAAGATAGATATTGATTATAATATAGAGTAGGTATAGAGATAGAAGGCTGGTGTACGCACGTAACCTGCTGCAGTAATGGACAGCAGCACTAGCAGTAGCAGCTAAACTGATAAAATGTAAAATTGCTAAAAAATGATCGTGATAATTTATTGCAGAGCCATCTAATGGGATAATGCGGTACTAAAATGACGATATAGAAAAACATAGGCTAAGAACTTGCTACTCAACACTAGATGGCGCTAAATAATTTGTTTTTTTTCTTCAAAAATGATATTCCAATATAATGGCATATCATTAATATTACTATCTAATCTTGAGACTAATAAGTAATTTACATTTGACCTAAACTGCTAATTATTGTTAAACTAACAATGTGTCCATTGGCACTTTTCTTATCGTCTCTATTAAGGCGAAGACACTATTGTATTGTGTTCTTTGAAAACAGTGTTCACTAATTTAATGTCACTTCACTACACTAACTCAAAAGGTTTTATCCTTTTCAGTCTTCTCACTATGTCCGTGTTGTCGAGAAGCTGGATAGCCTCGACGTTCACATGGTGATGAAGTCTGCGATCGTGAGCTTCGGCATATTTTGAAATTACACTAATAACGTCATCCACTTTAAGGTCCCGATGGAGGTCGTTGTTTCTGATATACCAAGGTGCATTTACGATGCTTCTTAGTATTTTGTTTTGGAATCGCTGGATGATTTGGATATTGCTTTGACTGGTACAGCCCCATAGCTGAATTCCATAAGCCCATACTGGCACAAGGACTTGTTGGTATAAGAGTAATTTGTTGTGCACCGACAGCGTGGAGTGTCTTCCTAGCAGCCACTGTATCTGTTTGTTGCGAAGCTCCAACTCTTCGCGTTTCTTTTTACGTGTGCTTTCCAGCGAAGCTTTGCGTCTAAAGTCATGCCTAAGTACTTGGCTCTATTTTCGTATGGTACTGCCTGTCCATTTATGAACACCGGGTGGTAGTGTTGTTTTTTATTAGTAAAATCAATGTGGATTGATTTCGTTTCATTGAGTTTTATCCTCCATTTTTTCGTCCTAAATAAAATGAAAAAAAAATACGTAAAAGCAAATGTTGTTAGATTTTATTCATTTCAAAATGATACTTGGAATAGGATGTCGATGTACCGCGCACTAATAAGCATTAGGTGTCTAGGGTTAGGACGTCGTTAATTTTTAAACAATTTTTAATGTCCCAACGAATGACCACCACTGGGGGACGTTGGGACACAGGCACCAGTGGGGGACGTTTAAAGCATGGTGGGGTGGTTGGGCACACTCCAGGGTCCTCCAGCCGCCTGGCCGGCTACCACCTTCATTGAAATATATTTCGCTAAACATCTCAGTGAGTACTTACAGCTGTCAGTTTGGGAACTGGCTCTTAATTGCTACCATCGCCGACCACATTTTCACTTACCAACAGATTTTTTTTTTTTTTTTTTATTATTTTTTTTTTTAATAAAGATTACTCGCAATGTGGGTTGCACATTACTAGTATTCTTGTTAACCCCTCCAACTAAGCTAAATATGCTTGTGTCTGGAGTGGGTTCACGTCAATAGTGCAATGGGTGGGGTGGGGATCGAACTCAAGACCTCTCGATCGCCAGTCCGACACCCTATCCATTGGGCTATTGCCGCCTGAGACAATGATCTAACTCAGATCTATAATATGCATATAAAAAGGGATTACGTGCCACTGGGTTCAAATAGCACGCCATCGCTTACTATCAGGCGAGAATCTTCCTTGCCCCGTTACCATAATAGTATATAGATACTCTATGTAGATTTCACTAGATTTTACGATACATCTTGCCCATATCTACTTAGGTTTATTTAAAAACCAGACAGTTATTGTAACATTTATTAAAAATAAAAACAGTACAAAACATTATGTTAAATTATGCTCAATAAATGTTAAAGTTTTAACACAATAAATAAATAACGAATTATTTATTAATTATTGCGATATTAATTATTAATGACTAAATTATGAATGTGTTAATTATGTACTAAATTATTATTTAATAAATAAGTAAGATATAATATTATTTCAATATTTCTTACATAAAATAGCTACATAGTTTAACATTAGAACAAAAATACACCAAGAACAAAAATACACCGAGAACAAAAATACATCGAGAACAAAAATACACCGAGAACAATAGATAATTATTCGAAACAACATCTTTATAAGTGCACATACACAACACAAAATAATATATTCAGATAACATTCTCAGATAAGTAATAAAATATTTCTTTCTTTTTTCCTTTCCCTTATACAATTCATCAAATTCAGTCTTAATGTTTACCTATTTCCAACTTCAATAAAAAATCTTTTTTATGAGGTCAAAATCTATGAGAGCAGACTTACATATGCCACAGTATCTGTTATGAGCACTAGACGATTACCATTAGGCAACCATCTAGCTTATTCCGTTGTCTAATAAAATAAAATAAAGCTTAAAAATGAATAACTTTCGTTGCTTGTGAGGCAAGCATTTTTAACATCATGTATATTATTACTTTTATGACATAATTTACAGTTGCAGTTACCTAACCAAGTAGGTACAAAAACGTTGTATGGAAATAACAAGGTACATTGCAAGGATTTAAAAGATGGATTGGAACAGTTGCTATATTTGAACTTAAATAAAGTTGGTTATATATTGTACCATCTTTGACCTGAATTTAAATTAAAGTTGGTTATATATTGTACCATCTTTGACCTGAATTTAAATTAAAGTTGGTTATATATTGTACCATCTTTGACCTGAATTTAAATTAAAGTTGGTTATATATTGTACCATCTTTGACCTGAATTTAAATTAGAGTTGGTTATATATTGTACCATCTTTGACCTGAATTTAAATTAAAGTTGGTTATATATTGTACCATCTTTGACCTGAATTTAAATTAAAGTTGGTTATATATTGTACCATCTTTGACCTGAATTTAAATTAAAGTTGGTTATATATTGTACCATCTTTGACCTGAATTTAAATTAGAGTTGGTTATATATTGTACCATCTTTGACCTGGATTTAAATTAAATGGTTATCTATGTAAATAAAGTTGGTTATCTATGTAAATCAAGTTGGTTATATCTTTAGCCTCATCATTTATTATCAGGCATAATAGTGTTTTTTTTTTATGATATAAGGTAGCAGGACAAGCACGACGCTCGCTAAGCGATGACGTCTACCTATTATAGATACAGTGGCATGCAAAATTCTGGACTGCCACAATTTTGAATGTCACTGTACTTCGCCTGTTACCTTGAGACATAAAGATGTTGAGTCTCACATGCCCTGTAATTTCACTGGACACCTTGCCATTTCAACCGAAAAACATTCCTATTTCACGGCCGAAAATTAGTTGGCAAAGTGGTGGTACCGCCCCAGGCAGACTAGCAGAAGTCCTACCACTACACACAGTGGTTTCACATTTTAGTGCTTGGTTAATTTATATAACAAAAATAACAGCTGGAACAATAAGGGCCAGTTTCACCGGTTCTTGATAATGCGTTTAATAGTTATCTGACACATAACGCCATATAATAGCTGTCAAAAATCTGTCAGATTTCTTCATATTAGCGCTATTAGGAACCGGTGAAACTGGCCCTGAAAGAGGCTATATTTACAGGTTTATGGATTATTTAGACATTGCATAATCAGGTTAGGCCTTCTCAGGTTAAGCTTCCTTAATCTTTAACCATCTTTGTTTGGAGGGACTTTCCTCCAGTAGTTTTCTGCCACTTCTATATTGTTATCTTCAGTTTAACTTTTGCTTACTCTGCCTATAAAAAGGAGTGTTTCCTGTTGCCAAACGGTCCCAGCAATTTGGTTTGTTAATTAATCAAAGAGTTATTTGTATGAATGTTTCTGTAAAGAATTGTGTGGATCCTTGCTTCTACATATGAGAGGTAATTATAACTTATGGACAATTACAATTTTATCATATTTAATTTTCTTAAACATTTCATATGTTTAAGCTTCCTGCTTACTCAAATCTTTGCAAGGTTCATTTAATACTAATGGAATATCACCTCCTCCATTCTTAGGAACCCATCCAGCGGCTTCATCATCCATTTTTTTTTTCTCTTCCATTATTCTTTCATGTTCGCTGATTTCCAGTTGATATTTTGGAGTGGTTATACCAAAAACGCTAGCTAAAGACTCTCCGGCATAGTCCACTGCGTTGAGGACTTTAGAGCCAGATTTCCAGGCATAGTAGGAGAACCAGGGACCCCATGTTAGTGATTTCTGAAATTTGAAGAATTGGTGATTAGTTGAGGAATATGGATAAGATTTGTACAATGCCAATTCTTATGAGGCTTGTAACTAAAGTAGCTAATATTAATAAAATAGCGCTAAACTTGTCTCACTCTAAAATTAACAAAAATTGATGATGAATAAAATATTGCTTAACTTGTCTCTCCTCTGATATTAAATAAAAACTGTAATTTTAGTTTTGTTAAATTAGTTTAGTTATAGCAACAATAGAATCAGTATAATTACAATTGTTATCAGGGTTAAAAGTGATAGTTTTCATATCACTATAATAATCACTTGATATTTATCTTGATTATAACAAAATATTACTTTAGACATATCCGAACGCTATTTTCCGCTACGACGAATACAAACTTTAAACTTTCGCGAATTGAACACATAGTTATAATTTTTTTTTTTTTTATAAAGATTACTCGCAATGTGGGTTGCACATTACTAGTATTCTTGTTAATCCCTCCAGCTAAGCTAAATATGCTTGTGTCTGGAGTGGATTCACATCAATAGTGCAATGGGTGGGGTGAGGATCAAACTCACAATCTTTCGATCGCCAGTCCGACACCCTATGCATTGGGCTATTGCCGCCTTATTTATTGATAAGTATTAAAATAAGGGGCTTATCGCGCCTAAAACATAATTTTTTATTTAATTTGACGTTTCAACCAAGTTCCAGTCGTCTCGTGATCAATGAAACTTGGTTGAAACGTCGAGTTTAACCCTCTTCCTATTTGTCAGTCAGTTAAAAACAGATTAAAATTATTATAAATATGTTTTTAAATTCCTTTAGTATCTTTACTTGTAACAAACTAATAAAAAAACAATATAATCAAATCCTGGATGTCAATTTTAAACTACTTCTACTAACTTTACTGATGTATAGAATTGAAAGCTATCTATATATATGAAAAATATATATGAAAAATTGAAGGCTATCTATATATATGAATGACTTGTAATGTGAATTATGAATAAATATATGAATATGAATATGAAACTTTGTATGTATGTTTAAGTAGTTAGAATTATTATCTATCATGGCAATTTGTATGATGTAAACTACATAGTTCGAGTGACAACATAAAAATATGTTATCTAAAGGCTTATGGTAATATTTAAGTATTTAGGATAAGATGACTTCATCTTTGAATCAATATAAAATTAAATGTCAAGCCTTGATTAATATAATGTTATATTACGTCTGCAGTCTGGGGGCAAGGATATTACTCATATTCCTTTACTATTGTGAGACAAAATTCGACGCGGATAGCATGTTTATGAGCATTGCCTACTCATCAAAACCGAATTTCAAATGTACATATCAAATAATGATTACTCACCGTATCTACGCTTGATTCAGGTGCAGCCTTGAGTTTGCTCGCCTGTTCTTCCTCGATTTCTTCATCAACGCCATCGCTAAAATGCAAAACTCTGGCTGGTTTATGGATTGTAATGTTAACGGCATCAAGTGCTTCTTGCGTTGGTTCCATCTCTGATTATTATTTGCCTGGTGAAAATAATAACACAGATAACTGTATATTAATCCGAAATAATAATATTCTGATGAAATCCGTTTGTTTATTTATTTCCAATTCCAAACCAAATTCCACAGACAAATTCTAATCCAATCCAATTCTCTTTCCACCACAGACTACAAAGAGAATCCTTTAATTACAGACAAACAAAGTACAGTGCCACAAGTATAACTTGGCGGTGGTGGTTTTTGGAACTAATTATTTTAATTGAAACTGTGAGTTTGACGTTTGAGAGATTACCGCGACATTATTGTTGATAAATCTGCTACATTAAAATAGTTCAACAATGCCGAAAGCAATTAAAAGTGGTTTAAGAGAAACTGTTATCAAAGTACATAGTAAAAGCACAGTGGCGCACAGGCACGCCAAGTTATACTTGCCGGTCTGTATTGTAGTGAATCATTACCATTGACGTAAGTATATTTAAGGACACGAAATATTTACACACAAAAGGTGGATACCTAAACGTCATAATGGAACTTAAAATGGCTAACATTGATTGTCTATTGGTCCATTGCTAGGATTGTGTCATTCAAGGTCAACAAAGGACCAATAAGACAATCAATGGCAGCAATTTGAAGTTCCATTAACATGTAGGTATTTTTGAAGTTATTTCAATACTGCCAAACATCGACATCCTAGCAAATAGACACCAATTGATTATTAGCGCTCGGTACAATCAATTCCACAACTGGCCGAGGTATGCGGTCGCAGGGAACTGTTTATGAGTGGCGCTTTCGACTAGTTTTGACGGGCGGGAAAAGTCATAAATCTCAGATAGAGATGACCATACCAAATTCGACTATCGACATGGACATATTAAGTAAATAAGTATGTGCACTATCGAGGTCTGGAGAAATCATAATATAATGTAAAACGTAATATGAGTTAGCTAAAGTAGCCGTCAGCAGAAACTCATAATTTCGTTTATTAATCCTATTTAGCACAAGGGCAAAATTAATATTAATGCAAGTCTGAGTCGCAGGTTATTAAAAATGGTGATTCATATTGAACAAAAATAGGTTTTGAAATAAATATTGGTCTTGTTGTCCAAGTTTGGCAAACGTTTAACCACAATCTCACCTAATGTTAGGCAATGATCTAATTTTAATAAGTTAATTACAAAAAAAAAAATCAATAATTAGCTTAAGGCTGGAGACTACATTTATCTCGTTTTCCACATCGAACCATTTTTTTGCGTAAATTGGACATTCAGTTAAGAACACTTTCCTCTTTTAGAGGATCACACGGGCATGCGGGACTCTCTTAGTTTAAACCTGTGCAGATATGATAAAAAGCAACCATGACCCGTAAAGAGTTATATCGTTATTTAATTTAACTCTAATTTTCTTACGAGAGGGTATGCAGCAATTGCATCAGGGAAGAATGACTTTGTAACTCTTGTTCCATTCGTCAAGCGACTCCATTTGGATTTGTCGCTTGACGAATGAAACAGGACATTTGTCATATGCTGCCTTAGTCTTAAGATTAAGTGCAGCAGTTTTGGCCAACTTATCGGCCCTCTCATTGCCCAGCAGTCCTGCATGAGCCTTTGCCCAGAAAAGGTTAATCACTTTGCCGCTTTTGCTAAGCTTGGTCAAATTGGCTCTAGTTTTTTCAGCTAAAGGGTGGAGACAGGAACTGTTTACGACTGATTCCAGTGCGGACCTCGAGTCGCTGTATACGTTGCAGCCAGGAATATTCCTGCGCACAATTTGATTAGTGGCTTCATACAAGGCTAGCAACTCTGCCTGGTAGACAGTGCAGCAAGGTTCAAGTTTTAGCTGTCGGGTAGCTCCGCATCACCGTCCCATAGGGAAAGTGCAGCGCCGACTTTCCCCTCCTTGTTTCCATCGGTAAAATTTTTGAAGCTGTTGTTGTCGTGTTGATCCATTGCTGTACTGTCTACCAGACATGTGAAATTAAATCTAACTTGCTCCGCTGGATGTTTAGCGTCTGTGAAGCCTACAGGCCGCTCGATCTCTCGGTCACCTATTATTCGCTGGGAGTGGCCTTTCTTTATTTCATAAAGTAAGGCTGCTTCTCTGACACGAATGTCTAGAGGAAGCAGCCCAGCTAGTAATAGTACCGAGTTAAGAGAGACCGTCCTGAAGGCCTTCACAATTTTTTGAAAAAAAAACCGCGTTGTACGGTGTTCAATTGCTTTTTAATGCCCAGTTTGTTGGATGCCGGTGCCCACGCACTTGCAGCGTACATTATGATAGGTTCCACCACTGCAGTGTAGATAGTCCTGATTATTACAGGCTGCAGCCCCCATTGTACTTTAGCGGCCCTCGACAGTTGCTTGTAGAAATTTAAGGCTTTGCGGCAGACGCTGCCCACGTGTGAGTTGAAGGTGAGTTTCTCATCAATGATTTCCTTAGACAAACCAATGTCGTACCCGCCCATGCTCAAGCGTGGTGTGTCGTATTTCAGCTTCCGAGTTGGAAGTGGTGGTTTTATGAGGTGCGAATTTAAGTTTTTTGGCGGCACCCCACGCCCGAACATATTCAAGCGCGGCACTGGCACGCCCCTCTATATCCAAGGCGGTTTTCCCATCGAAGATTAGGACAACGTCGTCCGCAAAAGCCTGGCAGTAGTGTCCTCTCTCCTCAAGGCCCTTCAAGAGAGGGTCTAGAAATAAATTCCAAAGTATTGAACCTCCTATTGAGCCTTGTACGCAGCCCTTGCCAGTGGATTTTTCGTACTCCGCGCTGGCATATCTTACCCTAACTCTTCGCTCGTTCAGATAGCTATAGATTGTCCTTCTCAAGTCATCAGGGCATTCTTCCTCGGCTAGCCGGACTTTAATCGCTGGCCACCAGGCTCCATCGAAGGCTCCCTCTACATCCAGTGGCACCATTGTTACTATCCTTTTTTCATCAAGTTTAGCGCCAATGTATGTCATAAGTGTATAGAGGGAGTCTGCGGTGCTCCTTTGAGGCATAAACCCGTACTGCCTGGTACACAACCTCGGTATTAGGTGGTGCTTTAATCTTGCTACTATCATCTTTTCAAACACCTTTCCCAAAACCGGTAACAGCCCTATTGGCTTGTATGATTTCGGTGTACTATAGTCATTTCTGCCCGGATTTCTCAGGACAATCACTGTTGCCACTTTCCAAGTTCTGGGGAACAGGTGATGTGCGAGGCATTTGTTGAGGAGACCTAGACATAAGTCAGGGTCATTTCTAACTGCACGGCTGCAGATGTTCGCAGTAAATCCGTCGAGTCCAGGTGCCTTTTTGGGGTTAAATGCCTCCAACGCTGTCATGAGCTCTATTTGGGTAAACGCTGGGTCACGAGTCTCAGCTTGCTGTTCATCGATTACCATCTTTGCTTGTTCTCTCGTCAGGCGGTGTTCCGTGCTGTCGCTGTCTAGTAAATCTTCCGGGTAGAAGGTTTCAGCTATAAGCTTCGCGGATCCGTTGGATTGTCTAGCACCTTACCTTCCTGTTGTAGCGGTGGATCTTCGCCTCTCTTTTTCGTTCTGCCGATAACCCTGTAGATCCTGTCCCTATCCTGTTTACCACAAAACTCTTTCCAACTCTTGACCTGAGCCTTCTGTTCCTCCAGTTCATACTCATTTTTCAGTTTCAGGTACTCATCGACGACCTTTGCTCTTCGGACCGGTGCTGCGTTGCGGATTCGGCGTCTTCGGGTGGTGACTCTCTTCTTCATCTCATCAAGCTCGGCAGTCCACCACGGGATGGTAAGTATTTCTTCTGTTTTCTTTAATGGTATTAAATTTGTTCATGATTCTGTGATTATTTTTGTATAGTTTTCTACAGCATTTTCTATTTGTTGTTTGGTGTCTATTTCTTCTATCTTATCTAATGTAAGGTTATGTTCTATTTTTAATTGGTTCAATTTATTAGTAAATTGTTCCCAATAATATTTACGTTCCTATACCTGTGTACCTAATCTTTTCATTAAAAGCATTCCAATGACTCTAAACACGACATTTAAAATCTGAGCTCTAAGTTGGTGAGGATTTGAGTATTCTGTAGAGTCCAGGAGATCTCTCAGCATCAGGTCAATGCTTTCATGTTCTTACAATATCGTTGAAGAAGAAGATTTTCGAATTGATCAGACCTATGAAAGTTGATTTCATAGCGCAATTAACTAGAAAAAAGCTCATAGTTTTATAACGACTGAACGAATTTTCACGAATCAAAGCTAAGAGCACTCTCGATGAAGACATCTATCAAACAAACAAATAAACTATCAATAATAAAAACAAAATCGGTTCATCCGGCTAGGTGCTAAGATGCTACAGACAGACACACAGATACACACGTTAAACGTAATTATATTACCCCTACTTTTTGCGTCGGGGAACGCCGTAAGGTTACGGCGGCAGATGTTCTCCTAGGTAAGCTACTTTTTGGTAGATATAATGATCCCACTACCACTCTACCTCATGATTCATGAATGCACATAAAACTTTCATTGGTAGGTATATAGCTAGGATTAGAACCAACGACCGTCGGGTCAGAATCAGGGTAACTATCCTTTACGCCAAAGGGCCGTCCAATATCACTATACACTACGTAAGTATTATAAAACAAAGTCCATCACTGCGTCTGTCTGTCTGTTCGCAATAATCTCAATAGCTACTGAACGGATTATCATGCGGTTTTTACCAATAGCCAGAGTGTTTATGAGGAAGGTTTAGGGTGCATAATTCGTTAAGGTTTTGTGTAAATTAGATAAAATTTGACGATCATTGTTAAATATGTTCATATTTTATATTCGATGCAACAAACTGATGCAAATTTTGTAGGCATATATGTTCTACCCGTGCGAAGCCGGGGCGGGCTGCTAGTATATATATATATACATATTATAGGATGGTTGCAATAACAGATTTTTATATTGTGCTCTTTTTTGTCGTGTTGTTCATGAGTCTTTTGCCTAATAAAACTCATGATATAACATCGACAACCGATGATTTCGATACATCAACATCGGTGTTTCAACTTAAAATATCGATTATTATCGAACATTGATCGATGTTCATCGATAGCTTGCTACACAAATGACCACCTCCGTGACAAGGAGTAGGAATGTAGGAGTACTAACCTGTAGCTGTGATACTAACTCTTCCTACTTAGTCTATGCTACTATTACATACATGCATGGATGCGTTCACGACCTATAATGTGAGTAATAAATAGCAACTGTGTCGTTCACGTCCTCGGTTGTTTCACTCCAGTTGCAACTTTTTAACCATCATATAACCAATCAACCAACCATCTTCTGTGGTGGAATAATGCTCTGACGTTTGTGACAGTAAATTTTGCGGGTAAGTTTATAATTTTTATTACAGATTAAGTGAATTGGAAGAATTTTGCATTTTCGAGACTGACGTGATATGACGAGACATTATCATAAAAAAATATAACGGAAAATATTCAGGAAAAGATATATAAATGAACATAACCTCGAAATTTGAGTCAACGCAAAATGTCAAAGTCACAATTTTAAGGGCCTTTTTCACGATTCATCCCGGCTGTACATCAGCTCAAGGCCGCGGCGCTGGATGTAGCATACTGACTGTCGTGCGCGCATCAAGCGAGCAGAGTAAATAGAACGAAAAAAGTTTTAAATTATAAATGTATATCATACGTGTATGTTAAATCTGCTGTACATCCAAGCCAGTCTATACACCATCTAGCCGCACGATGCTGGACTGCTCTGACGTACCTCCGCGTTATTCACTGTCCATCTGCACGACGCTTGTGGTGGTGGAGGTGCCCGCTGGATGCAAAATCGGTCGTGCAAGTCCAGCAAACAATTAATAATAATTATCGACGTACGTCAAACCTATTCACGATACTTTTGCATCGTGCATCGTGCATGTCCTTAAGCCGGGCGTGACGTACTGCCGGGATGGATCGTGAATAAGGCCCTTGAGTGAAAAAACACCCGTGGTCGTTCCAGACCTCCGAGCGAGTTGCAAAACAACAACAACCAAACAATTTTCCCCAGAGGACGTGAACGCAACCCAGTTGCTCAGTACGTACGACTTGAATTGAATCACACTTTCCTTTATGGACTGGATAGTTATTATCTCATATATATATAGTAATCTGTGGTTATTATACTCTTTGCATTGCACAGACTTTACTAATTATACATACTGATATATAGTCAAATTTTTAATTAGACGGAGTAAACTGACAGATCAAAATGTCACTTATCAAAATAATGTTGCCAACATTCAAACGTAGTGATGATCTTTTTTATTTATATCGTTCAATGAACTGAACTATAGTTTTTATAGACGGTTTCGATCATCCGACCTAACCGTATAGGGCGCTCTGGTGTGTCACTTCACTGAAACACCATTAATTTCATATTCTCATTATTTATTTCGGTGAAAGAAACTGAAACAAAAACGGAGCCCTGGACTCTTTACAGTCCAAGTACTCTTCACTTCCAACACTTATTTGCTTTAAATCGCTGCGTGGCCTAATCAATTTACAGATTAGGCTCACGGTATTTTACTTTTCTTTATTCAGAAATCACAATGACATGAACTATCACCAACTTTGGTGAGGAAAAACTGTGTACTGTATAAAAATGGACATCAAATTTCTTATAACAACAATTCTATCATCGACATATGAAAATATTCAAATACGTCGGATGAGAAAAACGAGCCGTCGTCAAAGAGTTTGAACGTCATACAAATAAGGCGAGGTCGCCACAACTCCATTAACTAAATCTTTTATACCACATGCCTATTTTTCTCGGAACAATGACTAAAGCATGGAAGCCGGGCTAAAATAAGAAATGAAATACGTATGTTTACTTTTTTTTACTTACGATGTTAATAGTGCGTAGGAAAGAGACGTATAATGCCGTTCTGTTTTGTTACCATGCAGGTTGTCACAAGTTAATTTTTGGCTAGTGATGGGCTTATCATCGACATTATCGTGTCGAAGTCAGTCATCAAAGAAAATATGTATTTAATTTTATTAAAAAATCCAAATACAAGACTGTTCATTATATGAGTTGTGTATGTCGTAGGTATTATTGATAAAACGTTTTTTTACAAAAAATAGTAGGATTTTGGGAACACACGAAAAATTAGACAATGGCTATGATATCAATTAATCAATCTTAATGAAAAAAGTTAGTTCCGATTAGGTTTTTAAATCAGAAAAACCTAGTTATTTAGCAAAAATTTAGTTCATGAAATTTTCCTTTAAAATCTTCTCTTCTTCACTCAGTATAATTATAAAAAAGCGTTGCATCGTAATGTAGAAATAGTATGATAATGGTGCGTAAATCCGTATTACACCCTTCAACAACACATGCCATCTTGTTCAAAGCACTGTACACCTCACGTAAGTATATACTTTTACTTTCTGGTCACGTTCTCAGACAGAAATTAATAATTATATCGCTTTTTTCACTCAGTGAATTCGTCAAACCCGCGACACGTATCGACAAAACATAAAACTGCAAAACTAAGTTGATAGCTGACATATAGTATTTTGACGTCTTGGATAGAACTTTTGTATTTGTTAGCATTATAAAATGACCAAAGGTGACCATTTGACATTTCCCATTTAAGCTTTGTGACATGTTTAAAAATAATAAAAACAAACAGCCATGTTTTGTTTCTTTCACACCTTATGACATGCTAATTGACATAATTAATAAAATATAGCTTACTCGATTTTTATTTTAGCCCGGCTTCCATGCTTTAGTCATTGTTCCGAGCTATTTTTATTTCATGAAAAAGTGGCAATGCTCGTAATGTCACTTTACTGCGTTTAATTAAAAATTCGACTATAGTAATCTGTACACACATATTGTAATCTTTGTAATAAACTTAGTACTTACTTGAATCCACATAAAGTAATCTGTATCTGTGCTTGAACTCCCCGTGAGTAATAGTGTTCTGTGTGCTTGAATCATCAAATCAAAATAAACGTAGTATTTATATTCTCTTTGCAAAATAAATCATAAAAATTATATGGGTTGGGTTTACTTTGCACTTAACTTACAGATATGGAGTCAATTTGTAGAGGTTGCCTGAATAAAAACAATGAACCAACGGACCTATTTCAATATTGTGAGAAAAATAGGAGATTATTTGTTTACTCCACCGGTTTACAGGTTTGTACTTACTATTATTACTTCACCTTAGATCTTATTTAGGTATTAATACATACTTCCTGTTAGCGGCAGGGTTGGATTTCGTAGTATAATTATACTATTTGTACCATTATTTCATGATGTGTAGTATGTAGTATCGTAATGTCAGCATACTACGCCAAAATACCATAATTTTATCGACCGACTGAATTATCATTAAAACTACTGGTTTTCTTGGGTCAGAGTATCACTATTCACTATAACTAATAAAATAACAGTGTTTTTGTATAGTAATGAGTGTTGTCATTTCTTATACCTAGTAATAATCATATGACTTGTCTTTACTTTATATTGGTTAAAGAGTAAAACAAAATTTGCCTACGTATGTAATTTCATTTCAATCCAAAACAAAAACGACAAAAACCGTAACATAGTATAATTTTAGACCAAGTAGTATAGTTTTGACCTCCATATACAATACTTTTTTGATGGTCTGATTCCAACCCTGGTTAGCGGCGCTACAGCTACAACCAACCGTAGTCTCGGTCTTTTCAACAAATTGTCGCCACTTCGCTCGAACATTGGCTGCTTTTATTCCCAGGATGTTACTGTGGACTTTCCTAAACTTCTCAATCGTTGCTCAACATTAAGTTTAAACCAGCCTGTCTGCTTCTGGGATATTGCTTGTTGTTGCTAAGGAGCCAATGTGAGAAACCTGGTACCTAATATCTGTCGTTGTCAAACGTATCATCAAATATTGTGCTTTAGCAAGAAGCAAGACCTCTCGGAATTTTCTTTAATTTTTTATCAAAAGGGTATTATTTATCTGCAGGATGGTTGTATTAAAATATTATCAACCTTACAAAGTTTGAGCAGAAGGATTTTATAATTTAGAAATAGATGCATTAAAGTGGTTCGACTAATCAATAAAGTTTTAATTATGCACTTCCATGTCTTGCATACTGAACTAAAATACTAAGTTATCTTATGATCCTATTTTTATGTGAAATATATTAATCACTACAATATTTCAGGTGAAACGAAATGACACATTCACATTCCAACTGTGTAAAGAATGCTACTCTAACATGAAATTGTCATGCAAGTTTAAGAAACAATGCCGAGACACCGACAAAAAGTTCAAGCACTACCTTGGGTTAAAGGAACATGGAGATAATATAGATTTTAGCACATATCTTAATAATGTTGAAGATACCTTGACTTTGAGGTTGGTTTTCTTAAATTTAAGTATTTTGGGGGTCATTCACAGTCACAGACCTAAACGGGTGAACACTTGTGATGGATGTGTGCTAGGCTTTGGGCAAGGCTTGAACCAGCTACTCGACAATTACATGTTGTCAATCAGTTCACAGAGTTTCATCATGATGATGATTGATGATTCAATACTTATAATAATTAATCATATAAAACCCTGGCTAATTAAAAACACAAAAGCTAAATAATAATACATAGTTGTGCTCTGTGGACTAGACTAAAGTCAGTTAAATATTATGTTTCTTTGAAGTGTTACAATCCAAAATTAAACTTCAAAGTAGTTTCAAGTAACACTTCAAAGAAACATAATATTTGATTTACGCAGTGCAACATCTCTCGTCGGATTTGAAAACTGTAATGATTTCTTCCGAATGATTAACTTACGTAATAAGTAGTCTAGTCATAGATGGCGCCACCAATGCATGATTGGGTTAACAAATGCAATCCACTAATTTCGTCGTAATGTTACTTCGCACCATGGCTTAATTGGCAAAGCACCGGAACATGTTATTTCGGAGGTTGCGGGTTCAAGTCCCGTTGGTACGATGAAATTTTGGATGGTGTTTAACAATTTACAAAAATATTAAGTGTGTAACACTTCAAAGAAACATAATATTTGATTTACGCAGTGCAACATCTCTCGTCGGATTTGAAAACTGTAATGATTTCTTCCGAATGATTAACTTACGTAATAAGTAGTCTAGTCATAGATGGCGCCACCAATGCATGATTGGGTTAACAAATGCAATCCACTAATTTCGTCGTAATGTTACTTCGCACCATGGCTTAATTGGCAAAGCACCGGAACATGTTATTCCGGAGGTTGCGGGTTCAAGTCCCGTTGGTACGATGAAATTTTGGATTGTGTTTAACAATTTACAAAAATATTAAGTGTGTAACACTTCAAAGAAACATAATATTTAATTTACGCAGTGCAACATCTCTCGTCGGATTTGAAAACTAATGATTTCTTCCGAATGATTAACTTACGTAATAAGTAGTCTAGTCATAGATGGCGCCACCAATGCATGATTGGGTTAACAAATGCAATCGACTAATTTCGTCGTAATGTTACTTCGCACCATGGCTTAATTGGCAAAGCACCGGAACATGTTATTCCGGAGGTTGCGGATTCAAGTCCCGTTGGTACGATAAAATTTTGGATTGTGTTTAACAATTTACAAAAATATTAAGTGTGTAACACTTCAAAGAAACATAATATTTGATTTACGCAGTGCAACATCTCTCGTCGGATTTGAAAACTGTAATGATTTCTTCCGAATGATTAACTTACGTAATAAGTAGTCTAGTCATAGATGGCGCCACCAATGCATGATTGGGTTAACAAATGCAATCCACTAATTTCGTCGTAATGTTACTTCGCACCATGGCTTAATTGGCAAAGCACCGGAACATGTTATTCCGGAGGTTGCGGGTTCAAGTCACGTTAGTACGATGAAATCTTGGATTGTGTTTAACAATTTACAAAAATATTAAGTGTGTAACACTTCAAAGAAACATAATATTTAATTTACGCAGTGCAACATCTCTCGTCGGATTTGAAAACTAATGATTTCTTCCGAATGATTAACTTACGTAATAAGTAGTCTAGTCATAGATGGCGCCACCAATGCATAATTGGGTTAACAAATGCAAATCACTAATTTCGTCGTAACGTTAATTCGCACCATGGCTTAATTGGCAAAGCACCGGAACATGTTATTCCGGAGGTTGCGGGTTCAAGTCCCGTTGGTACCATGACATTTTGGATTGTGTTTAACAATTTACTAAAGTCAGTTGTTCAGCACCTCATCTCATTGCATCTTTCAATTATATGTATATAATATATAGAGATAATATATATATATATAGAGCGCTGTCTAAGATAGTGTGACATTAGATAGCGATACATCAGATAGCGATACATCTAGTGAGATAGTGCTAAAATGCTTTCCGTCAGACATGTGAAAAAAACAGTCTCCTAAAGTTTTCTTTTGCTTGGGGCACCAAGTTTGTTGCCAGTTGCCACTTTGTCAGTCAAGCTGTCTTTACAAAACTTTATCATCCATACTACAGCCAAGAGCCATTAGAATGTTTAAGGATTCTGGGTTCTATATAAGATTGGAGCCTCCCAGCCTTTGATGTGCTTTTGTCTCTTTATAATGGAGAATAAATGGCTCTGAGGTGAGCTATTTGACCTGATCTCACCAATGCCATTCTTTTATTATACTAACCCCAGAAGCTCACCCTTATATTTTACAGACTTGGACATCTCACTCTACCCCGTTTAAACCACGGATTATACCTCATGTAAGATGTAGCATGACCCTTAGTCCCTTACCCACCTCTGCAATATTTCAATCTAGCTATGGAATTTTATCTTTTCAAAAGAGAAACGGTACTCATGGTGTTGCAGAAATAGGCAACAGTAACTGCTTACCATCAGATACCAGGGAGATCATCAGAATGTTTTCCCCACAACTACATGTACTATGAAAAATGCTTCAACTCTAACACAACCTTTATTTTCTTACAGGCTGCCAGTTGCAAGCAGAAACAACTCACCGAATCCTAAAAAATATGATGATGATGACAATGGTATATCACAGTCTATATAGCTTTAAAAAAATAAAATCTGATTTTTATCAAGCAAAAACTGTTTCTATATTGGTTAAAATCTCTGGCTATATTTAGCTGTGTTTACAGAGATGCTTGCATAGTGCAGTGTATTGTGGGACTAAAAAACCACTAATGTGATGACTAACTACTATCTTATTACTTTACTAGCAGGCTTCGCCCGCACAAATAAAATCTTTCATTTATTTAAAACTTTTCTTTCGTAAAAAAACTTTCTTTCATAAAAACATATCAAAAACTGAATTAGCCATATCAGTCCACTCTTTTTCAAGTTATGGCGTCATCATCATCATCAGCCTGTGTCAGTCCACTGCTGGACGTAGGCCTCTCCCAAGATGCGCCACTGAGCCCGATCTTCGGCTCTTCTCTTCCAGTCACTGCCCACCGCTTTGCGTATGTCATCACAGGTCACAGGACATCCTACACTACGTTTGCCGATTTGCGGTCTCCACTCTAGGACAAGTCTACCCCAACGGTTATCAGTCCTGCGGCAGATATGACCAGCCCACTGCCACTTCAGCTTGCTAATCCGTTTAGCTATGTCAATAACTTTAGTTCTCTGGTGAATTACTTTGTTCGGGAACATGGGCAACATTCGGAAAACTCTGTCGAGTCTTCTCTTCACCTATACCGCAGTGTCTAAAGACAAAGTCTTTAACCAGTGTGTCCTACATGTAATGACATACGAAGCCGAGACGTGGACACTCACAGTTCGACTGGTCCACCAGTTTAAAGTCTCTCAGCGAGCTTTGGAGAGAGCTATGCTCGGTATTTCTCTGCGGGATCCAATCCGGAAGTTATGGCGTGACCAAGGGATATAGGGATTAATTTTTATAAAACCCAAAAAATCATATTGATTTTCAGAATTTGTTACCCCCTTTTCTCTCATGGGTGGAATTTATAAAAAGCCACATATTTACTTATTTATTTACAGAAATGTTTGTGTGAAGTTTCGAAAAAAAACTATCTAATCTTATTTCTCAAACTTTAAACCCACGTTTCATCTTAAAGGGTGAATTTTAGAAAATCCTTTCTAAGCCGATATCTACGTCACAATAACTATCTGCCTGCATACCAAATTTCATAATGTATACAAATTGGATATGAATAATTGAATATTTTTTTATAAATAATTTTGTACAACGTTAATTGATAAAAAACTAATAAGTTGAGTTTATTAAGTTGAGTAAAAAATATTGGTTATTGCCAAGTCGATTGGCGATATATCTATGTGTTGAGAGGTATGTACAATACCGCTACCATGACCGTCCAAGTCCAGAACCAGCAATCTAAATCTATCCTTATGCATCGTAGTGTGAGACAAGAGGATGTTATATCCCCCAAATTGTTCACAAATGCATTGGAGGATATGTTCAAGACGCTGGACTGGAAAAGACGTGGCATTAATATAAACGGCGAGTACTTCTCTGAGAAGTACTCGCCGTTTATATTAAGAAGTCTTTTCACACTTGTGATTTGCGGACGTCATCGTCATCGTGGCGGAAACGTTGCCAGAGTTGAAACATATGGTGAACGGCCTAGCTGACTCTTCTCAACGCATTGGTCTCCGGATGAACGTGGGTAAAACCAATGTTATGTTCAATGACCATGTAAATCAGGAATCAATTGCGGTACAGGGCAGTATTCTCGAAGTTGTCAAGGAGTATGTTTACCTCGGGCAAACTCTGCAATTAGGTAAAAACAACTTTGAGAAAGAGGCCAATAGAAGGATACAGCTGGGCTGGGCAGCATATGGGCAACTACGTAGAGTCTTCACATCGCCTATCCCACAATGTCTCAAGACGAAAGTCTTCAATCAGTGCGTCCTACCCGTCATGACATACCGGAGCCGGAGCCGAAACGTGGACACTCATGGTTGGTGTGGTCTACTCAAAAAAATCAAAATTAAAATCGCTCAGCGTGCTATGGAATGGGCTATGCTCGGAGTTTCCCTGAAGGATCGAATCTGAAACGAGGTGATCCAAGAGAGGACAAAAGTCATCGACATAGCCCATCGAATTAGTAAGCTGAAGTGGCAATGGGCTGCCCACTTTAGCCGTAGAACTGACAACCGCTGGGGTAAACAAGTTCTTAAGTGGAGACCACGAATCGGCAAACGTAGCGTAGGACGCCCTCAGACTAGGTGGAGCGATGATGTTAGCAAGATGACTGGCAGGAGCTGGATGAGAGTAGCCGAGGATCATGCTCAGTGGCGTGCAGTTGGAAAGGTCTATGTCCAGCAGTAGACTAGTATAGGCTGATGATGAGATCATATCAATAATAATAATTCTAAATATATCAAAAACAACAATATTGTTTTGAATTTAAAAAAAAACAAAAGTCATGAGCCATTCAGCTTTCATCTAATAAACGTCGAACGTTACACTTAAAACAAATGTTTAATTCCCCTGATTAATTTAGGGTTACCAACCGTATTTAATATAGAATGAAGAAAGAAACCCTCTACAAATCCACTTATAATTTCAGAGTCAACATGCACAAGCATACAGAACTTCATGACGGACATGCTCCAAGGAGAAGAGATGGCACCCACAGAAGCCCGTATAATAAAGGAAGTAATACAAGAAGAGGCAGATATATCCGATGACTCATTAGACTCGCACTGGCTGCAAGATGACATGTCTATTGATAATGATTTCGAAATGGATTTCAAGTAAGTTCTTTAACCCATAATAATTCGGAAGGGTCGTGATAATTGTGCTATGTACATAGGCAGCATCCAAGACCTCGCCTCATTGCTGAATTCTAGATCTGGTCTAGTGAGTTAGTGTTCAAGTACTTATCGGGCGCCAATATTTTTATTTTTTTTACATAAAAGCTTACAAACAATGTGGGTTACATTACTAGTAGTCTTGTTAACCCCTCCGACTAAGCTAAGTATGCTTGTGTCTGAAGTGGGTTCACGTCAATACTGCAACGGGTAAGTTACGAACTCATGACCTCTCGATCGCCAGGCCAACGCCTTAACCATTGGGCGTTTGCCGCTAATAATTAGAGTCATAGCAACATACTTTCAGCTATTCATTTTGATTAGGCTTTACTTTTATTAAGAAGTATCAAAATCCACAACACACATACCTTTGGCTATTGGTGCTCATTTAAAAAATGTAGATGAGTAGTAGTGATGACCTATTATATATACATAGGTAATTTATATTTATTAAGTATTTGTTATGTGCACTGAGGTTTCACCAATAAACTCACATTATTAATATAATATTCTCTGTCTTGTAGTTTCTCTGCATTCTCAACCCCACGCTCTATAAATAATGATCATTGTTACACCCCAAGAAGAATTACAAATGAAAAAGACGAACTCAATTATTACACTTCTGAAAAAATAATCAAAAGGTCTGATAATATCGAAAAACTTACTAAGACAGTTCAACAAAATGATATGCCTGATCTAGATGATGGCATAACTGATACAGCAAATAGGGTCATAGATATGAATAATATGATTACAGATGACAAATACAAATTTGGTATCAATGATATTGAAAGTACTGAACAAGAAACAAATATAACGCAAGAAAGTAATATGCCTCTTTTAGACGATTGCAATTCAGAGTTAGATGGTATTGCTGTAGAAGATCAGATTAGTTTGAACGATCTGCAAAGTGATTTAGTTCAAAGCAAAGAAATGAAAATTGTAGAAGACAACTTATTTGTAAACATCAGCAGCTTTGATGATAATATACTTTCAGACAGTATTTCTCCTTTTCTAAATCATAAGGTACTATCTTCAAACAAATCTTCAAATATTGTTACAAATGATAGTGAATATTCTATAATATTAAAGAAAGGTATTGCTAAAAAAGCGAATGATTCACCATTGACTAAAGAACAAAAATATTATAAATTTGAGTCTTCTCATATTAATAATGAATGCAAGGTGAAAAGTAACGAAAAAAATACATGCAACATTCAGAAGGGAAAAGAAGATAAAGTCAGTGAAATAACAATCACTGATGAAATATCCAAGTCTAAAAATACAATATTCCCTGAACTGAATATAAGTGAAAAAGAACTGGGTATTTTTGCTGGAGGTATAAAATCATTGAATTATGTTGAACAAACAGAAAATGAGAATCAAACAATTTTAGAATCTGTAGATTCACCAATAAAGCTTGAACTTGAGCAACATGTTAAGAAAGTTGAACTGAGAAAGAATTTTATAAAAGTATTAATGCCGGCGAACATTAATGATTATATTGACAAGAATTTAGAGTCAGCATTGAAGTGTGACGATAGTCAAGAGTTTTCTATACATCAACTTTTGGCTTCGCCCCAAGGTAAGCTTTATTTAACTTAATAATATCATAAATGCTCACGAATCTATCTATCTATCTTCTATATATATATAAAAGCGAAAGGTCACTTATCACGAAATCTCAAAAACCGCTTAACATACAAGATGAAATTTGGTAGGGAGGTAGTTTATAATTAGTAGACGTCCGCTAAGAACGGATTTTGCGACAGGGCCGGAGGATTAAGGGGGTCTAAAGGCTCTCGCAAGTTTGTATAGAAGTCCTTCATGTTTTTGCTACAAATACAAAATTTGGCAGAGAAGTTATTATTTAGAGAGGTTCAGAGTGTTTCTTAAGAACGGATTTTACGACAGGGCTGGATTAAGGAGGTCTAAGGGTTCTCGCGAGTTTGTATGAAAGTTCTTAATTTATTTGCTACAAACTTGAATTTCAGAGGTGTTTAGTAAACGTTCGCTAAGAACGGATTCTTCAACAGGGCCGGATTAGCGGGGTCTTAGTCCTTCATATTTTTGCTTCAAACATGAAATTTGGCAGAGAGGTTATTTAGAGAAGTTCAGAGAGGTTATTAGTAATCATTTGCTAAAAACGGTTTTTGCGATAGGGCCGGATTAAGGAAGTCGGCCGGATTAAGGATGGAGCTTATGAGTAGGAGACATTCGTTAAGAAATAGTTTTGTGACAGGGCTGAACGCCCTGCACGCTGCAAGCTTTCGCAAATTTATATGAAGTCCTAGGCTTTTTGTACCTGAAAATTGAAAGAGAGAATATAGTTAAGGTGAGGTAGGAACAGATTTTATGTCAGGGCCGGTTTAAGGGAATATAATTGCTTTCGCAACCCTATGTGTTTGATCAACAAACATTTATTGATGACTTATTATAATGCAAAAAACAGAAAATACAACTAAGTTAAATTCAAAACAAGATAGATATTTATATATTTTTTTACAATATTATTTACATAATATGTAAGTAAGAAGTTTCTTCAAGTTATTGCTTTTTTATTGGGGGGTAAATAGGGGGGGGGGGGGGGAAAGGGGAGAAGTTTGCTGTACCGTTATTTATCAGTAGATTTCAATCAAATTTGAGAGTTACACTAAGGACTTTTTCATTCTACACAAGATGTCGCATAAAAATTGCAAAACGGGGAGATAGAGGGGGGTAAACGGATAAAATTTGCTGTAACGTTAAATAATAATAACAACTCATACCTCTATTTTGCCAATCTCTGAAATATCTTTGCTAAGCTAGGGGAAAGGGGAAAGTGTCGGTTACTACATGGTTATAAAGTCACGCGAGGTTTACTGTTCTATTCAGGTTGTATAGGCATTATCTGTTTACTGAAATATGAAACATCATTAAACTTCATAGTACTTTATATCTTCATTACCACGCGGATGAAGTCGCGGGCAACAGCTAGTAAGAAATAAATGATAATCTAAGTCCTAAGGCATTGCACAGCTAAAATAATCACACCCTGTGTTCGGCGTGTTTAATATTCGAAATTTATCGATCGCCTTAAATTTATTTTATACCATATTTTTCAGCGAGCATTCAATCAGGAGCATCAACACCCACGATTCATAACATTCTATTTGGTACACCAATAAAGACAGAAACAGACATGGTAATTAAACCGCCAAAACCGATACAAGACCCGACGTATTTCTTAGCGGAATTCTTCAACCATGACAAACAAAATCATAGCACACCTAAGAAACAAGAAAACCAAGTAAAACAAACAGTAGAAGAAACTATAAATATTGGACTGAGTAATTCGAGTGCAATAGACAAGATACTTAAAGAAAGTAAGAAAATTAGCGGCAATGTTATTAATAAACAAGCGAATCAAGAAATAACCAACAAAAATACAAATAAGACTAAAAGTTCTAGAGGATTCAAAGATATTAAACGACTTAAAGAGCTATATAAACCCGCTAGTATTACAGAATCAGACAGTGAAACTGAAACATCACTACAAACATCAAAAGAAATTGATGAAAATAAATCTGATATAGTTAATACTGAGCCTGATTCAGATTTAATAACCTTTATGAAGACGCAAAATTCAGACCAAAACGACGAAACAAATTTAACAGGAACCGAATTAAAATCACAATGTAAAGAATTAACAAATAGTAGCAATGTATATGATGAGGATATAAAAGACATCATGTCTCCGAAAAATATCGAAGAAGATTCAAAGATAGAAGACATCGATGATCTTAGTCTCAATAATTTATTAAAGTTTTCAGACAATGATATTATAGATCTAAATGTCAGTATATCCTCAGATTTTCTCAAGCCAGATTTCGATGATGATAAAGATTTTAAACGACCGTTTTCACCTTTCGACGATAAATATGACTTCGAGCAATGCATTTGTAAGATTTGTGATATAAAGTATTTAACACAGAAGTCATTGAAGTTGCATTTTTTTAATAAGCACAAGCGTAAAATATTGAAGAAAACGATTACTAACTATATTTGTCAGTATTGTTCTCAATGTTACACTGATAAGACTAATTTCAACAGACATATACGAGGGCACGAAGTGAGTATCTATCAGAGTCGATTTAAAATAATATTTTTTTCAGCGCATTTGCTCAAAAATGCATTTACGAAGCATGTATAAATTGTACGAAAGTTAAAAATACGCACCATACAACTGTAAAATAGCGTGCGGTATAATAGGTACTCTCATCTAAGTACCTACTTTACCGCACGCTCCGTTGTATGGGGCCGTACGTATCCTTTACGGTTTTTTAACCGACTTCACAAAACGGAGGAGTTTCACAATTCGACTGTATTATTTTTAATGTTTTTTACCTCTGAATTCCCTCAAATCTTAACCGATAAGAAATATTATTTTTTTGTTTGAAAGGTTATGCCTCCCGTTTGGTTCCATTCAAATGTTATCGAGATCTGATAATCATCTCCGGAGATATGGAGATAAACAATATAAAAAAAATGGTATACCTTGATGACATGATTGACATGGCAACTGGCTATCGCGGCATGTGAAGTCGGTTTTTTTCGTTTTGTACGATCATAAATTATTTTTATTTCCGTAATACATGCATAAGAATTTCTAAGTTTCACATTGCGGGAATAAATAAGCTTAATGTTAGAACCTCCTTGTAAGCGCATTTGCTTAAAACGTTTGTCTCACTATACTAAAGGTTTACTTTGGTTGTCTGGAAGAAATCGCTTTAAGCAATAAGACCGCGCTTTGCATTACATAGCTTAAGTATTTTTCATTTGTTTATGTTCAATGTTTATTTTATAAGTGGTGTGCAAATAAAGTGTTATCTATCTATCTATCTATCTAAAGTATAAATAAGACGAAAGATGTAGTTCTATTTTATACTACACGTTTCCAACTATTATTTATTCTGTGGCGTGACGTGGCGCCATTTTCATATTAGAAACGTCAATGATTGTTCCGACTTTCCGCCTTATAATGTTTGTTTTATTACCAATTGAGCTGTTTTCACGCAAATGTGCTGAAAAACGTTGTATGACAGTTAACACACGTGAGGATATGGGTATTTACAAACTTGTGACTATGATGGTAAGTTACTACGTCTGCTCGTTTGTAAAAATTACATTACATTACATGTATATATGTATAAACATGTGTCACTATGATGACACTAGTGTATAACTATATACATGACACTATCACATGACACATGTATAAATATATACATGACACTAGTGTGTCTATAACTAAATTCAGTTCAGTAAAGTTACAAGACGCGTGAAACTCAAAATCTAGATGGCCCAAGGGGTGTAGTACAGTGACGCGTAAAATTCTGGCAGTTCAGAGTTTTGTGCGGCATAGTTTCTATTATAAGCAGATGTCACTTACCACTAGGCGAGAGTCCCGCTTATTCCGGTTTGATATCTATTAATAAAAATAAAATGAATACGGTATGAATATTGCTCATATATCTGGCATAAATTTACTTATTGACATAATTTTTAGGGTTCCGTACCTCAAAAGGTAAAAAAGGAACCCTTATAGGATCAAGTCTGTCTGTCAAGATCCTTTTCTCAGGAACGCGTAGAGATATCATGTTATATCAAATACTTAGATCTACGATCTCTTTATGCTGTGAAAAAATCAAACTTGTAAGTCAACGTGGTCAAAAGATATGACCGTTTATGTCGCATATTTTCGTATATTTTGCCATTTCACAAGGGAATCAAAACCTATAGGGCACTTCCAGTTGACCTAGAATCATGAAATTCGGCAAGAAGCCAGATCTTCAATCACTTATATAGTGTTACGTGCGAGGTGGTATAAACATACCAATCCGATGAGATGAACGTTTATTTCCACTGAACACTAGGTTAGCACATATGTTCCATAGTACTTGTCTAAATCGTCTTGCACAATGATTGAATGTCCGTTACACACACTGAGGTCGTTGGTAATTCACAATCACTTAATTCACTGTTGGCACTTCACAACACTTGTACACTGATTACACTTCACAATTACTTGGTCGCTATCCGCGCTTAGATGTTTACACTGTCGCTTCCAAAGAATGACTGACTCAACGCCGCGGTGCGACGCTTTAGTTAGGGCTACAGTATTTAGCTAGATCTTTCCAGCATCCAGTAGAAACAAAACAAAAGAGACCAAAACAGAGCAATAAAATCACAAACAATAGCACGGCTTTCTATTGAAACATCTGATGTAAACAACTTTACAATACATGCTAATTTGATCTCTAATGCTTTAAGAATAAGGTTCAATCTGTGTACTTAATTACAAAACTAGGTATATTGGACTAGGGTCGAAATACCAGGAAGGTACTTTTGTGACGGTCCAGTGTCTATAGCCCCATAATTAGTCTATTCTTTCTCACGGCTTATTCTTGTTTTTCTCGAGAAGCTTGGCGAAACTTCGCGACTCGACGACGCGATGTAACAATAGGAATAAATCGGAAAACCGTAAATATGTAGTTAAATAATTAAAAACAAGTCTAATTACTATTACAAACTTATTATTAGCGGTTGGTGCAATACATTTTCCATGGATCGAACTCCAAAGTTGAGTTTGTCCTTTAACCTAGTTTGACAAATTTAACGGAAACCTAGGTGCGCGAGTCCAACTCGCACGTGGTCGGATTTTTGTTAGGAAGTGGGACTGGGCAAGGTTTGTCGCATATACATTTTTATATAGCATGCAAAAATAAAAAATCTAATGGGAATCTAGAGGTGCTTATCATTAAAACTTTTACTTTTTTTTATTTATTGATGTGATATTAGGAAATAATAATTTGATGTAGGTATTCAGTAGTCCAACGACTAAATACATTTCCAGGGTCCAGATTCACACACATGCAGTGTTTGCACCCTCACGTTTTCTACAGCAGGTAGACTGAGCCAGCACATGCAAGCACATCCAGAAATGATAAAGAAAAATGAAAAATCAAAGAAGCAGGTAAATATAAATAGCTTTATTTATTTTAGGGTTCCGTACCTCAAAAGGAAAAAAGGAACACTTATAGGTTAAATGTCTGTTTGTTTTCTATCTCAGCCTAAACGAACGATTCGATCATACTGAAATTTTACAAGGAGATACTTTATAGCATGAGAATGCACATAGGTAATATAGGATAACATACTTTTTGTGAAAATAAAATCATGATAATCGCTGAGAGCTATTAAAACCTACTTTATCGCCTTCTAGACCTTTATAGACGCCTTATTATAAAAAAAGGTGAAATATCGACAGAATAGCGAGATCTCTTGATTATTTCTACCACCCTAGCCTAGATGGCGTTAATCTGTATCTAACTGCTAAACAACCTAAATCCTTTACATCCAAACTATTCAAATCCAATATATTATTTATTTATTTTTAAAAAAAAGGTGAAATGTGGACAAATCTCTTGATTGACTTCAAAACTAAGTAGCGATGCGCTGTTCTCTGGAAACACCCAGTAATCCTAAATACTTTAGATAACTTAATAAAACATACGTTAGCATCGGTTTTGAACATAAATTTGGATGAGAGAGCATGGGTACAAGCGTCTTTACCTGTACGTATGGGAGGGCTAGGAGTTAGGTCGATTTCAGGTGTAGCACTCCCCGCATTCTTTTCTTCCGTCCATAGCTATGCCAAGCTTTCAAAAAAAATACTGGCAGCGTCGCTACCTACAACTAAGACTCACATACATGCACGAGGCCAAGAATGCGTAGATGTAATCCTGCCCAAACATTGATTTTCCCAAAACTGTATCATCACAGAGACTTTGGGACGGACCGATCTGCGAGCTAACACTGAAGAATCTGTTACAAACGTGCTCTAGCTCCGAAGATCGTGCCCGTCTCTTAGCAGTTGCAGAGTGGGAATCAGGTTTGTGGCTACAGGCTCTTCCATCGCCTAATACAGGTACTTTGATCGATTCCTCATCTTTCAGAGTATCTACATCTCTTCGCTTGGGCTGTGCTCCACACCACTGCCAGTGCGGTAGTGCCGTCAGCCGGCTTGGTCACCACGGTCTCTCATGCATTAAGAGTGCAGGCAGGATTTCTCGTCCCGCTAGCCTTAATGACATCATCCATCAGGCTTTTACCACCATCAACTGCGCAGCCATATTAGAACCAAACGGCTTATTGCGTGATGATGGTAAAAGACCTGACGGTATGACATTAATACCATGAAAGTTGGGGCGGCCCTGGGTATGGGACGCTACTTGCGTCGACACTTTGGCACCGTCTCATCTTCCCGATACACAAAAAAAGGCTGGTGTGGCCGCAGAAGCAGCTGAGAACCTCAAAAGGCGCAAATATAGTGGTTTAGACAGCTGCTACCTATTTGTGCCTTTTGGGGTTGAGACTCTTGGGGACCGGGTGTACACAGCATTTTCAAAGATCTTTCCACACGGTTGGTTGAAACGACACGGGACCAAAATGCTGGCATGTATTTAGCTCAGAGACTAAGCATCGCGATTCAACAGGGGAATACAGCCAGCATTTTGGGAACTTTACCTACTGGTTGTGGTTTGGTAGACTAAATTTTAGTTTTCATTGTTTTTATTAGGTTTATTTGTTTGTTTATAGTTAGGTAGTTTTAAAAATATATTAATGTATATAATAGTATATTTTCCGTAAATAAATGAATGTCAGTAGCAATTTCCGTCTAGTGGCTAGCTAATAATGCTAATCCTAAATGGCGTTAATATAATTATATTTTAGGCTACATTAAATATTTTATCAAAATGTAAATTGAGGGAAACATATATTTAAAATTTTGTCTGTTTATCCAAACTAATATTCTAAGGAGAAAACGTTTTGTAACGTGTTCAACTTTTGAGATGTTTTATGTTGAAGCAAGTGTCTTAGTTTCAATATCGCGACCGAGCTCGATATTTCTATACACCTTGCTCGCAGTCAGCTAACCACAACAAATGGCAGTACCAATAGATACCAATAGATACAAATAGATGGCGATGATACACAACAACCACGGATATACATATACAATAACAACTTTTAAAATAAGAGAGTGAAAAATCTAAAAAAAATAAATGCTGTAGATATCAATAAACACTTTCAACGATAACTAAGATTTAGATTAAGAACTAGCTAAAAGCCGAGCTTTGTGAGGGCTCGCGTAGTTTTTCTGCCTGGTAATAATTTTTAAGGCAGTTTTTTTTAAATATTAAATGGCGAATCTGCCCGACATGGCAAAAAATCTGCCAAACCACCAACCACTCCAATAAATGCATAAAATTTGTCATCAAATTATTGAATTATGGCATAAAAATAAAGTTTACCTTCTCATTTAAACTATTACAAATTTCCAACTAAATAAATGCATAATAAAAATGTTATACTTTAAATAGAAACAGAAAATTGTCAAAATTCTATTTATATTAAAAAAATTATAAAGATCCTTGAAATCTGCCACTTTTTCAACCCACTTCCAAAAAGAAGGAGGTTCTCAATTCGTCTGTGTTTTTTTTTCTTTTTTTTGTGTGTATACGCGATTACTCCGTTAATTGTGAACCGATTCGTATGATTCTTTTGTAATCGGTAAAGTACGTTTCCAAGGTAGTCCCATTGTAATTTCATCGAGATCTGATAAGTATCTCCTGAGATATGACGATAAACGTCTCAAACTTGCTACTGAAATTGACTCGCGGGGCATTGAAGTCGGTTGTTTTAGTTTTAAAACTATCTTAATTATGGAATCACAGAGATAAAATGTAGGTCCCAAATCTGCCTAAATGGCAGAAATCTGCCACATATGGCACACTGATACCAGACGTCATTTGGATGACAGATGTAAATTCTTTAAATTCCCAACAGATGGCTTTAGTAACCAAACATTATGTTCGCAGCGAAGTTAATTCTTTGTTCTTCTAACGGATGGTGTTAGTAGTACAATAATATTCTATCCTAGAAATAAAATTGTTAATCTTCATTTTTAGGGTTACGAACCCAAAGGGTACAAACGGAACCCTATTACTGAGACTCCGCTGTCCGTCTGTCTGTCCGTCTGTCTGTCTGTCTGTCCGTCCGTCTGTCTCCAGGCTGTATCTCATGAACCGTGATAGTTAGACGGTTGAAATTTTCACAGATGATGTATTTCTGTTGCCGCTATAACAACAAATACTAAAAACAGAATAAAGTTAAAGATAATAGAGGGTCCCCATACAAGAAACGTGTTTTTTTAAGCATTTCACGCCGTCTATTAACGCTTAGTTAGGTAAACGTCCCATAGATGGCGTTATATCGAAATGTCGATCCCTAACACCTTTGTTAGACGTTAGATGGCGTTATAAGAAACAAAATGTTTATTGTATATTATATTTTGCTGGCGAAAAATGATAGTGGTATTTTTTGCTCGATCTTATAAAATACTGTAACTTCAGCCAGCTCATTGAAACGGCTTAGAAATTTTCTTCCTACCGTCACCAAAGCTACGCTTGCACAATCTCTATTGCTCCCTATCTTAGATTATGCAGATGTCAGCTATCTCGACCTTACTGAGGAGCAGTTCAATAAACTTGAGGGTCTCCAAAATTTTGGTATTAGGTTCATATTTGGCTTACGCAAATATGACCACGTTTCTAACTTCCGCCATAAGCTCAAGTGGCTCCCTATTCGTCTCCGCCGCAATACTCACATCCTTTCCCTTCTCTATACTGTTCTCTTTAATCCCTCATCCCCGCGTTACCTTCAGGAACGCTTCAATTTCCTGTGCTCCAATCATTCCCTGGCGTTGAGGTCATCTGAAACTTTAGAGTTAGATATGCCAGCTCACTCTACAATCTTCTATGATTCTTCTTTCATTATACAGGCAATCCGTCTTTGGAATGACTTACCTGTTACAATTCGACACGCTCCCTCAATTTATACTTTTAAAGAAAAACTAAAAAAAATCTACTTAACACAAACCGGTATTGATGATTATTAAGTATCTAAGTAATCTTATGTATTTCCTAAAACTGTTATATATTATGCATATGTATTTATGTATGTTTTATTTTATATGTATTTTATGGAGATGTATGTTATGAAATAAATATTTATGTTTATGACTTTGAAATAGATGTTAATTCATTTTATGATCTCGAAATTGTTAAATGTGCACCTTAGCCCTTTACATATTCGTACTGTCCACTCCGTCCCAAGGTTGTCTGGAAGAGATCGCTTTGAGCGATAAGACCGCCCATTGTACTAATGTATAATTTATTTTAAGATGTTTATTATTTAATTTTGGTGTACAATAAAGAGTTATCATTCATTCATTCATTCATACTGTAGTGTGGTACGGAACCCTACTAGTGCGAGTCCGACTTGCACTTGGCCAGTTTATTATTATTGCTAATAATTTACTGTCTAGATTACTCTCGCTAATAACAAATATACAAATATTTTGCGGATGTCAGTATCTTTATTTGTTTGTTAACCGACTTCAAAAAAGGAGGAGGTTTCTCAATTCGACCGTATATATATATATTTATGTTTGTTCGAAAGGATATATCCCAAGTGTGGTACCATGGTAATTTTATCGAGGTCTGATAAGTATCTCCAGAGATATTGAGATAAACATCTCAAAATTGGTACTGAAAATGAATAGCGCGGCATTGAAGTCGGTTCTTTTTTAGTTTTTAAACGATATTATTATATATATTATAGGCTAGCGTTTGACCACTATCTCACCTATTGGTCAGTGATGATGCGGTTGAAGATCGCACGCTCGGCCTAGAATGGAAACTGGCTCTCAAGGATAGCTGCCGGAACACTTTTAATGTTTGTCGACAGATTTTCTAACTTGAGGGTGGTAGCTGGCCAGGCGGACACTAGATAGTGTCCTACCACCATGCGGGGGTTGTAGGTTTCTTAACGATGTTTTTCCTTCACCGGAGGGCCACTGTGAAAAGCGCACATAAAATTATTCGATATAAAAATCCATTGCTGCACGGCGGGGATCAAAACTCGGCACCTCTGGCATCAAAGCCGACCGTTTTCCCACTTACACCACCGGGACCTTAATTTTTCGACCTTTACTAAACTTCATATTAATGGCTTCTGCCCGCGGCTTCGCTTTCGTGGCCTACAGGAAATAAATTACGTATTTTTCTTATATTATATTTTTATATATACAAACTGATGATATCCCAAAAAATATTTATATATATTGAGCTTGGCAAAGCTTTGAAGGGAAATTGCACAATTTTCAACTCGAAAGGGTAGTTTAATAAAGTCGGGGCAGTCAAAGAATAGTTGGTTACATTGTTTTTAAATTTATTTCAGAAACAAATTTATCGGGTATGATTTTGGAAAAATGTGGTACCCGTATCGCTCAAATAATAGTTGAAGTTATCATTCTGTTGCTTGAACTACCGTGCTATTGCTAATCGACCCATATAATAAAAAGTTTCACAGAAACTTCAACCAACCGGATACTTGCACTTCACAGAGAACACACCTTCCAATATTATGCCTCTAAGACGGTTACAGCGGTTTAATCAGTACGTTGATGTATTAGTCAGATAAACGCGTGGGGATGATTTAAAAAAAAACTGTAACTGATAATTTTAATTCAAGAGTACTGTACCAATTTTCGAAAAAATTGACCCAGATTATAAAAAGTTTTATAGAAAGTTCAACCTTCCATTGCACCCTCTTAGGAATCGAATTTCGAAAATCCCTTTTATGGTAGATGCCTACACTTCACTAAAACACACACTCCAATTTTCATGAGTCTGGGACCAGCGGTTTAGGCAGAGCGTTGAAATATTAGTCAGACACACGCGTGGGGGATAATTTTGGATAAACTGTGATACACGTAACTCATTATTTTAATTAAAGAGTATGTGTACCAATTTTCGAGTCAATCGACTAAGAGAATAAAAAGTTTCATAGAAAGATCAACCCTCCACTTCACCCTCTTAGGGGTAGAATATCGAACTACCCTTTCTTGGTGGATACCTAAACTAAAAAAAGATAGATAGAAGATAGATAAAAGAAGAAGATAGATTATGATTATATAATAATAATAAATAGAAGTTAATGTTTCGCGATTACATATAATAAAGCCCAAGGTCAGACGCTAAAAGTTGTGGGTGTGGATTTAAGTATTTAAATAATTTTTCGGTCGGCATTATGTGGCTCTGTCACGTGTTAGCAATCCTAGCAGCCTATATGCTTTGATCCCCGATGGCTATACGTCTAATATCGTGTATAGAGAAGCATTAATGTAAAGTAGATTTTTTTTATTACCTAAACGACGGTGTTTATAGTTCAAAATAAACCAAAAGATATATCTAAAAATGCTGCCCAAAGTCACTATTGTACGCGGACGAAGTCGCGGGTACAGCTTGTATAGGAATAAATCTGAAAACTGTAAATATGTACTTAAATAACAAACAAACTTATTATTTGCGGTTGGTGCAGTACATTTTCTATGGATCGAACTGTAAAGTTAAGTTTGTCCTTTAAAGTTCAAGAAGTTGGTACGGAAGCCTCGGTGGGCGAGTCCAACTCGACTTGGGCGGTTTTTTATTCTCAATAGGCAAGCGATTACCCACTATCTCACTATCTAAAATAAGTGGGTGTCAATGTTACTTTCCAAGAAATATGCATACACCTAAAGGCGCGGGTAGGTAGGGCTACCTATCGCCTTTGTTAGGACGAGGTCTGAGGTCGCGTCGAAATAAAACGATGGTTGTTGCACTATATGATGTTCTTATTAGAATTTTTAGTTGCTGTCTCTGTGTAATAATTCTGGCGATTCACTCCTTTATAAAAAACATGTTTCTTCTTTCTCACGTCAACGTCACTTTGACGTGGGAACGCGCGCTGTCGTTTTATGACATTGCGCTTCGAACATCAGAGGCATTTTGCCACCCGAATGGTTGTGCAAAACGCCACACACCTATGGCCACAGGCTTTAACCTTAATGCTCATTGTGGTCACCTAAAGATGTAGGATATGATACAATATAGGATACATTGGATCACAATGTAGGATACATTGTTCCACCACTATCTCGCCTGGTGGTAAGCGATGATGTGGTCTAAGATAATGAACACACTAGGCCGTGAATACTGACTCTCAAGAGCTGTGTGCTGCCGGAACACTAAGGTTATGGTGGCAGATTTTCTCCTTGATGATGGTAAGTTACTTTTTGGTAGCGAGTCAAGTGGAACATCTATATAATGTTCCTACCACCTGGGACGAACATTCATGCTAGGATTTGACCGGCGCGGCCTGACAGATGCCCAGACTTCTAAGCGGGCTTAGAAGTCAGGCCATCCTTTACACCAACGGGTTGTCATAATAACATCACTTAAAATCAGTCGAGGTGGCCCGGTGGCGTAGTCGGGAGAACGGTCGGCTTTGATGCCAGACTCCAGAGGTACTGAGTTCAATCCCCGCCGTGCACCAATTGATTTTTCTATCGAAAAATGTATGTGCACTTTTCACAGTGGCCCTCCGGTGAAGGAAAACATCGTTAAGAAACCGACAACCCCGCATGGTGGTAGGACACTATCTAGTGTCCGCCTGGCCAGCTACCACCCTCAAATTAGAAAATCTGTCGCCAAACGTCTAATGTGTTCCGGCAGCTATCCTTGAGAGGCAGTTCCCATTCTAGGCCTAGCGTGCTTACCATCTTCGACAGCATCATCACTTACCAACAGGTGAGATAGTGGTCAAACGCTAGTCTATAAGATATAAAAAAAAAAGAGAAGGAGGTCACGTGCATGTCTCAAACAACAATCAATGAAAATCATTGAAGAAAATCACAGATTAAACAATTTTTGTTTTTCCAGAAAACCATATGCAGTATATGCGGAAAAGAGTTCTCCAGTGTAACAAATTTAAATATCCACAAAAAGAGACATACACAGAGTTACAAATGTAAATGCAATGTTTGCCAGAAAGGCTTCTATAGAACCAGCGATTTGGAACAACATATGAGGTAAGTTTTTTTTCATTATTTATGGCTACACGATTAATGTATATAGTTCGTGTTAAATTATTGTATTAGTTTAAGTTTATTATAGTAGGTTCAAGTCGTACAGTCGAGGTAAAGTCACATTTAAGACAATTTGAAGTCATAGTACAGTCCCAGGTCATTCCCTCAGTAAAGATGTGACCTCGCTTTTCAGTGGATTATTGGTGTGAACGCAAAATGGCATGTTTTATCATTGAGCTGTTTCCTACGCTCTCACACATTCATCGGAATTTAATAATCTTTAGTTAATATACATTTACTCGAGAAAGAACACGTGTTTTAGAGAAAAAAAAATGCAAGAGTGCACTCATTTTACGTTCCCGTGAAAACTTGATGCAACATTAATTTCTTCTAAAATAAGATTTTCAAAGCTGCTGATGTGTCAAATAAATATGTGGGTACCAAATAAAACTTTACAATTTCACAATTTTTTTTAAATTGAGCTTCTCTACCACCCCATTTCGTTAGATCCAAGGATGCATCACTGTGTTTATATATGTTAGTATTCGGCTCCCTTCGCATAGCTTTGTTATGGTAAATTAGGTATTATCTAGAAAACACATTGCTTGTCCCTGGAGACTCAACAGATTGTTTACAATATCAACGCAGTGTTCTTTGTCACTGTCATACGGAATAAATCTGTCAAACTTTAATTAGTTTTCTATTGATACCGCTTCATTAGATTTCTAGCATTTGTAATTTTCGACGACCTTTGCATAAAAAATATATATTTTGTACATTGTTACACACAATCCAAAATTTCATTGCACCGACGGGATTCGAAACCGCGCCTGCTGGGAAATATGCACAGGGCTGTAACCAACTAAGCTACAGTACGATTCTATCAATACGAAAAAACTCCAAAACAATGTACAAAAATATAAAGTGTGTAACACTTAAAGAAACATAATTAATATTTAATACATATTTTCGCTTAAAAATAACATATGTACAAAGATTCCCTTTGACGCTTTTGACGGTGACATCTAAGTAGGTTCGCATCAAAAACCACCCATTGAGTGTAGTTGAACTATTTTGAACCGACTTCACAAAAAAGGAAGATGTTCTCAAGTCGACTGTATTTTATTATGTCTGTTACCTCAGAACTCCGTCAAATCTTAACCGATTTGAAAAATTATTTTTTGTTTGAGAGATTATGCCTCCCGTTTGGTCCCATTCAAATTTTATCAAGATGTGATAATCATCTCCGGAGATATGGAGATAAACAATATAAACTTTGTATACCTTGATGACATGATTGTAGCTTCTGGATACCTTCACTATCGCGGCATGTTAAGTCGGTTTTTCGTTTTGTACGATGATAAATTATTTTATTATTTACGCAAACGGCTCATTAGTACATTATTTTTATCCAGTGTTGTTTAAATTCTAGCCAAAGACAAGAATAAAACGGATAAAATAATGAAATTAATCGTTTAAATTTGCAGCAAACACACTGGCGATTACAAGTATCAATGCAAGCACTGCCCCAAAATGTACAGGCGTCGATCACAGTTCATGGGACATATGTATAGGCATTTAGGTATTTGTTTTATTTTTTTTATATGCTAGCTTTGGCCACTATTTTACTTGTTGGTCAGTGACGATCTGCCCGAGGATGGTAACACGCTTGGCCTAGAATTTGTATACTTCATATTCTATTTTATAAGGAACTACGCTGAAGCAAAAGCTGCGCAAAAAAAAGTAAGTGTTAATCCAGGTTATTAACTATCATAGACTAACTTTTTATACTGGGAATAGAGACATCTCTCGGTGTCGATAAGTGTTAACTACTATTTTCAGTAAACTGGTGCCATCTGTCAACAAAATCGCACTCGAATTGCAAACTTGATTTTTTACTCGAGTGACTCGAAATCTATAGTATGACTCGAGTGAGGTAGTAAAATTGTTCAATTGACTCGAGTCACAAAATCCTATTCGAGTCGCATCACTACCTCAATGTACTAGATCCTGCATCGCGTAAACGATATTTTCCGCGATGTTACCCAGTCAAGTTAAAAAATCTGTCGCCAAACATCTAACGTGTTCCGGCAGCAGTCCTTGAGAGCATGATCCTATTCTAGGCCTAGCGTGCTACCCTCATCGACCGCATCATTGTTAACCAACAGGTGAGATAGTGTCATGATAGGTCAAATGCTAGTCTATATGATTATTAAAAAATATTCAAAGTTAGACGGACAACTCACATAGAATATTGCAAGGTGAAATAAAGCTTGGGAATATAAAAAATAAATAATATAAAAATAACTAATTGGGCCCTGTCTCGCTGCTGGCGGTACCTTAGATTACGTTTTTATAATGTTTTATATTTTTATGATATAAGAGAACAGGACAAGCACGACGCTCGCCTGATGGTAAGCGATGACGTCTACCTATTACAGATACAGCGGCATGCAAAATTCTGTATAGCCAGAATGTTGTATGTCACCACTGTACTGCGTCTGTTATCTTGAGACATAAAGATGTTAAGTCTCACATGCCCTAATTTCACTGGACACTTTGCCATTTCAACCGAAAAACCTTCCTATATCAAGGCTGAATTAATTGGATGTGAAAATGATGGATTGAAGAGTGATTGGATGTGAAGATGTGGAAAGTGATGGTACCGCCCCAGGTGGACTAGCAGAAGTCCTACCGTTACAATTGTATTGTAGTTTTCTTTATTATGTTAATCTAATACTATAAGAATCTTTTTCCTGACATACTGACTAACTGGACTGACTGACTGACAGACAACGTACAGCCTAAACCGCTGGTCGTAGAGACTTGAAATTTGGAGGGGGTATATTTGTCTTAGTACGTAAGGGTGTACTAAGAAAGGATTTTTCAAAATTCACCCCTTAAGGGGATGAAATGGGGGTTCAAAGTTTATATTGAGAAACAAGATTAGATAGCCTTTTCTCTCCGAAACTTCACACAAGTGCTTCAGTAAAAAAATAAGTAAAAACCTGTTTCAGGTTTTTTTGAAATTCCACCCCTAAGAGGGTGAAATGGGGTAACAAAGTGTGAAAATCAATATTGTTTCGGATTGCGCTGAAATTTGGCATGCAGATAGTTATTGCGACGTTAGTTCCTTTTGAGAAAGGATTTTCCAAAATTCACCCCTGAAGGGGATGAAACGAGGGTTTAAAGTTTGTATGGAGAAACAAGATTAGATAGTGTTTTATATTCAAAACTTAACACAAGTACTTAAGTAAGTAAATACGTGTTTCAGGCTCTTTCGAAATTCCACCCCTAAAGGGTGAAGTGGGGTAACAAAGTCTAAAAATCAATATTGTTTCGGATTGTGCTGAAATTTAAAATGCAGATAGGTATTATGACGTAGGTATCCGCTCAGAAAGGATTTTCTAAAAATTCCTCCCGAATACGGAACGGGGATTCAAAATTTGTATGGCGGAACAAGATGCGATAAAGGACGTATTGTAGGATTTTTAGAAATGAGTTAGGTAACAAAGTCTGCAAATTTGGGTATTTCCGGTTCTTTAAATATGAATCCCGAATTGTCTTAGTCACGCGATAACATGAAAACGGGTGAACCGATTTGGTTTATTCTTATTTGATGTCTTTAATGATAGAATAGTTTTTACAAAAGAAAAGTTTTAAGTAAATAAAAGAAGTTTTTAATGCGGGCGAAGCCGCGGGACTCTTCTAGTATTGTATAAAACCTTAACTTAAGTTAATGAAATGAATATGTGAATAATTACAGTAAAATTATGTAGTAGTAGTAGATCTATCAATAGGGATATTGCCTGGGTCAAAAATAGTAATTCTAATTAGTCCGTCAGTTGGATTATCATAAAATATTGGACACGTATTATTTGTTTTACAAATCAATAGAAATTTACAAAGATAAAGAGCGTCAAAGTTCGGGAGTGGAGGCTAGTGACGGCACTAACCGCTACAAAGCAGTACACTTTTTAGCGGTTTATGACGTCACGCGGAATTTCAACGCTCTATATTTTCGTCATTTTTTGATTAAGTAATTAAAAAAATAAAGATACGTATCCAATATTTTTTATAATATAATTAAATGACGGAGTAAATTTTTTTAATAAGTTAACTAGCCTATTGCAGCCTAGTGCAGTTAATAATAAATTAAATATTTCAGGTAAAAGTACATTTAGATGCGAAGTATGCAATGTGCAGTTTGTATCCAAACATTTGCTAAAACGACATTACGTTTCTGAAAAGTGTAAAACTAATAGGGAAAAACATGATGCAAAAATAGAACAAGATCAAATTATGACAGAAAATGTATATGGTTCGAATGAAAAAATTAAACATAATTTGCTGTCAAAACAGCATACTGATAATATGGACACCGAAAATCAGCGACCGAATGATGAGACAACTAAATCAAAAATTGTACCAAATCATTCGGAATCAAAAACCTTAAGCCTAGCACTTACAGAAGACAGTATGGAAATAGACTTTGAAAACGATGCGCAAAATACAGAAAATCTAGTATTAAATAGAGAGATGGCAACATTTTCAGAAAACAAAGAATCACGAGTTGATATTCAACCATCTAAAGATGATATGGATGTATCTACTGCATCTGCAGAAAATCAAGAAACAAAATCTGGAAATGAAATATGCGAAAGCACCGTGGATATAAAAACAGAACTATGCCTGGAATTTAATGATGATGAACTTCCTACTGTTCCTAGTTTTAAGTTATAAGCTGTTATAGTAAAAATAATTTCTAATATTTTAGTATTTACTTTATACGCCTAGAGCCAAATCCACCAGCGCCAGTATCTCGGCGATTCTCTCGTCAATTCTTTCCAACGCCGCGGTAATATCGTAGTGTGGGGATTGATTCATGAAGCTTCTTTAAAATTTGATTTCGAAAAATGTATGTGCGCGTTTCACAGTGCAGGAAAAACATCGTTATGAAACCAACAAACCCCGGCATGGTGGTGGGACACTATCTATCTACTATCTACTATCCTTGAAAGCCAGTTCCCATTCTAGGCTCGTGCTCACCATCTTCGACCGCATCATCACTTACCAACAGGTGAGATAGACGTCAAACGCTAGCCTATAAGATATAAAAAAAATTGATGGCTTGGCAAAAATATCGCCGCGATTCACTGACTCGTGCAGAAGCTTCGATCAAGTATAACCTACTTATACTTGATCGAAGTGCAGAAGGCTCGTAGGGTAGAGTTCGATTTTTTTAATGTCATATTGACAAACAAGCAAGCGGCCTACCTGATCGAAAGTATTAACCGCCGCATATGAACACCTTTAACACAAGTAGTATTGCCAGTGCTTTGCCTACATTTTTGCATGAGGACTCTTTTTACCACACTCTTATATCGCTGCAGGTTGTACTGTAGCGGAAAATCCTCAGGTGGGAGATCGTTCCACATTTTGCAGGTCCTGTTGTCATGTCTACAATATGTGGATGATCTTTTGAACTGAAGTTAATCAATTGTGTAATCTAGTTTACGTTTGTAGATGGCGTAATCCTAGGTCTGTAATAGCCTATAAATAGCTTTACTTTTTATTTTATTTACGACAGACAAGCACTTGACCAAAATCTCACTTAATGGTAAATGTCTAAGTTGGAATCATGCTTATCTGGGAATGGAAAATGGCTACGAGACTAGGCATACTAGACTGAAATGCTTCTGAACTTTATCCTTCACCGCCACCTCCACCAGAGGGGCGATTTTATCGCGGCGTATATATAAAATTGCTGAGTGGAGATTGATTCATATATTTTATTTATTTACCTAAAAATGGTACAAAACCAATATTAAGTCCGCATTTAGAAAGGTTTTAACATTGAATTGACAAAATATTTTAATATTGAAAATAGAAGTTACTAGCTAAAAGCCGAGCTTTGTGAGGGCTCGCCTCGTTTTTCTGCCTGGTAATAATTTTTAAGACAGTTTTTTTTATATTAAATTGCGAATCTGCCCGACACTGGTAAAACATTTGCCAAAACACCAACCACTCCAACAAATGCATAAAATTTGCCATCATATTATTATGGCATAAAATAAGGAATATAAAACCGGCCAAGTCGAGTTGGACTCGCCCACCGAAACTTCCGTACCAACGTTGGTGTGTATCAACTCTAAATTGTATGAGCGCTCATATAACTCGGAGGCCTATCTTGATTGGAGTGAACTATGTATGTATGGGGACACCCTTTGATTTTCAACTTTTTATTTTTAGGGTTCCGTACCCAAAGGGTAAAACGGGACCCTATTACTAAGACTCCGCTGTCCGTCTGTCTGTCTGTCCGTCTGTCACCAGGCTGTATCTCATGAACCGTGATAGTTAAGACGGTTGAAATTTTCACAGATGATGTATTTCTGTTGCCGCTATAACAACAAATACTAAAAACAGAATAAAGTTAAAAATAATAGAGGGTCCCCATACAAGAAACGTGTTTTTTTAAGCATTTCACGCCATCTATGAACGCTTAGTTAGGTAAACGTCCCATAGATGGCGTTATATTGAAATGTCGATCCCTAACACCTTTGTAAGACGTTAGATGGTGTTATAAGAAATAAAACGTTTATTAATTATTATTTTTTGCTGGCGGAAAATGATAGTGGTATTTTTTGCTCGATCTTATAAAGTACTGTAATGTGGTAGTTGTGGTACGGAACCCTACGAGTGCGAGTCCGACTTGCACTTGGCCAGTTTATTCCTTTATTTGTGCTATGAGAACTGGCTTACAGCCCTACAGGTTTTCGACCCAAAACCTATAGGGTACTTCCGGTTGACCTAGAATTGTCAATTTTGGTTAAAAGTAAGGTCTTACAGTGCAAGTGAAGATAAAATTCCGAAAAATGAAAAAAGTTTAAAATGAAGGTAAATTTTTGTACTTACCAGTTTTCGCGAAAATCTAAATTTGCCAATATCTTTTTATCGTGTTCACTCAGGACCTTTATTTTTACATACATAATAGGGACTATAGATCTCAGTATCTGGTATAAATTTCAACTTGCTAGGATCACCCGCTCCAGAGAAAATCGGTGGTGACACACGGACGTGTGTCTCTCTGTCTGTCCAGACAGACAGACAGAAAGAAACCGACAAGAAACTGATCTTATAAGGGTTCCATTTTTACTTTTTGAGGTACGGAACCATAAATATAAAGTTTACCTTCTCACTCAAACTTTTACAAAGGCCCTAGTGGTATAAGCTAAGAAAATCTGCCCCCGGAAGATATTTGATTGATACGACATGTAAGTACTAATAACATATTTATTTTCTGAAAGTTTGAGATCTGTTACTCAATTGTTTTTTTTTTTGAATCGTTAGCGTAATTCGCATCATCACTTAACAACAGGTGAGATAGTGGTCAAACGCTAGCCTAGAAGATATAAAAAAAAAACTGCCAGAGTTAAAATGTAGGTCCTAAATCTGCTTAAATGGCAGATATCTGCCATAAATGATACACTGATACCAGACGTCATTTGGATGACAGATGTAAATTCTTTAGATTTCCAACAGATGGCGTTAGAAACCAAACATTATGTTCGCAGCGAAGTTAATTCTTTGATCTTCTAATGGTCCCCCCTCCAAAATGTTTTATTCTGTAAAGGAAATGTTTGACCGGTAATCTATTCGAAAATGTAAAATATAATGCTATTTTCTTTGAAATTGTACAATAATTATATTTTTTTTCTCATAATAATCATAATTAATCTTGCTTTTCATTTAAATTCACATACTCATGTAACTATGAGTTAAATAGAAGGACTTCGTTACTTTAATTGTCATCTGTATTGCACTCTATTTATTGTGAATAAATATATTTCATTTCCTCCCCCCGAAAAGCTAAACTACTGGCTTGTAAAATCGGGAAAAAATCGTGATAATAGTGCATTTCATGAATTTTAAAGGTAGCAGTTAAGATAACTTTATCAGTTTAGCAGTAATAGTCGTTGAACTTGGGTGTTGGATAATTTTGTACCAAATACATAATCCTTAGAATATCCTCTAAAGTGTAGAATCCTTTAAAGTGCAAAGACGAAGTACCTAGTTGCTTGTTTATAACGGGTAAAGACTTGCATTGAATAACAGGCTACTACGGAACCCTACACTGCGCGTGAACCGACACGCACTTGGCCGGCTATTTTTAATGATAATAAAATTATACTTTTTTTTACTGATAACACATCCACATGTGAATTTAAATTACTATGTTAAAGCACAAATCAATAGGCGTGATAGTTTTCCAGTAAAGTGCACCACAAAAGTGCTCAGGTTGTGGGATAGTGTTAGGGCTCGCTTCGCTCGCCCTGAGAATAAAAAGTTTATTTTATACTTATATCGGCTAACAATGTTTTAATCAGTGCGCGTGTGGAAGAGCGCTATTGGTAAAGCCGATTTATCTCATGACTGATAGTTTTCATTCGAAGGAAATTGCAAGTCTGTGAGCTGCTCATGTTCGCATGAAATACTCTGGAGTATTTTATTTAGATTCGAGCCCAGCTTAAGAAGCATCTTTAACACGTAAACATGGTGCTAGCTTAATTTGATATGTACTTAATCCTTTATTGTATAAGAACATTTATGTACAACTGCTATATCTGTCATTGGTGTTTTTATCTTTATATATCGTGAGGGTCTCAAAAAACAAGACAAAGGACAAAGGGTCGACAGATCTAGCTAGAAATATATTTTAGTATCTAGATTATTAGTCTTTATACCATTTTTTTTCTCTAGAGTCTATAAACAAAAGAATAACTAGACAGCCTAACCCACAGCACATGAGTAAAGAAGGTACAGAGACAAAGCTTCATACAACTGCGCTGTGATGATGACGTAGACGCACGTGAGTGCGTGAGCACCAGCGGCCTGTGTGCCGCCTGTCACGTACGGAGTGAAACCGGTTTATAGTGGCTCGGCTGGTGCTTTAACACAGGGCTGTCGCTCGCGACGCGTCACGTTATATTATATTGTTTTTCATCCCATCTATTCGAAAAGTGATGGTTTGTTCCTCGATAAGTGCGCGCAAAGTAGGTCATTTCTGCCCTAGGGCGGGAAAGTATTTTTTTTTATTTCTGGCTTTATGAATGTTCTTCTATTATAGTGCCCGGTCTAAGGAAGCTCAATGAAATTCCTTGACATTTTTTTTAAGCTAGATAGGCAAGCATTTGACCACTGTCTCACCTGATGTTAAATGACGATGCGGTCGATGTGGCACGCTTACTTTGTAGATACCCGTTCAATCTCGATTTTTATTTTCTTATTTCATAACATTTGATGACATTTCGGACATTTCATGACGTTATGAAATTTAATGACATTTTGTTACATTTCATGACATTAATTAAAAAAAAAAGATAAAATGACAAGACAAGCCCCATAGAGTTTCTTGGTGTTTCTTCTCTGATGGGAGTATTTCCGAAACACCGGTAGATTCAACAGCCATTCAGTTTTCCCCTTTTGTCCGCAGATTTTCTTTCTAGGCTTGCCATTTTTATTTAAACAATATTATGCAGCTGACAGACGGACTATCAGTTCCATTTGGATCATGATATGTACTGTGATCGGTATGCGTTTCTCTATGTTGTGTTTCACTATTTCACTTTTTTTATTTTTTTTTAATATAAAAATTGTCTGAAGTACTGAAACACACAGTTACATGTATGGTTGGTTTTAACCTACTTTAATTTTTTTTAAATATTCTGACGTAAACGATTGGATGACAGCTGAATGGTTCATTACTTTTTTTTTCTAATTCAAAGCGTTAAATTCTGCTTTTGCTATGATTACTTGATAATTGGTTATGATTTATTTTATGATTTTGACGTGTATATGTGCGTATATTTATACTGCCTACATACTGAATAAATGCTTTGATTCTTTGATTCTTTCGTGACATTTTGTAACATTTCATGACATAAAATTAAATTTCATGAAATTTCATGACATTTTGTGATATATCATGACATTTCATAACATTGAATATTATTTCATGATATTTCGTGACATTTATGACATTTCATGACATTGAATAATATTTCATGACATTTTGTGACATTTCGTAACATTTCATGACATTTCATGACATATGGCACATCATGACATTAAATGACATTTCGTGACATCTCAAGATCATGATCGACATAAATCGTTGTCGGCAATGATGAAGCTTGAAAAATTAAAAAGCAGGTTATGTTTACTAGAAGGAGGATTTTATTACGATGAAGATTTTTTGTTGTTTTTTTTGTACCAACTCTACAAGAATAGGTAAACATTTTTTCCGTTCCTAAGAAGATTTGTCTCTGTTCCTTCTTTACTCATGTGCCCACAGGTAACCCATATTACATTGTAATAAAAGCTATAAACGATATGGTAAAAAAAAATACAAAATATTTCAACAACACGATTATATTGAAATAAATCGGAACTATTAAAAACATACAAAAATCCCTCCCTTCAATGTAGTAATTGATGAATTCGAACTTCATAATAAAATAATTATAAATGCAGTTGTAGGTTTGATGAAAATGATCTAACATGATAACGAATAAGTAACTAATATTGAAAAGAAATATTGAAACAAGAATATACAGGTGATTTGTTACAATCAAGAGAAGTCCAAAGCGTCAGACAAATTTTAAACTAATGTTATACCACCAACATGTAAAACTTCCAGAAAGAGAATCTGCAATTCGATTGTTCATCTAAATAAAGTGGAACCGGCATGCGGCAGCCTAAATGTCAAATAGACATTTTGAATAGTGCTATATCAATGTTCGATCCCACCAGTCGAAATGCAGGTTTTCTTATCTTAGCGCGGTAAGAAAGGGTGCACTCGTAAGTGTTTATTTAAGAATTTGACTCTACGGACTTATTAAAATATCACCTGTATAAAGTACGCGCATGCGCACCATAGTTTTCTACTCAGACGGAGTAAGAAATCTTCTTCGTTTCGAATCGACTTCTTATTCCGTCTTCTGAGGTTTTCTAGTGAAAAGTCTTTGTTTTTGTCCATAGAATATTTTTCATTTCACTGTATTATATTTTTACATTGAAGTGGGACAACATTCAATGTTTACAAGTAAACTTACTGTCGATAAAATTAGTGACAATAAGTTAGAAAAATCGATGCGCGTACTGTATAGAACTAACAGCAGCGAAACAAAAGATATCAATACATACTAGATATGATTATATAAATAAAAATGTTCCATTATATATAGTGAACCTGCAAGAAAACTTTCTTAACCCGTTATTATTTACATAATTGAGACAACGGCCGACTCGGCCGCATCCTAGAAACAAAAAGTTATGTAAGTATAACATTAAAACAGTATTAAACTCTACCATTGAACCCATTGGCACTCGACAAAAAGGAAATTAGTAGAATACGGTATACATACTATTATGATACAAAAGTTTCAGTCTCTAATACTTGTCGATAGTAAAGCTTTATAGTTTGATACTTAGTTATGTGCGTTTACGGAGATTCAACGCGATGTGGCGTGTGATAATTAATCGCCATACATTTGCTGTGTCGCAAGACGGACAGTACGACGCGACGTTCGACGCGCTGCTTCGTAAACGCTGCTTTAGGCTGACAACAGTGACAACCTACCAAAGCTGAGCGAGGAAAATGACCGGCTTGCGAGGAAACAATCAACCAATCGTATCACGTCATTTTTTTCAACTATTCATGTTTTGACGTGATTATTTTTGACTATTCAAGTTTATGTTTACACGCTTTACGTCTTAGTAAATTTTTTATAAAAATTTTGGATTGCGTGTAGGCTGAGTTTCTACTAGATATGTAGGTACAAGTAGCTAAGCGGTGAAAGAGACAAAGCTACCTTAGCATCGCAGTAAATGATGTGATACTAGAGTCCGTGCAAAAAGAGAACCGTCGTAGAAATTGAGGGCGCGCGTGTTGATGGTTCTAATTTACTGTTTTCGTTGCGTTGACAACATTGCTCCGTCATTGCCAATAAGACTAAAAATGTTGGATACCTTGGTAGGTACCTACTCTTATCATTATCGGGTGGTACTAGGTAGGTATATACCTTCATTCTTTACCTTTTAATGTTAGTTCATCGTAAAGCCACGACGTTCTCTTTTTGCACAGACTCTGTGGGTTGATTTTGCCTCATGACCGCTTAGCTATTTGGCACATTTCTGGTAAACATTACAAGATACATTACAAGCAAACGCTGCAAGTTAGGCTTTAGGAAAGTGACAAATCTATCGAAAAACGCGCTTATATATTCGTGAGCTTGAATTACATGCTAATGTTACAAATATAATTGTTCCGAGGGCTCTCGCGCTTACGCTAGATTTGTCATCACTCTTAATTGCTGTACCCGGTACCAATTAGGTCCATAATAAAATAATGTATGTCGTGCTCGTCCCCTTTTTTCTATTGCGACATTACATACAGCAAAAATAAGTCATATTTGAGTGCGAACAGGTTCAAACTCTTCTTAAAAATATATGCAACGGTGTTCTGTTAACTTACATGATATTGTAAACATTTATTAAATCTATATAATAACTTATTATAGAGACTAATTTCAATGATGTATCAGTATCACAGATACACTTCTACCACTGATTAAGAAGCTTTTCTAAGTGAATTTGAAATCATGGAGATCGTAATGATACAAATCGTATACATAATATAATGTTGCAAAACAGGACCCACTTTTAGTACTATGATGGTCATGACCAACGCTAATCTGCCGATGGGACCCTATATAATTAATATAGTTTAAAAACTAAAACAACCGACTTCAATGCCCCGCGAGTCAATTTCAGTAGCAAGTTTGAGACGTTTATCGTGATATCTCTGGAGATACTTATCAGATCTCAATGAAATTACATTGGGACCACCTCGGAAACGTACCCTACCGATTACAAAATGAATCATTCGAATCGGTCCACGATTGACGGAGTAATCGCGTAACATACATACAAAAAAAAAACAAAAAACAACCTACAGACGAATTAAGAACCTCTTTCTTTTTGGAAGTCGGTTGAAAAAGTAATTTCACAGAAATTTCACAGAACCTTACCTATTTTGGACAACAATCTACAATTTAAATACAGGCACAAAATAAATAATAAATAGTACAAATAAGTTTAAGTTAATGAAGTAAAAACAAACAAATTTAACCACACCTTAAAAATTATAGAATAATTTATACAAAAATCCATTATCGATAGCGTATTTCTTTCACACGTTATTCAAATGTGTAGGAGTAAAAGAGGAAAATAGAGCTCTGCTCCTATGATTATATTACGAACAAGCGCAATTGAACATTCGACATATCGTCTTAGTTCGGACAAATGTGGCGCAATTGAACACTACACAAGCGACATATCGTCTAAATTCGGACAAATGTGGCGCAATTGAACACTACACAAGCGACATATCGTCTAAATTCGGACAAATGTGGCGCAATTGAAAACTACACAAGCGACATATGGTCTAAATTCGGTCAAATGTGTTATTGTGAAATGTGACTAATATATTTGATGTATATACGTATGCCCAACGACGCTCGGACGATTTTTGACTGTTTTCACTTATAGTTTTTCGCTCTGTGGCTATAGGCATTGTGTATGCAAAAATTATTATTTTAATTTAGTATATTAAGAGTCCTCCAAGATTTCAATTCACTCCAAAAAAGACTTCTCTTACACTACACGGGACGATAACAATAATTTGGCATTTATGAAAAACAAAACGAAACGTGAAAATCTCAAGAAAAACAATAACACCTAGTTAATTATCTTTCTTTACGAAATATTTTTGTAAAAATAACATTAAAACATGTAATTATACAAGGAATAATAACTAAGTTTTATTTTAACGCCAATTATAATTTTCATCTTACAGATAGGCAAGCATTTGACCAATATCATACCTGATGAAAAGTGATGATGTGATCGAGGCTGTAGCATTCTTGCCTAGAAGCTACCTATTCAATCTCTACTTGAAGAGACCCAAGTTAAAACTACTCGGAAACAATTAAACAAAACCTTTTAAAATCTTCTTTTCGATTACTTTCACGCAACTCTTTTCCCGTATTTAATCGTACCAAAAGAACTTAAAATTACTTAATTTATTTATTAGTAACTGAACATTTTTATGGTGCTTGCAATTCTAAAAATAATATATAACCAATAGATAGGTACTAAAAATTTTGTTTTATTTACAATAAACATTTCGTTTTTGTTAAAGACTCGAAGGAAAGAAATGATTATTATTTACAAGTATGCACAGTAAAATGTCTTCATGAATAGTAAATGTACATAACTGAAAAAAAAAGTGTAAATGTAAATGTTTCATCAACAGGATTACACGCCCGATGCATTACCACACAAGCTGTGAGCATAGAAGATTATTACGTCAACGATCAATAATAATAATTAAGAGAAATTGTTAAACACAATCCAAAATTTCATCGTACCGACGGGACTTGAACCCGCAACCTCCGGAATAACATGTTCAAGTCTCGTCGGTACGATTAAATTTTGGATTGTGTTTAACAATTTACAAAAATATAAAGTGTGAAACACTTCAAAGAAACATAATATTATAATTAAGATAGTTTAAAACAACTGACTTCAATGCCCCGCGAGTCAATTTCAGTAGCAAGTTTGAGACGTTTATCGTCATATCTCTGGAAATACAATGGGACCACCTCGGAAATGTACCCTACCGTACATAGTATTATATTATCTTTTCTGTGCTACCGATTTAAAAAAAATGATTCGAATCGGTTCATAATTGACGGAGTAATCGCGTAAAATACATACAAAAAAACACACACAGAGACGAATTGAGAACCTCCTTCTTTTTGGAAGTCGAAAGAACAACGAAATCGTATAGATGACACAACTCTTCTCTATGATATGGTAGAGTCAAAACCTTAGTCATTAGTCCGTTTCAATTAAAATCACACATCAATTGACAATCGTTGTCGTGACCACGGTCAATGCAACTTGATCGAAACACTGAGCCAAGTTCCGTTTTGTACATTAACTATTCGTTCAGAACAAGAAAGATCAAAATGTAAAATGTATTCTATCTTGTCTATTGGTTGTATATTATTTTGAAGACTTCCATTTGTGACTTCACTAAGTAAACACAGTTGACAGCACCTTGTTGCACTCAGTTCTAATATTTAACTAGTTATAATTAAACGCTACGACTATTTGCAGTAAAGGTCGCCCGTTCGAACCGTTGCAAAAGTCGTAGGGTGTAAATCTCCTATCTAAGACCGCCATTCGAAGACTCGTAGAGCTAAACGTAGACGGATTTTTAGTAATTGTTAGGAATTTAGGAGACAACTTTTTCTAAGACTTTGTAAGGAAGTTATTTTATACATATTGTCTATGTATACAGACTGATTTTATGTACTATATAATTCTCGACATAATAGGTACGAAAATGATGTAATTCTTCAGTATCTATCTAGAACTAAAATCGTTGTTCAATACTCTTTACAGTGAAATTGCATTGTCAATGTAAACAGAATTTTCTAAAGCTAGCCTTTAGGAATGGAAAAGGATACTTTTGTAGGCGAGTAAACCCGCGGGCGTAGCTAGTTTTTTAAATTAATATACATCAAAGTCTCAGTTGTCTAAAAAAATCAAACCATAATTTCATAATTATATTTCCCACAGTCATAGAAAGCCCTATACACATAGATGACGCATGTAGAATCACAAAAAGCATTAGTACAAATGCTTAGCCAAAACCAACCACCTAGGTTGGCGGTGTAACACAAATATTCCAGATTTCAATAAACGTATTAGTTATGTATTTCATTCAAGTATTGTCTATAGTTAATTAGTTTTAATTACCTTATGTGTCTGTGAGCACTGTAAGACCTCATAGCATTGTTTTTTTGTATGCGGGCGTTAATGTCTGTTTACACTTACATTGCCTCTGATTGATGATCTGTCTGATTGATTTTATATTTCTCATGATATATATCAGACTCTGACTTTAGTTTCAACTGAATGTCAGATTGTTCAAGCAGTTTAAACTGCAGTTAAAATTGTGCTTACAGGTATCAACATTTATTCAAATAAAAAATTGTTCCAAACAGCGATACTCAATTAAGCATTTGCACTAACCTGCGATCTGTTTTTCATCATACGTTAAGGCATCTATAACATTGTTATTTATGGATAAGACCATAGTTCATAAATGACATAGCCTAGGGTAGACCATGGATTATTTTTAACTCTATAGTTTTTTTAAAACGCTCTTTGTCTTCGAAAGCGTGGTCTAAGATTTCGGATCCTTTTGCTTTTGGCTAAACACTATGCAGTTATCGGCTAGCTGGTTCCGTACTGAGGTGTTCTCTTTACGTAGGTCGGTCAACTCCTGGTTTAGCCTGAGGATCTCTAATACTAACTTCTCATTTTCGACTTCTAGTTTCTCTAGCCTGTAACAGAGAATAATTTGGTTAGTAATATGCAATATAGTTAAGATAAATGATTATGTTTTTTTGAAGTATTACACACTTAATATCTTTGTAAATTGTTAAACACAATCCAAAATTTCATCGTACCAACGGGACTTGAACCCGCAACCTCCGGAATAACATGTTCCGGTGCTTTGCCAATTAAGCCATGGTGCAAAGCACCGGAACATGTTATTCCGGAGGTTGCGGGTTCAAGTCCCGTTGGTACGATGAAATGTTGGATTGTGTTTAACGATTTACATAGTTAAGATAGTTTAAAACCTAAAAAATCCGATTTCCATCCATGCCGCGCGAGTCAGTTTCAGCAGCAAGTTTGAGACGTTTGTCATCATATGTCTCGAGTGTTTGACCACTATCCACCTGGTGGTAAGCGATGATGTGGTGTAAGATGGTGATCACGCTAGGCCTAGAATACTCTGACTCTCAAGGGCTGTGAGCTGCCGGAACACCATAAGGTTATAGCGGTAGATTTTATCCTTCATGGTGATAAGCTTCTTTTTGGTAGTAAATCAGGCGGAACGTCGATATAGTATGCTTCTACCACTTGTGGTCGAACACCCGTACTAGGTGTTGAAACGGACCTCTCGCTTGGAAGTAAAGCCGTCTATCCTTTACGCCAACGGAGCTCTATAGAAAGAATAAGAGCTTATATTTATAATGCCTGTATAAAATTTAAATGCTTTTGACTTTAACTTTGGCTTCAGCTCATTTGTATACAAGCAAGTCGAAGTTACCTAGAATACGCTTCTCAAGTGTAGAACCCTTGTTACGACGTTTACATTAACCATATCGAAGCGATTCAAAAGCGTTTTAGTCGATATTAACAATATCGAGCGAAAATGTTTCAACCTGATTACAACACTCGATGTAAAAAGTTTCACTTGCTTCCATTGAGCGAGAGACGACGCGTAGCAGACATATCGTACTTAATGAAAATAGCTAACGGTACTATCGACTGCCCCGAGTTAATGGAACAGATAGGACTTAGTGCACCATTAGTTAGGATAAGAAAGGTAAGAAAACATTACTTGCTTCACACCACATCATCGAACTGCAACTACAGACAAAACAGTTTTCTGGTACAGATCTTCTACGATAACATGGCCCGCCCCTCCAAATTACTGTTTTAATTTGTGTAGTCACATCCTTACGAAAGAGTTTGTATGTAGTTGTAATTATTCGTCTTCAGTTGCAGGCCGGCAGTACCCACAGAGTACAGAATCACTCCACTTCGTTATAAGAGTAGGCACTTCCCTACATTGTTGATACCCGAATTATGAACGTACTTTGTATCCAACCTAACTTAACGGAAAGTATTGCTTATAAATTTCATAGAAACTTTTTTTGCAGTGTTGGTTGGTACAAAGTGCGTTCATAATTATGAGTTATTTAATTATGTATGCAATGTCGCGGAACCGGCAGTACCAGTACGCACACATGCGTGGTGGTGCGTTGTAAATACTTTCACAAATACTTTCAAACGTTTTTGAATTTTGGAGGGGCGGGTCATGTTATCGTAGAAGATCTCTAAGAGCATGCAGGTGTTACAATGCGATAGATAATAATGTTAATGATAATACGGACCTAGATTTATTTAACACCACTGTGACCAAACTCAAATGTTTGATCTACAACAAATTCTTTTGACAATCTTAATGTGTTAATCTTCTTCTCACTTTCGTGGAATATTTTTGTAAACTTCAACTTTTGTCAAGTACACGTTACTTCCTGTTTAATTACTCAATTATATTATGTCAACACTTACCTAGCAATAATATTCGTTTACATCTCTCATATTCGGTAAGTAGGTCCTTATTACCCCCAAATGGGGCTTGTAGGTAACCAATTAGCGCTCTAGGGTAATAATGTAGCTAGAAAAGCCCTAGGGCGGTAAGTAATTTAAAAAAAACTCTTCACTCTTTCAAAAAGTTCGCGTACATCTAACCATCATACTGGCCATAGACATCATGCATTCAGCCCAATGACAAAAGAGGTCGCTTCGATATTCAGCCTTGTCTTCGTATGAGTATAATAGTCATCAATTTTAAATATCGAACGGCGAAGCTCAATTTCGTTCTTGAAAAAAAATAGATGAAAAAAGGCGGGAATAGAAAACTTTTACTTTAAATATTGTTTGTTTTTGGGATTTTTTTATAATTACGTGCTAATTAGGAAAAAAACATGAGTTCTGCAAGTGATGAAGAAATAAGCTGCACTCCCGATTCAATGAAAATGGAAGCTGAAGCAGCAATTAACAATATTTTTCCTGAAAGTTCTAAAGAGAGATATTTGAAAACTTACGACGAGTTCATGAAGTGGCGAAAAGAAAAACGAGTAAACTTTATCTGAGACTGTATTCTTAACATACTTTAGTGAGCTATCAAAAAAGCTGCAGCCATCTAGTTTGTGGTGCATTTATTCAATGTTAAAAAAAAACCTGTCCCTAAAATTTGAAAATTGTTCGCTTTTCACTATAAATTTTAACTAATAAAATGTTTTATTCTTGTAATGCCGGTTTTTTTCTACTTACCTCGCAATCGAGATGTAAAGCAGAGTAGTTAGCTCGGGTGTAAGCATCAATTGCACCCTCGAACTATAAATATCTCGGGCTGCAATTGATGCCTTACAGCCCTTGGCTACTAATCTACTATTAGGTCGGTATTTTAAACTTTCTACGTTAATAGTAAGTTTTTTTCTCAAATATATGTGAAAACTTGTAAATAGCCGTAAGGACTATTTTTTCACATTTATACATAGTAACTAGCTGTTAGTTTTCCTTTGATAATAAAATAAAATAAGTAATTGGACAATTATTACATATACATTGCTAGTATATAAAAACTCGTCAAAGTTACCTCTTTTGCCTCTCATTAAGGTCAGATATATGGTCACAGGCCTTCGCTAATATGCCACCTTTGCTGGAGGAATCAGGCAGGCCAGAGTTGGGCACCAGCGCAGCTAGCTTTGTGATCCATGTGTTTATTTTATCTCTGCGACGTCGTTCGACTTCATTGTGTGTTGCACGCCTTTTGTCATCTCGCTGAAAATAAACGTAATGTTTTTAATGATATTTTATTGATTTACTAGCTGACCCGGCGAACTTCGTACCGCGAATATAAATAAACTGCCCAAGTGCGAGTCGGACCCGCACATGCAGGGTTCCGATTGACCAAAATTTGCCTGAAAAATATGTTTCTTGTATGGGGACCTCCTTTAAGAGCCCGCTTGAGATTTTTTTTCCCACGCTTGCTCCGCCTACACACGCCGCGGCACCCCCGGTAACGATACAGGCGCGGGGGAACGCGCTGTAATTTCGCGCATGCGCGCTCCACACTCGACTTGCGACCTCGTTTGCTAGCGGACACGCCGAGCCGAGCGGGACGGTAATGACCGCGTGGCCCGTGGCGCGGCAGCCGAAGTTACTTACTACCTACAGAGCTATACTTAAAAAGGATTTTCCAAATCGAACATACATAGAAAAGATATATATATCTAATACTATAAGAATCTTTGTCCTGACATACTGACTGACTGACTCACTGACAGACAACGCACAGCCTAAACCGCTGGTCGTAGAGACTTGAAATTTGGAGGGTATATTTGTCTTAGTACGTAAGGGTGTACTAAGAAAGGATTTTCCAAAATTCACCCCTTAAGGGGATGAAATGGGGGTTCAAAGTTTGTATGGAGAAACAAGATTAGATAGTCTTTTCAATCCGAAACTTCACACAAGTGCTTCAGTAAAAAAATCAGTAAATACGTGTTTCAGGTTTTTTTGAATATCCACCCCTAAGAGGGTGAAATGGGGTAATAAAGTATGAAAATCAGTATTGTTTCGGATCGCGCTGAAATTTGGCATGCAGATAGTTATTACGACGTTCGTTCCCTCTGAGAAAGGATTTTCCAAAATTAACCCTCAAAGGGGATGAAACAGGGGTTCAAAGTTTGTATGGAGAAAAAAGATTAGATAGTCTTTTCTATCCGAAACTTCACACAAGTGCTTCAGTAAAAAAATAAGTAAATACGTGTTTCAGGTTTTTTTGAAATTCCACCCCTAAGAGGGTGAAATGAGGTAATAAAGTGTGAAAATCAATATTGTTTCGGATTGCGCTGAAATTTGGCATGCAGATAGTTATTACGACGTTAGTTCCCACTGAGAAAGGATTTTCCAAAATTAACCCTCAACGGGGATGAAACGGGGGTTCATAGTTTGTATGGAGAAACAAGATTAGATAGTCTTTTCTATCCGAAACTTCACACAAGTGCTTCAGTAAAAAAATCAGTAAATACGTGTTTCAGGTTTTTTTGAAATTCCACCCCTAAGAGGGTGAAATGGGGTAATAAAGTATGAAAATCAGTATTGTTTCGGATCGCGCTGAAATTTGGCATGCAGGTAGTTATTACGACGTTCGTTCCCTCTGAGAAAGGATTTTCCAAAATTAACCCTCAAAGGGGATGAAACGGGGGTTCAAAGTTTGTATGGAGAAAAAAGATTAGATAGTCTTTTCTATCCGAAACTTCACACAAGTGCTTCAGTAAAAAAATAAGTAAATACGTGTTTCAGGTTTTTTTGAAATTCCACCCCTAAGAGGGTGAAATGGGGTAATAAAGTGTGAAAATCAATATTGTTTCGGATTGCGCTGAAATTTGGCATGCAGATAGTTATTACGACGTTAGTTCCCACTGAGAAAGGATTTTCCAAAATTAACCCTCAAAGGGGATGAAACGGGGGTTCATAGTTTGTATGGAGAAACAAGATTAGATAGTCTTTTCTATCCGAAACTTCACACAAGTGCTTCAGTAAAAAAATAAGTAAATACGTGTTTCAGGATTTTTTGAAATTCCACCCCTAAGAGCGTGAAATGGGGTAATAAAGTGTGAAAATCAATATTGTTTCGGATCGCGCTGAAATTTGGCAAGCAGGTAGTTATTACAACGTTATTGCCCTCTGCGAAAGGATTTTCCAAAATTCACCCCTGAAAGGGATGAAACGGGGGTTCAAAGTTTGTATGGAGAAACAAGATTAGATAGTCTTTTCTATTCGAAACTTCAAAAAAGTGCTCGAGTAAATAAATAAGTAAATACGTGTTTCAGTTTTTTTTTAATCCACCCTAAGATGGTGAAATGGGGGTAACAAAGTGTTAAAATCAATATTGTTTCGGAATGCGCTGAAATTTGGCATGCAGATAGTTATTACAACGTTATCGCCCTCTGAGAAAGGATTTTCCAAAATTCACCCCTGAAGGGGATGAATCGAGCGTTCAAAGTTTGTATGGAAAAACAAGATTAGATACGAGTACTATTTTCTATTCGAAACTTCTTACAAGTGCTCCAGTAAAAAAATAAGTAAATACGTGTTTTAGGTTTTTTTGAAATTTCACCCCTAAGAGGGTGAAATGGGGTAAAAAAGTGTGAAAATCAATATTTTTCGGATTGTGCTAAAACTTGGCATGCAGATAATTATTACAACGTTAGTTACCAAAAGAATTTTTCAAATTTCACCCCTGAAGGGGATGAAACGGGGGTTCAAAGTTTCTATGGAGAAACATTATTAGATAGTCTTTTCTATTCGAAACTTCACACAAGTGCTTCAGGACATAAATAAGTAAACACGTGTTTTAGTTTTTTTCGAAATTCCACCCCTAAGACGGTGAAATGGGGTAACAAAGGCTGAAAATCAATATTGTTTTGAATTGAGCTGAAATTTGGCATATAGGTGGTTATTATGACGTTAGTATCAGCTAAGAATGGATTTTCTAAAATTCACCCCTTAAAGGGATGAAACGGGGGTTCAAAGTTTCTATGGAGAAACAACATTAGATAGTCTTTTCTATTCGAAACTTCGCACAAGTGCTTCAGAACATAAATAAGTAATCACGTGTTTCAGGTATTTTCGAAATTTCACCCCTAAGAGGTTGAAATGGGGTAACAAAGTCTGAAAATCAATATTGTTTCGGATTGCGCTGAAATTTGACATGCATATAGTTATTATGACGTCAGCTACCTCTGAGAAAGGATTTTCCAAAATTCACCCCTGAAGGGGATGACATGGGGGTTTAAAGTTTGTATGGAGAAATAAGATTAGACAGTATTTTCTATTCGAAACTTCACATAAGTGCTCAAGTAAAAAAATAAGTAAACATGTGTTTTAGGTTTTTTTGAAATTCCACCCCGACAAGGGTGAAATGGGGTAACAAAGTATGAAAATCAATATTGTTTCAGATTGCGCTGAAAGTTGACATGCAGATAGTTATTATGACGTTAGTTACCTCTCAGAAGGGATTTTCCAAAATTCACCCCTGAAGGGGATGAAACGGGGGTTCAAAGTTTGTATGGAGAAACAAGATTAGATAGTATTTTCTATTTGAAACTTAACACAAGTACTTAATTAAGTAAATACGTGTTTCAGGCTCTTTCGAAATTCCACCCCTAAAAGGGTGAAGTGGGGTAACAAAGTCTGAAATCAATATTGTTTCGGATTGCGCTGAAATTTGGCATGCAGATAGGTATTTGGACTTAGGTATCCGCTAAGAAAGAATTTTTCAAAATTTACTCTTCAAGGGGATGAAGCGAGGGTTCAAAGTTTGGATAGTAAATTTTATTCGTCATTTCACACAAGTACTTTTGTAAATAAATAAGTAAATACGAGTTTCAGACTTTTTCAAAATGCCCTTCTAAGTGGATAAACTGGGGTAACAAAGTCTAAAAATCAATATTGTTTCGGATTGCGCTGAGGAAGCTTTAGAATGCAGATAGTTATTATGGCGTAGGTATCCGCTCAGAAAGGATTTTCTCAAAATTCCTTCCGGATACGGAACAGGGATTCAAACTTTGTATGGCGAAACAAGATGAGATAAAGTACGTGTTGTAGGATTTTTCAAAATGGGGTAGGTAACAAAGTCTAAAAATTTGGGTTTTTCGGGTAAAATTAAAAAATTGCCCCATTTATAATGAATCCCGAATTGCCTTAGTCACGTGATAACATGAAAACGGGTGAACTGATTTGGCTAATTTTTATTTGATGTCTTTAATGATAGAATCGTTCTTACAAAAGAAAAGTTTTATGTAAATAAAAGAAGTTTTTAACGCGGGCGAAGCCGCGGGGCACTTCTAGTATATATATATATATTTATATTCTGACTAATTGAGAACCTCCTCCATTTTTGTGAAGTCGGTTAAAAATAGTATAGTCTTATTTTTCGTACAACACTCCTTGCGTTGTTTTTGTAAACTTGTATTTATTTGAGAACTCAACTTCACAAAAAAGGAGAAGGTTCTCAATTCGTCGGATTTTTTGTTTGTTTTATGTATGTTGACCGATTACTCGAAAACGCTTGAACCGATTTGGAAAATCGTTTTTTTATTTCAATGAGTATAACAGATGATCCCATTTAAATTTCATCGAGATATGTTTAGTTCTGCAGAGATATGAAGATAAACACCATAAAACTAGTACTGAAAATGACTAGCGCGGCATTTGAAGTCTGTATTATTTCTTTTGTGAACGAATTTATTTGCAACCGACTTCCAAAAAAAAAGGAGGTTCTCAAATCGTCTTTTTTAGGGTTCCGTAGCCGAATGGCAAAAAACGGAACCCTTATAGATTCGCCATGTCTGTCTGTCTGTCCGTCCGTATGTCACAGCCATTTTATTCCGAAACTATTACGACTACAGACTTGAAACTTGGTAGGTAAATGTATTCTTGAACCGCTTTCCGATTTTTATACAATAATAAAAAATATAAAAGTTTAAGCGGGGGTATCCGATACATGAAACTTAAACAAAAAAAAACATTCTTAAAACCTATACGTGTGGGGTGGTGTCTATGGATAGGTCTTTAAAAATGACATTGAGGTTCCAAAAATCATTTTTAGGGTTCCGTAGCCAAATAGCAAAAAACGGAACCCTTATAGATTCGCCATGTCTGTCTGTCCGTCCGTATGTCACAGCCATTTTATTCCGAAACTATTAGGACTACAGAATTGAAACTTTTGTAGGTAGATGTATAAACCGCTTTCCGATTTTTGTACAAAAATAAAAAATATAAAAGCTTAAGGGGGGCAGACAGACAGACATGGCGAATCTGTAATGGTTCCGTTTTATGCAATTTGGCTACGGAACCCTAACAAAGTTATTTTTGTATTTGCGAAAAAAAAGTTATAGAATACTCTACTGTGTTACGGAACCCTACGAGTGCGAGTCCGACTTGCACTTGGCCAGTTTATCTCAAAGTAAATCATTTAAAAGATAGGCGCGTCTAAAGTGGTAAAATGTGTCCCCCCCCTCCCCTAACTTCTAAAGTAAGGGAGTGAAAAATCTAGAAAAAATATATTATATATATCTGTAGATCTCAACAAAAACTTGCAACGAAAATTGGTTTGAACCAGATACAGTCAGTAGTTGTTGAGATATAGCGACCGCAAGTATAACTTTGTTTTTCATACAAACTCTATGAAAAACAAAGTTATTTTTGTAGTTGCAAAAAATCATAGTTATAGAATACTCTACTGTGTTACGGAACCCTACGAGTGCTAGTCCGACTTGCACTTGGCCAGTTTTTTTTTGTATGTATCACATTCCATCCCATTTCACCCTCTTAGGGGTAGAATTTCAAAAAAACCTGAAACACGTATTTACTTATTTTTTTACTGAAGCACTTGTGTGAAGTTTCGGATAGAAAAGACGATCTAATCTTGTTTCCCCATACAAACTTTGAGCTCCGTTTCATCCCCTCCGAGGGTTAATTTTGGAAAATCCTTTCTCAGAGGGAACTAACGTCGTAATAACTACTTGCATTCCAAATTTCAGCGCGATCCGAAACAATATTGATTTTCTCACTTTATTACCCCATTTCACCCTCTTAGGGGTGAAATTTCAAAAAACCTGAAACACGTATTTACTTATTTTTTTACTGAAGCACTTGTGTGAAGTTTCGGATAGAAAAGACTATCTAATCTTGTTTCTCCATACAAACTTTGAACCCCCGTTTCATCCCCTTCGAGGGTTAATTTTGGAAAATCCTTTCTCAGAGGGAACTAACGTCGTAATAACTATCTGCATGCCAAATTTCAGCGCGATCCGAAACAATATTGATTTTCACAATTTATTACCTCATTTCACCCTCTTAGGGGTGGAATTTCAAAAAAACCTGTAACACGTATTTACTTATTTTTTTACTGAAGCACTTGTGTGAAGTTTCGGATAGAAAAGACTATCTAATCTTGTTTCTCCATACAAACTTTGAACCCCCGTTTTATCCCCTTCGAGGGTTAATTTTGCAAAATCCTTTCTCAGAGGGAACTAACGTCGTAATAACTATCTGCATGCCAAATTTCAGCGCGATCCGAAACAATACTGATTTTTACACTTTATTACCCCATTTCATCCTCTTAGGGGTGGTCTCTACGACCAGTGGTTTAGGCTGTGCGTTGTCTGTCAGTGAGTCAGTCAGTCAGTATGTCAGGACAAAGATTCTTATAGTATTAGATAGATAGGCCATGTGCAAGTCGGACTCACACTCGTAGGGTTCCCTAACAGTAGAATATTTTATAACACTAATTTTTCGCCACCAAAAAATTTACTTTGTTTCTTATAGCGTTTGTATGAAAAACAAAGTTATTTTTGCGGTCGCTATATCTCAAAACTGCTCACTGTATCTTGTTCAAACCAATTTCAATTTTGGTTGTTAGTTTTTATTGAGATCTACAGCATATGTATTTTTTAGATTTTTCACTCCCATACTTTAAAAGTAAGAGGAGGGGAGGGGGGGGAGGGGTTGGACATTCATTTTACCATTTTAGACGTGCCTATCTTTCAAATGATTGACTTTGAGAAAAAATGGTTTTAAAAACCTTCATGTTATTTTTAAAGATGAAAAAAGTGACATACGGACAGACAGACATGACCAATCTATAAGAGTTCCGTTTCTTGCCATTCGGCTACGGAACCATAAAAACGAGGAGGAAAAAAATGGAGGAGGTTCTCAAATCGCCGGTACATCACATACGACACAGTAATGGTTTCGTAACACAGTAATATATTCTATAACCATGATTTTTCGAAACTAAATAAACTGACGAAGTGCAAGTCGGACTCGTACTCGTAGGGTTCCGTAACACAGTAGTTCTATAGTTCTATAACTATGATTTTTCGCAACTACAAAAATAACTTTGTTTTTCATAGTGTTTGTATGAAAAACAAAGTTATACTTGCGGTCGCTATATCTCAACAACTGCTGACTGTATCTCGTTCAAACCAATTTTCGTTGAAAGTTTTTATTAAGATCTACAGAATATATTTTTTCTAGATTTTTCACTCCCTTACTTTAGAATTTAAAGGGGGGGGACACACATTGTACCACTTTAGACGGGCCTATCTTTTAAATGGTTGACTTTGAGAAAAAATGATTTTAGGAACCTCAATGTCATTTTAAAGACCTATCCACACGTATAGGTTTGAAGAAAACAATTTTTTTTTGTTCCATTTCCAGGTATGGGATGCCCCCCCTTAAACTTTTATATTTTTTATTTTTGTACAATATTCGGAAAGCGGTTTTTTGGAATAAAATGGCTGTGACATACGTAAGGACAGACTGACAGACATGGCGAATTTATGAGGGTTCCGTTTTTCGCCATTTGACTACGGAACCCTAAAAATAAACTTGGTTTTTTATAGTATTTGTATGAAAAACAAAGTTATCTTTGCGGTCGCCATATCCCAAAACCTGCTGATTGTGTATCTCGTTCAAACTAATTTTCGTTGTTAGTTTTTATCTTACTTATGATAGTACTACAATAACGAAATACTAATAAAATTAAAAACGTCTAAATACCTAAAGTGTTTGTGAGAGAACAATTATAATCCAGTTGTAATTATAAAACAATCTTTATGTTGTATTAAATTCAAATAAGAAACTGCCTTACGGTTTCGCATTATATGTATTATATTATATTTCTCAGGATAAAACTCAGTAGTTCAATACCTCATTGAAATCGGTCCAGCCGTTTGGTTCCTACAACCAAAACAATACCCACATATAATCGCGCGAAACATCAACACGATCGGTAATTATGTTCTAATCTGTGACCTCAGAGGTCGATGCCTTGCTTACTTCATAGTTACTATGGGTAAACATATTTAGGTAAATGACAGGTGCTTGTTTGGCTCCAAAAAAAATTAGTAGGTACATTTTCGAATCTTGAAGGTCTGTCTTCAATTTTATCCTTGTAAGGCCTTATTTACTATTATTAAAAAATCTCGAAAGATCGCAGATACACGCGAAGTCGGCGCGCGCGTCCTCACCTCGGAGAGGCTCGCGGCCGACTGGCTCTAGATTCAATATGTTTCGAGTGCTGCTCACTTGCAAGTATATTTTTATACGTAACGCGCCGGTAATATGGTACAATATCGCAATCAACCTATTGACCGTATTCTTGCACAGAAGTAAAGGACGTAAGTCGCAAAACTAATTTAATTAATTATGAGAATAAGAATTGGTTTTGAAGAAAATTGTCCTGGGAGATTCTTATAAACCATGTTTTACATTTGATAGTATTTATTTTGTATATGTAACTAAATCTGTTTGAGAGACAAACAAGAAAAATGAAAAAAAAGGCATAACTTTCAAAAAAATAAACTATCGAGCAAATTATTTTCAATTATGTTTCTGTTCTGTGAAACGAAAGAAAAAACATTGAAAAATCTAATATTTAAGTTTGACTTCATTAATATTATTGGTTGATTTACTGTCATTAGGCAAAGTATAGCATTCTGCAGGGAGCGTCCTCTTAATTATTAATTTAATGTAGTTTTTATTATTTGAACTTATAGCAGCCATTGTAATACACACCATGAGTAAATTTCAAGTCTTTATCTATTAAGGTTTGTAAGATCGAGCATAAAAAGTCCCCTCTTTATTATTTAATTTTATTTTGGTTTTATCAGGTTTTTAAACACAAATAGCGAATACCCATGTATGGAAGCGCCATGACAACCCTCAAAATATGTCAATACAAAGACAAAAATATCTGAACAAACCTGGGGCAGCCATCAAAATTAAAAATATTAAAATTTAAATACCTACGCGATAATCTGAGTAATGTGGCAGTTATGTTGGCGATTCAAAACCCTTAATTTAATGCGTCCTTCAAAATTTCAATTCGAGAGTGGAACAGAATCTACCACACCGTACCGAAGGGACGAACGTCTAATGTTTGATCTAGAAAGTAGGTAGAACAGTTTTTATGGAAAAATGAAATTGTTGTTTTTACTATCTTCCTCGCAATTTTTCCATATTTTTGCACCGTTTAAACCTTCCCTGGACTACGACAAACAGTTCAATACCAAAATCAGCTAAATCGACCCAGCCGTTCTCGAGTTTTAGCGAGACTAACGAACAGCAATTGATTTGTATATAGAAAGAAAGAAGAAAGAAAGAAAAAATCATTTATTATGTTTCTTTGAAGTGTTTCACACTTTATATTTTTGTAATTTGTTAAACACAATCCAAAATTTCATCGTACCGACGGGACTTTATTCCGGATGTTGCGGGTTCAAGTCCCGTCGGTACGATGAAATTTTGGATTGTGTTTAACAATTTACAAAAAATCATTTATTTGACATAACACATTAAAATATTTACTAAAACAATGAAACAAGAAAAAACAAGAAACAATGTGAGGTGTCAAAAAGGCTTGTCTCAGCACATATGTCTAGATTTACACCTGGACTAAAATTGTAGTTTAGTCAGACAACTTTACTTTGTTGATCCTTTGTGATAGTGACACTATTTACCGCTAAGTGCGTGAGAACTTTCCTTACTTTGATTATTTACAATTATAAATGCCGAGGAGAAGACGCCCTGACTAAGGGCGTCGAAGTCAATCAAATGTCCGAAGAGATACCTCACGTGCTAACCGCACTGATGACCAGCGAGAGACAGATAATGACAATAATCGTATTGGTATGTCAGAATTGCTTTCTACAGTGAGTGAAAATGAAGTAGATAGGCTTAGAATCCAACGAGTTCGTGCACATCAGACACAACCACAGCAACCACGACACAATGAAATTGAGCGATCCGCAGACGCAGTGCTCCCGTGATCCTGGAACGAGCAGCATTCCACTATGATCCGGGAATAGATTATTGTGCCGAAAAATCTGGTATCAATTGGGGAAATGACAATCATTTTTAAATATTGTAAGGCGTAAAATACAGCGGTGAATCTACTGGATTATGTTGTGCTGGTGGAAAAGTAAAATTGCCACAATTGGTCCCACCACAAGATCCATTACGCTCATTAGTTTCTGGGATGGGAAATGAGTCTTAAACACTTCTTGGCCAACATTCAAAAATACAACAATTCTTTTCAAATCATCATTTTCATTTTCAACCAATAATCACTTGGTGCAACGCATGTTATACGGGAAAATTTCATGCACACTTTCAAGGTGTTATCTTTTTTATATAATTAAGTACCACACGCTGGGCAGGCGGGTTGGGTGATCGCAGGACGTGACTCTCGCACCGGTGACGCTGTTTCCCGTCATCGGCCTGTGGCATTTACTTACGTCGCTTTGAATGGTTATACCGCCTTGGTCGGTCGCCAGAGGCTCTAGTCGTCAGGATGCATTGCGGGCAAGTGAGGACCGCTAGGAGTACTAAGGTGGAGTTGTGCTCCCTTCCATCCCAATCTATATACATAAAAATCAATTGCTGTTCGTTAGTCTCACTAAAACTCGAGAACGGCTTGGCCGATTTAGCTGATTTTGGTTTTGAAATGTTTGTCGTAGTTCAGGGAAGGTCCTCACTTGCCCGCGATGCATCCTGACGACTAGAGCCTCTGGCGACCGACGACGTAACTAAATGCCATAGGCCGATGACGGGCAGCAGCGTCACCGGTGCGAGAGTCACGTCCTGCGATCACCCAACCCGCCTGCCCAGCGTGTGGTACTTAATTATGGGTTTTCCCTATGATGGCACAGACACTAATACAGCGTAACAAGGAGTTGAAGTTAGAGCGCAGTGGCGTGCCATAGTAGAGGCCTATGTCCAACAGTAGACGAATACTAGATGTTAATGATGATGATTAGGGCAGATAATGAGGGTAGAACTGGTTCCAGGAGTGAAGACCACGAATTGGCAAACGTAGGCCGGTATAAAACAATACTCAAGGCAAGGATAGATTTACTCTTAGCAAAGAGAAGTCTTTCAGAAGAAAAAGATTAATTCAGTCAATTCGCCGCGATTCAACCAATCAAATGGCTTCATTCATGCTTAGGATCTGTGTTGGAGTGTAGTTCTCTAATACCGACCGTAATGTAGGACGCCCTGAAATAAGGTCAAACGACGACACTCGCAAAGTGGTGGGCAGTCATATGCAAAATAAGAGCCGAAGTTCGAGCTCAGTGGCGCATATTGGGAGATCTCCAACAGTGGATTGATTATGATGAAAGATATTTAAGGTAGCAGAACAAGCAAAATGCTTGCTTGATGGTATTTGACAAAGTCTGCCTATAATAAATACTTTGGGCATGCAAAACTCTGGATTTGCTCATTATCACACTGCTCCTATGACTTTGAGGCAGAAAGATATTTAAAAAATATATAATTGGGCGACAAACAGGCCAACGGCCTGCCAGATGGTAAGCGGTCACAGCTTCGCCACGGTAAAATTATTATAATTACCGTGCCTATGATAACCTGCAGCACCAGAGGTATTACTGGTGCATTGCACTTGTCTACCATGTAAGACTTTTTAAACTATGTTCTGTTGAAGACTTCCATATTTTTATGTCTTTTGCACTCTGATAATACATTGGAATTACACAGCTGTCAATCAATACATAATTTTGAGAGAAACAAACCTTTTTAGCTGTTATGGCTTTGGATTGTTGGTTCACTGGGTCCCTCTTTAAAGTCTTCTTGGCTGTCGGAGCTGTTGTAGCGAACACTTCCACTGGGTTGCCTATGCTCACATAATATGTGTCTGAAAGCGACAGGAAACCTCTAATATATACAAAGGATAGTTCAGACAAAGCATAGTAAAATATAAAACAGTAAATTATGTTTAAAGAGTAATGCTATGCCTTTACATATGTAAAATATTGTTGATATTATAATATCTCTATTACAATTGAAAATATTTCTATATTGTGTCACAATTTATTATATTTAATATATAACTCCCCGTACTAGGGATCCCTGTGTTACTTATGTGAGACTTAACCCCTTATTATGTGGGACTTAAGTTTATTTTAGTTTGCAATTACGATTGGTGAAGTTGTATGCCAAAGACCTCTTAAATCCTGTAATAGCACAGTTTCTGTATATAGCAAAACAATCTAAATCAACAATCAAAAATAAAGCGGCAATAGACCAATGGATAAGGTGTCAGACTGGCGATCCAGAGGTCTTGAGTTCAATTTCACCCATTGCATTATTGACGTGAAGTCACTCCAGACACAAGCATATTTAGCTTTATATTAAAGTTTGTAACGGCTATTATCACGTAAAATATTTCATTTACCGGAAAATTAACTCCGACTAGTTTCGAACATTCTTGAAGTTCATCATCTGGGAGTTTCGCCTACAAGCCCGTTCGCGATGCTCGGGCCTCGGCACGTAACTGCCTGGCGGTTCGCATCGGGGTGGGGGGGCTCGGGCGGTGTAGGCGATCTTTGTCTGCGCTCAGATGAAAACACTGAATCGGCGTCCGAAGAAGTGTCGCTATCTGTGTCTGTAGGGTTGCGGTGTAGACACACTAAGCTAGTAGTGTCAGTTTCGCACGTCCAGGTAATATTTGTGTGGGCGACACTACCTAACACCGGTTTCCATGACGGCGGTATAGCCCATCCTTCGTCTCTATTGAAGTTTGGACATCTATCAATCTCTATAGCTTCTCGCACCTTGCGGGGAACAAAGAACTTCTCCCGCGACAGCACGGAAGTTTTGTCAAAGCGAAGGTAGTGTCAAGACTCGGAAATATGGGCGTGTTCCGCTACCGCCGACCGAACAGGTTTCTGACGCTCCGTATCCACTAGAATAGCTGAACACATACAGAATGTGTTCAGCTATTCTAGTGGATACATTGCGTCTTGTTTCTCCAATATACCACTTTCCATAATCACAAGGGATCTTATACACTCCTGGGCTCAACGGTTCCCTGTCCTTTAGTGACCGAAGCATGTATCGCAGTTGTCGTGGTGATCGAAAGGTCGTTCTGATATCATATTTTCGTTTGAGGTAATGACTAACCTTGTCTGTTACTCCTTTCGCAAAGAGCAAATAAGCTGGAGACCGCTGTACAGTGTCAGGTTGTACATTTGAGGTCCTACTAGCCCAACGGGTACATTGACGCCACTTGTAGCCATTACTTTCCAATACTAATATATATAATATAATATAATATTTCAAATATTTTACGTGATTATAGCCCTTACAAACTTTAATATGTGTAACTTTCACGATAATTTTAATAATCAAAGATATTTAGCTTTGTTGGAAGGGTTAACAAGAATACTAGTAATGTGCACATTGCTAGTAAACAACTAATTGCTAGTTTACAAAAAAAAAATCAGACAAGGTATTTTGATTCCTGACAGACAAGCACTTGACCACTATATCACTCTTTGATATGGTCAAATAGAAGATGGCAATGAGACAAGGCACAGGACAACTGGCTTTGGTACCTTCCATTATGGTGGTAGGACTGGTAGGGCACTGTCTAGTGTCTGCCTGGCTAGCTACCACCCTCCAGTTGGAAAATGCCTTGCTATACATCTAATAATTTGTCCAGTGAAATTACAGGGCATGTGAGACTTAAACAGCTTTATGTCTCAAGGTAACAGGCGCTCCAAAATTTTGCATGCCACTGTATCTGTAATAGGTAGGCGTCATCGCTTACCATCAGGCGAGCGCTGTGCTTGTCGTGTTACCTTATTTCATTAAAAAAATATATATATATAATTATTTTTTGTTTGATCACTATGTCGCTCGGTAGTAAGCGATGATGTGGACAAAGGTGGTAAACACGCTAGGCCTAGAATACTCCGATTCTCAAGGGCTATGTGCAGCCATAACACCGTAAGGTTATGGTGGTAGATTTTCTGCTTGATGGTGGGTAAGCTACTTTTTGGTAGCAAGTCAGGCGTAACATCGATAAAATATGCTCATACCTATCTCCTACCTATGGGCAGTCGACAGTTAATGACAGTGGAATGTCAGACAGATATCCTTGAGAGCTAGTTCCCATTCTAGTTTGAGCATGCTACTATGCTGACATTGTCATACCAATAGATAGTAAAGTACTACCAATAGATGCAATAGTGTTCAAACACTACAAATATACACTATAAAGAGTAAATTAGTATGTTTACCATGTTGTGGTGAGTTCTGCATACTGGACACTGTGTCTTCTGACTGTACTTCCACTAGTTTATAAGCCACACCATTACCTGAAAATTAATAATATTATTTTATTATATTTCTTATGTAATGTAATAAAATTCTATCTCTCTTCTGTCAGATAACTTTTCCTATCATTTCGCAACAAATATATTATGTATGTATATAAGTGTATTGATTATGTATATGTAAGTTTATGATGTGCATATGTATATATATATATAATATTATTATATGTAACGTTTTTATGTAGTCTATAAATATAATCATTCTAAGTAAAATGTTTAAAATACACACCACCGTCCTTGTTCTATCTATAATGTTATGTCCATCCAAAGGTTGTCTGGAAGAAATCGCTTTTAGCGATAAGACCGCCCATTGTACCTAGTATTAGTTAGTTAAGTCCTATTCAGTATGTATTTTCTAAATTGGTGTCAATAAAGAGTATTTGTATTGTATTGTATTGTATTGTAATAATCCCTATTTTATACAATTTATTAAAGTTTGTATCATCGTGTTATTTGTTCTTCAATCATGCAAAATAGGCTGAACAGATTGAACAGGATGAAGTTTGGCCCGTAGTTTATAGCCTAGATTAACATAAACAATACTTTTTAATGAGGCTGCAGCCATGGGACATATCTAGTAATATAATAAAACATTTATTCCAAAATGCCATTCCCAGAGTCCATTGATTTAAATTTGTATAGAATTTTAGTTATGATATTAATCATCATCATTTTCCGTCCACGGCTGGACGTAGGCCTCTCCTATGGCACACCATTGAGCTTGATCTTTAGCTATTCGTTTCCAACTGCTGCCAGCCAGCTTGGGTATATCATTGCTCCACCTAGCTGGAGGGCATCCTACGCTACATTTGCTGAGCTATGGTCTGCACTCTAGAACTCGTCTACCCCAACGGTTATCAGTTCTACGACAGATATGACCAGCCCACTGTCATTTCAGCTTGTTAATGCTCTGAGCTATGTCGATAACTTTGGTTCTGAAGGATGATTTTGTTTCGTATTCGATCCTTCAGAGAAACTCTGAGCATAGCCCTCTCCATAGCCATAGCTTGCTAAGCAACTTTGAATTGGTGAACTAGTCACACCGTCAGTGTCCATATCTCGGCAATGTAAGTAATAACAGGTAGGACACACTTGTTAAAGCCTGACGTCTGACGTTTTTTTAGTATGGGCGATGAAAAGAATTGACAAAGGTATTAATAATAAAATTAATTGAGGTATTATGTTAGTTTAGCTACTTCCCAGTGCAGTTACTGTTGGTCTTACTATCAAGAACTAGATAACTAGCGTTTGACCACTATCTCGTCTGGCCTGTCCTTTATAATAAACCAAATTTTTATCTTGTACTATGATTACTGATAAAATATTTTGGCCAAATATTATTGAGTGGTTAGTGTATCATTGCCAATTCATGGGTGATTATAACATTATTGTTTTCTGCCTATAGTAAGTATCAAATTATGCTGCACTCTGATTCAAGACAGTCAACAGTAGCGATGGGTCGTTGACATATTTTTCGTTAACGCAACTAGACCGTTGAATTAACCTCCGTCAACTAGTCGATTAACTAGTTGAATTAATTAACTAGTTAATGCTTTAACCATAGTCCATTTCGCAGTGCTCGTATGAATTCAACCGTTAACCTAGTATTGTATTATTCAATCGTTTAAATCCAAATAGCGCTGTACGTTAATTGTATTTTAATTTTTTTATTCAACAATAAATATATTTTGATTTTAAGTAGGTTTGTTTTAGTTTTACATCATGACGTAAATTTCGAAGAAATTTAAATACTAAGTCTTTGCATATAGAGCTATTAATGTTACTAAATATGTACATTAAATACATTATTACCTACTTTTTTTTTTATAAAAAATACCTCCGAAGTTGTAATTCCCTTTTCTACTATAGAGTTTAGCCGTCTAACAACGAATGCTACCGTTCGAAATCAAGTTGACAGTTAATCGCGTTGTGTGCCCCGTTCGTTGATGTTAACCGATATGTTTCTCTATACTCTTGAATTTTGCCGTCTATGGATTCAACTAGTTGATCGGTAAACAATTAACGGTCGAAACGTTGACAGTCGATGGCTTTTCGGTCGGTTTTTTTAACTAGTTTGTTTAATCAACGCCCATCTCTAGTCAACAGTTTTACAGAGATAAATTAATGCCAATTGTTTGTAGAACTAACAATGAACTGAAGTGCATGTAAGGACAACATTAGCAACTGTATATTGAATTCAAAAGCTTTTTTACTATTTTTCTTGTTACAGTTTACAATAAATATTGTTTTTTATTTATTTAGATATTCTACTTACTTAAATTTAATGAATCTGTGCTAGGCTGCAAATAAGTTGTGGATTCTAACTGTGAACTTTCCTCCCCACTGCCTAAAATAAAGCATAATTCAATTATTTAACCTTAATTAAATAATCTTAGGCTGAGGGATATACGCTATAGGTTATATTGGTATAATTAAATAATAATTAGTACTAGTAAGTAAGCACCGGAGATAGGCACTAAAGGTAAACACAAAATAATGTACTGAGTCAAGCTGGACAGGTTGAAATATGGATTTTAATTGAAGAACACTTACCAAATGATCCGTCGTCTTTTATCAAGCTTAAGTATTCAGTCTCGCCACTGAAAACATTAAATAAAGACATCAAAACACTGTACACAACTACTTGCCAACTTGTGAACTAATTCGGTGACCTTCGTTGGCAAAATCCTACAAAATTAAATTATGTAATGTGCCCCATTTAAACACTATTTAACTCCGTAATTACCTGCCATCGAAAGTATTCTCATGCAGTCCAATCTCTGTTTTTACTTTAGCAATTCTTAAAGCTGACATTACGCGTAAATTATTTTTGAATTTTCACAATAGTGATCACGGGGACAAATAAAGAGGTCATGTGACGAGCCCATAGACAAAGTAACCAACGAAATGCCAATTTTCATGATGACAGTTCTTGAAAGTTTAATTAGTCTATGGTCCTTTCGTCTGCTAAATTATTGCCATCTGTTGAGGTATTTTAGTACTAAAATTGTATTTATGGTATGGTGAGGCAGACAGTAGACATAAAAGTACATGAAACGTTTTATATGGATGTAGATGGCGCTGTAAGAGAAGTGGCGAGTTTAGTGCGAGCTGTATGAGAGTACAATATGACTGTATCACAGTTTTACAATCATTATCATATTGCACATTTGCGGCTGATAGCGTATGTACCTACTCGGGCGGCGGTGTCGTCCGACATCAAAGGCGATTCTCAACTGCATGATTGTAAAACTGTGATTGTATGCAGGGCCGGATTAACCCAATCGGGGCCCCAAGGCAATGCAATTCTCGGGGCCCCTTACCTTTACCCTTTTCTTACTTTTTAAAATGTATATTTCTATTACAAAAGTCGAGTTGATCTGATCGACTCCTGCTTTTTGAGTTCTTTAAAATGATGTTAATGAATAGTTTATATAGAATAGTATAGTTATAGATAAGTGATGATCCAGGTATCCATCATGAGACCTCAGCACACCCTGCAGATTCGCAGGGTGTGAAACGTTTTTTTTTCTTGATGCGTGGCCCACATCACCTAGGTCCCTTTGGGCCCCTAGTCGGTGCGGGGCCCCTAGGCAGTTGCCTAATCCGCCTAATGGATAACGGCTCTGACTACTTGTACTATTCATTATTCTGTGCCCTGTCTGTATGGAGGGCAAAGAGGGAGTAGTCGGTATATATTATGTTACTCTTTGGAGGGAGTCCCTACTCCATAGTCCATACCAGTGATTATAATATTATCCAGTGAGTTGTAATTACTACTAGAAATAGTTCAATGATATTGTCTTTGCTCCATACCTCATAATAAAAAAAAGATTATGAAAATTATCTCTCCCTCAACTTTCAAACATTTCTTTCAGACAGTCTAATATCTGAGTGATTGTAAGATGAATGAATGAATTTATTTTAGATTGTGGTTCTAGGTTACAACGTGACGGAATTGTTAAAATTACACATTATCTACCTACTTACAGTGTCAATACGTGTTTCTAGGTCCTACTTAATTAGTGCCTATACAAGCACAAATTATAAGTATATTTGTGCTTATTCACATAGTATTCACGTAGTTAACGTTTACAAGTTTTGCAACCCCAGAATTGATAGCATAGGTAGGTATCTACGTGTAGAAATACATTACCTACGTAGAATACGGCATAATTGGATACGGCATTGAGCGATGATCTCATAAATAATGTTGATTAATATGTATAATATTGACAAGACAGTAACAGTAAATACAGAGACCGTAGGTCTAGCCGGGGGTGACTTATGAATCAAGACCCAAAGGGATTTACATTTTAACAAAAGTTTCAGCGGACTTGTTTGGTAACCTAGGTACTGTCAAACAAGTGCTGTAATAGCCAGGAGCATGCAAAGGCTTTGTCATCTCTTCTACTCTTTGAATACTACCTACCACAGAAATATTAATAACTACCTTATTATTCATATTTCTGTGGTATCTATATTTATTCATTACCATAATCAGCCAGTGTCAGTCCACCTCTGGATGTAGACATCTCCAGAGACCTACATACAAAGTAGGTAATATAAAGCAGTTTTATTTGCTTTTACTAGAACTTCCTACACAGCTCGTAAAGAAGCATTTTTTTAGTGATAGTAGATCATTAGGACTATAAGGACGCTAGTCGTATCTGCTTATTGTTAAAACTGCGGAAACTATTCGAGTGAAATGTGAATATTTACCTTTAAATACCGGCGACATTAGGCAATTAGGGCATACCCCTCCCAATGAGCCGAAGATCGGGCTCAGTGGCTTATCTTGGGACAGGCCTACGTCCAGCAGCGGACTGACATAGGCTGATTATGATGACCGGCTAGATAAAGAAATCAAATTCCGAGTAAAAAATTAAGAGAAGAGGGAGGAACATCCGGTGTCACTCAAACGGTAACTAATTGACACTTGCATTCTGCCCATCCTATGTACCTGAAGGTACCTGAAGACGGCCGTCAACGTAGAGGCTCAAAAACGGTGGCGTAAATTGTTTTCACAATGACTGGCCACAAACGGCGTTGGATAGGGATAGGTGCAAAATAAACTGCCCGAGTGCGAGTCGGACTCGCACACGTAGGGTTCCGAATGAACAAAATTTGCCGGAAAAATTAAGAACATAGTTTCAACATTAATATATATAAATACCGTGTCAATACTAAACATGCTTATTAACTACAACGCCATCTAACGAACTTCAAACACCAACTATGTGAACGTTAACACAAAGGTGTTAGGGTAGGTAATGATAAGATAAATAATAAGGTAAAAAAAGTGTTTTAACGTGTGGGTCTAAGAGTCCCTTCCTCCCTTCCCTTATAGAGGTATAAGGGCATAGAAAACATATTAATACTACGTGTAGGGGAGGCCGGGGTTCAAAGTGCCGGGGGCAGGTTTTTCCGATTGAAATAGCTCCGCGAAGAAAAGAGATAGCAATAAGTGTGAAGTGCATCGCGAAACGTCATATCATCGCGCCATTGCGTCAGTCATTTTAGTGACGGTCTGCCCGCGTGTTAGCGTGGTAGTCGATTGGTGACACTCAAACATCACGTAAGTAAATTTTTTCGTCATCATACTTTTTGGTCTATTTCAATCAATTTTCTAGCTATTTGTGTGTTACTTGCTATTATCTGTCGAGCAAACTACAGTGATTAACTTTTTAATATCGTTTTTGGCTTTTTCAAACGTATTCTATCATAATTGGATGTTACTTTAGAAAATGGAATTTGGGGTTCCAAGTTCCTCTGGTGGGGGGGCTAGTTGTTCCGCGGAACAACCTGCCCCGTAACGAACAAGTAAATAATAATAAGTAGGTTATAAGTTTAGATTATTGATCTCAGTAAAGTCATTGCTATAAGACTGAATTAAGAAACTATAACTCGAAATGTTAAAATTTGTTATTTTTTGTGTTTTCATTAAAAGAAATAATTTTGTTTTTTTTTGACAAGCAAACGTTTGTCAAAGTTGATTGAGTAATATTAAAAATGTTTATTATTCTTAAATCTATTAATTAGGTTGTACTACACCATTAACTGGTAGTTAATGCTTGTTATTATTTTATGTTTGCAGTTATGTTCATTACATTTTTTAAATTTTGTTGAAAAGTTTGTAAAAAACATTAAGATTTTGTACTTTTCTAAATAAAACTCTAATAAATATTCAATTACATATACCTAATTTATTTTATATAATACCTTCCCAAGTAATACTACATTATTAGGGACTGGAGTTGATAAGCGGAACAACTTACCTCAGCTGAGGAACAACCAGCCCCTTTGTGGGGCGAGTTGTTCCTTGTCGACTTTTTACAGAAAAAATATCCTGAGCAATAATATATGCTTAATTCAAAGAACTTAAGTTTACAATTTGAAACAAGGATAAATTATGCACCATTTTATATAGGAATCGTTGATTTTAAACATTTCTATTACATTTATATTGCCTCCGACTCCAAAATCGGAACGTCGAACCCCGGTCTCCCCTATATGATATGATAAGGGGGTCGCGGGGGGTCGCGAAGCCTCAGTAAAAGAAAATAAAACTGGCCAAGTGCGAGTCGACTTTTGTCTCGCACACGGAGGGTTCCGAACCGCAGTATAATAATATATATATATATATGTATTATATTATATTATATTACCGTGTCAATACCAAACATGCTTATTAACTACACCGCCATCTAACGAATATCTAACGAACTTCTAACACCAACTAAGTCAACGTTAACACAAAGGTAGATAATTAATATTATTTATTAATAAATTTAACAATCGTTCATAGATGGCGCTATAGTATAAACACGTTTTTTGTATGAGGACCTCTTTTAATTTTTAACGTTGTTCTGGTTTTAGTATTTGTATTTTTGTTGTTATAGCGGCAACAGAAATCATCATCTGCGAAAATTTCAACCGTCTAGCTATCACGGTTCATGAGATACAGCCTGGTGACAGACGGGCAGACAGACGGACAGACGGACAGCAGAGTCTCAGTAATAGGGTTTCGTTGGTACCCTTTGAGTTCGGAACCCTAAAAATGGGGAAGACCTTTGCCCAGCGGTGGGATCAAATAGGTCAATAAAATAAACTGGCCAAGTGCAAGTCGGACTCGCACTCGTAGGGTTCCGTACCACACCACAGTATTTTATAAGATCGAGCAAAAAATACCACTGTCATTTTTCGCCTTAATAATTAATATTTAACATTTTATTTCTTATAACGCCATCTAACGTCTAACAAAGATATTAGGGACCGACATTTCAATAAAACGCTATCTATGGGACGTTTACCTAACTAAGCATTCATAAGCCGAAAAAACACGTTTCTTGTATGAGGACCCTCTATTATTTTTAATTTTATTCTCTTTTTAGTATTTGTTGTTATAGCGGCAACAGAAATACATCATGTGTGAAAATTTCAACCGTCTAACTATCACGGTTCATGAGATACAGCCTGGTGACAGACGGATAGACTGACAGACAGACAGACAGACAGACGGACAGCGGAGTCTTAGTAATAGGGTCCCATGTTACCCTTTGGGTACGGAACCCTAAAAACTACAGTAAGTGCTTTGTCCTGTTATCATTACAAGGGTAGGTATAGAAAGGCATGGTATACCTTCTGGTATTGCAGACTCCTTATTTGTGGTAAATAGGTTAAAAAGGTTGAATGATAAAGCGTAACGCTGTCCGTCCCTAATGAGCAAGGATGCTCAAAGAAAGGACGATTTATGGCCGTTCAGGACAATGACGGTCTTCAAACATTTTAAACAGATGGGCAGCGAACTGAAAAACGGTCAACGTCATAATGAAGAGAATTTACTTGAACAAAAGGAAAACTGGAATGACTTAGAGGAAAATAAATAAACCAGAAATTATGATTGCAAAAATTTATGACTTTTGATACTACGTACTAATATGTATTTTTTTCACAACATATTTGAACTGGATATTATACTACGAATAAATAATTTACAATTTTTTCACTATTTATGAGCTTCATGGTATATATCCGGTTTAAATATAAGGTTATAGTCGCAGATTTTCTTGTTGATGGTGTTAAGCTACATTTTGGTAGCAAGTCAGACAGAACATCTAATACTTTTACCACCATGGATGAACACCCGTGCTATGATTTGATCCAGCGACCTCTTGCTTCGAAGTCAATCCATCTATTCTTTATGCAGTTTACTCCAACAGGGGCTTTATTCAGTATGACCAATGAGATAACGCGTTCCTTAACGCGCCACGTTACGTTATTGAAAAATTGTATTCTGTATGCCACACGATAGGTAAATTATACAAAACGCGCGCGTTACACGTCCTCATATGTCACGATATTTTGACAGCTCAAAACGCGCTCTTATGAGCGCGGTAGGGTAAGGTTATCCTTACCCTACCGCGTTTTAATTGGCATAGAGAATACCATAACGGAGATAACGTAACACGGCACGGTAAGACTTTTAAATGTTCATACTGAATAAGTCCCCAGGGCTCTCAGTTTCATCATCATCGACCACCAACCAATTTTCTGTTTCTGCCAAACCTATCTCAGGTACCTACTACAAAATAAAATTCCATGTAGGTAATTTTCTTACGATTAATTGTTTATTCGTAGATTGAAAGGTACAGCATAGGTACAGCAACAAGCATGTTGTAATCCCATAATTACGATACACAACCACAACAAGCAAGGCGATCGCCTGATGATAGTTTCTAGACTTTCGCCTGTGACGCACAAAACTTTGGATTATCAGAATTTTGCACGTCACTGTTAATTTGATAGGCATTGATAATTTAACAAGGCACTGGACAATAGATTTAGACTTATCCTTACAGCCCAACTATCCTTCCCATCTTCATCAATCTGGCTAGCACTCAGTGCCGGATTAAGCAAGCGTGGGGCCGTAGCAAATTCTTTCAAAGAGCCCTTGATCTACTATTGGTTCCTAAGAATAAATCTGTTAAAAAAACAATTCAATACTCAGTATGGTTTATTTGCCATTTATAGGTTACAATTTTTAGGTTTAAATCCGTCCGCGCGGGCCCGTAGCAATTGCTACTCTTGCTACGTGGTTAATCCGGCACTGTTACAGTTTTACAATCATAATATGATTGTGATATGATTGTGACTGTTAGCTCTATAAATCATGCCAGAACTTGATGAACCGATTGAAGATTTGACTTTGTTCGGTGGGGGCTCCATTAAACCATCAATGGTCATCAATGTCAGAACCTTCTTAGGAATATTACGTGTAGGATTAAGATCTACCGACGCTGGTATGATCACAATAGGCGTGACGAAAGATTTTGAAATCCTCTTCCGTAATGTGGGAACACATTTACTATTCACGAAAAAACCTTTACTTCGGTAATAAACTTAAGTTTAACGAAGTTTAAAGCAATTTTTCTAATATTTTATCAATAGTGCGCTGTGACGTCACGCATAGGTTAATGACTTTTTTTTTTTTTAGTTTATGCCTTCACACGATTCGTGTATTTAGCCAGTGTCAAGTATTGAAATTGAAGTTTTTATGAATTTTAGTCGTAGAGATGGGTCAAAGTCACATTTCAGGTCAGATGTCAAGTAAAAGTCTAGTCTAAGTCATACCTTCAGTAAAGATGTGGAGTTTACTGAAGATATTCAGTGGAATTTTGGTGAGAACGCAAATAGCATGTTTTTCAACATTGTGCTGTTTCCCTACACTCGCACACATTCACCGGCACTTAATGGTTAATAATCCACATTTATTACATATTAACACGCGGAAGAAAACAAGTCTTAGGAAAAAATACAATGAGATCACACACACTTTTCCACGTTCTGTGATTGGTGTTTCAATGAAAATGGCCGATTGCAGTATGTTAATGTTTTATTTTATTAAACATCTTAATAATCTCAATTTTTTATATAAAACTAAACTAGTGTTTTAAATTGTTTTAATATGTATTTTCCCCTAAAATCATTAAATCTTAAGATTTTTCAATACTGTCGTCATGCCTATTATCCCCATGGTTTCATGTTAAGTACAGCCGTCTATAGTAGGGCCAACTTAATAGATCACATTTTACATCTGTCAGTCTTAGCTTCCTAGTAAGGTGACTTGCTTTAAAACATCGATACAATTGATGAATCGATACGCATCAACACAAACAAGAATGATTTTAGTTTGATGATATTCAAAATAACCAATTTTTCGGCTGCTCTAAATGGGAAATAAAATTAGTATTAAAATATTCAGTGTTATTTACTTGTTTGTTTTGCGTTAATATGATATTGATAAGATACATTAACACAAATTATACAAATCGGAAATTGTACACATTCAGACAATTTTATATGTACATATTTATGGATTAGAATGTAGCTCCATAGAAAAGGGCCCAGTTTAATAAAAATATATTTAAATGTACTTATGGTTCAAACGTTTAGTAGTTTATCGTTAGTTTTTTAACCTAAATATGTAATATCACCATGATTTTAGTTCCTATTCAATATTTTTTGTATTTTTTTAGTCAATGAATAATATCATGTTTTAATTACAATCACAGTGTCGTTATTTAAAATATAGTTAAACATCCTATCGACTGATCAATCCTTTGGTTTTTTTTGTTACCATCCCTAGTGTTTATAAAGAAAAAGTGTTCACCGACGTAACCTTGTTGTCATGTTTAGTTTTTTAGAACAAACGCTCTTTATTATGTTTAAAATGAATTATTAGTCAAACTAAATCTTTAAAACGCTTTCTTTTGTAATTATTACAATAAATATGTATTTGTAACTGAAAAATGTTAAGTAATTAAGCAGATTTATTGATTGATATTAATTGATTAATTAATTATTAAATATAATAATTAATATAATAGTTAAATAATAATTAATTAATTGACTTTGAAAAAAAAAACAATTTATGTACCCGTCATTACAAGGTCACGTTGTTGAATTTTGATGAAGTGTCAAATGCGTGGATGGAATTAAGGTCAAATGTGATCTATTACATTGACTCTACTATAAGTTTATGTGTTTATTTATACATATAATGTAAATAGAAATAACAACTTAGCTAAAACTTATTTAATTATAACTATTTAACAGTCACGTACCCTCTACTGTTTAGGGCGTCGCAAACTTGTAGTTTTTACTTAAAAAATATCTATACAACGCGCCTATAGTTCGAGGGTGCAATTGATGCTTACAACCGAGCTAACTACTCTGCTTTACATCTCGATTGTGAGGTAAGTAGAAAAAAACCGGCATTACAAGAATAAAACATTTTATAAGTTAAAATTTACAGTGAAATATATGCTTTTAACATTGAATAAATGCACCACAAACTAGATGGCTGCAGCTTTTTTGATAGCTCACTGAAGTATGTTAAGAATACAGTCTCAGATAAAGACTTTACTCGTTTTTCTTTTCGCCACTTCATGAACTTGTCGTAAGTTTTCAAATATCTCTCTTTAGAACTTTCAGGCAAAATATTGTCAATTGCTGCTTCAGCTTCCATTTTCATTGAATCGGGAGTGCAGCTTATTTCTTCATCACTTGCAGAACTCATGTTTTTTTCCTAATTAGAACGTAATTATAAAAAAATCCCAAAAACAAACAATATTTAAAGTAAAAGTTTTCTATTCCCGCCTTTTTTCATCTTATTTTTTTTTAATTTTTTCAAGAACGAAATTGACCATCGCCGTTCGATATTTAAAATTGATGACTATTATACTCATACGAAGACAAGGCTGAATAGCGAAGTGACCTCTTTTGTCATTGGGCTGAATGCATGATGTCTATTGCCAGTATGATGGTTAGATGTACGCGAACTTTTTGAAAGAGTGAAGAGTTTTTTTTTAATTACTTACCGCCCTAGGGCTTTTCTAGCTACATTATTACCCTAGAGCGCTAATTGGTTACCTACAAGCCCCATTTGGGGGTAATAAGGACCTACTTACCGAATATGAGAGATGTAAATAAATTAAAATACCTATTGCTTGCTCATTTCATGCAACTTCGTATTTAAATAGATAATTTAACCTTTTACGTGTTTAATAAACAAAACTTTCACTCAAATATAACTTTTGTTTTCTTTGTAAAAACTATAAATTCTCCATTCTGTACCTGGCTAAACGCTACTCGCGACAAACAAAAAAAAAGAAACCTCATTCTTTTTATTCTATGGTCGCCATTGTTAGATGGAAATCTAATGAATTTTTCCCGCCATTGCGAAAAAAAAATTCACAACTCGTTTTCACTGATGAAATTATAAACTTTAAACTTTCGCGATTTGAACACATAGTTATAAATATTAATGGGTCCCCGAGACGATCAAGTGCACTTGACAAGTCTACGTGCTGGAAGTGAATATTGATCGTTTACAGCATTACTTGACAAGTCCCGTCAAGTGATCTACGGGCTTGACCATACTTGACAGAAATTTTGATTGACGGCACAGATCGGTAGGGTCGATAGGCGAGAGACTTGACAGCACCTTCAATAGTCGTCAAGTCGCCCATCAAGTCGCGTCAAGTCCCTCGTCAAGTGAAATCGTCAATCACGTGAGACTTGTCAAGTGCACTTGATCGTCTCGGGGACCCATTAAATAGACTGATCAGTCGTCTCGTGACCACGATCAATGCAACTTGGTCGAAACGTCGAGTAAATAAGATTTATGTTTTAGGCGCGATAAGTCCCGTATTTTAATATTTATATGATAACGATGAAATTATAGTTATTTATTAATTGAAATGTCTACAAATACTAGTTATGAAGAAAATTATTTATGTTGTACACCGCCCGATATAAGATGTGAAGCCCTTTGAATGTTATGGAAAGTGTATTACCTGAAAACTCCGAGGTAAAATATCTATTGTCTACTATACAAAATGATTTTTGTATTATTTTCTTCACAAGTGTGTTAAAAAACGTCGTATGCTACACGTGTGTATAGCATACGACGTTTTTTGATGATTACCGTCCTCGGCTCTCTTAAGAACCTCACCTAACGGCTCGGGCACAGATTATATAATAGTTACTGGCTCGGGTCTCAATGGCGCCTCAGCGGTAATCACTACATTACACACTTGTACCATAATGTACTATATCACTTAAATGTTCATTAGTGGTATAATAATAACATTTAACATTTAGTAGAAACAGACGTAGTTTATGTATATGTATTTGCCAGTCGAAGTAATAAATTCCACCCACATTTTGCTAAAAGAAAATAATACTCTGACTCCCTCTCTCTTTAAATATTTATCCACGATCGTACGGGTAAGTAAATAGGTGTAATGTTTGGCTGTTACCTTTTATTGCAAAAAAGTTGCGAGCATCTGGTTAATGTACGGGCCGCCATTCAAAGGATATAATACCCAAGATATATTTATTTAAGCTTTAAAATGCGAGTGGACCAAGGATAATATTTGGTAACTGCTACGTATTAGTTTTCTGATTTAGAATTTGAAAATATGAATTTTTGTATGGCATTCTAAAGTACCGACTATAAAGTATTTTTTTATATCATATAGGCTAGCGTTTGGCTACTTTCTCGCCAGGTGGTAAACGATGATGTGGTCAAAAATGGTCATCACGCTGGGCCTAGAATTCTCAGTTTATTTTTTCTAACTTTTTTTTATAGGACACTTTGGACTGACCGAGGAGTTTTCAGTTCGATTTTTTTATTTGAAACATCTATTGAAAAATTCCAAGACATTATACAAGTGAAGTTAAATAAAAGCTTTTAAAGATAAGAGACCATTTTTATTTTAATCAAAAAGTTGTATTTCCCATTTGACGCAACTTATTCCACTTTTCACTTTTAATTTATGTTTGTACCAATGGTTGTGTATAGAATCAGGAATCATTACGACTTTACAACACTGTTTGTCGTCTAACATCTTATTACAAAGTAAGTTACCTTGTCTGAAAAATATTAATAAGGTATCGATGTTTTCATCCCTTGACATGACAAGGGTCTCGTTATTTTCACGATATTTTATTAATATCGGTAAAATACGTTTTGGTGACAGGGTGCCATTGTTGCTTGTTAGTTGGTTGGCATTTTTTGTTCAGTAAATATTGCGTAGCGTATTGTCACATGTATTGTACTATGTTCAGCGACGTATACATTTTATTTGTCTACGATCGTTTTTCAACAAGGAGACGGATAAATCATACCGCAATATTTATTTATTTTGTGCATTGAACCATGTTTGGAAGATTTAAATATGCCATAATTTAAGATCATTTACAAAACAAATAAATTATTTAAAAAAATAACCGACTTCATAACCACAAACAGGCACTCAAAAGTTAAAAATAAATTACTTAATATAATTATTATAAGCGCTACCCACTTATCTATTTGAAGTCGGTGCCAGCCAAGTCTATTGGATAGTAGATAGATACTATGTATGTAGTAGTAGTAAGTAGGTAGATACATGTAGGTAGTATCTATCTACTACCTATTAGACTTGGCTGGCACCGACTTCAAATTGATAAGTGGGTAGCGCTTATAATAATTATATTAAGTAATTTATTTTTCACTTTTGAGTGCCTGTTTGTGGTTATGAAATCAGTTTTATTTTTTTTTGAAAAATAATTTATGTTACCCTTTTTAGTGCAAAACAAGTTATTAAATTACATGCATCTATGAAATTTCGTGTCTGGGCCGTTATACACTGACGGATATATACTTTGTGAAAATTTCAAGTATGTACCTATTACGGTTAAGAAGATACAGATCTGTAAAGTGCGCACATATAGACACACGGACGGACGGACGAACGGACAACAAAGTCTCAGAAAGTGTTCATTTAGTACCCTTTGGGTTCGGAATCCTAAAAAAATGACTTTAAATGCCGCGCTAGTGAAAATATTCACTAGTCATAATAATGTCATCAAGGTATCAAAGGACAATGTCCAAAATGGCCCTGTGCAATAAAAGCATCTGACACACACGATAATTAATTGTCTATTTTATTACAATAATTCCAAATACTTTTATAACACGGACTAGTTGTATTCCAAAATGTATATTAAAAAGTATTATTTTGCGATTATTAACATTAATTGCCGCCATATCGCCCACGTGTACTGAATCACTCTACTACGTTATAAGAGTTGGCACTTCCCTACATTGTTGATACCCGAATTATGAAAGCACTGTGTAGCCAACCTAAGACGTCAATTTAAGTAGGAAGTTTTGAGAGCACATTTGCGTAAAGGCTTGACTTCTAAGCGAGAGGCCACTGATTCAAATCATAGTACGACTATGGATTGTAAAACTTTGGTACGGGTATTCATCCGCAGGTGGTAGGAGCAAATTATGGGGATGGGGGAGGGGATGGGGCAGGGGAGGGAAGGGGAGGGGAGGGGGAGGGGAGGGTAAGTGAGGGGAGGGGGAAGGGGGATTAGCGTGGTGTGGTGCGGTGCGGTGTATTTGGGATACGTATGTGTCTTATTAGTTAATGCTACCCATAGACACAATTCCACGCGGACGAAGTCGCGGGCACAGCTAGTTTATTATATTGATGTTCCGCCCGACTTGCTAACAAAAAGTAGTTTAACGCCATTAAAGAAATAATCTGCCGCCATAACTTTACGGTGTCTATGCAGCACACAGTCCTTCAAAGTCAGAGTATTCAAGGTCGAGCGTGTTCACATCATCGCTTACCCTCAAACGAGAAAGTGGTCAAACGCTGGCCTATAAGGGATAATAAAAATGTTTTTAACTGTTTATATATTAGTTTATAACTGGAATATGTAAATAATATGTATATGTATATACCTACCCTTTCAAACAAAAAAGATATCCAAATAGGATAACAAATGCCGAGTTCTGAGGTAACAAACATTAAAAAAAAAAACAGGCGAATTGAAAATCTACTCCATTTTTGGAGTCTGTTAAAAATGGCTACACTAAACACTATGCCGGATAAACCTTTATCTTTTTATCTGTAGGCTAAATTCACCCAACCATATGATAAGACAATATGTAGGTATGTTATCTATATTTGTCAGCAGCGGCAGAAACCTTTTGGCCAGCTAAATCTTTCTCTAGCTTAAGTACCACAGAAATATTAATAAATACCTTATTATTCATATTTCTTTGTTAAGTACCAACAATCCCTAAAATATTTTCCTTTATTTCTTCGAAACCATAATCAGAAATGACAGAATAGTTACTCTAAAATAATACCCATTTCCTTAAGGAAGATATCTATTGTGATCCGAGCGCTAGTTCCAAATTGATAAATCCACAAAATTAGGTAGACGGCTGGATTGGGTTATCGGTTTCTTTACCCGCTACCCTTTTAAATTATTTGAACAGTAGAACAACTTGAATCCTAATCTTTTGTATGCCGGTGTTCCAGACATAATGAAAATTCTATTATGTCTCGTATGGATCCGTCTTATTGCACACGAAAGGTTAACTAGTGTTTTCTATACTATCGTGGCTTTTAAAACTTTTATACTTTATAGCAATTATATTCTTGTAGGTTATTCATACTTAACACCAAGTATGCGCAAGTCTAAAACAAAGGCACACGAGACAAAGTAAATGCTAGCTTTAACTGTTTAACACATCTTCATTACATACAGTATTTTTCTTGGATTCATAAGTCTTAAGTCAAATCTTTTTTTCCGTATCAGGTACTAATCACAGTTAAGTACTTACCAGTAATGCCTGCAGTAAAAGAGGTGCGTGAGAAGAAATGCTACGAAAGATTTCATCGGAGATATAGGGAGAATACAAAACTCTTAACACATGTGCACCTTCACCGTTAACACGCACATGTCTTAATTTTCCCACAAATACCTTAAACATACATACTAGTAGTTCTGTGAGAACAGTAGACCCCGCGTGTCCTTATAGAATAACCGACACTTTCCCCTTTCCCCTGGCTTATCAAAGCCATTTCAGAGTTTGAGAGCTTTTGCCAAAAAATAGGGATATCAGTTTTAGCGATTACTCGCGTTCCCTATTGGTCCTAAGAGTTTGAATCTGGTGTCTACGGGTTTGCCTGCCTACCTGAGCTCGTTCCACATTTTACAAATAAGGGATAATGATCCCTTGAATCCCGAGATGTGTCCGTTCAGGTCTTTCGTCTCAAGTTCAAGTCTCGATAATATGTGGATGAGTAGTTCACTTACTACAACTCCTCTGTAAGTTTCCAGCCGGTCTATTGCGACGGAAAACATATGAAGGAAATAGAAATCCCAGTGGGATTATAATGGAATTTCATCCGCAGACTGTTTCCATATTCCATGACTGTCAGGTGGATTGTGAGAAATAAAAGAGGTTTAGAATAATGGAGAGCTACTTAAATGTTTCCATAAAAAAGAAACATATTTTCTAAAGCTGTAGTTCGTTTACTTATTATAATAATAATAATAGCCTTTATTCAGACATACAATATGGATTACAATTACATTCATTAATTTAATTGAATATAATACTAATAATGTATCAACTAATATGTATATATTTAATTTGTTTCATTCTATTTGCAATTACATAATATTAATTATTGGTTTATTGACACCTGTCTGTGTGCCTCTTGTTGGCAAAGGCCTCCCCCAGCTGTTTCCATTTCTCTCTGACATTGGCTATTTTTGTCCATCCACCACCTGCTATAGCTTTTATCTCGTCCACCCATCTTCTTAGTGGCCTACCTCGTATCCGTTTCCTATGACTGGTGTACCAGTGCATTGTAGATTTCGACCACTTTTCTTTACCTCTGATGGTATGTCCTGTCCATTTCCATTTGAGTTTTCTGATAGTTACTGTGACATCTTTTGTTCTAGTAAATTTCTTTATATTGATGGTTCTTAATCTATCAGAAAGTCTCTTTCCCATCATGCTCCTTTTGACAAGTTTCAAGTTTCTTAACATGAGTTTTATTGAGTGCCCAGGTTTGACAGCCATATGTGAGGACGGGCAATATACAAGTGTTGAAAAGTTTACGTTTAATAGCCATGCTCATTTCTTTGTTCTTCATTACCTCTTTTAAATTCCAGTACTGCTTCCATGCATTTCCTATACGTCTATTAATTTCCTTGGATGTAAGGTCTATGGGCGAGATTGTTTGTCCCAGGTAGATATATTCGTCTACATAATCAATTGTGTTATTGTTCAAACTGATTGATTTTTGGTGCCCGTTCGTCATGGCCTTAGTTTTTTCTGCATTCATGATTAATCCTACCTTACGACTTTCTCTATCCAGATCATTTAACATGGTTTGCAGATCTTCTCCTGACTGTGCCATGATAATCAAGTCATCTGCAAATCTTAAATGCGACAGGTTTTTACCATTAATTTGCAGCCCACATTTCTCCCAATCTAATTGCCTGAATACTTCTTCGAGATTCGTTTACTTATTAGCTTAGTATTAATCTACTAATAAAACGAAATAGATTGAAAGTGATGTGTAGATGCGACCAAAGATTGAATGGAATCGTTCGTGTGTAAGAGATAGTAAAGAGACGAGGGGCTGGTCAATTCTTTGGAGTTACTCCAAGTTTAGAAACGGGAAGCTGAAAAAGAAGTTTGCTCTTAAGATAAGGACACTCAATGGCTTTAATCACAAATCTGCTTGTAAAATATTTGCATGTATATCATTTTACTTTTAACTTAATATGCCTCTTTGTGTCTCAAGAATTTAAGGATGTGATCCCTCAGTCCATCTCTCTTATGCACACTTCAAGATTGTACATTTATCGGTCAACACACACTTAAGCGAGTAAGTCAATTCCTAGGTACCCACGTATGATGGCATTGGCAGCAAATAGCTTCATGCGGTTTAAGGATCCGCGGATCGTACTTATTGGACTAATTTACAGACTCAGGCAATAATTTTTATGCCTTAGCATATTGAGCCGTCTGAGTACACAGAAACAACAATACTTAAGCTCCGATCTGTTTTTGTTACGAAGTGAAGCTATTTGATTGGTTTAATATAGCGCTATTTAACCTATCAAATTGCTGGAGTGGAGCGCCCGAGCATTGTTTTAAATAACAGGTCTTAGACTACCAAGGTTTTTTTTATTGTTTTATCGATGATTCAGATCGCATATAATAAAATGTATGCCCGAAATGAGAAAACTTTTGATAGATTCTACTAGCATATGTAACAACAGAATTACTATCTACTTTGTACTCAGTTTTTAATTCATATATATTTTTATTTTTATTTTGAGATAGCATCCATAAACGCACAGTACTGAATCCTTTAACGACCACTTTAGGATTTATCTGAAAAAAGACATCCGATGCGGAAAGAGAAATCGAACCGGAAGACATAACCATGAATAATTCAACTACCCGCGGGCGTGTGTTTAAATACTGCAGGGGAATTGCAATGTGGAAAATAGTACTGGAGAATATAATACAGGAGGGATTTTTAGAAGTAAGAAACGTTAAAAAACACGAAGAACAAGAAGGTTTAGGTATCAGATGATTCATACATGTCATCTATTGGTTCGTAGAGTTTTGCCATGATGTTCCGAGTCAGCTAGTAAGGAGAATAGAATGGGTCAGTTACCTACTCCATCTGTATTTGACAGATGCCCGTTGTTCAGTGACTCGTCTCGATAGTATCTGCTACAAAAAAACGATTCCATCTTTGACTACATCATCATTACCTCCAAACCATGACATGGAATCCCAGAAATATTAATAAACCTTATTATTAATATATCTGTGCATATAATTCACGCACGTGCGTTAAAAACACACCGACTTTGGAAGCGACAGTGTAAATATCCTCAAGTGGTAGGAACATATTATATCGATGTTCCGCCTGACTTGCTACCAAACAAGAAAATCTGCTACCAAAGTTCCGTCCACCGAAAGTTCTGTTCTGCTATCAAAAATCTGTTCCGGCAGCATAAAGCCCTTGAGAGCCAGAGTATTCTAGGCCTAGCGTGTTCACCATCTTCTACCACATCATCGCTTACCACTAAATGAAATAGTGGTCAAAGAATACCTAGCTATATATAAAATAAATAAGTTATTTTTCAAAAAAAATAATACCGACTTCATAATCACAAACAGGCACTCAAAAGTGAAAAATAATTTACTTAAAATTATTATAAGCGCTACCCACTTATCTATTTGAAGTCGGTGCCAGCCAAGTCTAATAGGTAGTAGATAGATAATACCTACATGTATCTACCTACTTACTAACCTACATGTACCTACTTACTACTACTACATACATAGTATCTATAAATAGATCTATAAATAGATATATAAATAGATAAGTGGGTAGCGCTTATAATAATTTTAAGTAAATTATTTTTCGCTTTTGAGTGCCTGTTTGTGATTATGAAGTCGGTTTTATTTTTTTTGAAAAATAACTTATTTTACCCTTTTTAGTGCATAACAAGTTTTAATTAAATTACATGCATCTATTACATTTGGTGTCTGGGCCGTTATACACTGATGGATATATACTTTTTGAAAATTTCAAGTATGTACCTATAACGGTTAAGAAGATACAGATCTGTAAAGTGCGCACATATGTATAGACACACGGACGGACGGACGGACGAACGGACAACAAAGTCTCAGAAAGTGTTCATTTGGTACCCTTTGGGTTTGGAACCCTAAAAAAATTGACTTTGAATATTATCACTTTAGTGATTTCACTAGTAATAATTATGTCATCAAGGTATCAAAGGATAATGTCCAAAATGGCCCTGTGCAATTAAAGCATCTGACACACACGATAATTAATTGTCTATTTTATTACAATAATTCCAAATACTTTTATAACACGGACTAGTTGTATTCAAAAATGAATATTAAAAAGTATTATTTGCGATTATTAACATTACTTGCCGCCATATGGCCTACAGAGTACTGAATCACTCTACTACGTTATAAGAGGCACTTCCCTATATTGTTGAAACCCGAATTATGAAAGCACTGTGTAGCCAACCTAACAACGGAAAGTATTATTTACGTAGTAACTATTATATAATATGTGGTATTATGCTTATAATTTTTTTTTTACAGTGTTGGTTGGTACAAAGTACGTTCATAATTCTGAGTTATTTAATAATGTATGCAGTGTCGCGGGACTGAAATGGCCGCCATCTTCGGCAACGTCATGTCATGTCAAAAAAAAAATCTTAGGTGTGTTTAAAAAAGTTTGCACCCTAACAAGACTTTGCCCGGTAGAACATTCCTGTGAAGACAAATTATTTATATTTATATATAATTATTTATTATAATTATTAATATATAATTATTTATTGAGGGTCCGGTGGCGTAATTGGGAGAACAGTCGGCTTTAATGCCGTGGTACCGAGTTCAAACCGCCGTGCACCAATGAATTTTTCGATCGAAAAATATATGTGCGCTTCTCACAGTTGCCCTCCGGTGAAGGAAAACATCGTTAAGAAACCAACAACCCCCGCATGGTGGTAGGACATATCTAATGTCCGCCTGGCCAGCTACCACCCTCAAGTTAGAAAATCTGTCGCCAAACATCTTATATGTTCAGGCAGCTATCCTTGAGAGCCAGTTCCCATTCTAGTCCACTTCTCTATCTTCGACCGCATCATCACTTAGCAACAGGTGAGATAGTGGTCAAACGCTAGCCTATAAGATATTTTAAAAAAAAAATATATATTAACCCCACCTTTATTTCTATCTCGCTCACAGTTACCGTAAGAATATCTGTCAAAAACCAAAATCAACGAGAAGAAAGATGTAAAAACATTATTCAAGGTCATATTTTTTAGTCTTCAAAAGTATATGCAATAGCAACCTCCTTGTGTACAATCTTCTTGGGACTCTTCTACTAAAACCAGTACATTCTCCTATGTTTGAGGTATTTATCTCCATATCTCTAGAGATACTTATCAGATCTCGATAAAATTAAAATGGGACCACCTCGGAAACGTATCCTACCTATTAAAAAAGAATCATTTGGATCCGTTCACTATTGACGGAGAAATCGCGTAACATACACAAAAAAAAAAAAAAAAAAAACATTCAGACGAATTGAGAACCTCCTCCTTTTTTGTGAAGTCGGTTAAAAAGTAACTAAACTATGTATATAACTTACGTTTACAATGGGCCGCGAACCAAGCTTTAGCCAAGTTTATAAACATTTCCACGAAAATATATGTTTATATAATAATACTCTTTAAGTACTTATATTTACTGAACCATCTCTTGCAGCTTCGAGAAATTTCATAAGACCTATAAGAGCTCCAATAATTTCAACACAAAGGTCCTTTATAAGAAACCCGCATTGCTAGGAAAACTTTGAACTCGTACAAAGATAATCCCTCAACTTTAATGCCAGCCATTTCTTTGAGCTCTCAAGTTTTGAGCAAAACGCGCCAAAGGGCGTATAACGTAACTCATAGGAAAAACCTCAGAAAAAAATTGTTGTCATTAATCAAATGCGTCAGAATTTTCCCCTGCCTCTAAGAAAGAGGCATTATCATCCCGTCTTCCGTAAAGCATGTACAATGATGATACTTTTATATTGAATTGTATTGAATAAAAACAAGGGTGTCGGTGTGAAAAATTATACAATGATATAGGACCTTACCTTACCTAATTTACTACATATAAGTTCTTTAATAAAATAATAGTAAAACTAATGTCATATACTCGTATCATAAGGTGCACAATCACATGCTATACTTTACATATAAAACTCGTAAAACCCGTAAGAAATAAAAGGCTTATTTATTTATCTATTATAGGACCTTACCTACACAAGAATTACAGGTAACCTTAACCAAAGATTTTAAATGAAATGGAAAATATTCCTTTATAGTCTGGCCATAACTGCTGTACACTCCCTGAGGTATGCGCGGCGAGGTGGGAGCCGGGGAAACAGACTGTGGGGACGGCAGACAGACGGAGCGCGTCCCCCCCGTCATAGAAAAGATAATAATACTACGTACCCCCGTCTCGCCGCGCGCATACCCGCGTCCCCCCCGTCTCGCCGCGCGCATACCTCAGGGAGTGTACAGCAGTTATGGCCAGACTATAGCAAAATTGTCGTTTATCTAATGTCATCGCTTATATCGAGAAGATGATCTGTGCAGGGTTTTGATACAAAATAATCCCCGGTCAAGTCGAGTTAGTCTCGCCCACCGAGGCTTCCGTGCCAACTTCTTAAGCTAGGTTAAAGGACAAACTTAACTTTGCAGTTCGATCTATAGAAAATGTATTGCACGGTGCAATACATTTGCACCAACCGTTTGTAATAGTAATTTTTTTGTTTGTTATTAAACTACATATTTACGGTTTTCAGATTTATTCCTATATAGTGGTTCAAGGCCTTGCTTATTTTCAAAAAATAATTAAAACTCAATGTAATTTTACAAGAATATTGTACACAATCTCGATAGAAGTTCTCTTTACTAAGTAACAAGTTCATGCAATATAGAGCAGGCACAAAGCCGCCCGGTGCGATTGCATTATGTACTAACTCTGGCAGGTGCATTTAGCTTAGTTCAGAGTTCTTGCAGTATAATGGATACAGTTAGGTGGGAGCCCATTCTCTCGACATGTACCTATCTGTATAATATAGGAATATAGATTCAGATGAAATCTGGCACGCAGATAGTTCATAATCTGTATATATTCATAGGATAGTTTTTAACGCGTGTGAAGCCACGGGGAACAACTAATATTCCAATCAACACCAATATAATAAATATCTGTTTGTATGTGTCAGTTTTGTCAGTTTGTATATTTATGTGTTACTTCTTCACGGTTAAACGGCTGGACCGATTTGACTGACATTTTCTGAAGTTTCGCTAATTTATTTGACATAGGCTATTTTTAACGCGGGTGAAGCCGCATGGCGCAACATCCAATGTATCTTATATTTAAGATTATGTATCTTATCTATATCGCACGGTACACAGTGCGGTAAATAAGAATATTTTCGTAGAGCGGCCCCACTGATAGTACTCGTAGACGTCGTAGCACGTAGTATCGTAGCCAGTGTGGGAATAGACATCATATAACTTGAAAATTGGTTCAATGAAAGTTTCAATTGCAAAACGTCAGCTGCAGAACGTCAATTGCAAAGCATCATCTACTACAAAATCTAATAATAATTAAAAATTAAAAATACAAAATTAAAAGGCAAAACAATTTCACAAGAAAGCTTAGTTCTTTATCTAGAAAAAAAGTGAAATACAGATACCTATGTAATTCTTTAGTGTAGACATAGGTATCCATTTTATCAGCTGCCAGTATCGAGTTATCGGCTCGAAAAAAGATTTATAAGTAAAAGCCGCTAAGCCTTCGGGACCGTATAAACAGGCTGGATAAAATCAAAGCCTTGAGCTATTTTTGTGCTCTTTGAACAGGTACCGCTCGATTGATTTAGTGATATTGGCATTTTGTTGGGACTGGCACCAAATATTAAGGTACAGGCTCAGTATCTTCTTTTTAGATCAACTTCATAAAATGTATTACGCTACAACAGTCACACGCAACCTTTTTATCAGATTTTATTTAACTAGGTAATTAAGTTTTCCGAGTCAACAACCCGTTGTGCTACCATTTGCTGAAATTCGATTGAACTGAAATTTGAAGGAATGTTTGGCATATTTATGTAAAATCGGTGACAATTATATTACGGTACCATCAAGCTGATTTGATGATGGAGCTGGAATATCGGCATTGAAACTCCCTGAAGACAAATAGTAAGACTGTAGAGTTTCGGCTGGTATGTTTTGTAATCATGAGTAGGCAGTATGACATGAAGACGAGAGTCTGTATACAAACATTGTCCTTAATTTTTTTACATTCAACTTATTAAAATGTACTATGTAACTTCTGAACTCTGCATCTGGTAACCAAAGAATAAAAAGGGCTGGTCTTGAGCAGTGAGGTATTCTGCTTTGACACAAAGGACAATTATCAAGTTGACAGGCCATTGTCGTAAGTTTTTATTTTTATTTATAAAAAATATTCACGGCATACTTCCGTAGTAGCTTATCGTGTTGTCCTCTTTAAAATACGTGCTGTATACGACTCTCCGTAGAATGTACTAAGTAGTTATTTCTGAATATAAAACACGCTTAATATTTTTTTAGCGAAGACAACACAGAAGGCATATGGTCACGTTAAGATATAAAGATACAAAGATATTCTCGTACTCACTGCACGTAGTAACTGGTTGTAATACTTGTATCTGTGACCTCGGCTTTGCTGAGGAAACCTCCTTCTCCATGTAAATCTTGATTATAATCACCCCAAGGAACGGTTTCCAGTACACGACCCTACACGTTCAAATAAGTTCCCTGTAAGGCTGCGTTCATATTAACCCTAGATTTTTGGACACACAATAAGTATTATTAGGTAAGAACTCAATTAATTGACAGGAATAGATAAACACTAAATATTTTATCTCTTCAAATAATTCAGACATCTCATTAATCATGAAAAACTCCTGCAACCACTACTGCCGATTGCAATTGGAGTCCTATAATAAATGTATACCTATGCACGGCTAGCGGACTTTGAGGGACGTCACGGTGAGGCAGGGCATTTTAAATTTGACAACGCAAAATTTGTTTCAATCTAATTGTAATGAGATATATATATATATGTAATATATATATTTTTTTAAAGCTTAAAAAAGATTATAAAGTTCGTTGGCTGACGTCAAATCCACCTCGATGCTCTGCCCAGCAGTTTGCCGACGAGCGTTTGCTTTTGGATAATATATCTAGTTACTATTGGTTATGTACGATTTCACGTTGTCTAATTCAAAATGCTCTTCCATGCTGTCCGCCAATAAGAGCTGGTTATGGTTTCGAAACATTTTGTTAAAAACAAATAAGGACGAATATGTGTAATTTTTTCTGAAAAAATGTGTGAAATACTATTTGTTAATTTTTTCGTTCCAGGGAAATATGCACTAATGGGAAATAACACAGGATCACTCGCTGTACTTATCTGAAGATTGCCTGAAAATTTATCAATATCGATCTAGTTGTTTTGGAGTCCATAACAACACAACACACACATCGATCGTCGATGTACTTACTATATATAGATTATGATTGTTTAGATCAGTCGTTCCTCTTAAGAGACGATGTTTTACAAAGCTGACAAATTCGATAGTCTTGTTTGACAAAGTGTAGTATTTATGTATTGAGCAAGTTAGTGCTATAAGTGTGAACATCGCTTTATATGGGAGCGCGACCACGTTACAATGCTCGATTCCGTCATTGATGACGTCACTCGACGCCGCCCAGCGATACTGGCTGTTATGGGCTTGTTATGACGTAGCTATTTGTGTGAGCCTTCGCCTTTATTTGTATACGCCTAGTGTTCGCGTTGATTACATTTTATTGGTTATGGTTAGGTAATATCCAAGAAACGCAGTCAGAGAAATGTAAAGAGAGCCTTATGATTACAGCGCTAATGAAGCAGAAAAAAGGCACGTACGTGACTCTCCGTTTACCTTTTTTGATCATTCTTTGGTAATATAATAATGACTTGCATTTTTTATGTAGAATGATACTTTTTGTTGTAGTTGCAGTTATTTAGAATAGTACTTGGAAGTAGTAGGAAAGAAAGGTGCGGGTGTTATCATCGAGTTTTAAGTATTTCAGTAAGGGGTTAGGTGGGTTTAAAAATTTCTTTTTTTTTCTTATCTTATTAAATAGTACAATATGTTCAAAATATTCTTCTAAGATTTCAAATCGATCCGAGTAAAATTCTAAGAGATAGACCCTTCGGAAGTTCCGCCCATCAGGCTACGCAGCGCTTCACAGGTATATGGGAAAATATTAAACGCGTTTATCTCAAAACTCAATTTTTAAAAGTCGGTGGACCGGATCTCTCGAAAAGTTATGATGCGATTTTGTTCAAATTTTGCACACATCTTAGCAATAACATTACCTAGTCATTGAACGAAAGATTTTTTTTTTTTATCATAAAAAAATTTTTTCGAGCGAATACGAAGCGAATGGCGAAAATTTGACCAAAAAATGTGTTTTTTTGTTCTAAGTCTGTCAAAAATTCAAATTTGGATTTTTTTCCTTCGTCCAATAACGAGATTTATCCATGTTCTAAAGAAATAATTTTGGTTTTTTGATTTTAGATAAACCAATATGATGATATACCAAACCATGAGTTATGATGTCCACGGCAAGAGCATTTTTTTTGAGGCGTCAAGGGAGATGAGGTACCAACGGCTGTGTTTTCGGAATTTTTAAATAAAAATTTCACAAAATACTGTATAAATATGTGTCTTTGATATGCTGAATTGTTTAAATAAAATATGTGATTGTATATATTTTAAAAAAAATTGTAAAAATACCCATTTTTTGAACCTCTGAAACCCACCTAACCCCTAAGGGAAGTCCTTATGGTATCTTGATTGGAAGCATATTTCGTAAAACGGTGTGAAGCCAACAATTAGTAACTACGTCTCATGATGACGTCACAAGAAAGTAAAATGGCACCTCTTGTACTCTAAAGGTACGGCCACACCGCGGCGTCCTGCGATTTGCGGGCGCGATCTCAGTAATTTTCAATTGTTTTCTGATCGCGTTTGGTGTGAACCAGTCGGTACAAATACTACTGAGCTATCTAATCGCCGCCTAGATCGCGCACGCAAGACGCCGCGGTGTTTCCGTACCTTAACTTTCATGTACAAATTAAAGCTTGGTAACCTCGTTGAGACGTTATTTACTCCGTTATGACATTATACCCCTTTTATGTGCATTTAGTTGAAATTTCGTTACATACCATAAATATCCTAAAATTAATATTCGTAGAAACTTATAGCAATCGAAGCTACTATTATTTTCCTTCTAATATATTATTTTTCTACGGCTATAGCTGAATGTAGATTAACTTAGTAACATATGTGTCGAGTCCGCTACATCGCATAGCTTAGCGTTATTTTAGCTCTCAGGCGTAGAAATGTCCATAAACAATAGATTACATATTTTCATTATTCATATTCTAACCGCACGCACGGGCATGATAAAATTCAAATTTAGGTAAATCTACCTCGACGTAGACGTGCATTGAATATTAATAACGCTTTCTTCATAACTGAAGGATTTGTAGAAATCTTTGCTGACATTGCCGGGACGTGGTTCGTTAGGTTATTAAAATAAAGCTACCTTTGCTCACCTTTCTCGAATTTCGTGGTGAACTGTGCTTGACTGCGAAACCTTTGGCACAAGTACTTATTTGTGTTATTATTTTGTAGCCCACGCATTGTTAAGGTACGGCCACACCGCGGTGACCTGCGATCTGCGGGCGCGATCTCAGTACTTTTCAATTGTTTTCTGAACGCGTTTGGTGTGAACCAATCGGTACAAATACTACTGCGCTATCTGATTGGCCCCAAGATCGCGCACGCAGGACGCTGCGATGTGTCCGTAACTTTACAATTATTGCCGTTGAAAAACTACCAATTTTTAACCTGCTTCACAAAAAGAAGGAGGTTGTCAAATCGCCTGTATTTATTTTATGTTTGTTACCTTAGAATTCCTATGTTTATTAACCGATTTAGAAAATTCTTATCTGTATGCTTCCCGTTTGGTCCCATTGTAATTTTATCGAGATCTGATGAGTATCTCTTGTGATATATGATAGTGATAGTGATAGTGATATTGAGAGAAAATTACTAACGCGGTACTTGAAGTCGGTTTTTCGTTTTTTAAACGATCTTAAATTATATTTTCTGGTTCGGAATTACTACAGGTTAATAGATAATTTATTAGAGGTACTATCAGATAAGCGTGTTTATTGTCTTTTACCTAATATTTAAAAGTAGTATGATTACCTACTAGCAAACTTTTTTTAATAGAATTTTTAGTAAACATTTTGAAAAATGCGTCTATGAAAAATATAATGGCTTATCACTTGTATTGATTGTAAATTTTAGATGTATAGTTATCGTGAGTTTTAAATCATGATTAATTAACAACCGAAGAAGAAGAAGCAAGATGAGCAAGCAGTGGTCGTCGCGATTTTGCTGCGTAAACTCCCGAGGAAGTGCATCGGTCATGCTCGAAACCTAAGTCAAGGCAGTCGACAAAAAACGGTAGTGAGTATAACAGTCGGTAGTTTATCATTAAATCGTAAATTGTAGGCCTCTTACAGACAAGCCTGAATCGTACAATTATGTATTACAAATTTGTCCTGAAAATGCGAATCAAAATGTAACATTGGTTAGCGGTTGAGTTTTTCTCCTATAACTTTAAAGGACATTTGGAAAGTTGTCGGCATTTCTGTAGGAATTAAGTGACTTTCGGGACATAATCGTAAACAATGTGGGGCTTGTTAACGAGTTGACTTCCCTGTTAACGAGAAAGTAATGAACTAGCAATGGGCCCGTAACATTGTAATGTCTGCGACCTAGAAATCGAAGGTTTCTTTTGGTCGTAATACAAGTGAGTACCTACCTAGCATTGGAAAGGCTCTTTTAGATTTAGGCACTTTGTTTTCTATTTATGACGTCAGTAAAATTTCCTGACTAAGTCAGAGGCATTCAGTTTTTTAAAATTATTTTGACGTCATTACATCGACTTTAGTAAAATATTGTATTAGTTTACCATTTATAATAGGGAATATGCATGAAGCTCAGATTTATTGGAAATATTTTTTTTTCGATTCTTTGTTGTCCTGGAGTTATATGTAAAATCTTTTTTTTATTTAATTCCATTTTATATGCTTAAAATAATAAATTAAAAATGCAATTTAAGCGAGGGAAATTCAAGTTTGTAAAACAGATTACCATTGGTCGAATCGAAAGTTGACGTCATTATGCACAACTCCACGTGATAGAAACATTGAGCGCGGGAACATAAAAATAAATGTATGGTGTGGTCTTATTGTATTTATTTCCTAATATTGTGTTTGCCGCGAATTACTGTGCAGAAATGTATATTATTAACCATTTAATATAGATAAAAATGAGTACGAGATTAGAGAAACTGTATAATTTAATAATAAATAATAGTTTAAAAAAACTAAAAAAATACGCTTTTATAGAAAATACAACTAAAAAATAGAAAATAAATTTTAATAAATTTGAATTAAAAATAATGTAAGAAAAAATTATTTTATTGTAAAAAAAGCGTGGGGTGCTTTTCAGGATATTATCAAAATAACCCTTCTAGTCATATCTGTTCATAAAATATTATAATAATACTATTTTTCTTAATTGAGAGCAACTAACTGCTTTACTGAAACAGTACTTCTACTCGCCAATAGATAGGTGGCGCTGCGCTTTTTTAAAACTTTTCTTTAATGTTTAACTTTGTTCTGTACTTAGTATTTGTTGTTATAGCGGCAACAGAAATACATCATCTGTGAAAATTTCAACCGTCTAACTATCACGGTTCATGAGATACAGCCTGGTGACAGACGGACAGACAGACAGACAGACAGACAGACAGACAGATGGACAGCGGAGTCTCAGTAATAGGGTTCCGTTGGTACCCTTTGGGTTCGGAACCCTAAAAATAATTAGACTAATTCCAGCAGTATTTTATTTTTTTATTATGTTATATGGATGTAATGAGTGAAATAAAAATATTAAAAAAAACATGCATATTCCCTATTGTCGTCGTTGGTCGTCCAGGGGTTGGAATTCACCAAGACCGTTATTTTGATTAAAAATATATTACCCCTATAATCGTTGTATGTATTTTTAAAATATTTAAATATAAGTAATGGAGTATTTGTGCACGCGTGTAGCTAACTTAGTTGTAAAACAGAATCTAATAGAGCCAACTGCTTTTCTTTAACCAGACTCAACTAGACTAAAATTTAACTAAAACTATATTTTATTTCAAAGACAAGTATAGCACAGCACTATTTTTAGTGCTATCAAATTAAATTCAGCTTTTTAAGTAGTAAACGAATCGGCGACCACTAATAAAAATGTATCCTATATCCATCTCCATACTTTTATATAACTATCTGTATAGTATAGAATCTTTAGAATTTCTCGAATCGCGAGTTTTCCTATGTTATCTAATACTATAAGAATCTTTGTCCTGACATACTGACTCACTGAATGACTGACTGACTGACTGACAGACAACGCACAGCCTAAACCGCTGGTCGTAGAGACTTGAAATTTGGAGGGTATATTTGTCTTAGTACGTAAAGGTGTACTAAGAAAGGATTTTCTAAAATTCACCCCTTAAGGGGCTGAAATGGGGGTTCAAAGTGTGTATGGAGAAACAAGATTAGATAGTCCTTTCTATCCGAAACTTCACACAAGTGCTCAAGTAAAAAAATAAGTAAATACGTGTTTCAGGTTTTTTAGAAATTCCACCCCTAAGAGGGTGAAATGGGGTAACAAAGTATGAAAATCAATATTGTTTCAGATTTAGCTGAAATTTGGCATGCAGATAGTTATTACGGCGTTAGTTACCTCTGAGAAAGGATTTTCCAAAATTCACCCCTGAAGGGGATGAAACGGGGGTTCAACGTTTATATGGAAAAACAAGATGAGTTTGTATTTTCTATTCGAAACTTCATACAAGTGCTCCAGTTAACAAATTTGTAATAACGTGTTTAAGGCTTTTTCGAAATTCAACCCTTGAGAGGGTGAAATGGGGTAACAAAGTGTGAAAATCAATATTGCTTTGGATTGCGCTGAAATTTGGCATGCAGATAGTTATTATGACGTTAGTATCTTTTAAGAAAGGATTTATCAAAATTCACCCTTGAAGGGAATGAAACGGGGGTTCAAAGTTTGTATGGAGAAACAAGATAACGTGTTTAAGGCTTTTTCGAAATTCAACCCTTGAGAGGGTGAAATGGGGTAACAAAGTGTGAAAATCAATATTGCTTTGGATTGCGCTGAAATTTGGCATGCAGATAGTTATTATGACGTTAGTATCTTTTAAGAAAGGATTTATCAAAATTCACCCTTGAAGGGAATGAAACGGGGGTTCAAAGTTTGTATGGAGAAACAAGATAAGATAGTCTTTTCTATTCGAAACTTCGCACAAGTACTTCAGTAAATAAATAAATAAGGAGGAGGTTTCTCAATTCGACCGTATATACAAGGTGTGGTTTTGCATTCTCGCCATATTTGCAGGGGTAGGTATACTCCATGTATAGAACAAGAATCAGTAAAAAAATATATCAATTGAATGATAGAGCCAGCTGATAGAGCGGCGGCGGTACACGTCACTGACCGCCATAGCACAGCTGATCGCTCTATCAGTGTCATAACGTCATCAACGTATGTGTGTACGCGCTTGCGCAGTTTACATGGTGTTTTTCTGATATTACTCGGGGTGAATCTGAAAATCACATAATCGTTTTATCAAATATCCGGGTATTAATTCACGGGCGAACTTTAATAATATTATTAAGTGATAAAGGGTACCCGTTACAATCGACTATGCAAATATGGCGAGAATGCAAAACCACACCTTGTATATATATATATTAGATTTTTTTTGTTTGTTCGCAGATAACTTCGTCGTTAATGAACCGATTTTGATTATTATTTTTTGTTGGAAAGGAGATATCCCCAGTGTGGTACCATGGTAATTTTATCGAGGTCTGATAAGTATCTCCAGAGATATGGAGATAAATACCTCAAAATTGGTACTGAAAATTAATAGCGCGGCATTTAAATCGGTTCTTTTTTAGTTTTTTAAACGATCTTATTTATTATATGTATAAACTTATAGATTTATTTAAGTACTTCTGAAAATAAATGAGTAAATACCTACGTGTTACAGGATTTTTTCAAGGGGTTGGTAAAAAGGTCTGAAAATCAATATGGTTTTTCGGGATTTATAAATATTAATCCCTATTTCCCTTAGTCACGCAATAACTTGAGAATGGGTGAACCGATTTGGCTTTTACTTCTTTGATGTCTTTCATGATAGGAAGGTTTTTACATAATAAAAGTTTTAAGTAAATAAAATAAGTCTTTAACACGGGCGAAGCCGCGGGGCACTTTTAGTTCCTTATATTCTTACAAAAGTCTCACAAGATTCGCGATAAGGTGCCATATATCGTCTTAGAACGGCTTACATTGTCACGTCTCAGAGATATTTGAAACAGCTTTTTAACCGACTTCAAAAAGGAGGAGGATTTTCAATTCGACCGTATATATGTTTTTTTTTGTACAAGACTTGCGATAATGCGATAATGAACAGAGAATAGTCATTGAAATTAATAAAATAATGTAGTTACGGTATGTAGTTAATGAAGTACGAGTACCTTATATTTGCATGTCTCTACATGCAAATATAGATAAAGGGTGTGTGAAGTAAGTAGAGTATAATATCTACTAAAGTCTACTTCGGTATCAGGACAAACACCATATGTCAAACGTTGACGTCTACTGACTAAGCACTAAATCGGTATCCTCAAAGAATGTCAACTCAAATATTATGTTTCTTTGAAGTGTTACACACTTAATATTTTTGTAAATTGTTAAACACAATCCAAAATTTCATCGTACCAACGGGACTTGAACCCGCAACCTCCGGAATAACATGTTCCGGTGCTTTGCCAATTAAGCCATGGTGCGAAGTAACGTTACGACGAAATTAGTGGATTGCATTTGTTAACCCAATTATACATTGGTGGCGCCATCTATGACTACTTATTACGTAATTTAATCATTCGGAAGAAATCATTACAGTTTTCAAATCCGACGAGAGATGTTGCACTGCGTTAATCAAATATTATGATTCTTTGAAGTGTTACACACTTAATATTTTTGTAAATTGTTAAACACAATCCAAAATTTCATAGTACCAACGGGACTTGAACCCGCAATCTCCGGAATAACATGTTCCGGTGCTTTGCCAATTAAGCCATGGTGAGAAGTAACGTTACGACGAAATTAAAATATTAAGTGTGTAACACTTCAAAGAAACATAATATTTGATTTACGCAGTGCAACATCTCTCGTCGGATTTGAAAACTGTAATGATTTCTACCGAATGATTAACTTACGTAATAAGTAGTCATAGATGGCGCCACCAATGCATAATTGGGTTAACAAATGCAATCCACTAATTTCGTCGTAACGTTACTTCGCACCATGGCTTAATTGGCAAAGCACCGGAACATGTTATTCCGGAGGTTGCGGGTTCAAGTCCCGTTGGTACGATGAAATTTTGGATTGTGTTTAACAATTTACAAGAATGTCAACTCGTTGCAGCGGATCAGCATCTCTTGAAGTGGTGCCTCTATAAGCGATTTTATAGCAACGATATAACAATATGCAAAATTTTACAATAAAATTACCTGCTCGTACCTAAGCTACGCTTTTAACCGGTGGTTTGGATGCCAGGACTGTTATTCAATATAAAAAAATATGAACGTAAATTGTTAAAAATTCATCGTACCGACGGGACTCGAACCCGCACCCCCTGAATAACACGTCCAGGTGCTCTGCCAATTAAGCCACGGTCCGTTTCGTCGATGCGACGAAATTAGTGGATTGCATTTTTTAATCCAATTAAGCATTGGTGGCAACTATGATCGTGTTGTGTTCTCGCGGCGATCCGTTGCGTGACCATGACCATACTCAAGCAGAATAATCGACGTCTAGAGGAGATTGAACGGCGATATTAGAGAGGACTCGTTGCAACACACTCGCTTGTGGAGGTACGCTTGAGAATGCCTCGTGTAGATGTGAACCCTTCTAAAAAATGTCGTTAAGGGTTCCATATCCAAAGGGTAAAACGGGACCCTATTACTAAGACTCCGCTGTCCGTCTGTCTGTCTGTCTGTCTGTCTGTCCGTCTGTCACCAGGCTATAGCTCATTAACCGTGATAGTTAGACAGTTGAAATTCACAGATGTTCAATTTCACAGTTGGTGTATTTCTGTTGCCGCTAGAACAACAAATACTAAAAACAAAATAAAGTTAAAAATTAAAGGGGGTCCCCATACAAAACACGTGTTTTTAAACGCCATCTATCTAATTAGTTTCGGCAAAATGACATAGATGGCGCTAGTAAACGAGCCCCGTCTTTCTTGATCGCGACCAAATCAAATATTTTTGGTAATATCAATTAATCAAATATATAAGGTTGAAACTCTGGTATGTTTCGTATTGTACGGAACCCTCCCTAAGTGTGCGATAAGAGACGCGATGCTGACTTGCACTTGGCCAGTTTTATTCTATCCACTTAACTGCCTACATATTAAGACAAGTCAGAGAGGCCAAAATCGGCCAGGACATGACATTTTCACTTACAAACAGGATTCCTTAATCTTTATTACCCACTAAATCCAAGGTAATATAAAGGGCGATGAAATCGTGTCGAGTCATTCGTGATACGTAGCTACCCACAATAACCATCCCCTACTATTGCTTTACATACATAGGTATATGTACAGCCGGGTGATGCGGTAAACCCACCAAATAAAAAAGAAGTAGACATCACATTAACATCTTTATAAGTTGCTAGGTAGTTAGGTATTCCGAATCCCAGTTTGATTTGTAATACACGTGCTAATAAAAAGTCTAGTACTGAAAAATATTTTATTCAAAGCTTAGCTTGCATAAGATTATGACATTTTTCTTGTCTATTCCCGAATATCCCCTTCTAAAGTCTGTTTACAGTAATTTTACCTCTGAATCACACGGAGTATTTAATGCTGAAATTATCTTATCTTATTATCTAGATTATCTAGGCTGTGGAGAGTGAGATCAGCGTCCGTGAACCGTCGGATGTCGCGTCAGAGCGTCGCCAGAGAGACGGCAAGGCCGCGCCGACGCCATCGAGTCTCGGCAGCGACAATGAACTTGAGAGTACAGAGTAAAACAATATTTGATACTGGCTATACAAGCTTACAATGTTTAAATATTTCTACGGCGCTATTGATTGAACGTACGAGAAAATTTTCATTTTGAATTTTCTATCCTATAATATATATTTTTTTAATATCTTATAGGCTAGCTTATAGGCTAGCTAGCTATGAGATAGTAGTCAAAACTACTATCTCACCTGTTGGTAAGTGATGATGCGGTCAAGATTGTAAGCATGCTAGGCCTAGAATGGGAACTGGCTCTCAAGGATAGCTGCCGGAACACATTAGATGCGGGGGTTGTTTGTTTCTTAACGATGTTTTTCCTTCAGCGGAGGGCCACTGTGAGAAGCGCACATACATTTTTCGATAGAAAAATCTATGAGCGCACGGCGGGGTTTGAAATCGGTACCTCTGGCATCAAAGCCAACCGTTCTCCCGATAACGCTTCAATAGTAATATATAGTCTCATACATAATAGGTATAAGTCCGTCCTATATAGTTCAGAATATATAAAGAAGGCAGCAAGACTTCATAACTTGGCAAAAAGATAGTTATAAGTAATTCCGAAATATTTCTATCTTGGATCGAAACAATATTTTCACTGTCGTTAAAGCAAGTATTATTTAGATTTTTTTTTTATCCGAGACGATAGATGTCGATACTTTTCAAACTGAATAGGCAAGTGAATGACCACTATTTCACCTAATGTTAAGTGACGGTGGTGTCCAAGATGTAGTGGATATACATACATACATACAATCACGCCTTTTTCCCGTTCGGGTCGGCAGAGACTACTTCTTTCCACATGCTACGATCCTGACATACCTCTTTCGCTTCTTCCACTTTCATGAGTGTCTTCATACATGCTCGCCGGTTATAGGTTTTTGACTTTTGACTTGGACTTTTTTTAAAACGACTCCGATCTGGTCGTGATACGTTCGCCTAGGTCGGCCTCTACCGGCTGCTCTATTCCCACTCGTCTCATAAAACTGTTTCGTCAGTCTATCTTCATCCATCCTCTCTAAATGTCCAAACCATTTAAGTCTTTCATCAGTCATCTAAGACTTTGTCACTACATCTTCTTAGTAGATGTATTTATTACTTAGTAGTAGATATAGAGATATTATGATATAATAGGAGAGACGTTCGCCCAATAGATTCTGAGCCCTGACACTTACCACTAGAGGCTATTTATTGATTCGCCTTTATTTGTTCCCAATTGGTATTGGTATATACATCGAAATAACATAATCTAAAGAACTTAAGCTGTCGAACCCACGTAAATGAAACCTCTAACTCCATTGAAACAGTTGTTTAGTGAATGGGCGATGCTAATCAAGGGCAATCGACTCACCTGAAATAGGGCTCAATCACAGAGACCGGATTTATAACCACTCCATTGAAATAAGGAGAGCTTTCGTAGATTAGGTAAGGTATACCTACTTATCTTCGTATACGTATAATTTGGGTAAGTAGGTATAAAAATAAAGTATTGCAATATGGTAGATTTTTTTGACATGGGACCGTGAGTGACCATATACTGAATAGCAAGTTATTCCCCTGTAGTTGCAGTGAAACGTTCTTTAAATATCTAATTAAATACTATCTATTTGGCCACATTTTAAGCTGTACTTGTTTCACAGTTCACAAATCAGATATTGTACGTGTAAATTACAGGATATGTTTTTTACATACCTATTCAATTTTCAGAAGCAGCTGGCACCAGCATGGAACATATTGTGTATTTCCCTGTTCTGTGGAAATAACCGATGTTTGAGTACTATAAAAGTCTTAAATCGTGTGATGTTGGTGTTATGATTCATGTAAATTGCCTATTTTTTTCAACTGGCCGTCATTTTTTTTCAATTTCTGTGACAGTAGCGCAAAATAAATTCAAATATCGGCCAGTCTCCTCATAACGTTTTACTGTAGCTACTAATGAAGGAGACCTGCCCTCACGGCCCTATCTCAAAGCTTTAACAAAAATAGGTAATAGTTCTGTTATTGTGGCATATGGGCACCGTATGCCTAGTAACTAAGACTGAAATAAAAATGTTATAGCACTTGCGGTATGGTATGCTTACTATACTAGAAATAAGTATAGAAATAATAACATATGTAAATGTTTTAACAAAGTTATTAAAATTGATAGTAATTTTGACCAAGTTTTAGAGAACACAGACAAGATGTCCACAATAAACATTTTAAGTATGACTTGATGCTACGTTCAATGAGTCAAACAGGCATAGTTTTTGTTCCAATTTATGTAGATGACACCCTACATACTTGACCTCTAACCGACTCTATTTTGCTACACAACCTTGGGCCCGTGTCCCAATAAATGTGCAACTAATTTCAAAGACACATTTTCTTTAGGGATCCTGCTTGTATTGGGGACCAGGATACGATGGTGGTTTACCAGCAACTTGGCAAGACGCAAAATGACGCAATCCAGTGTTGTCCCTTGACACACGAAGATGGAATTTGCTGTTAGGTCAAAGGAAAATGGATTCAATTTTGTTAGTCTTAAGGCGTTTTTAGAGGTTTTATTCGGGTGGTTTGTATTCTCTGTGTGCAGACATGAAGGCGCCTTGCAAGGCGTCTGTTTGTCGCGCTATGAGATGAAGTCATCTACAGGAGGATGATAATCGATTTACTGGCACAATATCAGAGATTCTTTGGGTGCTGAGGAAAATTGAACTCTAACGCTTATAAGTTTGGGAAAGTGAAATTTAGCGACCTTATTGACTTATCGAAGCTTCTCGACTATTGTTGGAGGGTAAACGGCTGACCGGTTTTTATCTTTATTGGGTTTTATTTACACTACAGCATGAACTTACTATAATATCGTTTTAAAGCTGCGAGACATTTTCAGTTTTGAGGTTTTTATCTGAATATCTCTAAATATCACATCATCCATAATATTTTGATAAATGTTTATACTTAAAATTAGTTTAATAACTAAAAAAACCGACTTCCATGCCCCGCGAGTCAATTTCAGTAGCAAGTTTGAGACATTTATCGTCATATCTCTGGAGATACTTATTAGATCTCGATTAAATTACAATGGGACCATTCCAAAAGCAAACCTTACCGATTATAAAAATAATTATTCAAATCGATTCACAATTGACGGAGTAATCGCGTAACATACATACAAAAAAAAACATACAGGCGAATTGAGAACCTCCTTCTTTTTGGGAAATCGGTTGAAAAAGGACTAACCTTGAGTTATTACTAACTCATTCTTTAAATTCAGTGGACAATTTTGTGGAAAAGTCGATTAACATACACAAAAAAAGAAACTTTTGAAAACACCTAAAAATATCTTGAGAATAATTTTACTGACTTACCTACGAAAAAAAAAGTACGATTATTTGCGTTATAACAATGAATGAATGAATGCGCTAGATTCGGTATGAAAATAGTTATCTGTGTAAAAAAATATGCGATTATTTGCGTTGCAGTAAGAATGCGCTAAAACATGTACGTGCATAATTTCATATTAAAATATGTTCTATGTATATTTTGAAACTACTAAAATTGTTTTGAACCGCGTACAAGGGTGTACTGAAAAAGTGGGTTCGTCGCCAAGCATTAATGTAATATTCATACGCCACCAACGCTCTTTGACAGTGTAATCTCGTCTAACTACATGAATTAAACATTCAAACGTTACACACGGCGGAAACTTTTACACATGGCGATTTTTGTAGCTCTAAAGTTGAGGACACTTAATTACAAACGGATGGCACTGAGATGGTATAGCAGCATATCGCTTTCTCCAGTACAATTAAACCGATATAGCAAAGTGTCAGATGTTTTGGTAGACACCAACATCGCGGCAGTTTCAAGTTTTCAAATGTTTATAACTCTACACTAAGGGCTTTATCATACTAGCGGATTGCGAGCGTCCTCAAAGCGGAGCGGGCGCGCAACGGATTCGTTACGGGCGCGCTACGAACACGCCGCGCATGCGCAGTGAATTCGTTGCGGACGCGCAACAAGATCGTCGCGAATCGTGCTTTCGTTTTCGTCTCCGGCGTCTCCGAAGTAACAAAGCCAACAGCAGTGTTTCCTAGTAGGAATCCATTTTGTTACTGAGTTTATTGTACGTCGCTAATTCACTAAAAACACGCGACGAAAACGTAGCGTATTTGCCACGCGTCCGCGACGTCCTCGCTGTGCAGCCGCTGCGTGTTCGCGACGCATTCACTGCGTGCCCGCCCCGCCCCGTAGCCGCTCCTAAACCGCTAATATGATAAGGCCCTAACGTTACTGTTTCCATCTCTTCATGGTATAAAACATAGTAGCTTCTCGCTGTCTGTCCCGTAGTACCTATGCTGAGATATTTTAAAATTACGCAACGAAATTTAATGCAGTTTTTATCAATAGATAGACTGAAGAGGAAGATTTATATGTAGGTATAGTTTTCTATTGTTTTGTGTTAATTTTTTGCAATATGACGATAATTGTTCAAGATGTCAGAATAAATCAAAAGGACTGAGAGTTTTCATCGAAAACGCTGTCGTTTTCCTATAAAATACTTATAACAAAATAATAATGTATGATGGAATTGTTACTCCACACTGACACCTCATTATTATCTACATTGCACCTGTGCAAAGCCGGGGCGGGTCGTTACTTAACCATTTAAGCATGGGGATTGGAGACTTTGCCTTATACATTAATACGGTGCCTGGAGATCTAGATGACATTACAATACAATACAATAACTCTTAATTCACACCAAATTGCACAAAAAAAGAAGAAACAAACATTTGCACTAAGTAAATTACTGGTACAATGGGCGGTCTTATCGCTAAAAGCGATGTCTTCCAGACGACCTTAGGATAGAAATGATATTTAATGACATTTCTAGAATGATTGCCCAAAATTATACGCTGTATGTATTAGAATAAAAGATTTTTAAGTTGACGATTTACAAACCACCTTATGGTGTTTTATAGTACAGAAGTGCGTGTGTATTTTGATACTGATTTAAATATTGAGTTAGTAGCCTAGCAAAGCGTGTATTAGACCATAACAAACACTATGTTGCTTTGCATTTTGCAAAATAAAATAATGGTAAATGATGATATTGACTAATTTTGTAGAGCGCACCGTAGTGTCCGTAGAGGTGTAGCATTTCAGGTGGGGATAAAAATTCCCTTGAGTTTATAATCACATCTTATGTAGATGATATCACAATATCCAAAACATTCTAATTTTCAACCTACTACCCGAAAGAGATGGATACCCGATGGATATGGCGCGATACGGCTTTAGATATACTGCTCAGGGCCTCAAGTCTGCTATTTCAATTGTTTATGAATTGTTAATGGTTTGCTACTTTAGATATACTGATGTCGCTGTCTTTGGTAGAACAACACTGAAATTTTGTAGTGTCAGACGTTGTGTTAGAAATCAAGATCGCGACAATAGACGGAAAATTAAATAGACAAGACATTCGCGTTTGCGTTGAAATAGCTATAGAGATATAACCCGACTAAAATTATGAACACGTGATACATATGCCAGAGCTATAAGATAAAATTATCAACGTAATGGTCGGGTCATACATGACAGCGGATGAAAGCCAATGGGCGCCACTAGATCTGGAGTCAGAGCTGGAGTCAAACAATAAAATCGCATATGCAGAGAAGGATAAAAAAATGTTGTCCGTCACGCTCTCTCATACTAGTGATTGTATAGTTTTTTATCCTTCTCATATTATTATTGTTATTTTAATGCCAGGTCTATTTTAATATGCTCCGTCTACGATCGCGACAGTTTTAAGTTTTTAAAAGTAGCACAGTATAAAGGTTTTACCACACTGAGGGATATTGTTTATAGGTAAGTGTATAGCGATTTGTGTCGGGAATTTGTATAATCTATGTTAGCTTTGTTGTACTGTGTGTGGGGTATTCAGCTTTATCGTAAGGGTTACGGTTGCGTGTGCTTTGATTACGATTTAAATTGTAATTACCATAAACTGAAAATTAATTTTCATTATGTTGATTAAAGCATGAATTGCTAATATTCGTAATGTTATCTGTATTTGTATTGTAGTTTCTTTTAATTTTTTTATAACATATACATCGCCTTTTACAATACAAATACAATACAATACAAATATCTTTATTTCGGACAATTATAATCCATGGTTAGTAATAATTAGTACTTATATTATGGTTAGTATCTTATAAAGTAAACTAAAACTAATACAGGTTGTCATTACAGTTCTTATTAATATATCATGTACCTGCGAGGCACTCCGTACGGACGACTACCAACGGAGTTATCGTCTGATGTTTCGGTCATCGTTCGCACGAAGTGCCTCAGCACAGGCGCATGCGGATCCTCTGCCACTATTTTCAGGATGCTGTTGTTACTTCCCCGCACCCTCCTAATAAGTGATGCGACTTTTTTCCGAATGACGGCATGAAAGCCGTCATTTTACCTTATAAGGTTTTCTGTTTATAAATTGTTACACACGATCCAAAATGTTCATCGTTCTGACAGGGCTCGAACCCGCACCCACCGGATAACATGTCCAGGTGCTCTGCCAATTAAGCCACGGTCCGATACTATCGATACGACAGATTAGTGGATTGCATTTTTAACCCAATTATGCATTGGTGGATTTGGATTGTGTGTTAACAATTTACAAAAATATAAAGTAAAAATTTAAAAAATATTATGTTTCTTGAAGTGTTTTCACACTTCAACATAATTTTTTGTTGTTTAGTTTTATTATGGCTTCACAGGATTAGTGTATTTAGCCAGTGTCAAAGTATTGTACATTTTTAGTTTTAGTAAATACTAGAGTAAATACATATAATAAAGGCAAGATCTCTAGTGTTTTTTGAATATTATATTCAGTTTTAGATACAATTTTGTCATATACTTATGTATTGTATCTGGATGTATACTCAAAGATTATATGTGATTATAGTTTGATGCTATTAAGTAACGCACTATATGGATGAAATTTAGTTAATTAATTAACTGTAAAAAATAATTACATGCTAGCATGCAGCTTTCAAAACAATAACGTCGCCACACAACAGCGCACGAGTAGGTATTACGGTAACATATGACGTAGTTATAACCATTATTACATAATGTTTCCATGAAACATTATATAAGTAATGTGATATGAGTAGACGGATATGAGTGGACGTGATATGAGTAGACGTGATATGAGTAGATAATATATAAAACTGAGTAGACGTAGACTGTGTTTCAGTTTAATTAAAGAAATAGCCAAATTGGATGAAAAGGACTTGTACCTATGATTATATAACACCGGTGGTAGGAGCAAATTATATCAAAGTCCTCTGCCTTACTTGCTACTAAAAAATAGCTTACCACTATCAAGGAGAAAATTGCCGCCATAGCCTCTCTTACATCCCAAAAAGTTATTTTACTGGAGTTTTAAGTTAGTTTACTGAAGTTTAATGCGATATTAAAACCCACGAAATAGCAAAATAGATAGCAAATGAGCACAGCACTCACTTACCTAGATACTGACCTCTGAGATATATGGAAATTAGATAACTATGATTCCCCATTAGAAGTAGATTTTCAATACCTAATAACCTGTATAACTCTTTTCATTTCTGCGCGAAAAAGTACAGCAATGCGTGTCTGCAGCGGATGGCACACGCATTCAGAATCTTCCGATATGTTCCGAAATGTTGTGTCCGTGAAGTGAATGATGTTAATGTGTCCGTTGCTAGACCGCGCGTTCTGTGAAGCTTATTTACTGTGTCTTTTTTTTATGTGGTCTTACTCAATACGACCGTATGATGGTTACAAATGACCACACAAAACAAACGTGTCTATATCGCTCTACTATCAGGCACTAAATTAGCTCATGCGTATCTTAGGACTAATGTTTACACCTAGTAACATCATAACGTTATCTGTTATTTTAACCTCATTAGACCCCCGATACCAATTAGCTCAGTTTAATAATATTAGTGATTAGAGTTACTTAGTAGTCAGATTGTAGTTATAAGACGTGGTTTACCAAGAAGGTTGTTATTTTGGCAAGTGCAGTGAAACAGTCACTATGGTTAAGTTCTCTGGTTTGTTATTGTTGATTGCCGCGGCTTCTTGCCTCGCCGTTGTCGCTGCAGTGCCAAAACACAATGAAGACAAAGAAAAAATATGTTCAAAAGCTAAAATTGGTAAGTATTACATTTGAATTATTTATTTTAAAGAGCTGTTGAAAGGAATTACCGCCTAAAATGAAAAGCCACTTCCAATCTTCTTGAGACAGCTAATTTTGTTCCGGTGCCTTCAAATTTTTGAATAATATAATAAAATGTATGAATAGGGTAGACTTATCCACACTTAGAGTGGAGACAGCGCATTGGAAAATGTAGCGTTGGATGCCCGGCGACCAGGTGGAGCGACGACATACGCAAAACGGGGGGAAATGACTGGAAAAGAAGACCCAAAGATCGGGCTCACTGGCGCGTCTTGAGAGAGACCTACGTCCAGCTGTGGACTGACACCGACTGATTATGATGAAGATGATGATGGGGTTCATTGTCACCCAAGGGAAGGTCATTGTTGCCTTTTTTATGGCAGATAGGCAGCCGTTTGGTGACGGACATGACGAAACTATAAGGGTTCCTTGTCAGGACTACGGAACTCTAAAAAGGTACTACTGAGAACTCATTTGAACTCACTATGAACTGAACCGATTTATTTATTCGGCCGAGTATCGTACATTACTAGGTGTTCGGTTACTCGTTCTATTTCTAATTTAGTAGTAATTACTAATTTTTCTTGCAGGCCATTTCAACCCTAGTCGTTACGCGGGCTTTACTTTACTCAAATTAGCGAAAAGCGATACTCAAGTTGCGGTGCCCGATCAAGTATGTATCATTTTCTCTTAGATTTTTTTATAATATGGAGCGGCAAACAGGCTAGTGGCTCACCTGATAGTGTTTTTAAATATCTTATAGGCTAGCGTTTGACCACTGATAGTAAAATGGTCACCGCTGCCTATTTACATCAGCTAAAAATCAGAGTATTGTCTACCCTTAATAGAAAACACTCTCATTATTGTTCATTTGAAGCTACCCAAATTAAATGTTTCTGGGAAGGTTTCAGATGCAAGCTCATTCCTCATTTTGTCAGTTACCTGTAATAGTTAGATACCTATACACATTTACTGCATAACACCATTTATTCCATACAGACATATTTGCATTATAGTAGGACACTGTAGTAATATCTAGTACTAATATCTAGTGTCGGTCTGACCAGCTACCACTTTCAAGTTGGAAAATCCGTCGCCAAATATCTAATGTGTTCCAGCAGCTGGCTCAGACCGCGACCAGACGCGGCGCGCACTGAGAGTGATATAATAAGATCGTTTAAAAAACTAAAAGACTTCAAATGGTGCGCTATTAATTTTCAGTACAAAGTTTGAGATGTTCATCTCAATATCTCTGAAGATACTTATCAGACCTCGATGAAATGACAATGGTACTACAATTGAAATATCTCCTTTCCAACAAGAAAATAATTTTCAAAATCGGTTGGTTCATAAACGACGAAGTTATCCGCGAACAAACATAAATATATATATATATATATATATATATATATATATATATATATATATATATATATATATATATACATATATATATATACTATACGGTCGAATTGAGAAACCTCCTCCTTTTTTGAAATCGGTTCAAAATATACTTTATTTACTACACAAAAAGATACTTCATTGAGATAATTCGGCGGCTTCAGGCAGCGTCGCGCTGCACCGCGCGGCGCAGCGACCGCGTAATACAAAATAGAACTTTATCTACTACATAATAAGATACACATTTCATTAGGATAATTCGGCCATGCCGCACGTCTCGTCAAGCATCGTCACGCCGCGTCGCGTCGCGGTGTACTGACCCTACGTGCCAGTTTCCATTATACTCGTAGATCTAACGCTAGGCTCTTAAAACTTGGAAAGTAACCCCATCCTTGACCGCAATCAACAGTGGTCAAGCTAGCCTAAATTATATAAATAAAGACAATCACATGGTGATCTGTACACTGTAGTTAAAAGCGACGATGCGGTCGAAGTTGGACATAGGTATGTACATACATTATAATTTATAAGCCATAGATCAGGGGTCGCCAACTTGATTAGATCCAAGATCTACTGTGTACTGATGATACTTAGTCAAGTATTTGCAGTTAAAATGTTTCCTATACATTACAACTACAAATATAAGTTAGTAAGAACAACGTCAAGAAAATAACCATGTGTTCATTGAGTTTAAATATGGTTCTTCTGATTTTATGACAGCATGTCAAGTAGGCCGACCTAGGTGATATCATGACTGATCGGAGACGTTTTAAAGAAACGTCAAGTCAAAAGTACCTACAACCGGCGAGCATGTATGAAGGCGCTCATGAAAGTAGAAGAAGCGAAAGACGTGTGATGTGATGTGTGACGTGGTTCGTAGCATGTGAAAAGAAGTAGTCTCTTTCTACCCCAACGAAAAGGCGTGATTTTATGTATGTATGTATGTCAAGTAGATATAAAGCTAAGAAAATTTTACAATAAAAACTTTTTGCAGGGTTGCATAGTGACTGCTTTGAAGGTAGAAGTCTGCGGGGAGGAACCTGTCACCATCACTTTTAATGAATTCAAAGAAGTGATCGTAAGCCCTAGGACTGGAGAGGCCTTAGCAGACTGTAAAATATCCATCTTCTGTGTCTGAGTCTGAAGTGCATGAACTGCAGATAGATATATAGATAGATAAATAGATTAGAAAAATACTTTATTACCTGTGTAAAATATAATGTGCTATTATCCCCGACCGTAACTTTACTTAGCAGAAGGTGAGTATGCTTACAAAACTATCGTGTATGAAAAAAACATACATAAAGTAGACACATCAAAATTAACAGTGATGGGATGACTATGTACGGTTTTATCACTTCATCATAATCAGCCAGTGTCAGTCCACCGCTGGACGTAGGCTTCTCCCAAGATACGCTACTGAGCCCGATCTTCAGCTCATTGGCAGGAATATGCCCTAATAAAATAATGTCTAATCACTTACAGAGATCTATTACAGATACAGATAACCTATATGTAAAGTTATGATACCGCGATGTATGGTGTATAAAATTATCAGAGCTTTTTTAGTGATCCTATCCTACTCGTTTTATCATTGTGATAAAGTAAAAAAATATATTTATAATTTGACCATTATTTTTATAAATAAGCCGTTAAATGTTTGTTTACATTTTTAGTACCATTTTTCAAATATTTTAATTTTATTATAACACTATTTTACGATTGAAATTTATTATTATTATATTTTATTAAGAGGTGGCACAATAAAGAATCTTACTGATCATTTTGTATTTTTCTGAAATAAATGCAATCCTAACCAAATTAATCTTAATAAAAAGCCCTAAAATAAAAGTTTGTATTTATAAATGTCAGTTTTTATTATTTCAGTTATTATAATATATTAATCTATCTCAATTAAATTATACATAAGTACATAATAATATCTAGTACTTACTAGATATTATTGTTTACATAATAAGGTTCCGAAACCAAAGGGTACAAACGGAACCATGAGACTGAGACTTCTTTCTCTGTTCGTCTGTCCGACCATCCGTCTTTCAGAGGCTGTACTTCTAAATCGCAATATACACTAGAAATCTCTATAATTAAGATAGTTTAAAAACTACAACAACCGACTTCAATACCCCGCGAGTCAATTTCCGTACCAAGTTTGAGACGTTTATCGTCATATCTCTGGAGATACTTATCAGATCTCAATTTAATTACAATGGGACAACTTCGAAAGCGTACCCTACCGATTACAAAAATAATCATTCGAATCAGTTTACAATTGACGGAATAATCACGTAACATACACACAAAAAAAAACAGACGAATTTGAGAACCTCATTCTTTTTTGGAAGTCGGTTGAATAAAATGTATATAACTGTGGCGGCTATAACCACGATAATGATACTAAATATAAAATAAATATTGTACTGTGGTATGGAGCCGAGTATAGTGTGAGAGTCCAACTCTCACTTGGCCAGATTTTTATTTATCTACAGGCATGTGCTGGTTTGTGAAATGATCTCGATGATTATTTTTAGATTAGATTTATTATAATTATGATGATTTATTTTCGGCACCAGTAAGTACCTACCAGGTAGGTACCTATAATTGTTGTTTAAGTAAGTTAGCACAAATTATAACTAGTTAAGCCCAGCAAAGTTAAAACGTATCTAAAATACAACCAAGGACCTTAAAAGAGGTGGCCGCCCTACTGTTATATTCATTAGCGAAGCACTCAAGTTACGCCGATACGAGTAAACCGTCACATCGCTACATATTCTATTTATAGGAATTAGTCATAGGACCGTCACATAATTTAAAATTTCAAAAGTTATTTATAAAAATGTACTTAACATTTAGTATAGACCGCGCATTGTCGTCATTGCTATTCAGATATTGCTTACACACCTTCCACTATTCTCACCGTAACATTTTAATCTATTTAGTCAAATTACTTATTGCAAAAGACACAGATTATCTATATTAAAATTTATGATAAGATAATTTTAATGATCAAAGATTATATATGTACTTTACATACCAAAGGCAATAAAGGTATTTATTTTTGAAAATGATTAATTTATAAGACGATAAATATACATTAAGTTCATAATTCAATTTAACTGTTTTTCTACGTCACAATTTTGAGTATACTGGCTTCCAATAAAAGGTAGATTCCATTGCAGACTTTTTTTTTAGAAATTGATAAGACAAGCAATTTTGCTACACATTATTTTCGTGGAACTATAATGGTGTATGCAGCGCAGCGCACGCCAAAAAAGCTTTCAGTCGGCAGGATTTCGGTAACTGACTTGACAATTATAAATATACTTCGGCCAATTTACACGATCACTTTATATATTATAGCCTATATGCTATTCTGATTTATATTATTGGCTAGCCTGTATGCTATTTTTATGAATAAGCTATAACATTTTTAAGTTTCATCAAAATCCTTTCAGTAGGGAAGCGTAAAGGATTAACAATTATCCATGTATCTATCCATCCATCTTCACAAACTTTCGCATTTATAATATGATTATCTTTGTCTATAGTATAGTAGTATAAAAGATATGTATTAGTCTTTGTCCCCGACGACATTCTGTCCTTTCTTTATTTTGGTCATTCCTACACCATTAATGACACACATATAGTTAAAAGTTGGAAACTAATTCGGGCAGGCTTATACTTACTAAAGTATGTGTCCTCTGTTAAGTGAAAACTGTGCTTTAACTTTAGTCAGTTAAGAAACTTCACATAGGTTTCATAGTAGCGTACGTTGAGTATTATGGCACAGAATAAATAATAGTGATTATGGGTAATAACATATGCGCAGATATTAAAATTATCTTCGGTTATGTATTATTCGTATATGTATTACATTGTGATCAAATTAAGTTCATCTGATACTATCATCGCGGATATATCTCATATATTCAGACAATATTTACAATGCGAGCGATTGAATATGCGTTAGCGCTATCGAGAAGCTTGTTTGTGAGTAGGTATAGGTAGATGAATGGATGTTTTTTTAGGGTTCCGTAGCCGAATGGCAAAAAACGGAACCCTTATAGATTCGTCATGTCTGTCTGCTGTCTGTCTGTCTGTCCGTCCGTATGTCACAGCCATTTTATACACCGAAACTGTTAGGACTACAGAATTGAAACTTGGTAGGTAGATGTATTCTGTAAACCGCTTTCCGATTTTTATACAAAAATAAAAAAATTTAAAGTTTAAGGGGGGGCATCCCATACATAGAACTGAAACAAAAAAAAAATTTTTTTCTTCAAACCTATACGTGTCTATGGATAGGTCTTTAAAAATGACATTGAGGTTTCTAAAATCATTTTTTCTCAAAGTCAATCATTTGAAAGATAGGCGCGTCTAAAGTGGTAAAATGTGTGTCCCCCCCCTCTAACTTTTAAAGTATGGGAGTAAAAAATCTAAAAAAAATATATGCTGTAGATCTCAATAAAAACTAACAAGGAAAATTGGTTTGAACGAGATACAGCCAGCAGCTTTTGAGATATGGCGACCGCAAAGATAACTTTGTTTTTCATACAAACACTATGAAAAACAAAGTTAATTTTGAAGTTGCGAAAAATCATAGTTATGGAATACTTAACTGTGTTACGGAACCCTACGAGTGCGAGTCCGACTTGCACTTGGCCAGTTTATTACCCTTTATGCAGAAACGGTTGAAAAGATTAAGATGAAATTTGGCAAATAGATAGCATATAACCTGGATTTACATATATGATAGGATAGGACTTTTTAACGCGAGCGAAGCTGATAGCGACATTAAATAACGAAGAAACAGTTAACAACGGGACTAAAATAACCAAAAGAATTACAACCAGATTTGGACTGAAATCTGGTAATCGCGTGTAATTCAATTATTATATTTATTATATTATTCACGGCTGTAAACAACCGCCAACCTGTCCGCCCTAAAAATAATTTATCTAATACTATATATATAATAATCTTTGTCCTGACATACTGACTGACTGACTGACTGACTGACAGACAACGCACAGCCTAAACCACTGGTCGTAGCTTGAAATTTGGAGGGTATATTTGTCTTAGTACGTAAGGGTGTATTAAGAAAGGATTTTCCAAAATTCATCTCTTAAAGGGATGAAATGGCGGTACAAAGTTTGTATGGAGAAACAAGATTAGATAGTCTTTTCTATCCGAAACTTCACACAAGTGATTCAGTAAAAAAATAAGTAATTACGTGCTTCAGGTTTTTTTGGAATTCCACCCCTAAGAGGGTGAAATAGGGTAACAAAGTGTGAAAATCAATGTTGTTTCGGATTGCGCTGAAATTTGGCATGCAGATAGTTATTACGACGTTAGTGACCTCTGAGAAAAGATATTGCAAAATTTACCCCTGAAGGGGATGAAACGGGGTTCAAAGTTTGTATGGAGAAACAAGATTAGATAGTATATTCTATTCGAAACTTCATACAAGTGCTCCAGTAAAAAATAAGTAAATACGTGTTTCAGGTTTTATTAAAATTCCTCCCCTAAGAGGGTGAAGTGGGGTAACAAAGTCTGAAATAAATATTTTTTCAGGTTGTGCTGAAATTTGGCATGCAGATAGTTATTTTGACGTAGGTATCCGCTAAGAAAGAATGATGAGATGGTCTGTTTTATTTGAAACTTTACACATAAGTACTTCTGTAAATAAATAAGTAAGTACGTGTTGTAGGATTTTTTTAAATGAAGGCCATGTGAAAGCCATGTGAAAGCGGTTTCTTTTACACGTTTTTGAACGATTTTATTAAAGACTTTAGTAACTGTTAATATGTATGAGGTCATACTTTATCTTATACTGTTTGTAGCTATACAGAATAATTGGCTGCAACTTTGAACTTTCACTGTTTCCAAGATTTTTCACATATGCTCGTATTTATACAATAAACATTAATTTCTAAGATAGCATAACTCCTAATTGTCTCTGACTTACTAGGGTTAATAAGGTTAGATAAATAATGGATGGTCTTTTATAGGTATGTAAGTACATAAGTACCGTAAATACAGTAACGAGGATAAAAAACAAAGATGCAGGCGAAGTTATGATGTATGACTGAAATAAAATTAAGAGTTTGGTTAGTAGGCTATTAAAATAGAATATAGCATACCTGGTATCTGGTAATTGGACTTGGTGGAAAATAACTTACACTTGCTTAATAATTTGACAAACTGGTCCACTATATATATTCCCTCCCTATATACTCTCTTTCTTACCATAGTACTAATACGAGTACTAGTAGAAACTACTAATATTCGTAAACATTCTGGGCCTAGCGTGCTTACCATCTTTGATCGCATCAGTACTTACCAACAGGTGAGATAGTGGTCAAATGCTAGCCTATAAGATATTTAAAAAAAAACAATGTTATTTTAAGGTTCCGTATTCAAAGAGTGTATGCCTACTGTATCCTATTATCATATAATAAATAATGTGCTATTACTGAGATTCCACTGTTCGTGTGTCCGTTGTCCTCAAACAAGAAACAGGGTTTACTTAGCGTTTTTTTCTCGATCTTACAAAACATTGTACGGTGGTACGAAATCCTTTTGAGCGTGTCCGACTCGCACTTGACTGGTTTATTTATGTGCCATAATCATAGGCATGATTCTACGTCCTAGCATTTATTTGTAATGCGTTGTAACTCAAAAACACCCTTATTATAAACCCTAGCTGTTCCTCGGTAACTGAACTTAGTGTTAGCTAGAAGCTTATTAATTCTCTTGAGATATCTACAATATTTAAGTTGCAAGCTAACCTCGGCTAAGTTAATTTAAACTCTCTTGTTAGTTTTATGGAGCAGATCATCAAGTTAGATTAAACGCTTTCAAAAGTTAGGAGTGACTGCTTGCTTTCGAATTCGTTATCTGTTTACCTCGTTGTCATCAAGGTACGAGGTTTGTATTCACGAATGGATTTAGTACAGAAACTAGTTTTTGAGTAAAGACCGCATATTGGCAGCCCTTAGTCTACTTGGTGCGTGTATATAGATAATTAAGATAGTTAAAAAAACTAAAACAACCGACTTCAATGCCCCGCGAGTCAATTTCAGTAGCAAGTTTGAGACGTTTATCATCATACCTCTGGAGATACTTATCAGATCTCGATGAAATTACAATGGGACCACCTCGAAAACGTACCCTACTGATAACAAAAACAATCATTCGTATCGGTTTAGAATGGACGGAGTAATGGCGTAACATACAAAAAAAAACATACAGACGAATTGAGAACCTCCTTTGTTTTTGGAAGTTGGTAGAAAAAGAGAGAATGACAAGACAAGCCCCATAGAGTTTCTTGGTGTTTCTTCTCTGATGGGAGTATTTCCTAAAACACCGGTATATTGTTGAATCTAGGTACCTGTGTTTCAAAAATACTCCCACTTAGTTTTCCCCTTTTGTCCACAGATTATCTAGGTTTGCCATTTTTATTTAAATAATATTATGCAGCTGACAGACGGATAATCAGTTCCATTCGGATCATGATATGTACTGTGATCGGTATGCGTTTCTTTAAGTTGTGTTTCACTATTTCACTTTTTTTTTAATATAAAAATTGTCTGAAGTACTGAAACGGTTACGTGTATGGTTGGCAACCCTTCTTTAATAATTTTTAAATAGTCGGACGTCAACGATTGGATGACAGCTGAATGGTTCTTTACTTTTGTTTTTTTTTTAAATTCAAAGCATAAAATTCGGCTTTTGCTATGTCTATGATTTACTTTATGATTTTGACGTGTAGATTTGCGTATACAGCCAACATACTGAATTTTGCTTTGATTTATATTCGCAAGCTGGCTGGCTAGAGCGGGATAAGAGTAGGTAGCCGAGAATCGTACTCAGTAGCGTACCATTTGAAAGCCTATGTCCAGCAATGGACTAAGACAGGCTGATAATGATGACTTTTTTATATCTGATGGGTTAGCGTTTTTCTACTATCTCCCCTGATTTAACGATGTGGTCGATGATGGTAAACGTGTATAGAATGATCTGGCTCTCAAAGGCTGTCTGCGCCATAACATCGTAAGATTAGGTATGGTGGCAGATTTCTCCTTGTTAGTGGAAACTGGACAAAGTGTAAATTTTTATGTGTACATACACAGTTGGAACATAATTTTCGATCACGATCGTTTACTAAATTGTGTTTTTTAATTTTGACCGACATCACTTTATTTACTTACTGATTTTTGTATGTATATTTCTCTAAAAGTTATTAAAAAATGTTATATAATTAAAAATAAAAAAACAATTATCGTGCATTGTCATAACACATCTGGAGATACTTATCAGATCTCGATGAAATTACTATTGTACCAACCTCGGGATATCTTCTTTCCAACAAAAAAAGGGATATCAAAATCGGTACATAAACGACGAAGTTATCCGTGAACACACAGAAATCCTTTTTTTAAGTCGGTTAAAAAAGAAACAATAGTGATTACTAATGTTTCTTTTTGTAGAGAAAGATTATGGTCAATAAAACCCAGCTATGTCCAGACGGTGAAACGCTAGCCTATATGATATATAAAAATATATACTGGCACTAATTGGATCGTCCTATCATTAACCATCAGGGAGTGCCAGCCGATGTTACTATAATACTATAATGTAACATTGGCACCACAATCTGACACAAGTATGACCAGATAAATCTGATGCCAGCTAATGGTTGGCAAATTTTAATCCCTTCTTTCTTCTTATGAGTATGCCCGACAGGGTCTACAAGTACTTAAAATATTAAGACCTTTTACATTGTGGTAAAACAATAAATCATTTGTTTTTAATTGAACACACACACACACACGTACACACACACACGTACACACACACACGTACACACACACACACACACACACACACACGTACACGTACACACACACACACACACACACACACACGTACACGTACACACACACACACACACACACATACACACACACACACACACACATTTTAAGATAATATAATAAAGCTTCTAAATTAAATGAATGAATGAATGAATGAATTTGAATGAATGAATGAATTTATTAGGTAAGCAAATCTTATGCTATTTACATTGATAACTTAAATATGTGAACATCCTATATGAATTTTTGGAGTGAAGCCCTGAAATTCCACACTAGGATACCCTGTGTCGTGGAATTTAGTCTCGTCCTGTTATTTATATATAAATAAATATGTGCTTATTGTACAAGTGTAACAGGTAACGGCAAGTATGCTCGATATAGATAGGTAATATTAAAAAGAAATTGGAGCCAGAGTAATAATAACAATGTATACATACACTTACACGTTAGTATTACTATTAGTATTACTATGGACTATTCATTATTCTGTGCTATGGTAGTGTTAATGAAAATATAATTAGCTGATATTACAATAAATCAACCAAGCTAAAGAAGCACAAGTTAAAAAATAAAATATAGTCAGGCTAATAATAATATACCTACACAACTAGTTGCAACTGAGAGTAATGATAACTTAAAATTTAAGATATATTATATAATATTCCCAAGCTTTTAATTGATGATTTGATTGTATATGAGTATGTGGGTGGCATGTATTTTATGTGGCTGAGAAAAATGCATGCGAGTGTGTGTATGTGTGTGTGTGTGTGTGTTTGCGTGCCTGGATGCGTGTGTACATTGCACACATAACAGGGTGAGGGGTATGTGTGGTATATTATATAGGTACTTGCTTGTATCTGAATATGAATTATTTAATTTATGGGTTTGTGTGTGTGGTTATGGGAGTAAGAAGTGTGTGAGTGTGCACGAAAGTGAGCTGTATTATTGTTTAAATGTAAGTTTTAAAATGTCATATTTGTGTCGTTGTGCGTCGTTTTGCGTAATAAATGTCATTTACATTATTTACATATTAGTGATTAGGGGGCCTGATTCACCACGCATTGGCTTGAATCCAGAGATATTGCTGAAATTGGGTATCAAGAGTGTTTTGGTCTGGAGCTCACATGTATGACGGAGAGCTATCCACTGGTGGAGGAGCAGGCCCCTTAGTGTCATATATTGGCTTTAATTAAGTTTTCAGTCTCCAAGTAATCAGTAGAAGACAGCCAGGCAATAATTTTACGTTTGCATAAAAAGCGTGTTATATTGATTATATTGAGACTTCTGTCTAAGCGCTGGTATAAGTAAGGACCCTTGTAACTGTAAGCTCGTTGGCCTAGTAATGTCTTTCGCCGAGGAGTCTCCCATGAATGTTTTAACGTGCGTCTATTTGTAGTTACTGCATTTTGAGATTTTTTATGAAACCGCATCGTTGCTGAGAGGATATACAGTTGCCTGACCCGTAAAAAATTCGTGTCCTTATAGAGTTGGTCAGTTGAGTACCTGAAAGGTTTGTTGTAAGCAACTTTTAAGAGAGCTCTTTGTGCTCTTTCGATTTTCATCATTAGAGTTTTGTTTGCGGAACCCCAGGATACTATGCAGTAAGTTAATATTGATTGGCAAAGTGCTTGGTACACTAGTCTCAGTGTGTCTGGGTCGGCTATTGACCGGAGGCGCTTAAATATAAAGATCATCTTTCTCAAGCGACCAGAAAGTGCTCCTATTTGATTATGCCAGTTAAGTTTCTCATCGATAGTTACCCCTAAATATTTTATATGATCTACTCGTTGAAGTTTTGGACAGGCGCATGTTTGGTCTACATGGGAGCCACATGTGTGAATTCTTAACTCAACGTTCTTTGGTTCTGTTCGTTTAGAAATGTGAAAAGTTACATATTTTGTTTTAGTTGCATTCAGAGTGAGTAAATTGTGTTGAAGCCACTGTGCAACTTGCGATATTCCTCGCTGTGCAGTATCGATAACGGCATCCCAGCTATCTCCATAAAAGACAAGCGCAGTATCGTCAGCAAATGTAAAGATGTCCAAGTTACTCATCTGGAATTGGCACAGGTCATTAATATAAGTAATGAAAAGCGTGGGACCAAGCACGCTGCCTTGAGGAATGCCATAAGCGATGTTAGCGTAGTCGCTATATTCATTTCCTATGCGGACTCTTTGCTTTCTACAATTTAAGTATGATTGGAACCAACTTAATGCTGTTCCACGTACCCCAAGAAGTTCTAACTTATTTAGAAGAATTGGCCACGAAACGGTGTCGAATGCTTTTGCGAGATCTAAAAAAACACCGACACATTTCTTACCCGCATCAAGCCTTTCTGATATTCTATCTACTAAAGACACAACAGCATCCTCTGTAGACTTTTTGGCTCTGAATCCAAATTGGTTAGGAGAGAGAAGGTTATGCTTTTCGAGGAATCCCAGTAATCTTTTGTTCATAACCTTTTCCAATATTTTGGATATCGATGGTAGCAAAGATATAGGTCTGTAGTGTGATATTGTTTTGGTGCAGCCAGATTTAAATATCGGACAAATATCAGCAATTTTTAGACTTTCTGGAACTACCCCATTCTGAAAACTCAGGTTACATAAATGGGCAATTGGAGCGGACAAGGTATGCCGGGCCTGTTTGAGTATCTCGTTACTAATGAGGTCACTACCGGGGGCTGAAGCAGTTTTGAGACCAGAAATTATTTTACTTATTTCAAGTGCATCAGTTGGTGCTATAAATAATGATTTTGCTTGTGAGCATTGCGTCCGAATAGAGCTGGCAAGCTCCGTCTCTGTTTTCGTCAGTTTTCGTAAAATGTCATTCGCTAGATTGGAACCAACGGATGAGAAGAATTTGTTAGCTTCATTTAGTGATTCTATATGAGAGGGCTTCGTCGAGAGAAGATCATTTGTAGTAGATTTCATTTGATTTATATTACAAATGTCTTTGACAGTTTTCCATAACTGTCTGCTGTTGTTTTTGTTAGCCGCTATACGTTCAGACTCATGTTTTGTCTTTTGGCCCTGAAGAAGTAAGTCACAATGGTTGCGGAGTTTCTTATATTTCGTTTGAAGTTGCATGTTTTTTGGGTGTTTCTTAGCCTTGAGGTGTAGCAAGTCTCTGTGTCTGATTTGTTTTACTAGTTTCTTCGTTATCCATGGTTTCATAATTACATCAGCACTTCGGACCTGAATTTGCTTGGTGTTGTCTCTGATTATCCTACTTAACTGATCTAACAGTATTTGGGTAGCAATATTAACGTCGGTTTCAAGATACAGATTACTCCAGTTAATTTTTTCGAGAGATCCGATAATACCAGGAAGATTAACTTTGGTCTGAAATTTAGAATTAAAGGCGCTCTTCATTATGGTGTTGTCAATTCCAGTTATTACTGTGTCATGATCAGAAATATCTGAATCGCATACTACTACACGGCTAATCCTTTTGGTTCTAATAATGGCGTGATCTAAACAATTTGGTCCTCTCGTAGGTAGGACGTGACCCGGGGTGAATCCGTGGTAGGAAGTCAGCTCAATGTAATCAAGATATTTGGGATCACTAGTGCCTGGCTTGATGTCAATATTGATGTCACCAGTAATGATACAGGTGTCAGTAGAGATGCACATAATCGTTTCTTCTAGGGATTTTAAAAAATTTGTTACATCTCTAATCGAAGGTGACCTATATATTGTTACGATAGTTATATCCGATTCAATTTTTATAATAAGGCAGTTAGCGTCGTTGAATAGGGGCTCGTGTATTTCGACATGTAGGTTACATTTTGTAAATATTACGATGCCATCATTTTGGTTTCTAAATAGGGTAGACAGATGGCAGTTGTAGTTAGGGAGATTGATTTGTTGGAAATCGCTGTCTATCCAGCATTCAGTTAGTAGAATAACGTCTGGACAAAAATTAAGGCGGTTTAGAAACACTATAAATTGATCAAAGTTTTTTTTAATACTTCTAATATTTTGGGTGATTATTGTGGTTTGGAGCTGAACATTACCTAATTTAGACCTGCATTCTTCTGGTAAGGAAACTCTAAAACTATCTATTAAATTAGTGTTGTCAATACATTCTATAAGTTCTTTGTTGTGATTCATTGTGATTTTATACAAAATCAAAGATGCACGCAGAAATGTCTGCGCATATAATGTACATATATTTATTTCTTATTTTAGTGCATTGACAACTGAGATGAGGAATAATAGATATGTCGCTTTTAGAGAAAAGCCCAACTTGACGGGCGTGAGGAGCTATGCAGATCATGACATTAGTTATTATTGTGTATGAGTAACACGGTAAATGTTTTGCAACTGGACGGGTTCGATGGATGCGTCCAGTTACGTAACTGGAGCCACGGGCACTTGTTTTATGCTTATGTAGTAATATAATATTAGATAATGTCAGTGTGTTTGAAGTATAGTGGTATAGGGCTTTGTTTAGGAGGGGGAGTACTTTTAAAAGAATAATGAGTAAGTAGTGTGTAGTTTTTGTATGTGTGGTGTGTAAATATTGTGCAGTTGTGTTGTAAGTTAGCAATGTTGTGAGTGAGTAAGTCCTATGATGTGTGGCATTGTCAAGTATTTTCAATAAAAGCTTGGGATAGTTATAATACACATTATAATGTAGTACATAAGCTGCCGATATCAGCGAGCTCGAAAAGTTCAAGCTAAACTTAATAAAAATAATTAAATATAGCACTAGGTTGATCAAAGTCAGAACACAGCGATTATAATGGTTGTGGGAACTTTGATAAGTAGTTTGTGAAAGAGCTGCACATAGTCACTTGTGGCTGTGGCTCAGCTCTTCGAGATCACATTCATTCAGAATGCGTATTTGCGGCGAGCCTTCGGTTTTACGCAGATAAATCTTTCCAAAAGAGGTCCAGCAGAAAGTGAAGTTGTGGTTCTTTGCGAACTCACGTGCAAGATAGTAAAGCTTTCGTTCCTGCGGCGTGAGGTTTTCCGACAAATAGACTGGTTTGGGTGCACCCTCAATTTTTATGTTAGAGGTGTTTAATCTCTCCTGCTTGTGTTCTCTGTTGAACTTTTTAAAAGAGCCCAGGAAATTATCTCTGAGAGTGACTGTGGTAAAGTCTGCTATTATAGGCTTAGTTGCTGCTTTAGAGTTGATGCGATAGACGTCCTTTATTTCGATAGACTGTATCGGAATTTTCAAAAAGGTTGCGGTGTTGCAAATTATTCTTTTTAGGTCTTCTTTCGACTCTTTTTGAGCTTGCGGGACGTTTCTTAGCTCGATGCTAGTAGACCGAGAGTTATGCTGCAATAACTCAATTTGGCGTTGTAAGTCTAGGATAAGTTCTTTATCACTCTTACGTTCTTGTTCTAGTACACCAATCCTGGTGACAGCCTCTTCATACTGAGCAGACATAGTATTTAACTTTGACTTTACATCATTAATGGAATGCAAGATTATATCTGACTTTTCATCTTGGCGCGCCTGAAGCATGTGGAACATTTCCATTACGTCCGCCTTGCTGATTTCCTCCGAGTCGTGGCCTTTGTTGTCCAACTCCCTCCTTTTCCGCTTCGATGCATTGCGTGAGCTTACATCGCTAATGGACGAAGCGGCGCTCAACCCAGCTTCTTTACCCACTTCATGGATATTGGACTCCGAGGAAAAATGCTGAATTGGAGTCGCAAAAGCAGCTGGCAGTGGTGATAGTTCACGTGGTGGAGTGCGCTTGAGCGGCATTATGATCAGCTGGTGTTAATCAATATGTAAACAAAGCAACAGCAACAGTAAAATTTTAATAAGTCGCGTAGGTAGGTAAATAATGACACCACAGTGAGTGTTACCGTACGTCGCGCCCAGAAGGTCGTAAGCGCCGCCGGTTTCGAAGCCACTTACGCGTTTACGTCGAACTATCACTGAGTTGCAGGCGGTCGTATTTCTTATGCTTCGTAAACATAATGGAACTAGAAACAACTACATTAAAACACGAATTTCTAATGTCGAGCTTGATGTGCATGACGAACAGAGGAAGGCATTGTTGCTAATTGATAATTGCACATGTAATTTTGTACGTGCTACACAAACGCCAGTTCGATTGTGACTAAAGAATAAATAAATTCTTAATAATATCGTTTAAACACTAAAAAAGAACCGACTTCAATGTCGCGCTATTCATTTCCAGTACCAGTTTTGAGATGTTTATCTCAATATCTCTGGAGATACTTATCAGACCTCGATAAAATTACCATGGTACTACACTTGGGATATCTCCTTTCGAACAAAAAAGAAATAATCAAAATCGGTTCATCAACGACGAAGTTATCCGCGAACAAACATAAAAAAAAAAAATACGGTCGAATTGAGAAACCTCCTCCTTTTTTTGAAGTCGGTTAAAAAAAAGCCACAAAATGTTTGGATTTCCTGGCTTGTCCTATTAATTCATAAATTTAACTACAAGAGAATCCAGCTAATTTCATTACAAACATAATTTTGTTAGAAACTTTAACTTAAATTTCTCTGCTCCAACTTTAATTTGATCCATAAAGTCTTGTTAAAAGGTAAATTCTCAAGTTAATTACTTGTTGAATGGTAACTTGATACTTGCAAAGTTGTGTAAGGAACTTACTTTTAATCTTATTTTGGCAGTAGCAATTACTAGGTTTTTTATGATATTAATTACAGGGCAGGCCTGAAGTTTACGTTATAGTAAGTATTGTTAGTTTTTTACCGACTTCAAAAAAGGAGGAGGTTTCTCAATTCGACCGTATATATATATACTTTTTTTTATGTTTGTTCGCGGATAACTTCGTCGTTTATGAACCGATTTTGATTATTCTTTATTTGTTCAAAAGGGGATATCCCAAGTGTGGTACCATGGTAATTTTATCGAGATCTGATAAGTATCTCCAGAGATATTGAGATAAACATCTCAAAATTGGTACTGAAAATGAATAGCGCGGCATTGAAGTCGGTTCTTTTTTAGTTTTTAAACGATATTATGTTAGATAGGTGTCTTAATCGACAGTGTTCTTAGTTTTGATTCATGAAAATCCGTTTAGCCGTTTGAAGACTATGAGCTTTTTTCTAGATGATGACGCTATGAAAATAACTTTTGTAGTTCTGATCAATTTGTAATTTGGTATACTCTTACTTTAACGATATTGATGCTGCTGCTGGATTACAGTTCTTACAGCAGATATGTTGAGTTTGGGCTCATTGGAATAGTCTTCATGAACAGATTAAAAATATTTCGGTCGGGGTGGTTAACACTTTGAATGTAAGTATTATTTTAATGAATGTATAAAAAAAATGTATATTAAGTTGAAACTGAATAATTTCAGCTAATTCCTTCTCCTAACATCTGCGATCAAGAAAATTAGACAAGTGCTTGCTTTTCTCCAATAAAGGTGTGCCTACGTGGAAAATATTTTTAAATAGTATAAAGGCCAGCGTTTGACCACTATTTCACCTGTTGATAAGCGATGATGCAGGTGAGAATGGTATCACGCTAGGCCAAGAACATGAACTAGCTCTTAATGGCAGCTGCCGGAACATATTAGATAACTTGTGGGTTGTTGCTGGCCAGGTGGCCACTAGAGAGACAGTCCAGTCATAGACGGTCTTTATTATAAACCAAAAATAAATAAATCCATATCACAGCATAATTCGCATTGTCAATCAGAAGTCTTATCGCAATCTTTTCCAGACAACAAAATTAATCTCTTCATGTGATATTCCAACCAGTACATCCACTTGCCGTTCAAGTGGCGAATTCATCAAGTTGAGAGGTATGTTTATTATTTCCTCTTATCGGGTCGTGATGCGAGTGGTTTCGGCCGCTTATTGAGCCAGCCACGTTTTAAATGCCGATCATATTATATGATTGAGTTATTCGAGTGGTAAATTACTTTCTTGAATGTCTACAAATATTAATTATCATCATCATGATCAGCCGATACCAGTCCGCTACAGGACATAGGCTTCTCGCAAGACACGCCACTGAGCCCGATCTTCGGCTCTTCTTTTCCGATCACCGCTTTGTGAATGTCGTTGCTCTACCTGGTCACAGGGCGTCCTAAAAGAAATCTGAGCTTAGTTCTCTCCATAGCTATACTCTCCTTGCAATCCAAAAGTTTCGTCGCGTCTTTGAGAGTCGTCTGTAGCTGGGTGGTACCGTAGGGTGTGACGCTCGCCGGGAGTACGTATTGACCCAGAGACCCATGAATATGAGGCACTTATTGCCTTGAAACCGGTCAACCGGTCTGATGTCATACAGACAGTCATCTTTTTTACATGAGTTTAATCGTTACAATAATATAAAATGCTTATACTGTTACCTTTTATTATAAAACAAAACTACGAAATCGTAAGTTAAAAGTGACGACCTTACATCTACCCACATAATACCTACTCGTAGATAAAGGAACACAGACGCCATCGTGTCGCGACCGCAAGGCGCCCCGTTCTGCCCTGTTATTCTCCTGATAAGCTTGTGAGGGATGAAGCTCAGATTAAAGGGTAGTGGAACTATTTGTGTATGCAATCAGCTGTGCTATAGGTATTTAGTTGATGGCTGCTATCTGCCATAGCTAGGCCTATAGACAAGATATTATGTGACTTATTTGTAAGGATCGAAGATGATTATAAGGTAATAATGTATCGAAATAGGTATGCTTTGCTTTTTATAATTAATATAAAAGGTATGCTTTGCTGCAATAGCACGCATTGGTGTATTTTATGGTATAATAGTTAACCGTAAATGGCTAAAATATGATTTTTTACGTTTTCAACCTCTATATTTGAATAAACCATTTTCAAAACTTTTAAAACATAATCGATAAAGAAATGTCATATAAAGATCGAACCTTGTCATTAAATTTCACGAGAATCGGTTGAGAAATGCAACCTACAGGAACATCCGGACATCCTACGGACATGAAAGCATTTTTGCCCAAGCTGAAACGGATTCGCTTCGCTCGCACTTTGTGCTCCCTTGATCAATTAATATTGGTTACTATGCTTACGTCAAAATGTTAGGTTTTTTAACCGACTTCAAAAATAGGAGGAGGTTTCTCAATTCGACCGTATATATATCTTTTTTATTAGGGTCCCGTACCTAAAAAGGTAAAAAAAGGAACACATATAAGATCACTTTCTTGTCAGTCTGTCTGTCTGTCTGTCTGTCCGTCTGTCCGTGTGTCACCACTGATTTTCTCAGTAACGGGTGGAACTAGCAAGTTGAAATTTATACCTGATACTGAAGTCTATAGTCCCTATTGGGTGTATAAAAACCAAGGTCTTGAATCAACACAATAAAAAGATATGGGCAAATTTAGATTTTCGCGAAACTTGTTAGTACCAAAATTTACCTTAATTTTCAACTTTTTTATTTTTCGCAATTTTTCCTTTACTGTAAGACCTTGCTTTTAACCAAAATTGACAAATCTAGGTCAACCGGAAGTACCCTATAGGTTTTGGGTCGAAAACCTATAGGGTACTTCCCGTTGACCTAGAATCATGAAATTTGGCAAGAAGCAAGGTCTTATAGCACAAATTAAGGAAACAATCCTCAAATTAAGAAAGTTGAAAATTAAAGGGTGCCCCCATACATATATAGTTAACGCCAATTAAGGTAGACCTAGCTGAGTTATATGATCGCTGATACAATTTAGAGGTCTAGCTTAATCGGTACATACCAGCGTTGGTAAGGAAGCCTCGGTTGGCGAGTTCAACTCGACTTGGCCGGTTTTTTTTTAAATGTTTATTCGTGGATAACTTCGTCGTTTATAAACCGATTTTGATTATTATTTTTTTGTTGGAAAGAAATATCTCAAGTGTGATACCATGGTAATTTTATCGAGGTCTGATGAGTATCTCCAGAGATATGGAGATAAACACCTTACCGTTACGGTCGCCTATGGACATCTGCAACACCATTGGCGTTGTTAATCGATCGATCTTTGAGGAATTTGTGGATACCTTTAAATGACTCCATTCAGTCAAAGCTAGAGGGAAATATCGCTGCGGGCAGATCATTCAACATCAGTTCTGAGGTAGAAAGCCACGGTAAAAGCGGGTGGTGCGAAACTTCCAATTCTCTAAGATGTGAGGGTGAGCTCTTTGACAATGTCGGGCAGAACGATAGAAAAAAGGCGACGGTGGTATTAGGTCAAAAAGCTCTTCAGAGCATTCCCCTTTGTAGCCTCTGTAAAAGATACACAGCGCACTGATGTATCTACGAAGGCTGAGTGGTTCTAACCTTTTACCGAGTTCGGGATCGTCGACAATCCTAATAGCTCTATGCTGTAGGAAGTCAAGGGGCTGAAGCAGGTAGTTCTGTACCCCGTTCCAGAGGTTTAAGCAATACTCCATGTGCGGGCGGACTTGTGCTTTGTAAAGCATAAGTCGCTGACGCGGTGTGAAGTATCGCTTCGCCTTATTCAGCACACCAAGCTTCTTAGAAGCAAGATTCACTTTGGCCTCCAAGTGACTCCTATATACTGGACCTCACTAGATATTCCGACACCAAGGATTCCGAGACTGCTGGATATTGTGAGAGGAATGCCCTGAAAGCGAAGAGTTATTAAGAAGGGAATTATTTTTGCAGTGAACGCACATACTTGTGTTTTAGTGGGGTTGAACTGCACCAAGTTACGTTCACCCCACTCAGTCTCTCAAGGGAGTTCTCGAGGAGGTTAAATAATATATAAGTTTTGAAATGGTTTTATTAACATAACTACAATAAAGCTGGTTACAACCACTGTTAGAAGCGAATCCACAATCTGACTGCAAAAACTTTTCCTCAGTTAATCTAATGAAAGTTGGCAACGTGCCAGCAACAGTATACTGCAAAATGAACGCTGGCAAATCAATTTATTTTTCATTGCACTTAAAGTCACTACCTCAAGCCTCATTTAGATAATAGTACCACATTACTGTGATAGTACCTCAAGTAAAGAACACGAGGTACTTTGTTTGTACAGAAAAAACGGTCTAACTAACGTGAAAAGGGAAAGCTAAAGTAAACTTAAATTCATTTCATTTAATTTTTGTTTTAAGCCTAATAAATAGTCAAATTTTTATATCTTACAATTATTCGCAAAGGTTACTATATTTATTCTGTGGAATAGGGCTAAAAATTGTTACGAATGTTGTGACCAATATCAAAACCATTATTGATAAACTTTGACACAATTATTAATAAAAAATATAATTATTAAGTACCAACAGATATTATTTTATATACAAACTAGAAGTGCCCCGTGGCTTCGCCCGCGTTAAAAGCTTATTTTATTTACTTAAAACTTTTATTTTGTAAAAACCTTTCTATCATAAAAAAGAATTAGCAAAATCTGTTCACCCAATTTCATTTTATCTCGTGACGAAGGGAAATAGGGATTCATATTTCATATGTATAAAGCCCGAAAAACCACATTGTATTTCAGACTTTGTTACCTACCCCATTTTGTATTCATGCAACACGTCTATACTTATCTATTTACAGAAATACTTACGTAAAGTTTCGAATAAAACAGACTATCTCATCTTGTTTCGCCATACAAACTTTGAATCCCCGTTCCGTCTCTGTAAGGGGTGATTTTTTAGAAAATCCTTTCTAAGCGGATACCTACGTCAAAATAACTATCTGCATGCTAAATTTCAGCGCATACCAAAATAATGTTGATTTTTACACTTTGTTTCCCCATTTCACCCTCTTAGGGGAGGAATTTCGAAAAAGCCCGAAACACGTATTTACTTTTTTATTTACTGAAGCACTCATGTGAAGTGTTGCACAGAAAAGACTATCTAATCTTGTTTCTCCATACAAACGTTGAACACCCGCTTCATCCCCTTTTAAGGATTGAATTAAAAAAAAACATATCTCAGGGGGGAACCAACGCCGTTATCACTATCTGCATGCTAAATTTCAGCGCAATCCGAAACAATATTGATTTTCAGACTTTGGTACCCCATTTCACCCCCTTAGGAGAGGAATTTCGAAAAAGCCTGAACACGTATTTACTTTTTTTATTTACTGAAGCACTTGTGTGAAGTTTCGAATAGAAAAAGACTATCTAATCTTGTTTCTTCATACATACTTTGAACCCACGCTTCATCCCTTTAAGAGTTGAATTAAAAAAAAACATTTCTCAGGGGAAATTAACTTCGTTATAACTATCTGCATGCCAAATTCCTTTAAGGGGCGAATTTTAGAAAATCTTTCTTAGTACACCTTTACGTACTAAGACAAATATACCCTCCAAATTTTAAGTCTCTACGACCAGTGGGGGTTTTTGGGGGTCTATTACTGCTCGCGTCCGTAGGATTTAGCCCTCGATGTCTTACACGTGTCCCCTGGGTGGCGCCAAAAGAGCAGTACGTTTCACCACCCACCAGACAAAGCCATGCCGCCAAGCGGTCGCTTTACGGCATGAATGTTTGGTGAAGCCATTATGGGGAACGGGTCGGAAACAGTTGCGTTGATTACTATAGCTGGTCGTGGTACATTGAAGGTCAATTTACCTGGCAGCCAATCTTGGAGAGCAGCGGGATCCGCGGCACGGTTCTTCGCTGGCCGACCGTATTCTATAGTTAGGGGCCCAAGTAGTGAGCCAGCCACTCATGAAAGACTGCCCCGCCATCTCGCGAAAAATCCCGGAGGTGCGCCATCGTGCCGGATGGCGACCGAATAAGAGGACCCGATGGACACCTCTGGGGGGGCTCGGGCGTCCCCGCGGTCTCCAGGATTGGTTCCCAATAGGTGAAAAGACCTAATATGTATCACGGGTTGGTAATTAGCGCCTCGTTTCCACTTCCGTTTCCCTTACCTAACTTCACTCCCCACAAAATGAAAGGCAAGGTCCTCTCCCTTCAAGTGCACCTCTCAAACATTCGAGGCTTGCACTCCAATATCCTCTCGGTCCACCACCATCTCGAGACCGAAAAACCGCATATTCTGTTCCTCACGGAGACGCAGATCAAATGTCCAGCTGACGCGGCGTACCTTGCCTACCCAGGCTATGTTCTAGAGCATAACTTTAGGCCGAAGGCGGGAGTTTGTATGTATGCCCGCGATGCCATTTGCTATCGGCGTCTCCGCAACCTTGAAGACCTTCACAACTTTCCGTCATGTGGATTTTGGTGGACACTGGCATGGAGAAAATTCTTTATGCTAGTGTCTACCGTTCGCACAGCGGAGATGAAGAGGCAAACAGGCTCACAAACCACCTCAGTGAGGCGGCTGATGTGGCCCAACAGAGGTATCCTTCTGCTCAATTAGTGCTTCTGGGGGATTTCAACGCCCATCATCAAGACTGGCTATACCCATACCAGAGCACAGACCACGCTGGTCGAGAGATGCGAAAGCTTGCTTTAATGCTAGACCTCACTCAGTTGGTTCAGGGAGCAACAAGGATACCGGACGTTGATGGCTATACAGCCAATTGCTTGGACCTTCTGCTGACAACAGAACCAGACCGCTACTCGGTGTCGGTTTCATCACCCTTAGGTAGCTCCGACCACTGTCTGGTGAAGTCTGTCTCCGTCTACTCCCCGCCCGATCCCAGCCAAAAAGGCACCCGGCGAGTGTGGCGATACAGGTCAGCAGATTGGGATGAGATGCTTTGTTTTTTCGCGTCTTATCCTTGGCGGCAGGTATGTTTTTCTTCGAGCGATCCCTCAGCTTGCGCGGATGCTGTGACAGAAGTGCTACGTCAGGGTATGGAATATTTCATACCATTTTCTGACGTTCCGATGTCAAGCAAAGCTTGTCCATGGTTTAATGCCAAATGTAGAGATGCAGAAGCATCAAAACATGAAGCTTACTTAGCCTGGGCTGATGCTCGAACCCGCAAGACTAAAGATGTACGCGAAAAGAAGAAAGCCTTTAACTTAGCCGCTAAGTTCTGCAAAAAGGCTCTCAAGAAGGCTCGCTTCGATCACATACGCCGAACAGGGAACAAACTTGCTTCTTACCCCTCTGGTAGCAAAACGTTCTGGTCCCTGGCGAAGTCGATCGAAGAGAACTTCTGCCGTCCCTCACTGCCTCCACTGCTGAAACCCGACGGGTCACTAGCGCACACTGCTGAAGAGAAAGCAAATTTATTTGCTATTCTGTTTGCGGAGTCTTCACGTTTAGATGCTGGCAATGCTGTACCTTCTAGTCTTTCGACTTGCGGAACGTTTATGTCGAATCCGCATTCGTCAGACTGAAGTAAGCGTTGCGCAATCTAGACGTGAGCAAAGCTAGTGGTCCAAACGGTATACCAGCTGTAGTCTTGAGGACGTGTGCGCCTGAGTTGGCTCCTATTTTGACACGCCTCTTTCGCTTGTCTATGAGGACTGGTAAAGTGCCTAAGTCCTGGAAGCAAGCAAACGTGCAACCCGTGCCCAAAAAGGGTAGTCGCGCAGACCCTGCCAATTACAGGCTTATCTCAGTCACTACCATACTCTGTAAGACTATGGAAAGTATACTGAACCACAGGCTCCTGGCATACCTAGAAGTGAACGATCTCCTCAGTGACCGACAATACGGGTTTCGCCGAAACCGGTCTACTGGGGATCTTCTAGCGTATGCCATTCACATCTGGAGCGAGGCCATCCAGAACCACAGCGAGGCGCTGGCGTCTCTCTTGACATCTCGAAGGCTTTCGACAGGGTCTGGCACGATAGCCTTATTAGCAAGCTTCATTCATACGGCCTTCCCACTGGTTTATGTATTTGGATAGCATCTGCTATCCATTCTTGAGGGATCGGTCGATTCGAGTGGTCATCGATGGCTGTTCTTCCGACAAATTGCCCATAAATGCCGGAGTCCCTCAAGGATCAGTACTCTCTGCAACACTTTTTCTGCTGCATATTAATGACCTGCTTAAACCCAGTATCTTAGGGTACGCAGGTGACAGCACTGTTGTAGAGAGTTATGCATCCAACGCACGAACCAGTGCATTACAAATCCAGTCTCATAGAGAAGCGATGGTCTAGCGCTTGAACTTTTCTTTGAAGGCAGTCTCCGATTGGGGCGATGCCAATCTGGTCAAGTTCAATGTTGCAAAAACCCAGGCGTGTCTTTTCTCCGCTAAACGGAGCCCATTTCTACTGCCTCCTACTATCCGGGATGTGTCCGTTCCGATAAGTAACAATCTCGAGCTTCTTGGTATCTCTTTGACACTAACTCTCAATTTCAGCTCTTATATTGAGTCTAGAGCCCAGCTAGCCTCAAAAAAGCTTGGCATTTTGGCTAAGGTGAGACGGTACTTCACACCGGGACAGTTGCTTAAGCTTTACCAAGCACAAGTCCGTTCGTGTATGGAGTACTGTTCTCACCTTTGGGATGGTTCTGCCAAATACCAACTGGAGACACTGGAAGCTATTGAGAGGAGAGCCAAGAATCTCATCAGCGACGACTTACTAGTAAGCAAGAGACTCCAGAGTCTCGCGCATCGCCGCAAAGTCGCTTGCTTATCGGTTTTCTATCGCATACATTTCGGAGAGTGTGCAATGGAACTGCATGATTTGATACCACCATCCCCATTTTATAATAGGACATCCAGAGACACTAAAAGGCGCCACCGATTTATGGTGGATATACCATCTACCCGAACGAAGCGATTTGCTTCTTCGTTCATCATACGAACCGCCAAAGAATGGACGCTATACGCTGCCTGAGTCTGTGTTTCCGGTTAAGTACAATATGGGGGTCTTCAAATCGCGAGTGAATAGGTATCTTCTGGGTAAGCACGCTCCATATTCGATCGCATCATCACTTAACATCAGGTGAGATAGTGATCAATTGCTACCCAGTTCGGTATAAAAAAAAAGTGGTTTAGGCTGTGCGTTGTCTGTCAGTCAGTATTTCAGGACAAAGATTCTTATAGTATTAGATAAAGTTAGAGGTACAACAGATATAATTTATATTGCTACGTTATACAATACGAACAACAAAATAATAATAATAAATTTTAAAGTCGACAAAAAGTACGAATTTTGACATAGATGTCCGATAATAGTTAAAGAATAAATATACAAGTTGATTAAAATAAGATGTAACTTTTGTTTATTCATACATACCCATGTTAATTGAGTCAAATCAGTAACTTGAAATGTATGCAACTTTACATTATTTAACATTAGTATATTACGATACGTGTGACTTAAGTAGTCGATTATTGCACGGCGTGAAGTTAGCACCCGAGCGCAGCGTGGGTGTCACGCCGTGCAATAATAGACAACTTAAGTCACGAGTATCGTATATTATTTTATAAAGAGTAGTGTTACATAAACCCGCACTTTATGCTTACCCTACGCTTTTCCGTCAAATAGTCACGGTATAGCGTGCGTATAGTGCGGGTTTAGGTCACTATTCCACTACACACATATTCCTCTCGATAAATATAATTGAAGGTTTTACTCACGTGTATCAACATAAGAGGATACTTGTGCATTGCAACTTTGCAAACCACGACACAACATATGCAATACACACATACACACAGCGAGACTAAGGAGCAATTACCCTTATTTTGATACGGCAACACACAGCGCTTGAAGATCTGACCATTCTAGGTGTAGCGTGTTTACCATCTTAGCCAGTGTCTATCATAATAATTATATATTTCTCTATATATCTTCCTAGCTATATATCTTCCTAGTCATTCCATATTGTGGCGTCAGCTTTCCAGCTCTTATCTCACCACTTTGTTCTTTACTCGAAGTCACATTCTGAGAGCTCACATTCACTTATTTCTTCAGCACCACATCTATCTATCTTGTTTTGTGACTTCCTCTGAATCTTTTACTAGGAACGGAAAACTATAGTGCCAAATTGCTTGTATGTTCAGGGGCCACCGTTTTTCATTTACAATTAATTTATTCAATTGATCATAAAATTTTCATTACCAAAATTGACACGTCTCAACAAAGAAGCCACTGGCCATAAAGAAAATCATCCATCTAATTTAGTTCAAAACGTTGCGGCGCGAGTGATTTCGATTGTACAAAAAAAACGTTGCGATAAGAAACCGACAAGAGATGATTTAAATACTCTCTGGGGGCTCCCGGAAGTCCATCGCTTTAATTAATATTTCCTTAAGTCGTATCGATTTCCTTCTATAGGGAAACTGAAAAGTTTTTTAATTGATCTATTTCTTTAGTCGTTTTTCTATTGTTTGTTTATCCCTTGTAAGGTTACCGTTACAAGTTATATTTATCTTAATTTCTTGAAATATTAATTATATTTGCTTAATTTCTTGAAGTTATATTGTATTGAAATAATTTTTTTACGCAAAATAATTTGCCAGAATTTGCGTGATACCACACCATTACCTTGAGATATCCAGAATTTTGTATATCCTTACGTGCCCTGTAATCGCACAAAGTGTTAGAAATGAATACAACACTAGAGAAGATCCAGATTTCGCAACTATACAAGACATTTGCATATCAATCCCAAACAAACACTAAGATTTTATAGAGTCACCCAAAATAATAAACAAGCGTAACCGACCTACAAAATGGTATTTCAAATCGAGCATTTCACCCAAAAACCGTTGAAAAGGTAATAAAGCAGTTGGTACGCACTTTACACTGTATAAAGTGGCTGTCGGTGCCTTTACGAGCCACTTCCTTCGCGGGAGTACAAATATTATTTTCTTATGGGAAACTTGTTTTTCCTTCTAGAGAACCTATATTTTTGTTAACGCATTTTCCTCGTGTTTTATTAAAACATTTCTTTTATCACTAGTTCGATTTCCATTATTTTACTACATTTCATGTTTCTTAGTTTTTCAGCTGTGCGTAAGCTTACGTAATGGTTTTTGTATGTAAATTTTTTTGTTTGTGTTCAATCAAAACCATGCTTAATAAGTTCTGTATTGACCTTTGCTATATTAGCATTACTATTATTGTGATATTAGGTCGGCGCTATTTCCTGGGAATTAATAGGTAGATACACACAGGTTGTGTTCATTATTCACATCAAAGATCTAACTTTTACGAACGATAAAATTAAGCTTTTTGAGTTGAAAATTGTCGTTAATCAAAATTTTAAAACAATTTAGTGATATACCTAACAAAAAAAAACTAGTGCAGTCCACAAATGTCAAAATCTTAAGATATAAAAACTAATATAACCCGCTAATGTAGAAAATCGTAAGGTATTTTTTCATTGATCTATTTTTCCTAATATCTCATGATATTGTTTCATCTATGAAGAGAGCTATGCTCGGTATTTCTCTGCGGGATCGAATCTGGCACGAAGTAATTGTCCAGAGAACTAAAGTTATACGACATAGCTCAACGGATTAATAAACTGAAGTGGCAGTGGGCTGGTCATATTTGCCGCAGAACATAAGTCCTGCGGCAAATGTGACTACCTACCCCAACGGTTACTAAACCGTTGGGGTAGGCTTATCCTAGAGTGGAGACCGCAAATCGGCAAACGTAGCGTAAGACGTCCAGGTGGAGCGACGACATACGCAAAGCGATAGGTAGTGACTGGAAAAGAAGAGCCGAAGATCGGGCTCAGTGGCGCATCTTGGGAGAGGCCTACGTCCAGCAGTGGACTGAGACCGGCTGATGATGATGATGATGATTTTTTCACCCGTAGACCGATTAGGGATTTTTTTAAATGGATGAAAAAACTTGTAGTATGAACAATGTATATCACGTCATTTCAAAATAAATCTTTGAAGATACGGAACTAAAAACACCATAATGAGCAGCAAAAAATCGCTTGCACTGTGTATTAGGGTGGTTATTTCAAAATTATAAACGATATCACATTACACTACAAACATTCGTGTGACGTTATGAACTTAAATCTAGCGAAGGTCTCTGCCATGAGAAGGTAAGTATAAAATGTTGTCACAACAATATCTGCGGTTCAAAGCTGTCGGTCGAGGCTGGGCAGGCATCGCCGGCGGCACATCAAAGGCGGCCGGCCTTCCTTTGATCTAGCCGCACAGTTCACCCCGATATCTGTACCACTGATGGTATCGATCTGTTGATGGACACACAATTGATTCTGAATGGACTGCACCGGGCGGTAAAATATTGGTATACAGCCTAGTTTGTTTCATTAAAGGCTATTTTTACAATTACAACACAATATAAAACACTTTTATTCGTAGTACTTACGTTATTTACGTAATAGTATGTACATTATTTTAGTACTACCTAACTATAAAACAAACATGTATAATACATAGAAATCTAATAAACAGTTCTTAGTAAGTTCAATTTATTGTTCTAAATCCTGTCGCGATCTCCGTAAATATAAATATTATTACAATGGAACGACATAATATAGCCTGCACTATAAAGTCCTTACGTAACAGTACCTGTAGCATTCGTAGCCGTTATCGTCGCAACTGTAAGTAGCGCTCGTAGTTACGTAGCAATAGTTCTACGAAAACAGCGCACCTTTTGATTAGCTACGTTAGCTATGTGTAGGCTTACGCCTCGCCTTTGCACTACACTTAAAAAAGACATACATTTTGAATTCCACATGATAAGTGAATGAGTTACCTGAACTGCAGCGAGTATAAGCGAATTTTTTTTATTTTTTTTTTATTTGTTTATTTACGTACTTAATTAAAAATAAAATAAAATTATTATATATAAAATACGTATGTCGCAAGGCGAGTTTCTAAAAAAAACCAAATTTATTTAATATATATTTAATTTAAATTGACGTTACAATTATGAAAGGTGACGATTGCTCGATGGCGGAAACAAAAGTGACTTAAAACTAGATATGAAATGGCTCGGTGACCGGACGGACACGTTGTGCTGACGGCGTGCCTCGTGAAGCATTCGCTGGCACGTTGCGCTGACTCCAGCAACCGTGGCTGATGCAATGTTGAGGCCGGCTTGGGTGCGCGGTGCTACCTCAGCATTCTGTGTAGGGGGTTAGTCCTTAACATCTCCCCCCTTAAGATCAGCATCTATTTGAGGACTTTTGTTGAGAATAGTGCTGAACGTGGAGCAGGACTTGGCTTTATCTCGGCGTAGATCTCTGGTTTGTTCTGCTCGGGGTCCTTGACTTCCGATACTGCGGCAGCCTGTTGATTTAAGATATATCTGCGGACAGTTAATATTATTGCGATTGCCATGGTGACGAACAGGATAAGATATACTGGAATCGTTGTGTGGTAGATGCTGGTTGAAGAAATGTCATTTATATTCAGGGCCGGCTGCAGATTTATCTCGGTGTTACTTGACTGTAGACTCTCCAGGTTAATAGAACTAAGAGTTAGAGTTGCTTGGTTTCTATGTTCTATGTCTTCATGTACAGGAATATCTATAATTTTCAAGGGTTGTCCTTTGATTCTATCGTTCACATTAGTTAAAGTGAACTGTGGAGTCTGCAACAGGCAACTTTTAGGGATAGTAGCCAGGTAGCTTCCTTTCATCATATTGTACTGATCTTGGTTACAGGACAGACGGACTTTTGTAGATGCAGGCAAGCTAATAACATAGTGCTTCTCGTCGAGTGCTTCGAATGCGGCTGTTGTAAGAGTTATTTGCGTCATGTTGCAATTCGAATTGATCTGTTGGTCCATGATGAGATGCTGGATGCATTGCCGTTGGTTCGTCGTCATGTAGTGGACTCGTCGTTCGCAAAGAAACCATGGGTTGGACTTCGGGCATTCTGCCTCTATGTACATGAAATCGTCCTTGTGGATTGCTACGTAAGGATAAGGAGGGATAATGACTTTATGATCCTTGTTGGGAACTAGGGAAAGCTTATATAGGTTGTATGTTATGGGAGAGACAATCGGGACTTTTATAACTAATACAATGTTATTGTTACTGTAATAGTATCCTAATTTTACTATGTCAAAGTAATCTCTAAAACTAACATCTAAAATTTCTTCTTCCTTGTATATACTTCTCAATTTAGACATGATGTCCTTAAATGAATCTAATGTTATTAGAGAATGGTGAGTTGTCTTTGCCTTTATAAATGACAACGCATTTTCTAAACGAAATAATTCATCAGTTAAACTATCTATGTTATCTCCTAGGATGATAAAGAACTGGGCCAAGTGTGCATACTTCACTAGTTCGGTTTCATGGGTGGCGTCACTCTGCAATATTGAATTAATAACCTTCTCCATCTTAATTTGATTTTCGGTTAATCTATTAAGTACCTTAGTGTTTTCACCTACCCAATGTTTGCTAAGACTAACATGATGATTTATTTCAGCTGTTATACTATGTTCGTGATCCTGTAAGATTTTAATGGCATTGTCATATTTAGCGGCATCTGTGTAATCTAGATTTCCCGAAATACTTTTAACAATAGATCCTAGTCCATCAATGAGACCTCTCTTACTCCGTTTGGGTTCAAAGGTAAGAAGTTGATCTGAAATCTTTTTCAACTTATGCTGAAGGTATTTAACATGAGGTTCGTACAGCGATAAAGTCTTGTTGTTAAGATGCGGTTCAAAGTTAAGTAATTGAGTCTGAACAGAGTCTATACTTTCTCTAATATTATATAAGCTGATTGTCTGAAGGAAGGAGTGGTAATGAGAAATGACCTTTGAAGGTCCTAGATTGAAGGGTAAAATCCCTGGTCCTTTGTCCAGGCTACTTAGAGTTATCTCCTCCGCTCGTGTCAGGCCCAGTAACAGGAGTAGTGTCCTGTAACAACCGTGCACTATTAGGGACGCGTTTTAATCGCGATTTGGCTACGGGACCTCTTTTCTTTTTTGTATAGATGTGAATGGGGAGGTCTGCCAAAACCGTGTCACGAGTGTAACGCGGCGCTACTTTTTGTCTACTAGCTACGGGATTACGGATAAATATGTTTTGTTCTGGTGAATACGTTTGCTCTGGTTCGCGGTCTTTATTAATATTTTCGGTAATTTGTGTTCGACGGTGAAGCGATGTTTCGTTTAATAGCTCAAAAACCTTATGCATTCTTTTACGGTGGTCTTGGACGTATTGCTGTAATAAATTTTCAGATAAGTTTATGTCTAGCGGATCACGCGGATCCATGTGTCCAGTAATTATGTTTAAGGGTCGGCATTTCGTGAAACTATGTATTGTGCTGTTATATGCTAGGATTGCGTAAGACATTAGGTTAACAACAGGTTCGCCTCGGTGCTCAAGTTTCAGAATACGTAAGTGTTCTAACAAGGTAGAATGTAATCGTTCTACCATTCCATTTTCGTTTGGGGCACAAGCTAAAATCTTGTGGTGATTTATTTTATGAACCCTTATGAATTCCAGAAACACTTGGTTTGTGAATTCGGTACCTCTGTCTGTCACAACTGTCATGGGAACTCCATGATGTGTAAAGAACTGTAATAGAGCTTGAACCACACTAACAGCTGTAGCATCCCGTATATAATATGCTTGTGCATACTTGGAGAAAGCATCGATGATAGTTAGGTATTTCTGGGTTTCAACACTGAACAAATCTAAATGAACTATTTCAAAGGGTTTTGATGGCGGTGGTACAACTTGAAACTTCTGATGGATGGGATTACGATCATACTTAGCCTGGCCACATACGTTACATTCATTAATATATTTGGTAACATGTTCTTTCATCTTTGGCCAGTAGTATTTATATGACAGGGAAAGATAACATTCGGTTATACCTCGGTGATTTGTTTTTCCCTCGTGGTATTTCTGAATGATCTCCTGTTGTTTGAGATAATCTTTGACATTATCCAATTCAGTTTTACATAGAAAAAGATTCATACATGAGCTTTTGAAAGTATTTTGTATGATTGGCAATATTGAATACATCTCTAAAGGAGGGGTAATTAACAATCCAGTTTTAACTTTAGGTTGAACATATTCTTTTATGATATTGATTACATCTTCCTCTAGATTGGATTTAGAAACCTGAACACTTGTTTTAGTATGTGACTCAAACGGTTTTGAAACAATTGGTCTACCCTTGATATCTTCTACTACAGTGATGGATATCTGTCTATGGAACCTATTGAGTGGATCGTCGGTTATAGGTACTTCTAGTATAGGGTTTTCAGCATCCGTATGTACAGTAGCTGTACTAGAACCTGCTATACTAGGAGGTTTTTCAGAGACATTCACAGTCACGGAGTTTACTTCGTCATTATGTATTTCTACACGGGACAAAGCATCTGCGTTGGTGTTTGATTTACCCTGCTTGTATATTACAGTGAAATCAAACTCACTTAATTTGAGCCTCCAGCGAGTTAAACGTGAGTTAGGCTCTTTAAGATTCATCACCCACTGCAGTGGTCGATGATCTGTGACGATCTTAAACTTTCGCCCAAATAAATAAGGACGAAAATATTTCGTAGCCCACACAATTGCTAGTAACTCCTTCTCAATAGTGCTGTAATTAATTTCACTAGAGTTAAGGGTACGTGAGGCGTACGCGATCGGTTTGTCTGATCCTATAGTGCCTTGAGATAGGACTGCTCCTATAGCTAAATTGGAGGCATCAGTGGTAAGTATGAAATCTTTAGTGAAGTCAGGGTACTGGAGAATAGGGTCGTTTACGAGAAGTGTTTTACACTTTTCGAAAGATTCTACGTAGTCGTTACTAAATAAGATTTTCGATCCTTTCTTTAGGCACTGAGTCATTGGCTTAGTGATTTTTGCAAAATCAGGAATGAATTTACGATAATATCCCAACAATCCTAAAAATCGTTTGATTTCGGTTGCGCTTTTTGGTATCGGATAATTTTGGATAGCATTTATTTTGTCTGGGTTAGGTTTTATGCCTTCACTACTAATGATGTGTCCAAGATAAGCCGTTTCTAGTTTTAGAAATTCGGACTTATCCATTTGGATTTTGAAGTTCGATTCCCGAAGTCTTTTAAAGACTTTCTCTAAGTTTACCATGTGTTCCTGTAGGGAGACGCTGAACACAATTATGTCGTCAAGGTAAACTAGACATATGACGTTTTGGAGGTCACGGAGGACATTGTCCATCACGCGTTGAAATGTGGATGGAGAATTTTTAAGACCCATTGGCATTCGTAGAAATTCGAAGTGCCCGTGCTCCACATTAAAAGCTGTCTTATTAATGTCGGCTGGGTCCATTTCAACTTGATAAAATCCGCTGGCAAGGTCTAAAGTTGTAAAGTAGTGACAGTTACCAAGTTTATCTAAAACGTCATTGATGTTAGGAATTGGGTATTTGTCGTCGATTGTCTTTTCGTTAACTTTACGAAAATCAACGACAATGCGCCATTTGACTTTTCTAGATGCGTCAGCTTTCTTTGGAACTACCCATATGGGAGAGCTCCATGCTGATTGCGAAGGACGAATTATACCCTGATCAAGCATTTTCGATATTTGTTCCTGAACCTCCTGTTTGTGAACGAAGGGGTATCTATAGGTTTTGGTATAGACAGGCAATTCATCTGTGGTGCGAATGCTGTGTTTTATTTGATTGGTGAAAGTTAGAGGTTCACCCTCAATATAAAATACATCAGCATACTGCGCGCAGAGAGACTCTAAGTTGGCTCGTTCTTCAGGATTCAGATGGTCAGTTCGTAAACGCGAAAGTACTTCGGCCGTGCGATCGCTAAGTTGTTGAGTGCGCGTGCACTGAGTGTTAAAGAGTTCCGCACTAACGGGTCGATCCATCGAGAACACTACGTCGTGTTTAGTCGGGTTGATTACTTCGATTATACCGCGATTTTTCGTAACAGTTGTGACGCAATCACGAATAGTGCAGTTGGATATTGTTTGTTCTGCTACAATTGCGTCACCATCGTGAAAATTAATTGGTACTCGAATCATTTTAGATGTATTAGCCGGTATTATATCTTCATAAAGATTGCAGTTCCGCGAATCGTACATACGCAAAGGATTGGTCGACTTCCGTGTAGCTAAGACTTTATTTTTCAAATCTATACTCGATTCCAACTTCTCTAACAAATCTAAGCCGATTAACCCATCGAAATAGTTATGGAATTTATAGATGAATAGTGTGATGTCACAATCTTCATTAAATTCATGAAAGCATGGTACAGTTATGGAATAATTATTTCGTGTGGTTGCGTGAATGTTTGTGACTTCGAAAGGTTCGTAATTACATTGGACACTTGAATAAAACTTTTGTACTGCGTCGGGACTTATAAAAGATTGATTCGCGCCTGTGTCTACTAATAATTTTAGGGGTGGATTTGTAATCTGTATAAAAGGAAGTTGCCTCTGCGTTTGTAAGTTAATCTCTATTTTTGCTTTTCTGACTTCTGAGCTACTTGAAAATCCTGGCTTTCAGTAGGGGCACCTTCCTGGGGCTCCTCTACATAGGCAGGCACATAATCATTATGATAAGCCTGTTGCTCATACATCTGTTCGTATGCCGGTTCAAGGTAAGTCGGTTCGTAATAGTCATAATTATAGTCGGGGTAGTCGTAATAGTTATATTGGTCAACTTCATTCCAGTTCGTCTCCCGAGTCTTGAAATAATTAGACGGGGGTGGATTTCCGGATTTCCTCCAGTCATGAGCGTTGGCAAAAGAAGTCGGTGGTAGTACCTTAGGGATAAAGTGACTGACTCCACTCATAGGACGTGGTGCGGAAGGCACTGGGCGTTGGGGTAGTCTAAAAGAATTGTCGTGTGCGTTATAATTAGGAGGTTGCGCGCGGAACATTTGCTGTGTGCGCGAAGGACCAGCTAGTCTCGATTGGTTAAACTGCGGTCTCCAACTAGGTTGCTGTGGCATAGCAAAGGGCCTAGAAGGGCCTGGCATGTTAAAGGTAGGCCTAGAGGGGCCGGGCATATTAAAAGAAGGCATGACAAATGGTGGAGGCTTAGTATTTTGAAACAGTTGAGCTGTGGGTTTCCTGTCTAAGTATTCATTACGATTTTGCATATACATGGTGTTACTTTCCTCGTGTACGAATTCGAGGGCTTTTTCGATTGTTTCAGGACGCATGCACCGTATACGCGATCCTAATGGGTCCTTTAAACCGCGTAAGTAGGCTTGTAACGTGAGCTTTTTGTAAAGGTCGCGTTTAGCGTTAACCGTGGTAGGAACCGTTTCATGTAAACAGACATAAGTAATTATAGTACTGAACAGATTTTGGCAACGTTCATAGAACTCCTGAGGGGTGTTCTGTCCCTGCACTAAAAGAGCTAAGTCGTTATACAGAGCGGTCTCATCGCGTTGATCTGCGAAGTTATTTATTAATGCACTGCGAATGCCAGTCCAATCCAAAGGGATCCCGTTAGAGTTTATTAAACGAGCGGCGTTACCAGTAACTTTATTGAGTATGCCGTTAATAAGTGCAGCGTTATTAAGGTCGTTTGGCACTTCCGTATCGATAAACTTCTCTACTAGTTGGTCACATAATCCTATGAAACGTACAAGCACATTTGAGTTCCCGTCAAATTCGGGGACAAGGCGAAGGGCCTTAAAAATCTCGTCTAGCGCCGCCATTGAATTATTTAATTCTAATTCTACACTACTGTTATAAGAACTATCTAAATCTCTATTTGCGTCTAATAAATTTAATCTATTAATGTCACTAAACCTAACGGTCCGCGATTGCCTTGGATGGAAAATCTTGGATAGTTATAAAACACAATAAAATAAGGATAGCAAGCACAAGAAAGATTCAAAGCACTTACATATACATTTGGCTTCTTTCGTGTATCAATGGCCGGATACAACTTCCTGCGACAACGCGTAAGTTCCGGATCCTTGTACTGCCTGCAGTTTGACCGCTTCTTGGGCAGCGCGCGTGCAGTGCAGGGGCTCGGCGTTCCCGATTCTTCCTTTAGGATCCTACCGACTGCGCCAAATACGTATGTCGCAAGGCGAGTTTCTAAAAAAAACCAAATTTATTTAATATATATTTAATTTAAATTGACGTTACAATTATGAAAGGTGACGATTGCTCGATGGCGGAAACAAAAGTGACTTAAAACTAGATATGAAATGGCTCGGTGACCGGACGGACACGTTGTGCTGACGGCGTGCCTCGTGAAGCATTCGCTGGCACGTTGCGCTGACTCCAGCAACCGTGGCTGATGCAATGTTGAGGCCGGCTTGGGTGCGCGGTGCTACCTCAGCATTCTGTGTAGGGGGTTAGTCCTTAACATATACGTAAATAATTACATACATTTTTATGTTGTGCCAATAAACCATAAGTTTGTGCTGGCACTCACATTCAGGATCGCGCGACTTAAGTATTATTTATACAGCTATTTTACAAAATAACACTTGACTTAACTAACTTACTAATAAATTGTCTCAAAACTTATTACAAGTTGTTTATATGCGTAATTTTAGTATTTATGTAGGTATGTATTTATTATAATACTGGATTGGGTTCTCGCTATTTACATTAGATTTTCAGGTTAAAAGCATAGTTACGAGTCTAAACTAAACTAAGCTAAAGTATTTTTTTTTCTTCCATAATTTTCACTCATTCCTTCAGCGTAAACAGTAACAAACATACTAACATACACGCGTACATTTTCTTATGAGTAAATAATATACAAATTAGTCAAAAATATTTGGCGTATCTACCTAAATAATGCATTTATTAACTTAACGACTCGACCGACACAAAAATCAATAATATAAAAGAATATAAAGAGGGATAAATTGAATAAAAGGAATCGGATGACTTAAAAACCAAGCAATTTTCAATTCAATTTCACATAATTCTATTCACAGGTGTCAGTAATGGTATCATTATCCGGTCATGTATCATCCGGGCCGAATTGTCCACAAATCCGGGTATCATACGATCCGGGAATTCCGTTTGTGCCAGGGACATAAAAGTAATTAACTTGGACATGTAGACACAGTGCATGTTATTCAGTAGTAGACATTTAGTTATAGTACAAGGGTCAAGTTTGGAAGAAAAATTGGTATACTAATATTATTATTCACGTTATTTATTTTCTTTCTTAGTTTTAGGTTTTTTTACAATAAAGATATCCAAATAAAACTAGAAAAAAATCATTACAAATTAACAATATTATAAAAAAACCTAAACCTAGAGTGCCGCCAGCAGCGGGGCAGGGCCCAAGCTACCGGTGGTTAGGGCTGCAGAGAGAGGAACCTCCTGACGATGCGTGCCGTGTCAAGAAGTACCGCCTTCTGTATCTGGCCCTTGATCCAGCCGTCTAGCGAGAGTCTCTTGAGATGTTGGTCGAGACTCTTCGCTATTAGGCCGTTCGCAGAAACGACTATTGGGACAATGCTAGTCGAATCAACATCCCACATGGCGGTAACCTCGAAAGACAAGTCAAGGTACTTGCTGATCTTGTCCTTTTCAGCCTTCACGAGGTTCTCGTCATGCAGGATGGTGATGTCAACTAACACTGCCCGCCGCTGGGACCGGTCGACTATCACGATATCAGGTTTATTGGCGACAATAGTCCTGTCCGTGATAACCGATCGGTCCCAATAGAGCAAAGCATGACCATTTTCAAGAACTGGCGCAGGTGCGTACTTATAGTACGGCACCTCAGACTCGATAAGGCCGTATTGAAGAGCAAGTTGCTGGTGGATGATCCTGGCTACGAGGTTATGTCTGTGCAAGTACTCGGAGTTAGCAAGATGAGAACAACCGGAAATGATATGTCTGAGTGACTCTCCGGGACGGCGGCAAGCCCGACATATGTCGACCGTACCGTCCTTCATAATATATTTCCGGTAGTTGTTCGTCTTGATAACTTCGTCCGCAATTGCACAAACAAAACCTTCGGTTTCCCCAAAGAGGTCCCCGAATCGTAGCCAGTTCACCGACGCGAGCAGGTCCACATCGGGTCCCGTTAAGACTCGATAGAACCGGCCATGCATCTCCTTGCTCTTCCATACGTCCTTGCGGTCCTCGGTGCTCAGCACCTGAGGCTTGCGCCAGTTCTCTTTGCCTAAGGATAGAGGGGTGAAAGTCTTGTCAACTGACACCACATCGCAATGCATTCCACACTCGTTGTTTAGGAAATATTCCCGGAGACTGCACACCTCATGGTTATGGAGTGTCTTAGCATTTAAAAAGCCTCGACCATCCCATTTCCGTGGGATATACAGTCTCATAACAGACGAGCATGGGTGAAGCATGCGATGTGATGTCAATTGCTTTCGAACTTTTCTATCCAGGGCGTCTAGTTCAGTCTGAGTCCACCTTAGTATGCCAAAGGTGTATATAATTAGAGGCATAACCCAGCCGTTAAAGGCACGCACCTTATTACCTCCTGACAAAAGACTGTTAAGTTGTCGGGCGACCAAAGAAACGCTCCTTCACCGACTGTTTTATCCCCCCACTCTCGATACCTAATGACTCTGACATACCAAGGTATTTATAGGTGTCGGCGTCGGAGAGAGATCTGAAAGTCATTGTATCAGAGAGTTGTAAATTCATGGAATTCACAACTTTCCCCCGCTGCACGTGCATGACCGCACACTTATCTACACCGAACTCCATGTTGATGGCGTTGCTGAAAGTCTCAGTTACTTTCAGTAATTCCATCAAATCATGGCGCTTCGGTGCAAAAAGTTTGAGGTCATCCATGTACAGCAAGTGTGAAATGACTTCACCCTCTCTCTTAAGCCGATAGCCTAGCCCTGAATCCTCTAATAATGTGCTTAGAGGATTTAGGGCTAGACAGAACCTCAACGGACTCATTCTGTCACCCTGGAAGATGCCTCGCTCAATCCTTATATTATTATTATCTTTTATTTAATTACATTCTCGGGTCATTTACGCCCGGTCCTTTATAAGGCATTGACGGAGTCGCAGCCAACATCAAGAGGCCCTTTACAGTTTTAGCTTATCTATTGTTTGTGGATGGAAAGATAAGAACTAAAAACCAATGGTACATTTCATTATGGCTAATGTGTGCTGCTTGATGTCTGATTCTGGTCTATGGGATGAGGTACGACACCCGCTAATCATGCCTCATTACAATTTATTAAGGCAAGGAATAAGGAAAATTCCGATGAAATACGGAGATACGCGGAAAAACTGTTTGACGAATTAATTTACAGGATAAATGGACATAAAAAAGATGATGATTTAATTAAATATCCTACCTTATTTCCTTGTGAATATGAAAAATGAATATGATTAAGAAAATTTAGGTTTATTTTAGGAGTAAGTATCTGTTTGTTTACACATTCAATATAAATTCAGTTTAAAATTATTTTTTTTATTGTTTATCTACATATTTTTTGTTTTGAACATATTTAGATATTTGAACTGTTGTTTTTTTGTGAGTATATTAGAGTATTTCATTAATATTATATTTCACGGTACCTATTTGACAACACATAATCTCTAGAGATATACAGTTTTTTTTTTAAAGAGGTAATAAACAGTGTGAGATCCTAATGTGTGTCAAAAGCAAAAAGAAGCCTATATACCCTGCAGTAGTTGGATTAAAGGGCTGTAAATGACGATAATTAAGGTAAACCGCGGATATATAGGTTAATATTATTGGCCGTTAGTAACTCTGGTTTGCTGTCAATGTTACTTTGGCTTTCAGCAACATCTAGTAATATTGAAGCTCCACGCTGACCCACTTTGGGGCGAGCTAATATTGTATTAGTTTCACAGTATAATTAACATTAAGGTTGGTCTTCAGAGTGTTATTTTAATTACATAGATGTTGTAGAATACCATTGCAATAAGAAGCACTATCTGTAGAGGCAAAATGTTTTTAATAGGATAGGGAATTTCAATATCATACTGAAGGTGAGATGCTACGATGGGTGAGCCATCGAAGCCGTCACCTATATCCACTTATGTCATCACCCATTCAGCACTACTTATATATATTTAGGGCTCATCCTACATAAGCGGGTTCTGTCTCACTGCAGGGCAAATGCCTCCCTTTCCTTAGAATCATAATCAGAAATATTAATGTTTGCAAAAATAGTTCCGTAAACGTTTTACTACATAGCGGCATGCATATATCACACATTTAAAGCCTCACGGGATAGGGGTACGCGGTGTTACCACTCACCGTCGGCTAGCCACAAAGCCGCCCCTGTGGGTTATTATTATTTATTATTGTACTTGACGCCAGTTTCACCGGTTTATGATACATATTATATTATTATATATATTATCATATTATATATCATATTATGTATATATTATGTATATTTATGTATATATCTAAAAATGTATTTTAGGAACACTTGATACTGGCTTCTAGCTTAGTCTGTCAGGGTGGGCTAACATAAGTCCTACCACCAAACGAATAATAATTTTACTAAACTCAAAGTAAGTAAACCTACTGGCACAACTCTACTTCGCAGTAACTTTGTGATACCTGCCAGCGGCGGAATTAGTTTACTCTGCGTCGCGCGCAGTCGACAACTTTTGTTGTTTACCAAACTTTCTGAAGCTACAATGAGTTTGTTACATTTATTATTTATGGCGATCTCTGTTAGATCATAGACCTACCTATTATTATGTATAGAATTTAAATAGGTATATTATCACATTAATGAATGGACGATCTGTGGGCGAAGCTCAGGTTACACACAATGTTAAACGACGACGCGGTAGACCCAGACGGAGATGGCGGAATGGACTAGATACCCATTCATTCCACTAATACTAAACAAGCTAGACCGTGATATGTAACAGGAAAAATAAAGATAAAATTGTTTTGCCGCGGGCTCCAAGGACAGCATTATTTACAAAAAAAATTTCTTTTAATGTGTGGTCGCTCTTCCCATTCTGTTCCTACAGAGATCAAAAATCTTCCAATGACACGTTTTTGCCCAATATGTAAGGTTTGACTACAAGAAAAATATTTCTATTCCATAGCAGAGTTAAAATAATAATCCTTACGATTAACGTCTATAAAAAGTATATTAGTAATTTTAATTATAAATTAATTTGATAATGACTTTTATATTCATCTGAGTATAATTTATAATTTTAAATGTGTGATACTCGTATATGCATGCCGCTATGTAGTAAAACGTTTACGGAACTATTTTTGCAAACATTAATATTTCTGATTATGATTCTAAGGAAAGGGAGGCATTTGCCCTGCAGTAGGACAGTACCCGCGTATGTAGGATGAGCCCTAAATATATATAAGTAGTGCTGAATGGGTGATGACATAAGTGGATATAAGTGACGGCTTCGATGGCTCACCCATCGTAGCATCTCACCTTCAGTATGATATTGAAATTCCCTATCATATTAAAAACATTTTGCCTCTACAGATAGTGCTTCTTATTGCAATGGTATTCTACAACATCTATGTAATTAAAATAACACTCTGAAGACCAACCTTAATGTTAATTATTCTGTGAAACTAATACAATATTAGCTCGTCCCAAAGTGGGTCAGCGTGGAGCTTCAATATTACTAGATGTTGCTGATAGCCAAAGTAACATTGACAGCAAACCAGAGTTACTAACGGCCAATAATATTAACCTATATATCCTCGGTTTACCTTCATTATCGTCATTTACAGCCCTTTAATCCAACTACTGCAGGGTATATAGGCTTCTTTTTGCTTTTGACACACATTAGGATCTCACACTGTTTATTACCCCTTTAAAAAAAAAAAAAAACTGTATTTCTGTAGAGATTATGTGTTGTCACATAGGTACCGTGAAATATAATATTAATGAAATACTCTAATATACTCACAAAAAAACAACAGTTCAAATATCTAAATATGTTCAAAACAAAAAATATGTAGATAAACAATAAAAAAAATAATTTTAAACTGAAATCATATTGAATGTGTAAACAAACAGATACTTACTCCTAAAATAAACCTAAATTTTCTTAATCATATTCATTTTTCATATTCACAAGGAAATAAGGTAGGATATTTAATTCAATCATCATCTTTTTTATGTCCATTTATCCTGTAAATTAATTCGTCAAACAGTTTTTCCGCGTATCTCCGTATTTCATCGGAATTTTCCAGCAGGATAATCACAATAATGATTATTTACATAACAGTACGATCCCAGGGGATAATCAGAGATAAAAATTGTACAAAAAAGGCACCTATTTACTTATTTGGTAATAACTATAGTGAGTGTGCTACTGCTACTATACTTACTGTCTTTCAAAGTTGATTATTTGTATTACCTTATATTATTATTACACACTCGTTATATAATGTACTAGCTGTGCCCCGCGGTTTTTCCCGCGTAGACATCGTTCCCGTGGGATAATCGTGATGAAACTCCTATGTGTTCCTCCTATTCCAGGGTCTAGGCTATCTACATACCAAATTTTAGGTCAATCGTTTGAATAGTTTTTTTACACACAAACGTTCGTCTTTATAATTCTAGTAGTCGTCTTTATAATTCTTTATATTTTTTGTAGTTCGATAATTTCATAAATATATCGAGATGTCATCATTTTTGTGAATGGTTTTTTTGTTACAAAAATATTCATTAGTGCCTACATAATTTTTTTCACGTTGTTTCTGTCTCGAGATGCGCATTGTATATCGACAAATCAATATGCCAAGATATATGTTATTCATATTTTAGTAAGATACTTTTCCTTTACATTGCAAAAATGTTCTGTTCAATTTAAGTTCTATTTTCCGAAAGTACATACAAGCTCAATTTTACGTAAACTCTCCCTCGGGAAGAAAGATAAATGATTTCAATATAAATGTTGCAATGCGCTACGTTTATTTTGCATGAGGGGATGTATCAAAATAATAAAAAAGATCTTTGCAATATCGTACATAGATACTGTATTGTATTCAGTAGATATTTGAGGAATAAAATATTAAGGCAGTGTGTAATTTGTGGGTGTGAAGAATATATCAGGTAAAATGCTGTTTGTATATTGTTTTGTCCTGAATATTTTGGGTTTACTGTGGTGAGTTTCTATTTTTAGGAATACAACATTTAGACTAGGTGGCTCAATTTTCATACACATCCTGCAAACATATATTATAGAGATATTATATATATCTATCTATAAGGTTCTTGAAATCTATAAAACCAAATGAATAACCTAGATGGCACATAGTCGCATTTACGAAATATTATGTACTTACATATTATACATCTCGAATCAACCGGTCATTTCTCCCGTACACTTGTAAATTGTGGAACAAGCTGCCGTCTGCTGTTTTTCCGCAGAGCTACAACATGGAGCCCTTCCAAAGGGGCGTTAAAAGAATCTTGACAGGTCGTCAACGCATGAGACACCTCTAGTGTTGCAAGTGTTCATAGGCGACGGTGACCAATCCCACCAGGTGGCATGTTTGCTACCTATCTATACTAATATTATAAAGAGAGAAAATTTGTATTTTTATATTTTGGAATTTTTGTATTTTTGTATTTTTGTATTTTTGTATTTTTGTATTTTTGTATTTTTGTATTTTTGTATTTTTGTATTTTTGTATTTTTGTATTTTTGTATGTTTGTAATGATTTGGCTCAAAAAGTACTGGACCGATTTAAAAAATTCTTTCACTAATATATAGAATGGACTTTAGAAATGAAAATAAGCTGTATATTATCCTGTTTAAATTAAAGGTACATTCGTGGAGACCTAATTTGCAACCTAAGTCGACAAAAAAACGGTCGAAAATACACGTTTCTTACGAACGCTGCTTAATTGAAAATAGATCGAAGAATATTTTTTATGGAAGAGTTGTACAACTTAATAAGACCTACAAAAAAGTCCATGATAGCATATGTCTATCTCTTAAGGTTGACTCACAGTGACCATTGTAATCTTAATTTTTTTTATTAAAAAATATAACATAACTTCGAAGGCTATTTTCAAGTATATAATATTAATCCTTATCCAAATAATTACGTTGATTAGCTTGGCCACATATTATAGATTAAAATTGTCCTTTACAGTATATAATTCAAACGAAAACTTCTAGAAGATATCACGGATTTTACATACACGCATCGCAAAATTAATAAAATATTTGCAGTGAAACCACAGATTAGGTCATAGTTACTATGAAAATATTATTAAAGCTTAGCTATTCTGTAGATCCCCACCGATCATAATCAATTTGAAGTCAATATAGTATAATAATATGATCTATTGTATAAAATAGTATTCATCTATATATATAATAATATAATATAATATTTTAAACCACCCCGACTGATCTATGTATAATAGCTTTTTCCAATGACTCTAAACACGACATTTAAAATCTGAGCTGTAAGTTGGTGAGGATTTGAGTATTCTGTAGAGTCCAGGAGGCTTCCATGTTCTTACAATATCGTTGAAGAAGAAGATTTTCGAATTGATCAGACCTATGAAAGTTGATTTCATAGCGTAATTAACTAGAAAAATGCTCATAGTTTATAACGATTAAACGAATTTTCATGAATCAAAGCTAAGAAAACTCTCAATGAAGACATCTAATCTATCAAACAAAAAAAAAACTATCAATAATAAAATAAAAATCGATTCATCTGGTCGGGTGCTCAGATGCTACAGACAGTTAACACGTTAAAACGTATAAAACCCCTACTTTTTGCGTCGGGGAACGCCGTAAGGGTTCGGCGGCAGATGTTCTCCTTGGTGGTAAGCTACTTTTTAGGGTCCGTAGCCGAATGGCAAAAAACGGAACCCTTATAGATTCGTCATGTCTGTCTGTATGTCTGTCCGTCCGTATGTCACAGCCATTATATTCCGAAACTATATAGACTACAGAATTGAAACTTGGTATTCTGTGAACCGCTTTCCGATTTTTACACAAAAATAAAAAATATAAAAGTTTAAGGGGGGCATCCCATACATAAAACTGATTAAAAAAAATTCTTCAAACCTATACATATGGGGTGTCTATGAATAGGTCTTTAAAAATTACATTGAGGTTCCTAAAATCATTTTTTTTTCAAAGTCAATCATTTAAAAGATAGGCGCGTCGAAAGTGGTAAAAATGTGTGCCCCCCCCCCCCCTTTTTAAGTAATGGAGTGAAAAATCTAGAAAAAATATATTCTGTACATCTCAATAAAAAGTTATTTTTTTAGTGGCGAAAAATTAAAGTTATAAAATACTCTACTGTTACGGAACCCTACGAATGCGAGTCCGACTTCCACTTGGCCAGTTTTGGTAGATTTAATGATCCCACTATCTCTGTACGAAAACCCATAATTCATGAATGCACATAAAACTTTCATTGGTAGATTATACAGCTAGGATTAGAACCAATGACCGTCGGGTCAGAATCAGGGTAACTATCCTTTACGCCAAAGGGCCGTCCAATATCACTACGTAAGTATTATAAAACAAAGTCCATCACTGCGTCTGTCTGTCTGTTCGCAATAATCTCGATAGCTACTGAACGGATTATCATGCGGTTTTCACAAATAGCCAGAGTGTTTATAAGGAAGGTTTATGTGTATAATTCGTTAAGGTTTTGTATATATATATATATAATAATAAGATATATATATATATATATATATATATATAAATATAAATATATTTATACATAATTTATTTCATTTTTTTTATTGTTTTGCAATAGAACACCACCGACCTTGCTCAACTCACAATTTTTTTTACTCCATCCAAAGGTTGACTGGAAGAGATCGCTCTTAGCGATAAGTCCGCCCATTGTACTGTAGTTTTTATGAGTTAACTGTTTCGTAAGTTACTTTAAGTGGTTTACAATAAAGTATTTTGTATTGTATTGTGTTGTATTGTATAAATTGGTTGAAATATGACGATGATTGTTAAAATGTTAATATTTTATATTCGATGCAACAAACTGATGCAAATTTTGTAGGCATATATGTTCTACCCGTGCGAAGCCGGGGCGGGCTGCTAGTATCATATAAATTATCTATCTTATTTTGGTATCAGCGACGAAATTTTGTCATTAATTACGGTCTTCACTCATAATTATGACTATAGATGAAAATCGGACCAATTAATTAGTATTATAATACATGCTAATACTTTCTCAAAAGGCCTACTAAAAGTTTTTAAATATTCTCAGAGAGATACTGATCTACGGCTGTATAGCATCAAAATGCGTGACCAGTGGCGGTAGCGCAGAAGTCTAAAAAATAAGGAACTATTAATTTAGACTTCTGTGGGTGGTAGCCAAAGCCTAGCACTGGTGGACTTTGGCAGCGGCTTGAACCACTCACAGAACTAAACATGTCGCTAATCGGTTTGTTGTGTTGCGGATTGAAGTTTGGTTCTAGCATGTATGTAAAACGGTTAGAGACAGTTGCACCTATCTCCAGCGCCTTTGTCTTACTCCCATCTACTAATTCCAGACAAACATGACACCACCTTAACTTGCATCATTACTTTACATCAAGAGAGACAGTGGTCAAGAGCTTGTTTTTTTAACCGACTTCAAAAAAAGGAGGAGGTTTCTCAATTCGACCGTATATATGTTTTATTTAAATGTTTGTTCGCAGATAACTTCGTCATTTATGAACCGATTTTGATTATTTTTTTTTGTTGGAAAGGAAATATCCCAAGTGTAGTACCATGGTAATTTTATCGAGGTTTGATAAGTATCTCCAGAGATATTGAGATAAACACCTCAAAATTGGTACTGAAAATGAATAGCGTGGCATTGAAGTCGGTTCTATTTTAGTTTTTAAACGATATTATTAATTTTGCTCTTAATTATGGGCTCTCCTTTTGGACAATTGTGTAAACAGAAGAAAATACGTGTGGCACTCGGGGACTGCCACGGTAAAGCTATTGCATAGAATTTTTTTTCATTTATGCAGTATATTTTTTCTTTGATATTAATTCAAGTTACACTTTTTGAGCGTGGTGACCGCTAAGAATTTTTTTTTTCTTTTATTAAATAAATGAGAAGTGAGCTACTTTTAATATCGCTCATTTTAATATCAAAAATTTTGGTAAATATAGAGTACTCACTCATTTTTTTTCACAATTTTTTTCATGACTTTCTTCATTAATTAATGCACTTTGTTTATTCATATTTACAGATAGAGACAGAATACAGATATTCACTTTTTTACATAGATGATAAATACCTATACACCTATCTGTGTCACGGTTACATGTATGGAGGCAGTGAGTGTTTAACAAGGAGGAATTATGTAAAGTTCCGAGGACTTGTTCACCCTTGACATTTGAAAATAGAATTCGGAATTTATATTTGAAAAATGAACGAGAAGACAAAATTAAAAATTAGCCGGTCCGAGGGGTATATAAGAGGTTAGGGTAGCTCTCCTACATGTGAAGTGGGGATGAAATCCGATAGATGGCGTACACCGTTAACACACGCAAGTGTTTCACTTAGCATTTTTACGTATATATCACGTTTTAGTAGTTAGGCATTACATACAGTAATATAATATAATTAATATAAGGCGGCAATAGCCCAATGGATAGGGTGTCGGACTGGCAATCGAGAGGTCGTGAGTTCGAATCCCACCCCACCCATTGCACTATTGACGTGAACCCACTCCAGACACAAGCATATTTAGCTTAGTTGGAGGGGTTAACAAGAATACTAGTAATGTGCAACCAACATTGCGAATAATCTTAAAAAAAAAAAAAAAAAAAAAAAAAAAAAAACCATAGATGGCGTTGTACACCGTTAACACACGCAAGTGTTTCTATTAAATTGAATGATGTGTGAAACCAAACTAAGGCTTAAAAAATGAGCTTCGTTGGGGTGTTAGGTTTTATTTTCGTTACGGAATTTCTGGATTCGGTCTCCACGCTCAAGGCCCGCGATAGAAGCTATGCAATAGCTTAAAAAGTTTAGTTCATTGTGCACAATTATTGATTTTTGATTTTATCAAATAAAATCAATAATTATTCTTTCAACCATTTATATTTTAACTTCATTTAAGTGAATTAATCACGCTAGCAAAGTAATTAAGGTAATTTTATCAGAAGGAATATTTAAAAATGTATATTTTGGTGTATTCAATCAGGAAAATAGCTGTGTAATCGACGAGTCGCTCACAATCGTCACCTAATGAAATCTCAGCTCGATCGGCATCGAATAATTAGATTTAACTGAACGAGCAGAATTCTGTTTTGTAAAGTAACGTAGTTAGTTACCTCATTCCTTCATTTGATTATGCAACTTTCTGAATAATCACTTTCTATTACAGTGTGCTGAGTGCTATAAATATAGGTTTTTTCAATAGGAGCCAGTAGATAGAGGCTACTTTGCGTATATTAGCTTTATAAGCTGAAGTAGAGACTTCACGGCGAATTTGTCCGTCACAAATCTTGCGATTGATTTTAGAGCAACTTTCAGGGGTTAGATTGAGCTAAAATTTTGCATACATGTGTAAATCGCGTTACAATGCAATATTATGATGACATGGAGATGATCTGATGATGGAGCTGGAAGGTGGCCAAAAGAACTCCTAAACAACACATGTTATGCCTGTCGTGTTTGGGCTCGTTGGATTTGTCTTGACTTACTCTGGTTCTAGGTTATGTTAAAGCTTGTGTTTAAAATGGTTTTTTAAAATATTACTTGTTAATGTTACAGGTGCTGTAATATTTGACAGGAAAACTAATATGTTTTCCTCTCCAGTTTTGACATTTCACGCAATGCTATTTACGTTTAGACGTAAATACATTATTGCATGGGCTAGCGACCCAGTTTTACCTTTTGATATTTAATTTTAATAATTCATCGCGCTCAAACTTTCACAGGGAATTTCGGCTATTTTTGAGCCGAAATTCACTGTGATGTCAATTCATTCATTCAGAGTGCTGTTGTTGAAAGAAAAAAATATATTTAAGAACTAGGAACATCATTTTAACAACATTTCACGGAATGTATTTGTATGTACCTATTACCTACTCTGGTAGACTTTCCAGCAATTAATCTTCACATCATATTATATCGTATAATACAAAATCGCTCCCGCTATCTGTATGCGTAAATCTTTTGAACTACGCAACGGATTTTAATGTGGTTTTCAGTAATAGGTAGTATAAGTTATTCATAGTAATTCAGTAAACGACAGTAATAGTGATTTAATAGAAGATTATAACAGGGATTGAATGCGGGTAAAGCCGCTGGATGCAGCTAGTAAAAAATAAAATAGTTTTTTCAACGTGTTTTTTTCGCTCAATCATTAAAGATAACGTTTATAAATATGTGTTTTAAATCAAAACACAACGATTATTTGCCCTATTTTCATTCGATCTTTTACCCTACGGTGGTCTGTTTCTTTAATAGCTGAACCATTATATCGGCTTTACACTACAAGTTTTGTACTAGCAAATGCATGAGATCTTAACAAAGCCGTATTAGTTGGCTTACAACTTTTTTTTTTGTATTTATTTATCGTTTATACTGGATCAGTACTATTATTTATTCTGTGACAGGAACAGTCTAGCTTTTTATTTTATGCTCTTAGGTGACAAGGCGACGATGACCTTCGCCTGATAGTAAGCAAAGTTTTTTAAATCGAATCGAATCGAATCGAAATAAATAAGACAACCACTTAACTTTTATCTTATCTGCTGTTAAGTGACGATACGGTTTATACCGTATTGTCACATAACAGCGTCACTTAACAGTCATATCTTATGATAGGAAAGTATCGTGCTTATTGGGAAATAGAAGACGGTAGGAATACTGGAATCTGGCAACGAATGCTTCTTCTTCTTCTTCTTCTGCGACGTTTATTCCTAGTAAGAGGAGATATCTTAAAAACAAATAGATACAATGGCACGCAAATCTTTGCTTTGCTATGTTATGTACATTAACTTAAGATATCTTCGAATCGATCGAATTTGATCTGTACTCAGACGGAATAAGAAGTCCAGACCCCAGCCGCCGAACAACGCACTGAGGCCGGTTTTGTAAACATGTGTGCTCTAAGTGAGTGTTGAATGAATGGATAAGTAAATAGATAAGTTAGCAATTTTTTTTAAGTGTATACCTCACTTTTAAGAATGTTTTCATCCCATCTATTCGAAAAACGATGGTTGGTTCCTCGATAAGTGCGCGCAAAATAGATCTTTTCCGCTCTAGAAGGGGAAAGTGTTTTTTTAATATTTTTTATATCTTAATAGGCTAGCGTTTGACCACTATCTCACCTGTTAGAAAGTGATGACACGGTCGAAGATAATATAATTTTTGGCTTATGAATGTTCTTTTATAGTGCCCTAATTAAGGTGGTTCAATGAAATTCTGTGACATTTCCTGACATCACTTAACATTTCATAACATAACATAACATGACAATTTATGGCATTTCATGTTATTTCGTGACAATTCGTAACAGTTCATAAAATTTCATGGCATTTCATGATATTTCGTAACATTTCATTACATTTTGTAACATTTGATGACATTTCATAAAATTGCACGACGTCTCATGATATTTCGTAACATTTCATGACATTTGGTGACTTTTAATGAAATTTTACAACGTTTCATGCAATTTTGTGACATTTTATGAGTTGCAAGGATAGCCCGTCATGCAAATGTGATCCACAAGTAGAAGAGAGTGCCCTGCATGTCTTAACGGAGTGTCCGATATATGGTAGATTAAGATTTGATATACAACAAGTAATAGATGTAGATATTAAGGTTGATAACATATGTATAATAATAGATAATAAGGAATACAGAAATAAGTTTCTAGAGTATTGTGAAAATGTAACACGTAAAGTAGTAAGTAAGAATAAAAGTAGATAATATGGCTGTACCATCGTATATATTAAATATATATTGATAGGTACCCAATATTTGTAAAATAGCATAAAAATAAGAAAAAGATTGTAAGGCAAGAAAAACAAGCTCTGTGTTAAATTTATTTTAAACCTAAGAAAAATTATATGTACACAAATAAAGATATTAAGAAAGCAAATAAGATAGAATTGGCAACCCACCAATTAATGAATGAAAGAGACGAAAGCAAGAAAGATCATGTATGAAGAATGAATTGGACCGAGAAAAAGCGAGAAATTGTATGAATCTGACGAGTAATCAAAGGCTCCAATTTTGTTGGAGGGCACAGGCACACAAAAAAAAAACCGATTGCCGTAGATGGAATCCCACTCGAAGTTGTCACTAAGTACCTAGGGCAGGCGCTCCAACTAGGCAAACATAACTTCGAGAAGGAAATCCAGAGAAGAATCCAGCTGGGCTGGGCAGCATTCGGAAAACTCCGTCGAGTCTTCTCGTCGCCTGTACCACAGTGTCTAAAGACAAAAGTCTTTAACCAGTGCGTCCTACCTGTGATGACATACGGAGCCGATACGTGGACACTCACAGTCCGACTGGTCCACCAGTTTAAAGTCGCTAAGCGAGCTACGGAGAGAGCTATGCTCGGTATTTCTCTGCGGGATCGAATCCGGAACGAAGTAATTCGCCAGAGAACTAAAGTGATCGACATAGCTCATCGGATTAGCAAGCTGAAGTGGCAGTGGGCTGGTCATATCTGCCGCAGGACTGATAACCGTTGGGGTAGACTTGTCCTAGAGTGGAGACCGCGAATCGGCAAACGTAGCGTAGGACGTCCTGTGACCAGGTGGAGCGACGACATACGCAAAGCGGTGGGCAGTGACTGGAAGAGAAGAGCCGAAGATCGGGCTCGGTGGCGCATCTTGGGAGAGGCCTACGTCCAGCAGTGGACTGATACAGGCTGATAATGATGATGATGAATACTATCTCTTTCGTGCATTTAAGATACTTATATCATGACTGAGAAATCGTAGGAAAAAACAAACAGCGTATCTTGATATTAATATATAACATTCCTCTCAATGTATAAATATCCTATATTCATTTTTGTCGTCACGTGTCACCCGTTCCATCGATAAGCGCGCGGGTGTTTGCAGGCATCCCTACGAAGACCTATATATCAATGTACGTAGCTATAGCACATCTGCTTACAACTCTCAGCAAGGTGGCGGGCTCATAGCCGCGCTCTGTACTTTAGTAATTATTGCTCTTTGATTCTGGCAGTCCGGAATTTTGCATGTCACTGCACTGCGCCTGTTACCTTGAGACATATAGATAACTAGCTGTTACCCGCGGCTTCGCCCGCGTTATTTGAGTCTTTATGACCTTTGAGGTCAAGTCCGATGATCTCTTAGGCCTTAAGTCAGCATAGATGACCCTAAAGTCGAACTCAATATCCTCTTTTGTTAAAGTCATTGATCATTTTGGTTAGGTATACGAAGTTGTACTGTTTAAATGTTTGACTCAACACAAAAGTTCCTGAAACATTTCTAACAAAGAAAATATGGTGAATAGCTGCGCGAGCGCAGCGAGTGCTATCATTGCGCGAGTGAACATTTTTTATGACCCTAACAGTTTTACGACCTAATAATCAACTCACTATAGATGACTCTTAGGTCGAACTGTATATCGTCTATTGTTAAAGTTACTAATAATTACTTGGTAAACCTAACCAAGGTTTACCAAGTTTTGCTGTTTAAGTAGTCAGTCAGTTTAGTAGTTCAGTCAGTCTAATGTATGAGGCTGTTGAAACACGCTATATAGCGTTATTAGTGCGGTAGCGAAGCGAGCGCGAAAAATTTTGACGACTTTTTATGATCCTGACAGTTTTTATGACCTACTAAGTCAACACTGAAGACACTCAGGTTAAATTCGATAATCATTTATTTTAAGGTTTATAATCAATATGATTATTGAAGGTTGTACTTTTTTAAATTTTTTAAATTATTTTTATTTATTTATTTATTTAAAAAGGTCTACCAACGATTGTTACAACAATACTTATACTAGACAACATATAACACATATTTCTTAGCTAATTGCACAATCAATTAAAGGTAAACTCCACATTTCCAAAATTGAACTTAATTATTTTATATTTAATGTTTCAATTTATGACTCGTTTTGATGCATTTGGTTATTTATATATAAAAGTTGCTGAAATCTTACTTACAAAGTAGATAAAACAAATGCTTGCGCGAGCGCAGCGAGCGCTATCGCTGCGTGAGCGTCGCGAGCGCGAAAAATTTTACGACATTTTATGACCCTGACAGTTTTTATGACCTACTAAGTCAACACTAATGACATTATGGTTAAACTTGATATCAACTTATTTTTAGGTTAATAATCATTATTATTATTTAAGATTGTACTGTTTCAATTTATGACTCGTTTTGATGCATGTGGCTATTAAAATACAAAAGTTGCTGAAATATTATTTCCTACAAAGTAGATAAAACAAATGCTAGCGCGAGCGTAGCGAGCGCTATCACTGCGCGAGCGAAGCTAGTGCGAAAAAAATTTACGACTTTTTATGACCCTGACAGTTTTTATGACCTACTAAGTCAACACCGATGATATTGAGGTTAAACTTGATATCCACTTATTTTAAGGTTAATAATCATTATGATTATTGAAGGTTGTACTGTTTTAAATTATTTTTATTTATTTTATTTATTTATTTAAAAAGGTCTAACAACGATTGTTACAACAATACTTATACTAGACAACATATAACACATATTTCTTAGGTAATTGCACAATCAATTAAAGGTAAACTCCACATTTCCAAAATTGAACTTAATTATTTCATATTTAACTTACGACACAGTAAGTTTCAAAAGCAATTGTCGCTAACAACAAGGCTAAATTTCGTTATGTATTGTACAGCATTAATTCATTTAGTTGCTTAAATTAAGTAAGTAAGTAATTGAGCAGTTTCTCTCTTGTTTTTAGAAATGTAGGTAGGAAAAATATAAATAGTAAATTTTAAGTGTTAATAGTCGTATTTAACACGAATTACTCAGGTATATGTTTATACAAAGCAAATAGTTCTTTTACTGTAAGGTTCACTAGACATAAGTCCTTAACAATCATCGCAAAAATGACGAAATTGCCAACTTAAGAGGTTGGGAATTTGTTGCTGTGCAAAATCAGAAAGATTTAAGCAAGGGTGAAATAATGTTTGTTTTATTATGTTAACAATCAGATTTTAGTGTTATTTATTTAATACGTTACGTTACGTAAATATGATTAATTTTATATATTTTAATATTTTTAAAAATTTAATAAACATACTTAAAAATTTATGTCTTTGATCCTTTTTAAGAAATAAGTAAGTTATATAAAAAAAATAAAAAATATATTTTGTACAACTATTATTAATTATTCATTTGATATTGCATCCAACAATTGCTTACGGAGTGTTTTTAAGGATATTGAGTTAATATCAATAGTGTCACTATACTTATTAAGTGATTTACTTAATCGAGCTACCGGAGAATTACAACCGAGTTTAGTCCTACGATGAGGGGGAACTAATGGGACGATAGGCTTACGCGGATTATATTTTCTTGGTACTCTAAAATTAATATAAGTGAAAAGCTGTGGACAGTCTATATTATTTCTTAGTATTTTGAAAAGAAAGGTAAGGTCAGCGAGAGTTCGACGTTTGTCTAATGTATGCATTTTAAATTGCTTGAGTCTATCACAATAATTTTGAGCTTTCTTTGCCGTTTTGGCAGAACGCGCCATATGCCAAAGAAATCTTTTTTGAATTCTTTCTAGCCGTAGTGAGTGATTAGCGTAATGTGGCCTCCAAACCACACTGCAGTATTCTAATATGCTTCTGACTAGGCCATTGTACAATAGTTTTTTCGTTTGTTGTCTACGGAAAACCTTGCAGTTTCTTATGAGAAACCCAAGCATTCTGGAAGCTCTTTTAGTGATATGCTCGTAATGTGGAATGAACGTCAACTTTTTGTCGAATAGTACTCCTAAGTTCCTTATAGTATCTACTTCAACTAAGAGTGTACCGTTAACATAATATGACGACTGAGTAATATTATGTTTTCTAGTGAATTTTATATGGTAACATTTGCGTACGTTTAGCTCCATTGAGTTGTGTCTGCACCATTCCACTAGCCTATCTAAATCCTGTTGTAACAAAATGACATCGGATTCAGTGGCTATTTTGCGAGATATTTTGAGGTCATCAGCGTAGAGAAGAGGCAGTGAATGACAAAAACAATTAATTACATCATTAATAAAAATGTTAAATAAGATCGGTCCAAGATGGGAGCCTTGTGGAACTCCGGATGTTATATTATGCACATAAGAGACGTACCCATTCACAACTACAAAAAAAGATCTTTCTGTTAAGTATGATTCCATCCATTTTAATATACTACCAGAGAAACCGTAGCAAGCCAATTTTTGGAGTAGTATCGAGTGGGAAACTTTATCAAAGGCTTTGCTAAAGTCTGTGTAGATGACGTCAGTCTGATATTTGTTATCAATAGCTAAAGAAAGTTCTTCCACAAACGATACTAGATTAGTAGTAGTCGATCTATTCTTAACGAATCCGTGTTGAGAGTTAGTGAGAAATTTCTGAAAATATATTTGAATGTAGACAGATAAGAGATTCGATAATTTTCGCCAAAGAACTTAAAATTGAAATAGGTCTGTAGTTGGACACTAAGTTTTCGTCACCTGATTTATGGATTGGCACTACTTTGGCGAGTTTCCAGGCATCAGGGAAAACACCCGTAGCAAAAGATTTGTTAATAATTTGGGCCAAAGGAAATGCTAAGTTATCTGAGCAGTTTTTAAGAAATATTGGAGGCAATTCGTCGGCACCTGCACCCTTAGTAACATCAAGGTTCATGAGTTTATTTTGTATGTCTTTTTGATTTATATGTAGATCAGTAAATTGAGAGCTCCCACTCGCAATTGACATAAAATTATTAATTATTACGTTATTTCTAGAATCGTGACCACTATTGTGTCTGTAAACTTTGGAGAAACTGTTAGCAAATAAATTACATATACTCTTTCCATCATTCGCATCCTCTGAAACGTCAGTCATGGAAGTAGGATATACACTACTGCCTCCTCTTTTTGCTTTTATGTACGTCCAAATGTATTTAGAGTTTTTAAAGATCATATTTTCTATATTTTCTATATATTTATTGTAACAGTCACTAGCTAAATTATCACATCTTTTACTTATTATCTGGAATTCTATTTTGTCTCTCGGGTTTTTATATTTTTTATGTCTTGTTCTTAGTTTATTTTTCTCTTTAAGCCTTGCAATAAGTAATTTGTTAAACCATATAGGGTAGTGCTTGCACTGTTTGGAATTACTGACAGGTACAAATCTGCGTATCACTTCTTTTAAGGTGTGATAAAAAATGGAAACCATACTATTTACGTCAGAACATAATTCAAAGAAAGAACTTTATGTTATTTGCGTTAGGTGTTAATTTAGTAGAGGGCTGTATGTTTCCGTATGAGATGCAAATTGGTGGATGCAATGGATCAATCGTAGATAGAGCGTCAGGACAAGACGTTACAGTACAAGTGTCTATATCTGTTAGAACTAAATCTAAAATTTTTTCTTTCACATTCGTTACATGATTGACCTGTTGAATACTATTCATATAAGTAAAATCAATAAGTGTTTGGCATAGACTAGACGTTTGATAATTGGAACTCTCATATACCTGTGTCCAATTAATATTGCTCATATTAAAATCACCAATAATACAAATATGGCCGTCATGACTATCTATAACGGAGTTACAATTGTTTATAAAATGTTCTAACATGTTGCGTTGTACGGGTGGAGGAAGGTAAACAACACATAACGCTAAGTGAACCAGCTTGTCGCACAAAGGCAAATCAACAAGTACCCATAAATCTTCACAATTACTGTTCCAGACTGTAACGGACTTTGCATGTAAATATTTAGCTATTGCTACGAGGACTCCGCCTCCATCCTTTTTACTGTGAAAGCCTGTGCATTCTCTGTCTCTCCGAAACACTGTAAATCAGTCATCGAATAATTCAGAACTCAGTACCGTATCATTCAACCAGGTTTCGGTAAGAACTATGACATCATAGTTACTACAGGTCAGTTTTCTATAAAATGAATGCGTTTTAGTTCTTAGTCCACGGGTATTTTGAAAGTAAATATCTAACGATAAATTATTAGCTGACATTATGTAATTATTAAATTATACTTCTAGATATGACAAGTAATTAACAATAAACAATTTTATAGGTTTTACTCAAGTTTTGCTAATGTTTCAAAATCTTTGATTAATATAAATCCTGAACTTTCACTCTTCCTCATAAAAATGCGCCCTCCTCTTACCCATACAAATTTAAAACCTTTCTCTTTGGTGGCTAATCTTGCCGCAGAATGCAGTGCTTTATTAGCTGCTGAGAGATGTTCGGTAATATAAACTGGTGACTTGGGTCCACTAAATCCGAAGTGCGAAGAATTTAACTTATCATTAGGATTCGCTTTATTGTAGTTCATTGTAGCTGCCAGAAAAATGTCCCTTGTTCTGTTAGAATCAAATTCTACGACAGTGGAGCGAGGACGGTCGCTATTAGGGTTTAGTTTAGCGATTCTTGTGATACGATTGATATTCTTTTCATCTATATCACACTTCACTACATCACATAAGGTCTTGAAGAGGGTTACAAGATTTTCAGTTTTCTTTTCTGGTAGACATTGAATTTCTACATTATTGTTTCGGCACACCTATTCCAAATTATTTATGCGGGTCTCCAATACATTTATTTGGTCAGCCGTTTTATTGCTGCATTCTTGCAAGTGTTTAGTATCCCCTTGAGATATAGCGTTCTCCTTTTTCGCTGCCTCAATTTCTCCCTGCATATGATTAATCGTCTGCTTGACGTCACCAAGTTCATTTCTGAATACTTTTAACTCCGAGTCTAGGATAGAGCGCATATTTATATTAATCTGGACCATGAAGTCAGCCATATGCTTTTGTATTACATCTTCCATGATGTCACGTATTTCTGTGCGAGTAACTGGCCCTTCGGCATTGACTGGTGGAGACGACAAAGCTTGCCTTTTATAGGCCCTTACATTAGTGTTGGATTTGGCTGGAGTGATATTCATGTCTCCCGTGGCACAATCGCTTCTCAAGCAACAGGGTCCGACCCAGTCAGCTAATTGTTCCATTGCAGTAATATCGCCTTCCCATGTAAGACATGCGAGGTGAAAAGCTTTATCACAGTTGGTACATTTTTTAAATTTATTGCCCTCATGGCGAATGGAACAACTGCAGCCCCAATTAATATTACTGGTGCTCATCTTGCACAAAACGTAAAAAAAGAAAATAAAAAACTTGATAATATTTTATGTGGGTATGCCTTATAATATCAAACGGTGCACGGCAACAAATGCCCCAACTCGCTTCTGCGCAACAAAAACCTCGCGAGAAGAACGTCGTAAGCGCCGTGAAATAAGCGTCACTTACGCGTTTCGCCGAGCAATTTTAGCGCTGGTTGCTTTATCACAGTATATCACAAATTGTCGAATGTATGTTGTCGATACGATGCTATTTTAATAAATCGATAAACATTGTCCGATTTATCACTATAAACTTCACTATTTTAAAGAAAATTTAGTAACTTTAAGCAACAAATGCAGCTAGAAACGAATACATTTTGTGGAGCGACTTGAAATAGATGCGTTAAGTTCGAGTTCATTGAGTGAATCTATGACTCGTTTTGATGCTTGTGGCTATTAAAATACAAAAGTTGCTGAAATATTACCTACAAAGTAGATAAAACAAATCCTTGCGCGAGCGCAGCGAGTGCTATCACTGCGCGAGCGGAGCGAGCTTGAAAAAATTTACGACTTTTTATGACTCTGACAGTTTTTATGACCTACTAAGTCAACACCGATGATATTGAGGTTAAACTTGATATCCACTTATTTTAAGGTTAATAATCATTATGATTATTGAAGGTTGTACTGTTTTAAATTATGACTCGTTTTGATGCATGTGGCTATTAAAATACAAAAGTTGCTGAAATATTTCCTACAAAGTAGATAAAACAAATGCTTGCGCGAGCGTAGCGAGTGCTATCACTGCGCGAGCGTAACGAGCGCGAAAAATTTTACGACTTTTTATGACCCTGACAGTTTTTATGACCTACTAAGTCAACACCGCTTACTCTAAGGTTATATGTGGCTGTTAAAACACGAAAGTTTCTGAAATACTTCACACAAAGCAGATATACACGTTGGGCAAGCAAAGCCAGCGCGTAAATTTTGATGACTACTAATGACCCTGGTAGCTTTATGGCCTAATTAAGACACTAATTAAGTCATTATAGACGAACCTAAGGTCAATTTTTTATGATTATGTTAATTCTATATAAGTTTACAAAAAATATAGGCACCTACACTTAACTGTCGAAAAAAAGTATTCTTTGCCCTTTAATGCCCTATTAAATGTCTTTGTACAAAATGTCATGTGAATCGGTCAAGCCTTTTGGCCGAAAAGAGGCCACACATTTATAAAATTCAATAATATAAAACTGACAACAGGACTCGATTGTAAAAAAAGTAACCTATGTGCTCGGATTATAGATTCTACTCTTGGTCTATGTCTTATTGACTGTCTCTGTACAATTTTAGCTCAATCGGTCAACTCGTTTAACCGAGAAGAGGGTCACACGTTTAAACATTTCAGTAAAAAGTGTTACCCAGACTCAACCGCCAAAAAAATATCCTTTGTCATTCTATGCCCTATTAACTGTATTTGTACAAAGTTTGAGCTGAATAGGTCAAAACGATTGCCGGTAAGAGGCCACACATTATTCCATAATAAAAATCTGGACACCCAAAATTGCCAGCCAAAAAAAAAGTATCCTATGTCTTATTGACTGTCTGTGTACAAAATTTCAGCTGAAATGGTTGACCCGTTTGACTGAGAGGAGGCCACACATTTACAAAGTTCAATAAAAAAAATCTGGACACTTGGACTCAACTGCCAGAAAAAAAGTATCCTATGTGCTTCTATGCCATATGAGCTGTGTATGTAGAAAATTTCAGCCGTATCGGTCGCTGATAAGAAGCCACACATGCACAAAATTCAATAAAAAACATCTGGTTACCCAGACTCGATAGCCAGAAAAAAGTATTCTATATCCTATTCGGGCCTATGAACTGTCTTTATACAACATATCAGGCAAATCAGTCAAGCCGTTTATTCGAGAAGAGGTCCTATATTTACAAAATTCAATTAAAAATATCTGGACACCCTGACTCGATAGCCAGAAAAAAAGTATCCTATATCCTATTCGGCCCTATGAACTGTCTTTATACTACATGTCAGGAAAATTGGTCAAGCCGTTTATTCGAGAAGAGGTCTTATATTTACAAAATACAATTAAACATATTTGGGCCCCCTGGCTCGATAGCCAGAAAAAAAGTATTCTATATCCTATTCGGGCCTATGAACTATCTTTGTACAAAATTTCAGCCAAATCAGTCAAGCCGTTTGACCGTGAAGAAGTCCCAAACAAACAAATAAACAAACTGACTTTCGCATTTATAATATTGGTGTTGATGTTGATTTCATTATTTACGTTAAACTGTATTTCCCTACATAGTGAATGAACCAGGAAATACATGTTTTCTATACTTACAAATTTCATTTTGCACACGAATGTTGAGTGAATCAAACCAAGTTTGTAATAAAATTTACCATGGAAACTTTATCACCCTATTTAACCATTTTAGGGTTGACTTTTGAATATTAAAGTACCTTATTATGTTTTATTTCAGGACCTATACTATCTACATTTCCAATATCATCAAAATCGATTTAGTAGTTATACAGATACGTGGAAACAAACACTAATGTATTTTCTATGATTTCTCCAGATAAAATTACATATTCACTCCCCCAAGGGGTAAATTTGAAAGAAATAAAAAATACATGTTTCATTATTTGTTTTAAGTTTTATTTGTACCTTTTTTGTATTGTACAATTTTTAGTGAACCAGACCAAGGAATAACATTTTTATAGAAACTTTATTAACCTATGTTACCCCTTCAGGGGTTGAATTTTGAAAATCAAGTTACTCTATATGTTATTTTAAAACTTACACTATCTACGTGTCAATTTCATTGAAATCGGTTAATTAGTTATGCAGATACGTCAAACATGACTGGATTTTATATATGATTTTTCCATATAAAATTAATTTTACAGACCCCTAGGGGCAGATTTGGAAAATAAAAAAATACGTGTCTCGCTATTTGTTTTATAGATTATATGTACCGAGTTTTGAGTGAATCGGACCAAGGAATATGTGAGAACAAATATTTCTGATTTTTTTATAATTTTTACAAAGAAAATTCATTTTTCAAGCCTCCTAGGGGTGGTTTTGAAAAAATGAAAAACACGTGTCTCATTATTTGTTTTAAGGTTTGTTTGTGCCGAGTTTTGAGTGAATTGGACAAAGGAATACGTGACAACAAACATTACCGAATTTTTTATGATTTTTACACAGAAAAATCATTTTTCAAGCCCCCTAAGGGGTAATTTTGAAAAAATGAAATACACGTGTCTCATTATTTGTTGAATAGATTATATGTACCGAGTTTTAAGTGAATCGGGCCAAGGAATACGTGAAAACAAACATTACTGAATTTTCTATGACTATTCCAAACAAAATCATTTTACACTCCCCTTAGGGGTAGATTTGAAAAAATAAAAAACACGTGTCTCATTATTTGTTTTAAGGTTTGTTTGTACCGAGTTTTAAGTGAATAGGGCCAAGGAATACGTGAAAACAAACATTACTGAATTTTCTACGACTTTTTTAAACAAAATCATTTTACACTTAATTTTTCAAATCTACCCCGATTTGAAAAAATAAAAAACACGTGTCTCATTATTTGTTTTAAGATTTGTTTGTACCGAGTTTTGAGTGAATCGGACAAAGGAATATGTGAGAACAAATATTACTGATTTTTTTATAATTTTTACAAAGAAAATTCATTTTTCAAGCCTCCTAGGGGTGGTTTTGAAAAAATGAAAAACACGTGTATCATTATTTGTTTTAAGGTTTATTTGTACCGAGTTTTGAGTAAATCGGCCCAAGCAATAAAATTTTCCATAGAAACTTTATCACCCTATTTAACCCCTTTAGGAGATGATTTTCAAAAATAATATTAGCCTATGTCTTAAGTTAGAACCTACACTACCTACGTTTTAAATTTCATCAAAATTGGTTTAGTGGTTATAGAGATACGTGGTAACAAACATACACACACACACACTTACTTTCGCATTTATAATATTAGTAGGATGAGTCTCACATGCCCTGTAATTTCACTAGACACCTTGCCATTATAATAAAAAAATACATACATACTTATGTTCATACATATATACATACATATATACTTACGATCTTAAATGATGTGCGTACTGTAATATGTACGTATGTGCGTGCGTAGAATAATATGTTTGTTGATGTAATGAAAAAAATGTAAGTTTGAGGTGTTAAGTAGGTACTACATCTTTAAAACTCAAGGTCCAATTACTATGAAATTATTTTTTAATACAGTTGCTCAAAAAGTGGCGTATTGCAGGGACGTATAGCGTTCGGGATGTGGGCTATTACATACTCGTGCTTTTCTTTTACCTTTCCCGAACTCGTGCGTTCTCTTTCCCAACTGTCAAAACAATGTCTATTAAAAAGAAAAACCAACCATGAAGTTTTTACTAAAAAAATTCAAAGAAGTTTTTATGATTCATGCAAATACGTATATTTCTAAAAAGAAGCTACTAATTTGTTTCAATATCAGATTTAATGATTTGATTGAATGAGTTAGGTTAGGTTTCATTTCATTTCATCTCATTAAATTTCATTTTCATTTCATATCAATAAAAAAATTCTACTGAAGACTTGGCTGTATGGGCATAGTTCCCTTTGCCTACCAGAATGGGTGAAGAAAAAACAAACTCTGCTTATATTCTACGGTTGGCGCCATTTTTCAGAAATTTTCTTTGCGAGTTTAGTTGTTTGTTGCACAAAATGAGTAATATCGACTCTAACTGACTCTTTTTTTTAATTAATTCCACCGGAACTCAGTATAATTGCACAAAATGCTTCGGAGAACATTTTACCGGAAAAGTCAGGAAGTCGCTACATATCTACATACGACGAATTTATTGCGTGGAGAGAAGAGAAAAAAGCAAATAGTTTTTCAGAAAATGTTATGTTGGCATACTTCTCCGAACTCTCAGCAAAATTAAAACCTTCTACGTTATGGTCGAGGTTTTCGATGATAAAAGGTATGCTGAAAATAAGGAAAATAATATATGTGAATTATAACTTTTCCAAGAAATAAATGTTAATTTAGTTGAGTTTATTGTGTTTTTATTATTTTATTAAATTGCTTCATTTTTTCGCAACTGTATTAAAAATAGTCGTTCAGTACACGTACGGAACCGTCATTGCAACTTGTTCCGACTGTCAACCCTCGCCTTCGGCTGCGCCTCGACTCGGGTAGACATTTGTCGGAACTCTTTGCAATGACAGCCTTTCCGCACTTGTAATGAAATATACTAATCATACTACCTTAATATTGAATTAATGCAAAAATAATAAAAACAACCAGGTTTTTTTTAATGGTTGTACATACAAAAATAAACCAACTAAGTGCAAGTCAGACCCGGACATGAAGGGTTCCGTACTATTGTACGGAGCCCTTCATGATGTTTATCACGAAAAAGACACTTTATGTATGTATCCTTTTTCTGTTATTTAAGTTATTTAGTTCTAGTTATTTTACTGTTTTTACTAAATTTTTAATTGTTATTTAAGTGTCAACCTGTAATAGGTTCAGATGATACAACAGCCCTGTAATAGGCGGTTGGATGGACGGAATGCGGATTCACAGTAACAGGTTTGACCCTTTGACACCCTTTGGGTACTTAACTATAAAAATACATCCGAGCATACACCACCAGGTTTCACCCATGTCGTGTAATTCCGCCTTAAAGTAAAATTGCTCAATGGCGTGACACCGACTTGCGGATGAAAATAGACTAGTGAATTATTCACAGATTTTATCTTTCACATGATAAGTGAAGATGGGGAGCTCAGTTTTGTTTCATGAATATTTTGCTGGGCTTATGCGGTAACAAGTTTTATCCCAGATATAAAGTAGAACAACGCTCGCTTAAAGCTCAGTGCGTACAAAGATACGATGGTTACGCTTCTGTGTAAGAATTGTAGCTTAGCTTTGTAGTTTGCAATGTAAAGCCAAGTACGATAATACGCTTTGGCAACATGAGCGAAGCCAAAATGAAACTTGTCTTCTTTTCGCTACGCTCGCAATATGGCCTGCGCTCGAACTATGACGCCTGCCAACAAAATACTGTAACACCACCACTGTAGCCAAATTAGCAGTCACCTATCTATCCGTAACAGTAAAAAATACTTTTCTTATTGCTCATATATCCATCCAAACCATTTCTCAAATTACATCAACAAAATTGGGCCCCACTCTAATAATATGGTAACCTGTCATATAAATAATGGAGAATTACAATAAAAAAAATATGGAGAGATCTCACAAAGAAAAACAAGAATGGGATCTTCAATAACAGATCGTATTTCATCGTGTATTCAAGGAGCTTTTCTGTAATAGAAAACACATTATTATATTTCTTTTTCGCATTATGAGGGGATGTAAAATAGGGGTGGTGTTCATTGCTATGGGAGTACCTATGTTTGCTTATAATATTTTTGGTAACTGCTGAGTTTTATTTGGTCTTTTTGTTTTGGATTGGCTGTGCAAAAGGTTGAAGGTGAAAAGGTGCGAATTTTGATATTTTAGTCAATTATTAACTTATTTATTAGGATGACGCGATCACAGTCGATTTTAAAGACATAAAGTTATTTAAAAAAAAAAATTAAACCGACTTCATAACCACAAAAAGGCACTCAAAAGCGAAAAATAATTTACTTAAAATTATTATAAGCGTTACCCACTTCTCTATTTGAAGTCGGTGCCAGCCAAGTCTAATAGGTAGTAGATAGATAATACCTACATGTATCTACCTACTTACTAACCTACATGTACCTACTTACTACTACTACATACATAGTATCTAATATCCAGTAGACTTGGCTGGCACCGACTTCAAATAGAGATGTGGGTAACGCTTATAATAATTTTAAGTAAATTATTTTTCGCTTTTGAGTGCCTTTTTGTGGTTATGAAGTCGGTTTTATTTTTTTTGAAAAATAACTTATTTTACCCTTTTTAGTGCAAAAAAAGTTTTAATGAAATTACATGCATCTATTAAATTTCGTGGGCCGTTATACACTGACGGATATATACTTTTTGAAAATTTCAAGTATGTACCTATAATGGTTAAAAAGATACAGATCTGTAAAGTGCGCACATATAGACACACGGACGGACGGACGGACGGACGAACAGACAACAAAGTCTCAGAAAGTGTTCATTTGGTAGCCTTTGGGTTCGGAACCCTAAAAAAATTGACTTTAAATGCCGCGCTAAAGTGAAAATCTCGGAACAATGACTAGTCATTGTTCCGAGGTGAAAATATTCACTAGTAATAATGATGTCATCAAGGTATTAAAGGACAATGTCCAAAATGGCCCTGTACAATTAAAGCATCTGACACACACGATAATTAATTGTCTATTTTATTACAATAATTCCAAATACTTTTATAACACGGACTAGTTGTATTCAAAAATGAATATAAAAAAGTATTATTTGCGATTATTAACATTACTTGCCGCCATATGGCCTACAGAGTACTGAATCACTCTACTACGTTATAAGAGGCACTTCCCTATATTGTTGAAACCCGAATTATGAAAGCACTGTGTAGCCAACCTAACAACGGAAAGTATTATTTACGTAGTAACTATTATATAATATGTGGTATTATGCTTATAATTTTTTTTTTACAGTGTTGGTTGGTACAAAGTACGTTCATAATTCTGAGTTATTTAATTATGTATGCAGTGTCGCGGGACTGAAATGGCCGCCATCTTCGCCAAATGTCATGTCATGTCAAAAAATATTAGGTATGTTTAAAAAAGTTTGCACCCTAACAAGACTTTGCTCGGTAGAACATTCCTGTGAAGACAAATTATTTATATTTATATATAATTATTTATTATAATTATTAATTTATAATTATTTATTGAGGGCCCGGTGGCGTAATTGGGAGAACGGTCGGCTTTGATGCCGTGGTACCGAGTTCAAACCGCCGTGCACCAATGAATGTTTCTATCGAAAAATATATGTGCGCTTGTCACAGTGGCCCTCCGGTGAAGGAAAACATCGTTAAGAAACCAATAACCCCCGCATGGTGGTAGAACATATCTAGTGTCCGCCTGGCCAGCTACCACCCTCAAGTCAGAAAATCTGTCGCCAAACATCTAATGTGTTCCAGCAGCTATCCTTGAGAGCCAGTTCCCATTCTAGTCCACTTCTCTATCTTCGACCGCATCATCACTTAGCAACAGGTGAGATAGTGGTCAAACGCTTGCCTATAAGATATAAAAAAAAATTATCCCCACCTTTATTTCTATCTCGCTCACAGTTACCGTAAGAATATCTTATATGCAATAGCAACCTCCATTGTGTATAATCTTCTTGGGACTCTTCTACTAAATCTAGTACTGTATTCTCCTATGTTTGAGGTATTTATCTCCATATCTCTGGTGATACTAATCAGATCTCGATAAAATTAAAATGGGACCACCTCGTAACCGTATCCTACCTATATATAATCATTTGAATCCGTTCACAATTGATGGAGAAATTGCGTAACATACACCCAAAAAAAAAAAACATACAGACGAATTGAGAACCTCATCCTTTTTTGTGAAGTCGGTTAATAAAATACACTATTGCACCCTTCCTCCAGCCCTACACTCCAAGTTGTAAAAATGCATCTTTTTATTAGATACAAGTAAATTATATTTATAAATACTACGAGTACTGGTACGCCGTAGCACATGAGTAAAGAAGGAACAGACACAAACCTTCTTAGGAACGGAAAAAATGTTTACCTATTCTTGTAGGGTTGGTACAAAAAAAAAAAAAACTGGCCTAGTGCGAGTCAGCATCGCGTCTCTTATCGCACACTTAGGGAGGGTTCCGTACAATACGAAACATAACAGAGTTTCAACCTCATATATTTGATTAATTGATATTGGTTTGGTCGCGATCTAGAAAGACGGGGCTCGTTTACTAGCGCCATCTATGTCATTTTGCCGAAACTAATTAGATAGATGGCGTTTAAAAACACGTTTTTCGTATGGGGACCCCTTTAATTTTTAACTTTATTTTGTTTTTAGTATTTGTTGTTCTAGCGGCAACAGAAATACACTATCTGTGAAAATTTCAACTGTCTAACTGTCACGGTTAATGAGCTATAGCCTGGTGACAGACGGACAGACAGACAGACAGACAGACAGACAGACAGACAGACAGACAGACAGACAGACAGACAGACAGACAGAAAGACAGACAGACGGACAGCGGAGTCTTAGTAATAGGGTCCCGTTTTACCCTTTGGGTACGGAACCCTAACAAGTAAAATCTTCATCGTAATAAAATCCTCCTTCAAGTAAACATGACCTGCTTATTAATTTTTCAAGCTTCATCATTGTCGACAACGATGTATGTCGTTCATGATCTTGAGATGAGAGAGATGTCATTTAATGTCATGATGTGCCATATGTCATGAAATGTCACGAAATGTCATAAATGTCACGAAATATCATGACATATTATTCAATGTCATGAAATGTCATAAATGTATAATGTATAAATGTATATATCACAAAATGTCATTAAATTTCACGAAATTTCATAAAATGTTATTTTATGTCATGAATCGTCACAAAATGTCACGAAATGCCACGAAATGTAACGAAATGTCATGATATGAAACGAAATGTCATCATATGTCTCAAAATTTCATTAAATGTCAATTAAAGTCATGTTATGTTATGAAATGTCACAAAATATCATGAAATGTCACGAGATATCATAAATGTCATGAAAAGTAACGAAATGTCAAGAAAAGTCACGAAATGTTACAAAATGTCATGAAATATTACGAAATGTAACAAAATGTCATTAAATTTCATATAATACAATACAATACAAATACAAAATTCTTTATTGTGACACGTCTTATTCTAAAACTACATACGTACAATAAATATGTAATAGTTATAGTGTAATAATGGGCGGCCTTATCGCTAACAGCGATTTCTTCCAGGCAACCTTTGAATGGACTGGACTTAAAAGATACTTTAGACTGAGGTTTTCCTTAAATAAATAGTGATACAAAAAGTCTATGAACCATACTAATATTGTTCTAAACCTACTTAATATTACTAACCTACCTCAATAATTGCATATATCTATACTAAGAGAGAACATTTGTATTTTTATATTTTTGAATTTTTGTATGTTTGTATTTTTGTATTTTTGTAATGATTTGGCTCAAAAACTACTGGACCGATTTAAAAAATTCTTTCACTAATATATAGAATGGACTTTCGAAATGAAAATAGGTTATATATTATCCCGTTTAAATCAAAGGCACATTCGTGGAGACCTAATCTTCAACGTAAGTCGACAAAAAAACGGTCGAAAAACACGTTTCTTACGAACGCTGCTCAATTGAAAACAGATGGAAGAATATTTTCTATGGAAGAGTTGTACAACTTTATAAGACCTACAAAAAAGTTCGCGACAGCATATGTCTATCTCTTAAGGTTGACTCACAGTAACCATTTTAATCTTTAATGTTTTGTTAAAAAATATTACATAAGTTCCAGGGCTACTTTCAAGTATATAGTATTAATCCTTATCCAAATAATTACATTAATTAGCTTGGCCACATATTATAGATTAAATTGTCCTTTACAGTATATAATTCAAATGAAAACTCTAGAAGATATCACGGATTTCACATACACGAATCGCAAAATTAATAAAATATCTGCAGTGAAACCACAGATTAGGTCATAGTTGCTACGAAAATATTATTATAAGCTTAGCGATACTGTAGATCCCCACCGATCACAATCAATTTTAAGTCAATAAAGTACAATAATATATTTTTACTGTATAAAATTCTATTGTAGAATATAGTTATGATCTATATATAAACCACCCCGACTGATCTATGTATAATCTTTTCAATAAAAGCATTCCAATGACTCTAAACACGACATTTAAAATCTGAGCTGTAGGTTGGTGTGGATTTGAGTATTCTGTAGAGTACAGGAGATGTCCCAGCATCAGGTCAATGCTTCCATGTTCTTACAATATCGTCGAAGAAGAAGATTTTCGAATTGATCAGACCTATGAAAGTTGATTTCATAGCGCAATTAACTAGAAAAAAGCTCATAGTTTTATAACGATTGAACGAATTTTCATGAATCAAAGCTAAGAACACTCTCGATGAAGACATCTATCAAACAAAAAAAAAATATCAATAATAAAATCAAAATCGGTTCATCCGGTTGGGTGCTAAGATGCTACAGACAGACACAGATACACACGTTAAACGTACAATACCCCTTCTTTGATCCCATGATTTGATTGATTTTTATTTAATGATCCCACTACCTCTGTACAAAAACCCATGATTCATGAATGCACATAATACTTTTATTTCATTCATTTCATAATTATGACTATAAATGAAAATCGGACCAATTAATTAGTATTATAATACATGCTAATACTTTCTCGAAAGGCCTACTAAAAGTTTTTAAATATTCTCAGAGAGATACTGATCTACGGCTGAATAGCATCAAAATGCGTGACCAGTGGTGGTATCGCAGAAGTCTAAAAAATAAGGAACTGTTAATTTAGACTTCTGTGGGTGGTAGCCAAAGCCTAGCACTTAATTGGTTATGGATCAAGCGTTCCAACACTTTGTAGAGGAAAGGAAGTATGGAGATTGGACGGAATTCACCAAAGGATTTTAGAAAAGGGTTAGGTTTTTTGGGTAAAGGAATGATCTGGGCTTCTTTCCAACATGATGGAACGGTGGATGTCTCAATCGAAGTATTTAATATGTGGAAAATAATGGGAAGAACTTCGTCGAAGATAGGCACTATCATACTTCGACTGACACAATCACCGCCCATCGCATTGGAGGTAATTGATAGGATGCTCTTTTTTACTTCACAGCTAGTAAAGTGGCTCAGAGTGAGTTGAGAGTAGTTGGGAGTGGGAAGAGAAGAAAGATAATTTAATGTATTTAATTTGTAATTGGAATAAATAGGCGAAAAAGAAGAGGAAAAGCGCTGGTTAAGAGAATTAATGTCTAAATTAGTAGGGACAGTTTCTTGACGTGATTTCCCAACACCTAGAGTCCTAAGAAATTGCCATATTTTTGCTGGATCCTTGTTATCGACAGAAGTATGTATATGACGACGGAAAGCATCCCTACAAACCCTGTTGCAGTTATTCCGCGATGCCTTATGTTTTTCCTTGTTGTAATCAGTGGAGCGAAGTTTAACCTTGGTCTTAGCCACATTTTTCTTATGCATGAGTAGCTTTATATTTTCGGTAAGCAAAGGGGCAGGCGAATGTTTCATCTTTATGGCACGGATGGGAGCATGAACATTATAAAGATTTGGTATGATAGAATTGAACGATGAAACTTGTTCGTTAATGTCTTCATTATTTAAGATAGGTGACCAATCAACATTAATAGCGTCTAGTTTAAGCTTATATAAATCCATACCAATAAAGTTACGTTGCAAAAGAGTTTTAGCTTTTCTTTAGGAGGACTATTGTATGACGGTATTCATTTTGACTTGTATTTTTTAAATATCAATAAATGATTATTATTATTATTCACATTATTTATTCATTTTTCTTAAGTTTAGGATTTTTACAATATTTCATATAAAAATAATAAAGAAAACAAATATAAAAACATAAAACATTATAAAAAACCTAAACCTAGGGTGCCGCCGGTAGCGGGGCAGGGCCCAAGCTACCGGTGGTTAGGGCTACAGAGAGAGGAAGCTCCTGACGATGCGTGCCGTGTCAAGAAGTACCGCCTTCTGTATCTGGCCCTTGATCCAGCCGTCTAACGAGAGTCTCTTGAGATGTTGGTCGAGACTCTTCGCTATTAGGCCGTTTGCTGACACGACTATCGGGATAATACTAGTCGAGTCAACATCCCACATGGCGGTAACCTCGTAAGACAAGTCAAGGTCAAAGGACAAGCTTAGCAAGTAGCTTGTCCTTTTCAGCCTTTACGAGGTTCTCGTCATGCGGGATGGTGATGTTGACTAACACTGCCCGCCGCTGGGACCGGTCGACTATCACGATATCAGGTTTATTGGCGACAATAGTCCTGTCCGTGATAATAGATCGGTCCCAATAGAGCAAAGCACGACCATTTTCGAGAACTGGCGCAGGTGCGTACTTATAGTACGGTACCTCGGACTCGACAAGGCCGTATTGTAGAGCAAGTTGCTGGTGGATGATCCTGGCTACGAGGTTATGTCTGTGCAAGTACTCGCCGTTAGCAAGATGAGAACAACCGGAAATAATATGCCTGAGTGACTCTCCGGGACGGCGGCATGCCCGACAAATGTCGACCGTACCGTCCTTCATGATATATTTCCGGTAGTTGTTCGTCTTGATAACTTCGTCAGCAATTGCACAAACAAAACCTTCGGTTTCCCCAAAGAGGTCCCCGAATCGTAGCCAGTTCACCGATGCGAGCAAATTCACATTGGGCCCTGTTAAGGCCCGATAGAACCTGCCGTGCAGCTCCTTGCTCTTCCATACGTCCTTGCGGTCTTCGGTGCTCAGCACCTGAGGTTTGCGCCAGTTCTCTTTGCCTAAGGAGAGAGGCGTTAAGGTCCTGTCAACTGCTAACACATCGCGATGCATCCCACACTCGTTGCTTAGGAAATATTCCCGGAGACTGCATACTTCACGGTTATGGAGAGTCTTGGCATTTAAAAAGCCTCGACCGCCCCATTTCCGTGGAATATACAGTCTCATAACAGACGAGCGTGGGTGGAGCATGCGATGTGACGTCAGTTGTTGTCGAACCTTTCTGTCCAGGGCGTCTAACTCAGTCTGAGTCCACCTTAGTATGCCAAAGGTGTATGTAAGTAGGGGCATAACCCAGCCATTGAAGGCACGTACCTTGTTGCCTCCTGACAAAATACTGTTAAGTACCTTTGTCAGGCGACCAAAAAAACGCTCCTTCACCAACTGCTTTATCCCCCCACTCTCGATACCTAATGACTGCGACATACCAAGGTATTTATAAGTGTCGGCTTCGGAGAGAGATCTGAAAGTAATTGTATCAGAAAGTTGTAAATTCATTGAATTCACAACTTTCCCCCGCTGCACGTGCATGACCGCGCACTTATCTACACCAAACTCCATGTTGATGGCGTTGCTGAAAGTCTCAGTGACTTTCAGTAATTCCATCAAATCATGGCGCTTCGGTGCAAAAAGTTTGAGGTCATCCATGTACAGCAAGTGTGAAATGACTTCACCCTCTCTCCTAAGTCGATAGCCCAGCCCTGAATCTTCTAATAATGTGCTTAGAGGATTTAGGGCTAGACAGAACCACAACGGACTCAGACTATCTCCCTGGAAGATGCCTCGCTCAATCCTTATAAAGTCCTGCGGATCAGAGGGGCTGTTTCCATCACCCGGTTGACGAAGGACTGTGGTCCACTGCCTCATACAAGAACCTAGAAAAGATCTCAGAGTTGTATAAATTTTATACAACTCTAAGATCCTCTCCAGCCAGGTATGAGGCACTGAATCATAGGCCTTCTTGTAGTCAATCCAGGCGGTGGAGAGAGCCCCTCTGTTCCGCCGGACTTGTTGACAAATGGTCGTGTCGATGAGGAGGAGCTCCTTAGTACCACGTGACCCAACCTTACATCCATTCTGAGAGGGGGCCAAAATATTGTGTACAACAATGTGCGAATTAATTTTAAACCTCAGAATAGATGTAAGAAGCTTGTACAGCGTTGGTAAGCATGTAATGGGTCTATAGTTCTTCGGTTCCGTGGTACTACCGGACTTGTGGAGCAGGAAGGTGACACCGGTTGTCATGAATGTTGACAAAGAACCAACCTCGAGGGCTTCTTGGAATTGTGCCGCTAAGCGGTCGTGTGAGCATCGAATCCACTTTATCCAAAAGTTGTGTAATCCGTCCGGTCCTGGACTTTTCCAGTTCTGGGCCGTACGGATCGCACAACTAACGTCTTCGGGGCTAATAGTGATAGCCCCCATGGATTCGATATGTTCACACGCGCGCTCAACGACGCTCATCCAATTACCCTCCGTGTGTTCGACGGGCACCGACCAGATACTACGCCAGAAGTTATTCATGGTAGTAGCATCCGGACACTGCTCCTCATTCACACGTTTATTGGTTCCTTCCCAACCTCGGTATACCTTCCTTTGGTCACTTTGGAAGAGGCGATTTTGATAATAGCGATCTACGCGCGCTCTATAGCGACGAATACGGTTTGCCAATGCATAAACTTTCTGCTTCAGAAAGTCAATGCGTTCCGTGACACAAGTCATGTAGTCCCGGGGTCTAATCCCAGTCCCAGCAAAGGCCTGGTTCACGAAACGCATGACTCGGGGGCGATTATTACCCCCTCTGAAGCAGATCAACTTCGCAATAAGAGTCCTAAACATATTGATGCGACACTCGATTCGTTCTTGCCACGCAGAGATAGCGGGGCGTCGCGGTATTCGGTCAGTATCCGGAAACTTGACGCGAACAACGCGACACGCCGCTATAGCCGCGCAGTAAAGAATCGAGTGTGTATCAACTAATGTTTCGCTAGTCTGCATATATGGGACTAGCAAAACGTTTAGGGCTCCCATTAACACCAGGTTACGTTTATTTCTCCATTTTATTATTATTATTATGAATAGCCCTAAGTGTCCCATTGTTGAGCAAAGGCCTCCCCCCATGACTTCCACGCATCTCTATCCTGTGCTATTGTAGACCAGTATTCGCTAAAGGCGTCGAGCTCATCTCGCCATCTTCTACGTGGTCTGCCGCGCCGCCGATTAGCTGTATCAGGGCGCCACTTAGTTGTGATTTTGGCCCACAGCTGGTCCGACATGTGGCAGATGTGGCCAGCCCAGTTCCACTTTAGCTTGGCGGCTTTCTCAGCGACGTCAACAATTTGGGTTTTGGTGCGTAGCTCGGTGTTTCAAACATGGTCTGTTAATTTAACACCTAGAATGCTACGCTCCATTGCCCGTTGGCAAACCTTGAGTTTGGACTTTTGGATGTTAGTCAAAGACCAAGTCTGTGCGCCGTAGGTCAGCACAGGAAGAATGCTCATGTCCATGAGTTTTCTTTTGAGTTTCAAAGGAAGGTTGAAATGATTGAAATGATTGATTGATGATTATGAATTATGAATAATGAACGACCGGTGCGATAATTTCGGATGAGATTAAAGCCGGGTAGAGAATAAGTAATAGTAGGAAGACAGGGTTTAAGCCATGTTTCGGAAACAAGAATAGCGTGGATGTTTTTATCCTGAAATGACGTCTGCATGTCGGGGAAATGAGCCGGGATGCTTTGGGCATTAAGATGGATAACGTTAAAGTGTTTGGGGACATCAGAAAATTGTTCAGCAAGTGTATCACTTAACATAGGCAAACTCATAAAACTATCATTGCTATTCAAATATTATGTTTATTTGAAGTGTCTCACACTTTTTTATATTTTTGTAAATTGTTAAACACAATCCAAAATTTCATCGTACCGACGGGACTCGAACCCGCACCCCCCGGATTACACGTCCAGGTGCTCTGCCAATTAAGCCACGGTTCGATACATCGATACGACGAAATTAGTGGATTGCATTTTGTTAACCCAATTATGCATTGGTGGCGCCATCTATGACTACTTATTAGGTAAGTTAATCATTCGGAAGAAATCATTACAGTTTTCAAATCCGACGAGAGATGTTGCACTGCGTAAATCGAATATTATGTTTATTTGAAGTGTCACACACTTTTTCATATTTTTGTAAATTGTTAAACACAATCCAAAATTTCATCGTACCGACGGGACTCGAACCCGCACCCCCCGGATTACACGTCCAGGTGCTCTGCCAATTAAGCCACGGTTCGATACATCGATACGACGAAATTAGTGGATTGCATTTTGTTAACCCAATTATGCATTGGTGGCGCCATCTATGACTACTTATTACGTAAGTTAATCATTCGAAAGAAATCATTACAGTTTTCAAATCTGACGAGAGATGTTGCACTGCGTAAATCAAATATTATGTTTATTTGAAGTGTCTCACACTTTTTTATATTTTTGTAAATTGTTAAACACAATCCAAAATTTCATCGTACCGACGGGACTCGAACCCGCACCCCTCGGATTACACGTCCAGGTGCTCTGCCAATTAAGTCACGGTTCGATACATCGATACGACGAAATTAGTGGATTGCATTTTGTTAACCCAATTATGCATCGTGGCGCCATCTATGACTACTCATTACGTAAGTTAATCATTCGAAAGAAATCATTACAGTTTTCAAATCCGACGAGAGATGTTGGACTGCGTAAATCAAATATTATGTGTATTTGAAGTGTCTCACACTTTTTTAAATTTTTGTAAATTGTTAAACACAATCCAAAATTTCATCGTACCGACGGGACTCGAACCCGCGCCCCTCGGATTACACGTCCAGGTGCTCTGCCAATTAAGTCACGGTTCGATACATCGATACGATGAAATTAGTGGATTGCATTTTGTTAACCCAATTATGCATTGGTGGCGCCATCTATGACTACTCATTACGTAAGTTAATCATTCGGAAGAAATCATTACAGTTTTCAAATCCGACGAGAGATGTTGCACTGCGTAAATCAAATATTTTGTTTATTTGAAGTGTCTCACACTTTTTTATATTTTTGTAAATTGTTAAACACAATCCAAAATTTCATCGTACCGACGGGACTCGAACCCGCACCCCTCGGATTACACGTCCAGGTGCTCTGCCAATTAAGTCACGGTTCGATACATCGATACGACGAAATTAGTGGATTGCATTTTGTTAACCCAATTATGCATTGGTGGCGCCATCTATATCAAAATATAAAAAAGTGTGAGACACTTCAAATAAACATAATATTTGATTTACGCAGTGCAACATCTCTCTTCGGATTTGAAAACTGTAATGATTTCTTCCGAATGATTAACTTACGTAATAAGTAGTCATAGATGGCGCCACCAATGCATAATTGGGTTAACAAAATGCAATCCACTAATTTCGTCGTATCGATGTATCGAACCGTTGCTTAATTGGTAGAGCACCTGGACGTGTAATCCGGGGGTAGCGGGTTCGAGTCCCGTCGGTACGATGAAATTTTGGATTGTGTTTAACTATCATTGCTATTATCGGCAGAAGAACAAGAGCAAAAATCGTCGCTATCACTACTTGAAATGTTCCGGTGTGACATAAAAATTACTGTGGTTGGAAGCAAATATCAACTTAATATTATGATTCTATACAGACAATAATAAGTTTATACTATATATAATTTCGTCGTAACGATATTTCGCACCGTGGCTTAATTGGCAAAGCACCGGAACATGTTATTCCGGAGGTTGCGGGTTCAAGTCCCGTCGGTACGATGAAATTTTGGATTGTGTTTAACAATTTACAAGTTTATACTTAATATAACCTCACCAGCTATTTGTGTACAACATTAAGAGAAAAATAAAATTAAGAATATAATATAAAAATAAATAAGATATTGTTTATCATGACATGGTGTAGGTGACAAACACACAGATAAAAAATTTGTTAAAATATGACTTAATAAAATGCACCAACAATAACAATATTTTAGTACTCATGCATGCAATGAGTACTCACTCACATAGTTAAGCTTATTATTATTTCTAAACACATTCAATTCTTGGCGCACTTGCACTTACGATAATCTTTAAAATAATGTTCCTTCAGCGAGGGGCTTGGTGACCTGTAATACAGGTTTTTTACTAAACCTACATCAGGCACCAGCTCTCACAAAGTAGTACTAGTTTAAGATTCATCTGTCTCTGATATTACTAAGTTCTTTAATGTGTACCTTTGTGATGAGAAATAAATAAATATATTATTATTATTATTTATTATTTTCTTATTACTAATAATTAATAAAAATGCACTTACAAATTTTACTTATTACTAACTAATAAAATAAAATAACATTTGAATAACATCTAAATATTGCAGCAAATGAACCAGGTTTTATTTAGACTGCATTGAGGCTATAGTCGATGTTTACATAGCAATAACAAATGGAAAAAGACAGTTAAAATATCTATCCATGCTGACGGAAACATGGGAATTTTTTTCGACATTCAAAAAAGAAAAAATGACATTGGCTAAATACACTAATCGTGTGAAGCTATAAAACTATCAAATGACACTGTCACTTTATTACTCTAACGTCACCAAAACGTCAAGAATGACATTGTCACTGGAAGTCATTATGTCAAATCGTAATCGTAATCGTTAGATATTTTTACCTTCTAATTATAAAAAATGTTGTTTTATTTTAGTCAGTAGGTGGGTGCAATAATTATAAAAAGACGGTAAAGTACATTACCTAAAAATGTCTCCTACCTACTAAAAATTTACTACGTAAACATACGGTGCTATGCTAGATATGCTACAATATCAAACTGATGTCAACAAACATACTCTTCGACGGTTTACTTCTTCGCTGCGCGTGCGGCCCTCATGCGGTTCGGTGCCGCATCCTTCGGATCTTCAGATGCAGAATGTTTTTCAGCTCGGCAACGGAGGAATCGCGGTGCCGTTTGCCGTCCGCACAAACATAATATGTCATGAAATGTCCGAAATGTCATCAAATGTCACGAAATGTCATGTAATGTTATGAAATAAAAGAATATAAAAAATCGAGATTGAACGGGTATCTACAAGGTAAGCGTGCCACATCGACCGCATCGTCACTTAACATCAGGTGAGACAGTGGTCAAATGCTTGCCTATCCAGCTTAAAAAAAATGTCATGAAATGTCAAGGAATTTCATTGAGCCTCCTTAGACCGGGCACTATAGAAGAACATTCATAAGCCAAAAATTAAAAAATATACTTTTTAATACAGTTGCTCAAAAAGTGGCGTATTGCAGGGACGTATAGCGTTCGGGATGTGGGCTATTACATACTCGTGCTTTTCTTTTACCTTTCCCGAACTCGTGCGTTCTCTTTCCCAACTGTCAAAACAATGTCTATTAAAAAGAAAAACCAACCATGAAGTTTTTACTAAAAAAATTCAAAGAAGTTTTTATGATTCATGCAAATACGTATATTTCTAAAAAGAAGCTACTAATTTGTTTCAATATCAGATTTAATGATTTGATTGAATGAGTTAGGTTAGGTTTCATTTCATTTCATCTCATTAAATTTCATTTTCATTTCATATCAATAAAAAAATTCTACTGAAGACTTGGCTGTATGGGCATAGTTCCCTTCGCCTACCAGAATGGGTGAAGAAAAAACAAACTCTGCTTATATTCTACGGTTGGCGCCATTTTTCAGAAATTTTCTTTGCGAGTTTAGTTGTTTGTTGCACAAAATGAGTAATTTCGACCCTAGTTTTGAATTAACACCACCGGAACTCAGTATAATTGCACAAAATGCTTCGGAGAACATTTTACCGGAAAAGTCAAAAAGTCGCTACATATCTACATACGACGAATTTATTGCGTGGAGCGAAATGTTAAGTTAATTGAGTTAATTGTGTTTTTACTATTTTATTAAATTGCTTCATTTTTTCCCAACTGTATTAAAAATAGTCGTTCAGTACACGTGCGGAACCGTCATTGCAACTTGTTCCGGCTGTCAACCCTCGCCTTCGGCTGCGCCTCGGCTCGGGTAGACATTTGTCGGAACTCTTTGCAATGACAGCCTTTCCGCACTTGTAATGAAATATACTATTCCCGCCCTAGGGCAGAAATGACCTACTTTGCGCGCAATTATCGAGGAACAAACCATCACTTTTCGAATAGATGGGATGAAAAATAATACAATATAACGTAACGCATCGCGAGCGACAGCCCTGTGTTAAAGCACTAGCCGAGCCACTATAAACCGGTTTCACTCCGTACGTGACAGGCGGCACACAGGCCGCTGGTGGTCACGCACTCACGTGCGTCTACGTCATCATCACAGCGCAGTTGTATGAAGCTTTGTCTCTGTTCCTTCTTGACTCATGTGGCCGTAGCATATATACCTACTGAATAGGTATAGATGCAACTACGTAGCATTGCGCGCTACCATCCTCAGCAGCATCTCGTAACTTATTCGTATATTTTTATTTTAAAATTATCGTGAAATTGTAACATTATTATTGTTATATACCGGCTGTTATTCACGTACCTTTACTCAGTGAACATCGCGATCTCACCGCGTGACCTCACTCACCGAGGAAGAGCGACTGACTCGCTCGAAACCTAGGTCGAGAAAATTCGACTAAAGGTATGTGAATTACAGCCGGTATATAACAATAATAATTATTCGTATATATATAACTTCTTACTCGTACTTTATTCTGTGCCAACAGGTGAGATAGTGGTCAAACGCTAGCCTATAATGATATATTATGTTTCTTTGAAGTGTTTCACACTATATTGTTGTCACATATAATTGTTAAACACAATCCAAAATTTCATCGTACCGACGGGTCTTGAACCCGCTACCTCCGGAATAACATGTTCGCACCGGAACATATAATGATATAATAAATTATTTTTCAAAAAAAATTAAACCGACTTCATAACCACAAACAGGCACTCAAAAGCGAAAAATAAAATATTATGTTTCTTTGAAGTGTTTCACACCATTCAAAGCACGGGAACACGTAGTAACTATTATATAATTTGTGGCATTATGCTTATAATTTTTTGTTTGCAGTGATGGTTGGTACAAAATACGTGCATAATTCTAAGTTATTTAATTATGTGTGCAGTGTCGCGGGACTGATATGGCCGCCATTTTTGCCAAACGTCATGTCATGTCAAAAAATATTAACTAACTTTGCACCCTAACCACGGAGTAATGAATAGTACAAGCCCTAACAAGACTTTGCCCGGTAGAACATTCCTGTGAAGACAAATTAATTCTCCCCACCATTGTTTCTGTCTCGCTCACAGTTACCGTAAGAATATCTGTCAAAAACCAAAATCAACGAGAAGAAAGATGTAAAAACATAATTCAAGCTCATATTTTTTAGTCTTCAAAAGCATATGCAATAGCAACCTCCATTGTGTATAATCTTCTTGGGACTCTTCTTGTAATACCAGTACATTCTCCTATGTTTTAGGTATTTATCTCCATATCTCTGAAGATACTAATCAGATCTCGATGAAATTACAATGGGACTACCTCGGAAACGTACCCTACCGATTACAAAAAGAATCATTCGAATCTGTTCAGAATTGACGGAGTAATCGCGTAACATACACAAAAAAAAAAAAAAAAAACATACAGACGAATTGTGAACTTCCTTTTTTGCGAAGTAGGTTAAAAATACCTACCTAAGTTTAACTGCATCTCTTTTCATACAACAAACATCGATCGACAAGACCGTATTTAATCTTTTTTTCTGAAATAAAATTGCGCTTCGCTTGACTTATCTTGGAGGAGGCACTACCGTGCCACCAGATATTTTGTGGAACTACTTGGTGATTTTTTGCTTAAAGTACCTATTATACTAAATACAACATTATTTCGGGCGTAATACGTTTGGTCCTTTTAAAGGAATTGATGTGGTGGCGTAATCGGGAGAACTGTCGGCTTTGGTACCGTGGCACCGAGTTTAAACCCCGCCGTGCACCAATGGATTTTTCTATCGAAAAATTTATGTACGCTTCTCACAGTGGCCCTGCGGTGAAGGAAAAACATCGTTAAGAAACCAACAACCATAGCATGGTGGTAGGACACTATCTAGTGTCCGCCTGGCCAGCTGCCACCCTCAGGTTAGAAAATCTGTCGCCAAATATCTAATGTGTACCGGCAGCTATCCTTGAGAGCCAGTTCCCATTCTAGGCCTAGCGTGCTTCCATATTCGACCGCATAATCACTTACCAACAGGTGAGATAGTGATCAATCGCTAGCCTATGAGATATAAAAAGAAAGAAAGATGTATTCTACTGTAGGGTAAAAACCGTTTTCTCCTTCCACATATCTATTGGTATGTTTATGGGTGATAAGGTGGGATATCAGATATTTAAAAATAAAGTCGACATATTTCGTAACACAGTTTATTGAAAATAATAAATTTTCTTATCGACTAGTAATTTACAATTTTATTACAGAATATCTAAATAAATAGGTACATTACATATTTTTACAATGGTTACTTTGTACATTACATTTGAAGCAGTGTATTTGGTAGCATTCAACTTAATTATATTATTTTGTATACTTACAATCTTATTTTAATAAAGCTGTCTCTGTCATTTTACTTTTTATATCAAATACCTACTAAAAAAAATTAAGAATTTAAGATATAATTGGAACTTACTCTGCAAAGTTTTTTTATAAACATTGTCGATACCCCAAGCTGAGCAAAGGGAGTATTTGCATAGCTAGGGGTCTCGAAATTCATTATACAGGGTAAAAGTAAGAAGAACCATCTTTATACATGAAAAAGGTATACGTCAAGATGAATCATGTAGAAATAGTATACTGTAGTCAGAGGGTATTGTTGTAATTTGCCGTTTTATGACAATATTATTACTACGTCTACGACTACTAAGTTAGTTCGAATACCTTTTGATGACACTGCGCCATTCTGGTTGTGTTTTAAACTATTATATACTGCATTTTGCCGGACCTCATTCACTGATCTATTATTAAATATTTAGAACCTCTTCTTCTTCTCTCTATAAGTTCTTTTTAGATTCTACTAAAACCACTATTCTGTCTGCATGACCCCCGTTCTTTTAAGCCATCTTACGTTTATCTATTCATTAAAATCCATTGGCACTTCATTTAGAACTCTCCTATTCGAAATATTTTTATCCTAGTTTCATATTTACAAGCTTCATTAACTTTATACGTTATAAATAGGTACTAGCGATGTGTCTTGAAAAAGACTTTTGAGCGGTTTTTTGAAAAAAAAAAATTAAATTAATCTCGTAATGTCTATCTACTTGTTCATGGAACATTTAAACAGCAACGGCTGATTGGTTGCTGTGCTGATTGATACACACGGGTCGGTTTGACAGACGGGCCAGGGGTAGTTAACATTTATTTGCAAGACGTTTATGGCATTTATCTACTGTGTTTAGCATTAGCAAGGATTAGCAATCTGAAGTGGCAGTGGGCTGGCCACATCTGTAGTAGAACTGATAACCGTTGGGGTAGACGTGTTCTAGAGTGGAGCCCACGGCTCGGTAAACGAAGCGTAGGACGCCCTCCAGCTAGTGGAGCGATAATATACGCAAGCAGGCTGGCAGTGGTTGGAAACAAGGAGCTGAAGATTGAGCTCCAGTGGCGTGCCATACGAGCGGCCTATGTCCAGCAGTGGACGTATACTGACTGTTGATAATGATGATGATCTACTGTGTTATTAACTTTGCCAAACTGATGACGAGCTACTCTATCCGATGGAGGTTTTAACCTTAACCAGAAGTTAATTAACTTCAGGTTACGTAAAATGTCGTTAATAATACAAACAAGAGTTGTGGTCGGTTTTTAAAGTACATTTATTGAGAGTTTATCTACTCAATTGTACCGTTATTGAATAGATAAACTCTCAAATGTACTCAATAAATGTACTCAGAAACCGGCCATATTAATCCCAATATCCCTTGGTCACGGTATCACGCGTGAACGGCTGGACCGATTTCGCTAATTCTTTTTTTGTTGTGTTTTTTATCGTCAGGAGATGGTTCTTATGAAAAAAAATTAAATAAATGAAAGTTGTTTTTAACGCAGGCGAAGCCGCAGGGCACAGCTAGTCGCTTATAATTTTAAGATACGAGTATATCAGTGAATTTCATTAGGTTTACCAAATTGTTTTGAGGCACGTAACTCATTTATTTTGGACGGGTTTCTCATTTTTAGTGTATATAATTATTTTACGTTGTATTGTTTTTATAATAACATAAGTATATTCTGAAAAAAAAAAAGCATTACCTACCAAGTTATTTAAAACCTAGGTACATAGAGATCAAACGCAACCTTATCAGAAATAATAAAATGATACAATGTAATGCATAAAGAAATATAAATTGGATACTGCTATAACTAATAGTTATGGTATATTTCTTCTTAAAACAAATCCATTACATAATCCCTAAAATTTTAATTAAGAACAAAAATTAAAAGCACTGTTTTCAAAGTAAAAAAAAAATTTGGTGCCGATTATAATTTTAAAATGAATACCATTATGAGAACTTGACATTTTATCATCTGTTTAACAATTATTATAAATTATCTGCATTCAATGTATTAATATATTATAAACATATGAATACCTACATAATAATTATTAAAATAGGTATTCAATAATGAATACTTATATTAATTGGTTCCGTCGAACAGCCAATATTAATTGAAACTCGATAGCTTTCAATTAGCGTTACTTATAATAATATCACTTTTGGTGAATTACCAAACCATGTCTTAACATTAAAATATGAAATAAAGTTAGACTTAATTTTATTTATACATTAATACAATAAGCTTCAACATACAGTTTATTAAACTAAAAACATTGACTTCACATGCCACACTGGTCATTTTCAGTAGCAAGTTTGAGGTCTTCATATCTCAGGAGATACTCATCAAATATGTACAATAGGACCAAAAAACATACCCCCCTCAAAGGAAAGGAAAGGAATGATCCAAATCGGTTAATAAATGAGATATCTCAGGTAACATATTATATTTAAAAAAATTAGAAGCTATTTGAGAATCTCCTTCTTTAAAGTCGATTAAAAATATACGGAGTTCACGGGAAACAAAATACGAGTAATGAAAAATATACATATATCAAATTAGGTTTAATTCACTTAGTTACTTAAGGATAATTATTACCATATTAATAAATATGCATTATATTTTCTATTTGAAAAGAATAAAATAATTGTTATGTATTTTACATTTCCGTATAATATTATAAAAACATAATCGGGAATGCTACAGAAAATTGTGGTGAATGCTATGAATGGTATATAGGTATTGTTTTATTTTATTACTTTACACTATAATAAGTAAGTGCGTATAAGACAATTTTGCACATTTGTATTTTTTTATCCTATATCAACGATACAAGGCACTGCATGCCTTATACCTAAGGTATATTTTTTACATATTTATTTATATAATACATACAGCTTCTTATTTTCAGTTTCTTAGATTACAACTCTTGACGCAGTTACGTCTTATTTGGTTTATCTTTCCCGCATCTATTTTATGTAAATATATTTACCTGAATTTTTATTAAAAAAAATCATACCAAACATCGACAAATTTACTATTACAAACTTTTTATTTGCGTTTGGTGCATTTACCGTATCTTGGTATCGGTCTAGGGATTGAACTGCAAAGTCAAGTGTAAGTCCTCTAACCTAATTTGACAAGTTTGTACGAAACCCTTGGTACGCGAGTCCAACTCGCACTTAGTCGATTTTTATCTATCTTAGGTAATATAACGGTCAAATGCTTATCCGTCAGATGTTAAAAAAAGTTCTGTATTGCATTTTATTGCTTGAGACCTTGTAGTACACTCGAATCACGTCCGACATAGCAAATACCAACCCAATTCACATAGCACAAATACAACTATCCCGACCCATCTTCCGAACTCTTAAGCTCTTAATGCGTCGTTAGAAAAGCTACTCTGAATTCAGACGGTTCTAAGTCCATTAATTTGAGTAGAAACTCGCTGTCCATTTAAAATAGATCGCTGAGGATAATGTTTTGACACTTTGTACTAATTTACAAATGCGAGTCGCGTTTAACTTTAGAAATACAGAATGCCAAAAGGCTTTGAATACTAATTATAATAAACTTAGTTGTAAAAGGGCATATTATTTAGTTTATGACCTAGGAACATTCCATGTTTAATTTAAGGCGTGTCTTCAATTAAATTTGGTATATATTTTTTTATATCTTATAGGCTTGCGTGACCTCTATGTCGCATGGTAGTAAGCGATGATGTGGTCGAAGATGGAGAATACGCTAGGCCTAGTATACTCTGACTTATACTAAAATATCTGTTCAGTGACACGCTTCGAAAGAGCCCAAAAACGATGTCTCACTGTAAGTTGGTGAGGAGAAGGTAAGGCATTCTACATAGGTATTCCAGGAGATGGCCCAGCATCAAGCACAATATTATTAAAGTAGGAGGATATCAAATTTAGAAATGATCAGACCTAAGAAAGTTGCTCTCATAACGAGCGTCATCAACTAGAAAAGAGCTCATAGTATTAAAACGGCTGTACGGATTTTAATAAATCAAATCTTATAACACTTTCGATCAAGTCAACTATTAAACTAAAGCAAAATCGGTTTTCATACTTTTGGGCGCAACGATGCCACAGACAGACACGCACATCACAGATAAACAGATACACACGTCAATCTTATATCTATATATAACAACCATCTTTTTGTGTCGGGGCTTAAAATATAAGTATTAACTCTTATTGACTTAAATCTTCTAGTTCTGACTTCGTAATATCGGAAATGTTGTTTTATATCTTGAAGCTGTAGTTGCAACTCCGCAATTCAATATTTTGTGTCGAAATATTAAATACAGACTTTACACGACTTAAGTTATTGGTACTTTGCCAATAAATGTACTTAAATTAATGCATAGTTAAAGAGACATTTCTAAGTGAGTGAGTTTTTAAGCTCGTTCTAACTAGGCCTTAAACCACATAGGCTGAAATTCCCATTTTCTTTACATAACACAAATAAAACTGAACATTTCTTATTATTGCCATCGCTTTCAATACACAATTTTTGATTGGCAACTCCAAAACATTTTTCACTAATTAAGCGCGTACCCACGAAAACCATTCGATTACAAACTTGTTAATTATCGAACTTGGCTGCGCCCTAATTAATTACGTTTTCAATTAACTGAAAAACCCGAATAACATAGCCAAAACATCTTGTTATACTTTTGCGATAAGGAAAAACCCAGATTTACATAAAATGGACGGTAAGATAAACCAATTTTTCGTTTACCGTTTTTATTTCTCGGTGATTTCTCTGTTCACTAAGTGTACGGTTCGAGAATACACAAATACAGTTGGTTGAACAAATAATACGAAGGCTTTTGTTAACAAGCGCGAACAACATCGTAACCGTATTAAAGAAATTTATCGACTCTGTACACGAATTTCTTCAATTTCTTCTAATTTTATGTAAGTATACTGAAGCGCCAAGCTGTTTCCATAAAATGTTCTTTTTAACTAAAGCATACCATATAAATACGTATAAATATTAACATTAATATAGCATGTACCTAATTTATTGCACCATCAACACCAATGTTCAAAATGCGAAAGTCAGTTTGTATATTTGTTTGTTCTTCTTCTTAACGCACATACGGCTGGATAGATTTAGCCGAAATATAGATAGCCAGTATTGTGGAATATGACATAGAATACTTTTTAACGAGGGCAAAGCCGCTGGACTCAATTAATAGAGTCTATAACCGCGCAAAAAGAAGCGCTATAGAGGTGTTTCTTCGCCAGATTCACTACATGGCATTCTAACTACTTTAGCTCCTGAGAGGACGCCGACGCCTTCAAGACACGATCTTCTGTTCGCGAGCACGTCCCTAATAAAAGCTCGTCTAGGATTGGCTAACTCAGTCCCTGTGATGGATCTAGTCAACTTTCTTAAAGCGGGTAGTTTCAAGGCTTCTTCGTAGGAAGGTGGCTCGTCAGTGGGAGTGGTCAAAGCGCGGCCACCGAAGGGATCTCTTGAGCACGTCGCTTCTAGTTCGCTTGAATAGAATAATGTAACTTCGTTGTTTCTACTCGTTTCCGGCTCGGGTACTGGTTCGTAACTATTGGACGCTCTAAAGTCCTCTAGAATCTGTCTGGCACTTCTCGAAGTAGTCAGTACTCCCGCCCACGACCGCCTATTCAACTGCTTGGCTTCGTTCACCCTGGCGCTGGCCGAGATATTATGGCTGGAATGTGTACCAGCAATAGCCACTCTCGGTCTTCTCGTCGGTTCATCGAAAGAAGCCGCTTTGACAGTCTGTCGCGGCCTGCGTTCGATGTCGATGCGAATATTTTCTGGAGGTTCTTCTCTGAGCGCTGCGTCTATACGCATGGCTTCCGAGTAGGAAGGAACTAAGGCACAGTTACCTCGGATGGCTGCGAAGAGCTCGAGGCTGTCGACAGTGGACGCGTGAGAAAGTGGGAGAGCTCTGGTGGGTCTCGGGGCAGAAGTTAGAATAGTGGACTGTTCTTGAGGGGCCCACGCGTAGTTCGTGGCGGTCACTGGAGGTAGTGTGTCTGAAAGATGCGTGTCGAGGTCTAGCTGTCGACTTGGATCCAGTTCGTAGTTTGTGCCAAATATTTTTGTTATCTGTAACAACATAGAACTCATATTATCTGGATTTAGAATCCGTGTAAAAAAGAGTATCATCAACATCATCATCAGCAGCCAATTTCCGTCCACTGTTGGAAATATGCCTTTCGCAAATTCTTTTAAGAAGTGTATAGTAACTCGGAAGACCTTAATATTTTATCGTATATTTAGTATTTGAATGAGTAGTTTACCTCAATTGAGTCAAAGCTTTTAATTATCAAAATGTTCATCCTATAGAACTCGCCACCCATAAAATTGCTAATGATAGGGTATTCTATTGTGTTACTCTTTGTTAATTTCATATAGGCTAGCGTTGGACCACTATCTCAAATGGTGGTAAGTGGCGATGCGCTTGTTTTGACGACAGATTTCTTTTAATTAAAACATCTCACCGTATAATGAACGTAGGCAGTGTTACACTCGATAAGGATCCGAAGTGGCCACGACAGCAGTAGGCAGGAAAGCGTCCAGAAGAGTATTTGTGAAGAGTACCAAGGACAACGGTCTGCATCCCTAAAATAAATATAAAGTTAAAGTGTTTTTGTATTTGGCACCATCTTTCTCCCGTACACTTATAAAATGTGGAACGAGCTACCGTTTCTGTTTTCCGGCAGAGCTACTACATCATGGAATCGGATCAAATCAAATCTTCAGAAGGGGCGTTATAATAATCTTGACAGGTTGTTAACGAATGAGTGACACCCCTAAAGTTGCAAGTGTTCATAGGCGACGGTGACCATCAGGTGGGGCGTTTGCTTGTTTGCTAGCTATATCTTAATTTTTAAAAATCCTTAAAGTCGAATACACTCTTATAAATTCAGCAAAGGAAAACTGGAATAACACATAGGGTACTTTTTATCCCGATATCTTTTTAAGCGTTCCCGCGGGGCACAGCTAGTAAATCATTTTTAAGTCTTACTAGCTAGTCTAAATCTAACTATTTGATTGGCACAGGAATGCTGTAATGGAATGAACGTAGAGTCAAAACTAACTCTAAATTTTTGATATCGCATAGGCTGAGTTTGACTACTATCTTACATATTAGTACGTAGTACTATTAATTATTTTGTGCTATTAGTGAGTCGTAAAGCGGTTGAGGATGGTAGCATGCTTGGCCTAGACTAACTGGCTGTCAATGACAGCTGCCAGAACACATGATCATGACACTAAACATCTACCTAAATGTCTCAGAGTAACTAACGTACCAGTGGCATACCAGTGATGTGCAAATTTAAAGTGACCCAGAATTTTGCGGGTCGTAGTGTTTGTTGTTAGGCAGACGTCATGGCTTACCAAGGGAGCGTCTTTCTTGTCCTGTCATGCCACCAAAGTATAAAATATATCTATTATATTATCCAATTATATTATAATTTATTATAATATATTTTGAGGGCCCGGTGGCGTAATCGAGAGAACGTTCGGCTTTGATGCCGTGGTACCGAGTTCAAACCGCCGTGCACCAATGGATTTTTCTATCGAAAAATTTATGTGCGCTTCTCACAGTGGCCCTCCGGTGAAGGAAACCAACAACCCCCGCATGGTGGTAGGACACTATCTAGTGTCCGACTGGCCAGCTACCACCCTCAAGTTAGAAAATCTGTCACCAAACATATAAAATGTGTTCCGGCAGCTATCCTTGAGAGTCAGTTCCCATTCTAGGCCTAGCGTGCTTACCATCTTCGACCGCATCATCACTTACCAACAGGTGAGATAGTGGTCAAACGCTAGCTTATAAAGTATAAAAAAAAAATCCAAGGTTTTACTAAATACCTGTAAGCCACCATGTATTCCTTAAATGAGCTGACGCCGATGAGATCGAGTCCTTCTCTCATTTCCATGAAGTCATCAAACCTTTCATGTTCAGCAAAAAATCTCGATCTTTGGTCTTCGAACTCTGTCGACAAATATGTCTCTTTAATACTCGTATTTACATACAAAACAAGTATCAAAAGTATGTTCAAAAACTAAAACCTGGCTACTGATATATCACGTTCCAATTTTAGAAATTATTCCCCAATATCGGGTGCATGGTCACATGAGTAAAAGAAGGTGCATGCCCAATTTAATGTGACATCACACAGCCTATAAAAAGAGGACAATCAAAATACTTTCAAAGATAACAGAACTCATTTTTATCTGATAAAGAGTTAAGAAGGTATGAGGGAGGGAACAGACGAACATCCATTACTTATACATACATACGTTCGAGCATTTACCAATGGAGATGTTAACGCATGGTGTACCCCTCTGCTGGCCATATAGCCATTTTTGGCCATATGAGCGTGCGTAACTACGCTGTATTTTTAATACTGTGTGCGTGTTTCAAGCTAGAGTGCGGGATCGTTAAAGTGAGTGATTTGTGTGTGTGCAATGCGTGTTTACCTCTCGTCCCCAGTAAGTATCGGCAGAAAAAAAAGTTTGCGGATTACAACGTTAACATCTCCATCCATGCTCGAAGATACGAGTACATACCGGTAAATCATAACCCTCCGTATTGTTTCGCAATAGTCGGGTATAATAACAGAAGAACATCATTATAAGTCCGTACAGATGACAATATGTGTAGTTTGCAAAGTTTTCTGTACCTATTGTGTAGGACTTCAGACGCTTATAGTCTTTGAGTATTCTCAAAGCTTATAGCAAACAAAATAACTGGAGGCCTACTCCGAAGTACGAGAAATTAACGGGCGTTTCCTACTACGAATCACATTTTCAGCTCGGTCGGTCGGTTCAGCTTATCATTCAGTCCGAAGGAAATACATTTGAAATTTTGTTGTATCGTAAACCCTACTAAATGAAAAAATCCCGACCGATAATATGGCAAGAGTTTTATCGTCATTTTATGTCAAAAATAGCCGAACTTTTTTCGTAGTAGGTCATCGACAAATTCGGTCGTGTTTCGGTCGGGCCCGAATTTTCGGATGTGTCATTTCGGAGTTGGCCTCCTGATTCTGAACAGTATTTTTCACATTTCAAATTATCCTGATATGGGGGTTTTCACATTGGACGATAACGGTAACTACACGATAACTAAACGATATCGTCGGACTAGTCGTTTGATACAATCTGTCGACAACACAGGATGAACAGTGTGAAAGCATTTAGTAGTGATTGTATCAAACTACTAGTCCAACGATATCGTGCAGTTATCGTATAGTTACAGTTATCGTCCAATGTGAAAACGCCCAATGTCGTCATATGCTATACCTACCATGTATGCTACTATATAGAATACAGAAGTTATCAAAATTACTAATACTACTAGACTAATACTAAAGAATCTCGATTTAAAAAGTATGAAACAAGAAATTATTCTGTTCCGAAATTGTCATATACAAACTATTCAATATTGATTGTATATTATATATTACATAATAGTACATTACGATATTAGTGCGTTATAACCAATACGCACGTATATCGTACGACGTTTTTTAACACATTTGCGAGGTAACAGAAAAAAAAACATTTTATATTTTGTTCATTTCTAATTATTGAAACAGTTAGTGAAATTACAATTATTAAAATGATAAGTAGTTGTAGTTGGTTTTTTAATTATGTTTTCATACGTGGTTATGAATCTGTCTTTGGATATTGACGGCAGCAAGCTGTCGCATGCGGTTCGCGCTTCTGTTAGTATATCCGGTGGAGTTGAAGTAATATATGGCTCTTCTTCATTATTGAAAGTTATCATATTTAAATTTTCACAATACAAGTACAAAGAAAAGAAAATTTGAGAAAAATGGCGCGAGGATTATTTTCTGCCGTAGCTGCGTGAAAATGTTGGCAAAGACGTTAGAGCATGCAGCCAAGTTTTTAAATTACCGAATAAACTGATTTTTTTATTTTAAATAAACTGAATCTGTGAATGCACACTGTTGCTTTCCCGCCATTTTAACAGCGCGCTAGCGCTGCCTACTGACTGGCGCCGCGCGGCGATTAGTTCGAAATTTGAATAGCAACAGCGCGCGAAATGGCAAATAATACAGTTATGGAATTTGTATGGACTATAACTTAACTATTTGCTTTGGTAACACACGCGTTTTTTATGACCCGCTTTACATATTTAAAACCGGTGGAATTACATCAGCTTTACGAGCAACGGTGTTAAAAACAACTTTTAATCCTATGTGCATAGTGATCACAAAAGCCTTAGTACCTTATTATTGAGACTTTTGTGATAGGGATGCTCAGAGAATAGCCATGGTCGTATGCCATTTGCCCGAAAGCTTAAGCGTCGCTTGTGGCTTACAACTACATATTAGAATGTATTGTTTTGTTATAAGGTTAGGTTGCTGGTTAGTAGACGTATGCGTAATGTACTCGTATAACAGCACGCGCAAATTTTGTCAACGCTCAGCGACGACAGCAGGAAAAATATAAGATGAACGGAGATGCTCTATATCTTTTACAACCTTTTTCTGCTACTTTTAATACTATATTAGAATAACATATACAATACCTACACTAGCTACATTTAAATTGACTAGACATTCTAAGATTTCCAAGAAATTGAATCAATTGAACGAATTTTAACGTTTCTAAAGATCGACCCAATTACTACCATAGTTGTAGCGTAAAAATATTAATTAGGATTCATAAAATTCCTCCTAAAAGTTTATTACATTTTACATTATTTTTTGGTAGGTTGGTATTTACAAGAAATGTAATCCATTTTGATTAGCTATGTTTCAAACGATTAACCTAATTACAACATTGTTTTAGCGTAAAAACATTAATTAAGATTCATGAGATTGCTTATGAAAGTTATAAAAACAGTAATTAACATTTAAGCTAGCAAATAACCAAAAATTCAGTAACAGTTATAACGTTAATTAGTGAATCATTTGGACGATCACGAATGGCTGTTTACTAAACTTTTAGGCTTTATTGTTATTAGCATAAATAGGTTGAAGGGCGTCGTTCGGATTGTTTCAGTGATATTAGAGTTTACGTAACGAGTTTGAGGATTCTCAATGTTCTTGATTATACATTATACCATAGTGCCATAGGGAAGCCTATATGCCTATATATATGCCTATATCCAGCAGTGGATGGAAACTGGCTCATAATGATGATGACGATTAGTATCGTGGGGTCCGTGTGATATCCTAGTGGATATCACCCAATAATGAATCACATACCTGGGAGGCATAGAAAAATGAATAGTTGTCCGGAGAACGAGCTTCATAAGCTTGTACAAAAATTCTACAATCTGAAAAAACTTTTAAAAACTTTGAACCAAATAAAACAAATAAATAATTAAGATAGTTTAAAAACTAAAACAACCGACTTTGATGCCCCGCGTCAATCTCAAGTCAGTTTTAGTAGCAAGCTTGAGACGTTTATTATCATATCTCTGGAGATTTACATCAGATCTCGATGAAATTAAAACGTATGTATGCGTGTGTGTATGAGTGTGTCTAGAAGAATATGTGTCACATCAAAAATAATGACGAGTCCTGATATAAATCCTGATCCCACAAAAATAACGATATTACAAGGAGTAAAAACGCCTTCAGACCCTTAATGTTTCCAAAATCAGAATAAATCTATTTTTGACAAATTGTACGTATCTTTTTAAATAGTTATTTATATTTAATACGAAATGGGACGTGGGTAAACATTTTGCGGGTCGTTTTGTGGGTTTATTGGCACAGGACGGTAAATTACTTACTAAGTGTGATTTACGATTTATACCCTGAGGATGAGAAACGGAAAGGGGACAAAAAGTTGTATGCGGTCTCGTGTAATTTGTATAAATATAAAAATGTTATAAGTCATAATTAAGTAACTCATAGAGCTTCGTGGAAGGCTATGGGGGAAACCTTTGCCCAGCAATGGGACATCACAGGTTAAGAAAAAAATAATTGAGTAACTACATTATGTTTTAACGATGGCTGGTTTTGCCGGCGGATTTATTAATCATCTAGAAACGAGCTTAAAATTTTCAAACGGCTGAACAAATTTTCTTGAAACAAAGCTATAAACAAAAAAAAAACTTAATAACAATCGGTGCATTCGTTTGAGACCGACGATACCACAGACAGACACAGATACACAGATAAAATATATATACAGTAGGTACCCATAGTACGAGTTGTAATACCAAACTCGATATCGTTTATTGAACACATTTTGTATAAAAAACAGTACAGCGCCTCTAGCGGTTTTCACACTTCACTAAATTTAGACCAATCAGGGAGCCAAAATAAGTCGAAAACTTTGTAAGATCTCTCAAAAGAGTTCACGATGAAAACTTGTACTAAGGGTACAGATACACACGTAAAACTAATAACACCCCTCGTTTTGTGTCGTTGGATAATAAATATATAAAGAAACTTACCGCTAGCCGCCTCAATGTTTGCAAAAGCGAAACCCTTGCTGAAGCGGACCTTCGTGATGGGAGTCCTGGAGTCCAGCACCAGGTTCCTGGAAGCATCTCGTTGACCGCAGCACGCATGCGCGAACGATGTACTCGCACTGTGCGTGTTCACTCTTTCGTAGTATACCTGTGAAAAAATAAATTGACTGCTTTGTAGATACCACAGAAAGTAAGTTCATCTGTTCTGTAGAGGACACCTTTCATATACATCTAATACTATAACAATCTTTGTCCTGACATACTGACCGACTGACTGACTGACTGACTGACTGACAGACAACACACAGCCTAAACCGCTGGTCATAGAGACTTGAAATTTGGAGGGTATATTTGTCTTAGTATGTAAGGGTGTACTATGAAAGGATTTTCCAAAATTCACCCCTTTAGGGGATGAAACGGGGGTTCAAAGTTTGTATGGAGAAACAAGATTAGATAGTCTTTTCTATCCGAAACTTCACACAAGTGCTTCAGTCAATAAATAAGTAAATACATGTTTCAGGCTGTTTTGAAATTCCACTCCTTAGAGGGTGAAAGGGGGTAACAAAGTCTAAAAATCAATATTGTTTCGGATTGCGCTGAAATTTAGCATGCAGATAGTTATTACGACATTAGATCCCTCTGAAAATGATTTTCTAAAATTGGCCCTTAAAGGGGTTGAAACGGGGGTTCAAAGTTTGTATGGAGAACAATGATTAGATCATCTTTTCAATCCAAAACTTCACACAAGTGCTTCAGTTAAAAAAAATAAGTATATACTTGTTTCAGGCTTTTTCGAAATTCAACCCCTGAGAGGGTGAAATGGGGTAACCAAGTGTCAAATCAATTGTTTTGGATTGCGCTGAAATTTAAATATATAATTAATTTATTATTATTTAATATATAAATAGTAACTGTTAAGAAAGGATTTTCCGAAATTCACCCTTGAAGGGGATGAAACAGGGGTTCAAAGTTTGTATGGAGAAACAAGATAAGATTGTCTTTTCTATTCGAAACTTCGCACAAGTACTTCAGTAAATAAATAAATTACGTGTTTCAGGCTTTTTCGAAATGCCACCCCTAAAAGGGTGAAATGGGGTAACAAAGTCTGAAAATAAATATTGTTTCAGATTGCGCTGAAATTTGGCATGCAGATAGTTATTTTGACGTTGGTATCCGCTAAGAAAGGATTTTTCAAAATTCACTCTTTAAGGGGATGAAGCGGGGGTTCAAAGTTTGGGTAGTGATTTTTTTCGACATTTTACACAAGTACTTCTGTAAACAAATAAGTAGGTAAATACGAGTTTCAGGCTTTTTTTAAATGCCACCCTAAGAGGGTGAAGTGGGATAATAAATTCTGAAAATCAATATTGTTTCGGATTGCGCTGCAATTTAGAATGTAGATAGTTGTTATGACGTAGGTATCCGCTTAGAAAGGATTATCTAAAAATTCCGCCCGGATATTACTTATTATTTTTAATTATATATGACGAAACAGGGTCTCCGTAATTATTTTTAAAAGGCGTGACACCAGCATTGCTGGCGTCACAACTTCCATGGTCAAAGCTATCGCTTATATTCGGTGATCAAAGTAAACACAAGTAATACTTTCTTCAATTTACTCTCGAACTTTTGAGGGGTCCGACCACTACGACGGCTCAAGTGAGAATAAATCAGTCCGGCGTACGCTCGGCCTTTTATAGCAAAACTAGGTGAGTCATTCATTCGAACAAAACACCTATCCTTGCACAATAAAATAGTTTTTACCTTATAAAATGTTACAATTTGACAATCAAAACGTTTTAAATTATTTTAAAAGCTATTAGCATGTGTAAATCTATTTTTAATGTTAACATGTGATAAAACAATGACCTCATGTTTTCACTTCAAAAATGCAGCTTACATACAAACAGAATACATAAAAAATTATCTGTATCTAATTATAAGCAATATTAATCCATTACTCTAATGTTTTTAAACGCGATTTATAGCCCAATTACAATACACATATCCGTTTTGATTTTGAGGTTATTCCGGACACATGTTTCCGTTCCCTATTTGTTTTGAAGTGTGGCAGCCCGCCGACATATATATAAAATTATAGATTTACTTAAGTACTTCTGTAAATAAATTAGTAAATACGTGTTGCAGATTTTTGCAAGGGGTTGATAAAAAAGTCTGAAAATCAATATGGTTTTTTGGGTTTTATAAATATTAATCCCTATTTCCCTTAGTCACGCAATAAATTGAAAATGGGTAAACCGATTTGGCTTTTACTTCTTTGATGTCTTTTATGATAGATGTGAAAGGTTTTATAAAATAAAAGTTTTAAGTAAATAAAAGAAGTCTTTAACGCGGGCGAAGCCGCGGGGCACTTCTAGTTTTAAATAAAGGAAACCTTGTTTTATCTAAAATATATCTAGTAAGGCGCAGTGCAGTGACACGCCACGATTATTAATCATTTTTAAAACTTATGTAGAGGACAATAAGTTATTTAAAAAAAAAAAACCGACTGCATAACCACAAACAGCCACTCAAAAGCGAAAAATAAATTACTTAAAATTATTATAAGCGCTACCCACTTATATATTTGAAGTCGGTGCCAGCCAAGTCTAATTGGTAGTAGATAGATAAATCCCTACATGTATCTACCTACTTACTAACCTACATGTACCTACTTACTACTACTACATGCATAGTATCTATCTACTATCCAATAGACTAAGCTGGCACCGACTTCAAATAGATAAGTGGGTAGCGCTTATAATAATTTTAAGTAATTTATTTTTCGCTTTTGAGTGCCTGTTTGTGGTTATGAAGTCGGTTTTATTTTTTTTGAAAAATAACTTATTTTACCCTTTTTAGTGCAAAACAAGATTTAATTAAATTACATGCATCTATTAAATTTCGTGTCTGGGCCGTTATACACTGACGGATATATACTTTTTGAAAATTTCAAGTATGTACCTATAACGGTTAAGAAGATACAGATCTGTAAAGTGCGCACATATGTATAGAAACACGGACGGACGGGCGGACGGACGGACGAAAGGACAACAAAGTCTCAGAAAGTGTTCATTTGGTACCCTTTGGGTTCGGAACCCTAAAAAAATTGACTTTAAATGCCGCGCTAAAGTGAAAATATTCACTAGTAATAATGATGTCATCAAGGTATCAAAGGACAATGTTCAAAATGGCCCTGTGCAATTAAAGCATCTGACACACACGATAATTAATTGTCTATTTTATTACAATAATTCCAAATAATTTTATAACACGGACTAGTTGTATTCCAAAATGAATATTAAAAAGTATTATTTGCGATTCTTAACATTAATTGCCGCCATATGGCGAACAGAGTACTGAATCACTCTACCACGTTATAAGAGGCACTTCCCTATATTGTTGAAACCGAATTATGAAAGCACTGTGTAGCCAACCTAACAACGGAAAGTATTATTTACGTAGTAACTATTATATAATATGTGGTATTATGCTTATAAATTATTTTTTTGCAGTGTTGGTGTACTTTGTACCAAACAAAGTACATTCATAATTCTGAGTTATTTAATAATGTATGCAGTGTCGCGGGACTGAAATGGCCGCCATCTTCGCCAAACGTCGTGTCATGTCAAAAAATCTTAGGTATGTTTAAAAAAGTTTGCACCCTAACAGACTTTGCCCGGTAGAACATTCCTGTGAAGACAAATTATTTATATTTATATATAATTATTTACTATAATTATTAATATATAATTATTTATTGAGGGCCCGGTGGCGTAATTGGGATAACAGTCGGCTTTGATGCCGTGGTACCGATTTCAAACCGCCGTGCACCAATGAATTTTTCTATCGAAAAATATATGTGCGCTTCTCACAGTTGCCGGTCCGGTGAAGGAAAACATCGTTAAGAAACCAACAACCCCCGCATGGTGGTAGGACATATCTAGTGTCCGCCTGGCCAGCTACCACCCTCAAGTTAGAAAATCTGTCGCCAAACATCTAATGTGTTCAAGCAGCTATCCTTGAGAGCCAGTTTCCATTCTAGTCCACTTCTCTATCTTCGACCGCATCATCACTTAGCAACAGGTGAGATAGTGGTCAAACGCTAGCCTATAAGATATAAAAAAAAATAAAAAAAATAAATTATCCCCACCTTTATTTCTATCTCGCTCACAGTTACCGTAAGAATATCTGTCAAAAACCAAAATCAACGAGAAGAAAGATGTAAAAACATTATTCAAGGTCATATTTTTTTGGCTTCAAAAATATATGCAATAGCAACCTCCATTGTGTATAATCTTCTTGGGACTCTTCTACTAAAACCAGTACATTCTCCTATGTTTGAGGTATTTATCTCCATATCTCTGGAGATACTTATCAGATCTCGATAAAATTAAAATGGGACCACCTCGTAAACGTATTCTACCTATTAAAAAAAGAATCATTTGAATCCGTTTACAATTGATGGAGAAATCGCGTAACATACACACAAAAAAAAAAACATACAGACGAATTGAGAACCTTCTCCTTTTTGTGAAGTCGGTTAAAAATACTTAATATTCGCCAAAACCGACGTATATTTTATAAGGCGAGGTAGTCATTTAATATAGAACCATTGAAACAATGCGCCACGCGATTTTGAAGCACTATTATATTGCGTCTTTAGCGCTATATTATGGCACTATCAACCGTGGATAAACTAGTCGTGATTATGCAATGCTATTAAATAAATCACGATTGTAAATAGTAGATTGTAGCCGTAGCACATCTCATATGTACCTACCGCTGCAACATAACATGATTAATTTAGGGTTTGTTTAATAGAAATTTCCGAAGTTCAGTGCCAGCCACATTGGGAGACGAGTTGGAAGTAATTGAAAGTAATCGTCCAACGCCTCATTTCGCTACTAACTTTCTGACATGCAAGATTCCACCTTGAGACTGTATTGTAAGTAAGATTAGATGATAAAGCGGTCAAGAGCATGTTTGTAATTAAACAAAAAAAAACAACATTCCAAATATTCACTCGCTGGCGTTCAAAAATATTACAAGACTCAATTTTGTAGGCAAAACGATTTAATAGACTTTATCCTACTGAAACCTCAAGTTTTACCATTTCAGGGTTCCCCCGAAATAAAGACTAGAAGGCGAGTAACTTCAACCGTTACTGAAAGTTGGTAAGGTTAAGTTAGTTCTATTTTCGCACCAGCGAAGGTAATTAATGGATCGAACATTGGGACTTGCTTATAGGGTTGCTACCTTTTAGAAGTAGTTCATTGTTAGTAGTACTTCGTGTACAGTACCTATTTTACAAACCAACTTTAAATAAACTGGCCAAGGGCAAGTCGGACTCGCACTAGTAGGGTTCCGTATACACCGTACACTACAGTGTTTTATAAGATCGAGCAAAAAATACCACTATCATTTTTGGCCAGCAAAAAATAATAATTAATAAACATTTTATTTCTTATAACGCCATCTAAAGTCTAACAAAGGTGTTAGGGATCGACATTTCAATATAACGCCATCTATGGGACGTTTACCTAACTAAGCGTTCGTAGATGGCGTGAAATGCCGAAAAAAAAACACGTTTCTTGTATGGGGATTCTTCCCTCTATTCAGACTAGACTTCATTCTGTTTTTAGTATTTGTTGTAATAGCGGCAGCAGAAATACATCATCTGTGAAAATTTCAACTGTCGAACTATCACGGTTCATGAGACACAGCCTGGTGACAGACGGACAGACAGATAGACAGACAGACAGACAGACAGACAGACAGACAGACAGACGAACAGCGGAGTCTTAGTTATAGGGTCCCGTTTTACCCTTTGGGTACGGAACCCTAAAAAGGAGGAGGTTCTCAGTTAGTCTGTTTTTTTCGGGTTCCGTACCTCAAAAGGTAAACATTGGTATCGCAAATTAAGATAAGCCTCTGAGTTATATGAGCGCTCATACAATTTAGAGGTCTAGCTTAATTGGTCCCAATCAACGTTGGTACGAAAGCCTCGGTGGGCGAGTCTAACTCGACTTAGCCGGTTTTATTTTTATGTACGTTCACAGATTTCTCTGTCAATTGTGGACCGATTTTAATATTTTTTTATTCGAATGTGTATACTCTTAAGGTGGTTACATTATAAGTTACATTATAAATTCATCAAGATTCAGATCTCGAATGAGATTAGTGTTTTCAGACATCTGGAAATAAAAATCTAATACTTGCTACTGAAAATGACCGGCACGGCAGCCACATTGCGAACATCATCACTGCACCATAAATAAGGGCGTCCGACGCAAGCATAGGCTTGCCGATTCGCGGTCTTCACTCAAAAACCCTATGAAGTGCTTATCAGTCTTAAATTATGAAAACTAATACAACTAGATCATGTGTCACTTTTAAATATTTACTTTTCTTTAAAATAACATTCAATTGCCAGCTAAATGTGACATAATTTTTATTCTATTGACAACCCTACATGCTATATTTGGGGAAAGTTATACTTAGTTTCTAATAATAATATATTAGTATTGTTTTCAATAGCAAATAATACACACATTGTAGGTTGTTTTTAAGTTTCCTCCAAAATTATTCTGAACAGTTAGCTCTATCGGTCAAAGCTGAAATATACTGAAGTTTTAATTGAAAGATGAAGGAAGTAGGTCAGTATGGTAAATTTCTAGAAAATAAAGTAACGGGCGTAGTTTAGTAGTCTAGTAGGCATCTAAGCTCATATAGATAGATAGATAGATAGATAAACACTTTATTTGCACACCAATAATTACAGAAAAATACCAGAGGAAAATACTTATTCTAAGTAATGCAAAGGGCGGTCTTATCGCTTAAAGCGATTTCTTCCAGACAACCGAGCTGAGAGTAATATTGTGAGACTGTGACGGACGGTGGTGTATCTATTTTAATCGTGGTGTGTCTATTTTATTATAGTGGAATGTCATATTTAAAACACCTGGATCAAACGGCATACGCCAATCTACACACACAACACGAAAATAAAACTAAACGACAATATATTCATCTTGTAATAGTTTAGATATTGGGATTAGGAATTGCAGTCGACACCGGCTGTTGCTAGACTTAAAGAGGTTATAAAAGCATGTTCTGTCAGTGTTGAAGGGAATAAGGTACTCTAGATAAATTCACTAGGCGATAGTCTTGATTGTGGTACTGGTCAAACTCAGTATTACCACAGCTTTTACTCTAGATTACGTAGGCCGCAGTCGGTGGTTAAGCGGAGTATTCACTAGTTTGACATGCCCGCAGGCAGTCTCAGCCAGGCACGTCGGTCACTGCAATAAACACACAGACACAGGCAGACCCATCAGTTTGCTTTAGAACGGCTTCCCGATTTTTTGTACCTTAGGAAGGAATTAATTAGAGTTTCTATTGTAATTTTAAAATTGGCTTGACCAAGCCAGGTGTATTTATTAACATTGTGCATTTCACTGTTCATCAATTCTTTGCCTTTTACCTGCCATATACATGGATAAGTTTGTTATTGTAAGGGCCAGTTTCAGCGGTTCTTGATAGCGCTTATATGAAGAAATCTGACAGATTTTTGACAGCTTTTATATGGCGTCATGTGTCAGATATCTATCTAACGCATTATCAGGAACCGGTGAAACTGGCCCTTAGTGTAAGCATTTGTTATACACGGATAACCCAGCTATAAATTCTTCCCGAGAATATTTTATTGTCATTAAAAATAATTTATAGTAGTAGCAAAGTCCGTCGGCTTGCCCGCGGGCATGTCCGTCTAGTGAATTCCCCGCTTTACACCAATTTAGTATTGATGTTTGTAGCGGCGAAAACCACGTCAGCAGTAGGCATATGTTTTTTTTTTGCTAGTCGTACGTACTGACGAAGTCCATATATTTAACCAGTCTTTGCGTCACGTCGCATACAAGTTGCAATACTTCATAAAGATTTTCTATTATAAAGCTCATAACTGGCCTGGCACAATAATCTGTACACAGCATTACTATTGCAACGCTGGCCGTGGCATTCTCCAATTCCGTTCAGCACAACAGAGCTCGTTAATAAATCCCGCATCAAACTTGCCAGCGTCATGCCAAAGCTGTGATGCTGCCAAAACTCTGGGATTACGTGCAAATAGCTATTCAGTGTATTTCACAGAATTTCACTATTACAGTGAAAGCTCCAAACACTCATTCAGTGCTGTTCGAGACAAGAGCTCCTGAAATAATGGCCATTGTAAGGTCATTGGATACCGTTTTAAACTCTTCGAGCATATACCAATGGAGATGTTAACGTTGTAATCCGCAAACATTTTTTTCTGCCGATACGGGGGACGAGGTAAACACGCATTGCACACACACAAATCACTCACTTTAACGATCCCGCACACTAGCTTGAAACACGCACAGTATTAAAAATACAGCGTAGTTACGCACGCTAATATGACGCAAAATTGCTATATGGCCAGCAGAGAGGTACGCCTTGCGTTAACATTTCCATTGGTAAATGCTCGAAGTTTAAGCAACGAGATTGAAAAAGAATTATTATACATTTTCTGTATTCGGGCGTGTTTTCAGCGTGAAATATGAAAATTGTGGTACACAGTACAAATACATTACCTTAAAGCATGATGGGAAAGTTGAAACGTAAAGTAAGCTTTTTGAAGGCTGTATCAAAGCGAATGTACACACAGTGTAGCAAGTAATATAATACATTAAATTTATTATAAATGTGACATTTTGTGAGAGTATGAGTGTTATATTTTTGTTACTCTATGACAAAAGCTTTTTTTTATATCTTATAGACTAGCGTTTGACCACTATCTCACATGTTGGTAAGTGAAGATGCAATCGAAGATGTTAAGCACGCTTTGCCTAGAATGGGAACTGGCTCTCAAGGATAGCTGTCGGAACACATTTAGATGTTTTAGCGACAGCTCAGCGCCGGCGTTAGGGTAGGGTGCGGTTGGGCTACCGCCCAGGGCGCCGGGCACAAAGGGGCGCAAATTCCTGGGTTTAGTACAACTACTAGCTAAATTTGATCCAATTATGCAGGAGCACTTGCGATTGGCCATGAAGGGTGATGTTTCAGACCACTATTGCGGTAAAGATATTCAAAATTAATTGATACAGCTGATGGGCGAAAAAGTTAAGTCCGAAATTATATCGCGCGCAAAGAAATCGAAATATTATTCTATTATAACTGACTGCACTCCTGACATCAGTCATGTAGAGCAACTTTCACTGACACTACGATTTGTTGATTTATCATCAGATGACAATAAAATATCAGAAAAAGAACATTTTATAGAATTTATACATGTCAATGAGTCGACTGGTGAAAGACTGACTGAAGTTATTATTGAAGTTTTAAATAAATACGGACTAGAATTAAACGACTCTAGGGGTCAGGGTTATGACAACGGGGCGAACACGAAAGGAAAAAATATATGTGTTCAAAGGAGAATTTTGGACTTAAATCCCTTAGCTGTACTATGTGGCTGTTATACTTACAATCTTGTACTATGTGATGCAGCTAAATCATCAGTAAAATCAGTAACTTTGTTTGGGGTCCTTCAGAGGTTGTACTCATTATTTTCAGCTTCTGTTCGTCGATGGAAAATTCTAACCGATCACTTGGGTTTATCTAATACTATAAGAATCTTTGTCCTGACATACTGACTGACTGACTCACTGACAGACAACGCACAGCCTAATCCGCTGGTCGTAGAGACTTGAAATTTGGAGGGTATATTTGTCTTAGTACGTAAGGGCGTACTAAGAAAGGATTTTTTAAAATTCACCCCTTAAGGGGATGAAATGGGGGTTCAAAGTTTGTATGGAGAAACAAGATAAGTAGGGCTATTCTGTAAGCTATCTCGAAAGCGGAATCCGCGGTGAGATTTGAATTTCGTATTACGAAATTCAACCGTATTACGATCGTGTTACGATTGAATCTCGTAGTACGAAATTCGAATTTCACCGCGGATTCCGCTTTCGAGATAGCTTACAGAATAGCGCCCCTGATAGTCTTTTCTATCCGAAACTTCACACAAGTGCTTCAGTACAAAAATAAGTAAATACTTGTATCAGGTTTTTTTTTAAATTCCACCCCTAAAAGGGTGAAATGGGGTAACGAAGTGTGAATATCAATATTGTTTTGGATTGCGCTGAAATTCGGCATGCAGATAGTTATAACGACGTAAGTTACCTCTGAGAAAGGATTTTCCAAAATTCACCCCTTAAGAGGATGAAACAGGAGTTCAAAGTTTGTATGGAAAAACAAGATTAGATAGTCTTTTCTATCCCAAACTTCACGTAAGTGCTTCAGTAAAAAAATAAGTAAATACGTGTTTCCGGTTTTTTTGAAATTCCACCCCTAAGAGGATGCAATGGGGTAATAAAGTGTGAAAATCAATATTGTTTCGGATTGCGCTGAAATTTTTTATAGTATAGTTATAACGACGTAAGTTACCTCTGAGAAAGGATTTTCCAAAATTCACCCCTGAAGGGGATGAAACAGGGGATCAAAGTTTGTATGGAAAAACTAGATTAGATAGTCTTTTCTTTACAAAACTTCACATAAGTGCTTCAGTAAAAATAAAAGTAAATACGTTTTTCAGGTTTTTTTGAAATTCCACCCCTAAAAGGGTGCAATGGGGTAACAAAGTGTGAAAATCAATATTGTTTCGGATTGCGCTGAAATTTGGCAGGCAGATAGTTATTACGACGTTAGTTACCTCTGAGAAAGGATTTTCCAAAATTCACCCCTGAAGGGGATGAAACGGGGGTTCAAAGTTTGTATGGAAAAACAAGATTAGATAGTCTTTTATATTCGAAACTTAACACAAGTACTTAAGAAAGTAAATACGTGTTTTAGGCTCTTTCGAAATTCCACCCCTAAAAGGGTGAAGTGGGGTAACAAAGATCTGAAATCAATATTGTTTCGGATTGCGCTAAAATTTGGCATGCAGATAGTTATTATGACTTAGGTATTTGCTAAGAATTTTTTTTTCAAAATACACTATTTAAGGGGATGAAGCGGGAGTTCAAAGTTTGGATAGTCGTCTTGTTCGACATTTTACACAAGTGTTTCTGTAAATAAATAAGTAAATACGAGTTTCAGACTATTTCAAAATTCTACCCTAAGAAGATAAACTGTTTCAGATTGCGCTGAAATTTAAAATGCAGATAGTTATTATGACGTAGGTATCCGCTCAGAAAGGATTTTCAAAAAAAATCCCGGATACGGAACGGGGATTCAAAGTTTGTATGGCGGAACAAGATGAGATAAATATTATGTTTCTTTGAAGTGTCTCACACTTCATATTTTTGTAAATTGTTAAACACAATCCAAAATTTCAACGTACCGACGGGACTCGAACCCGCACCCCCCGGATTACACGTCCAGGTGCTCTGCCAATTAAGCCACGGTTCGATACATCGATACGCCGAATTAGTGGATTGCATTTTGTTAACCCAATTATGTGTAGGTGTAGGTGGCGCCATCTATGACTACTTATTACGTAAGTTAATCATATGATGATGATGAGATAAAGTACGTATTGTAGGATTTTTTGAAATGAGGTAGGTAACAAAGTCTGAAAATTTGGGTTTTTCCGGTTTTTTAAATATGAATCCCGAATTGCCTTAGTTACGCGATAACATGAAAATGGGTGAACCGATTTGGCTAATTCTTATTTGATGTGTTTAATGATAGAATCGTTTTTACAAAAGAAAAGTTTTAAGTAAATAAAAGAAGGTTTTAACGCGGGCGAAGCCGCGGGGTACTTCTAGTCTAATACTATAAGAATCTTTGTCCGGACATACTGACTGACTGACTGACAGACAATGCACAGCCTAAACCGCTGGTCGTAGAGACTTGAAATTTCGAGGGTATATTTGTCTTAGTACGTAAAGGTGTACTAAGAAAGTATTTTGTGTGAAATTCACCCCTTTAGGGGGATGAAATGGGAGTTCAAAGTTTGTATGGAGAAACAACATTAGATAGTATTTTCTATTCGAAACTTCACAGAAGTGCTTCAATATAAAAATAAGTCAATACGTGTTTCAGCCTTTTATTAAATTTCACCCCTAAGAGGGTGAAATGGGGTACCAAAGTCTGAAAATAAATATTGTTTCGGATTGCGCTGAAATTTGGCATGCAGATAGTTATTACGACGTTAGTTCCCTCTGAGAAATGATTTTCTAAAATTCACCCCTGAAGGGAATGAAATAAAGGTTCAAATTTTGTATGGAGAAACAAGATTAGATAGTCTTCGCATAAGTACTTCAGTAAAATAAATAAGTTAAATACGTGTTTCGTGACTTTTTCGAAATGCTACTCCTAAAAGGGTGAAGCGGGGTAACAAAGTCTGAAATCAACATTGTTTCGGAATGCACTGAAATTTGGCATGCAGATAGTCATTATAACGTAGGTATCCGCTAAGAAAGGATTTTTCAAAATTCACTCCGGGGATGAAACGGGTGTTCAAAGTTTGAACCGATTTTGCTTTTAATTTTTTTTATATCTTTTATGATAGAAAGGTTTTTACAAAATGAGTTGTAATTAAATAAAAGAATTAAAAAATTAAATAAAAGTATTTATAACGCGGGCGAAGCCGCGGGGCACTTCTAGTATACTACCAAAAAGCTCAGTGACACACGTTGGGAAGCAAGAATAAGTAGTGTTAAAGCAGGCCGTTATCAAATTAGTGCCATCCATGACTCTTGAAACTCAGAAAACTGATGTTCAAATCTCTCATGAGACTACTCAATTAAAAGATTTCAGCTTCATATGACATATTTTTTCAAATTAATATCGTTAGTAAATCTCTTCAATCAACGGACATGGATCTCGGTAAATGCACAGAAATGTTGAAAAAATGCTGTGATTTCTTGGAAGGATATAGAAATACTGGCTTCAAAAGCGCCATTTTAACAGCGAAAGAATTGGCTCAGTAACAAAAAATTGAATCTGTCTTGAAAGACTCAAAAAGAATTCGAAATTATAAGCGTCAAGCTGGTGAAACTGCGCGCGATGAGCCTATAACTTCTCCAGAAAAAAAAATCGAGGTTGTATTTTTCATATGTCTTAGATTCTACACTAATTTCCATCAATGAAAGATTTGAACAGTTAAATGACAGAAAAAAGACCACGATTTTGAGTACCAAAATCGTGGTCTTTTTTGTATAATATTAAACAGGTTCCGGAAAAAGCTGACCTTATTAAACTTTGACTCTAAATCAAATATAGATGCTTGTATGTTGTGCGATGAACTCCTAAGTCTGAAATATTTTTTGCCTGATCAGAATGTAGTTACTCCTGTTTTTGTTTTAAATTTCTACATATGAATATTTGCTTACCTCGATGATAATAATCGTATTCGCCTGCATATAACGTAAGTACTTTAAAATGTTTTTTTTGTTTAGTTTTGTGGTACGGAACCCTTCGAGTGCGAATGCAATTCGTACTTGGCCAGTTTTTTCGAATGGGTTTGCAGTTAGAAGGCGCGAGTAAAATAAGTGGGAGGGGGGCGCCGTATGAAACTCGCCCAGGGCGCTGGTAGTGCTAAAACCGGCCCTGCGACAGCTTTATCTAATTTGAGGGTGGTAGCTGGCCAGGTGGACACTAGATAGTGTTGTACCACGATGCGGGGATTGTTGTTTTCTCAACGATGTTTTATCTTCACTGAAGGGCCACTGTGAAAGCACACATACATTTTTCGATAGAAAAATCCATTGGTGCTCGGTGGGGATTGAAATCGGTACCTCAGACATCAAAGCGGACCATTCTCCCACTTACACTATCGGGCCCTCAAAACCTATCGGTTTAGATGCAATTTGGAACACGTATTAGCTTTACTCATTACTTTGGCAAGCTAAACCGCGGGGCGCAGTTATAAAATTAAAATGTATTATAAACTATATATAAACTGTATTTGTCTATAGACTCGTGATATTTCACACGAGCGAACTGAATTAAGATTAAAACAACAATGCAGCAGCGTGTGTATAGAATTTAATCCCAGAATATGTAATTTTTTTTCCTTGGATTTAATCATATTGGCACGAGCTTTACTGCTCCCTTGGCAAATCCAATTTGTGGTAGCATTTAATGAATGACCGTTAATTTATTTATCACAAAAAATTCATTGTATTTTGTCATTCTCATATATTTTGACGTTGCGTTTGACGTGAACGCTAAAACAAATTATTGGATTTAATATAGGGTACGAGTACTAATGAAGGTAAATTGGTATGAAATGTATTGGAAAAATAAATTGTGTCTATTAGAAATAATACCTACTAATTGATAAAAACAACAACGTCAACCGGGAACGTCGTCGCATCCAAGCCAGAGATTCTGTCGGAAGTTGAAGACTTCTACGGCAAGCTCTACGCATCGTATGCTTCAAGGCCCGAACCCGATACTGAGGATTCTAGAGCCACCTTAACCCGCCACTTCACAGAAGATCTGCCCGAAATTAGCCGAGACGAAATCGTGATGGCCCTTAAACAACTCAAAAATGGAAAAGCCCCAGGAGAAGACGGAATCACAACGGAGCTTTTAAAAGCCGGAGGAGCTCCAGCAGTTCAACAGCTTCAGCAGCTATTTAATTCCGTTCTTTTTACTGGGAGAACTCCACAGGCATGGAACAGAAGCATGGTGGTTTTGTTTTTCAAAAAAGGAGACAAAACCCTATTGAAAAACTATCGCCCGATTTCGCTTCTGAGCCATGTCTACAAGCTGTTTTCAAGGGTCATCACGAACCGTCTTGCGCGAAGACTCGACGAGTTTCAACCTCCGGAACAGGCCGGGTTTCGAAGCGGTTACGGCACCATAGACCACATCCACACGGTGCGGCAGATTGTACAGAAGACCGAAGAGTATAATCGGCCCCTGTGCTTAGCATTTGTGGACTATGAGAAGGCCTTTGACTCAATCGAAACCTGGTCTGTTCTCGAGTCCTTGCAGCGTTGCCAAGTCGACTGGTGATATATCGAAGTGATGAGAGGTCTATATAATGCCGCAACGATGACTGTACAAGTACAGAACCAGCGAACTAAACATGTCCACCTGCGTCGAGGAGTGAGACAAGGGGACGTCATATCCCCGAAACTGTTCACTAACGTCTTGGAGGATATGTTTAAGACGCTGGACTGGAAAGATCGTGGCATTAACATCAACGGCAGGTACATCTCTCACTTACGATTCGCAGATGACATCGTCATTATGGCAGAGACGCTGCAGGACCTACAAAGGATGTTGAATGGCCTAGCTGATTCTTCTCGTAGCATCGGTCTCCGGATGAATTTGGACAAAACCAAAGTCATGTACAACGAGCACGTTGTTCCGGAACCGATTGCCGTAGATGGAATCCCACTCGAAGTTGTCACTAAGTATGTTTACCTAGGGCAAACGCTCCAACTAGGAAAACATAACTTCGAGAAGGAAATCCAGAGAAGAATTCAGCTGGGCTGGGCAGCATTCGGAAAACTCCGTCGAGTCTTCTCGTCGCCTATACCACAGTGTCTAAAGACAAAAGTCTTTAACCAGTGCGTCCTACCTGTGATGACATACGGAGCCGAGACGTGGACACTCACAGTCCGACTGGTCCACCAGTTTAAAGTCGCTCAGCGAGCTATGGAGAGAGCTATGCTCGGTATTTCTCTGCGGGATCGAATCCGGAACGAAGTAATTCGCCAGAGAACTAAAGTTATCGACATAGCTCAACGGATTAGCAAGCTGAAGTGGCAGTGGGCTGGTCATATCTGCCGCAGAACTGATAACCGTTGGGGCAGACTTGTCCTAGAGTGGAGACCGCGAATCGGCAAACGTAGCGTAGGACGTCCTGTGACCAGGTGAGGTGGAGCGACGACATACGCAAAGCGGTGGGCAGTGACTGGAAAAGAAGAGCCGAAGATCGGGCTCAGTGGCGCATCTTGGGAGAGGCCTATGTCCAGCAGTGGACTGATACAGGCTGATGATGATGATGATGATGATGATAAAAACATAATATTATATAAAAAATTTACTAGAACTAGTTTGAACAAAGTTTCAAAAGTGTGCTACACACAAATCTACTGAGCTTAATCGTACCACATCCAGCTTTTTATCAACGCTCTATTTTAGTCTACATCGTTAATTTCCTCTCTCTCTCCCTTCATATGGTAAAAAATGTGCTGAAGAACTTAACCACTATCTCGCCTGGTGGTAAGCGATGATGTGGTTGAAGATGGTATGGTGGGAACACGCTAGGCCTAGAATATGCTGACTCTCATGGGCTGTGTGCAGCCGAAACACCGTAAAAGGTTATGGCGGCATATTTTCTGCTTGATAGAATGGTAATCTATTTTTCAGTTGCAAGTCAGTTAGAACATCGATACCTATAATATGCTCCTACCACCTGTAAATATGATTGATATTAAAGTACAAAACAGTGGTCTACAAAATTGAGCCGTGTCGCCTGCACGTTCTTCCAACCTGTTTGCATAAGCGACATCAATATGCATCGATTCGATCGGTACAAAGGTTGTAGATAAACAAAGCTTGTATGTTTAACCTCATTCTAGGTTTATGAAGTTTCATTTAACGATGTATAGATACGTAAAGGTACGCACGGTAAATATTTGTTTATAGCACGACACGTGCACTTTATTTAACTAAATTAATGTTTTATTGAAGAAAGACTTGCTTTTGACTGCTATCGTGCGCGAGAGAAAATAGAACACACTGCTTTCAACTTTAATGTAGGGGAATGTTGAATGTAAAAGTAAAATGAACGAATAATAATCGTTGGCTCCTATCTATAAACCTGACAATAATATGAGCTATTGTTTAGTTGTGTGAACGCTCAATTCCAATAAGTTTTATATCTATCTACATTGCCTAAATACGGGTAGAATATCTAGTGCTTTTACTCGTTTTTAGGGTTCCGTACCTCAAAAGGTAAAAAAAGGAACCCTTACAAGATCACTTTCTTGTCCGTCGGTCCGTCTGTCCATTTGTCTGTCTGTCCGTCTGTCTGTCTCTCCGTTTGTCACCACCGATTTTCTCAGGAACGGGTGGACCTAGCAAGTTGAACGTATACTAGATATTGAAGTCTATAGACCCTATTAGGTGAATCAAGTTAAGAAAAATCAAGGTCCTGAGTCAACACGATAAAAAGATATGGGCAAATTTAGATTATTGAGAAAACTTGTAAGTAGCAATTTAATTACCTTAATATTCAACTTTTTTTATTTTCGGTATTTTTCCTTTACATGCTGTATAGTTAACACCAATTAAGATTTGTGTGTTATATGAGTGCAATACAATTAATATATAATATACTATAATATATTATAATATAATATAATATAATATAATATAATATAATATAATATAATATAATATAATATAATATAATATAATATAATATAATATAATATAATATAATATAATATAATATAATATAATATAATATAATATAATATAATATAATATAATATAATATAATATAATATAATATAATATAATATAATATAATATAATATAATATAATATAATATAATATAATATAATATAATATAATATAATATAATATAATATAATATAATATAATATAATATAATATAATATAATATAATATAATATAATATAATATAATATAATATAATATAATATAATATAATATAATATAATATAATATAATATAATATAATATAATATAATATAATATAATATAATATAATATAATATAATATAATATAATATAATATAATATAATATAATATAATATAATATAATATAATATAATATAATATAATATAATATAATATAATATAATATAATATAATATAATATAATATAATATAATATAATATAATATAATATAATATAATATAATATAATATAATATAATATAATATAATATAATATAATATAATATAATATAATATAATATAATATAATTTAATATAACATAATATAATATAATATAATATAATATAATATAATATAATATAATATAATATAATATAATATAATATAATATAATATAATATAATATAATATAATATAATATAATATAATATAATATAATATAATATAATATAATATAATATAATATAATATAATATAATATAATATAATATAATATAATATAATATAATATAATATAATATAATATAATATAATATAATATAATATAATATAATATAATATAATATAATATAATATAATATAATATAATATAATATAATATAATATAATATAATATAATATAATATAATATAATATAATATAATATAATATAATATAATATAATATAATATAATATAATATAATATAATATGACTTGGCCGGTGTTATTTGTCATACATTATACCTTTGTGTTCTTACGCGTAAAAAAATGAAAAACTTATAACGCGAACATTGATATTTTCTAGGTACCCGCATATGAAGCTTCGAGTAGGTAGGTTTCCAAAACGCCATCTTTCTTAAAGGATACACAGAATGCCGCAAGAACTGCAAAGGCAACATAAAACGCTTTATCATTTTACTTCATGAAGGTAACACGAATAAAGCAGTTTCACTCAGGGCCAGCTGCTGAATATAAATAAAGCGCTTCAAGGCTGCCGGGTTTGTTTCGTTAAACTTGCAGAGGGGAAATACTATATGCTTATATCTTGCTTATATTATCATACTAGCTGTACCCGCGTGGAATAGTGTCTATGGGTAGCATTAACTAATAAGACACATACGTATCCCAAATCCACCGCACAGCACCACGCCACCCTCCCCCTACCCCCTCCCCTTACTTACCCTCCCCTTCCCCTCACTTCCACCACCCGTCCCCTCACTTACCCTCCCCTCCCCCTCTCATCACTTCCCTCTCCCCCTCCCCTCACTTACCCCCTCCCCTCCCCTCACCTCCACCTCCCCTCCCTCTCCCATCACTTCCCCTTTGTTCGGACATTGAAGAATTGTTGCTTTATTCTGTATATTTTCTAAGCGTTTTTCTTTTGCCATATAGGCTAAGAATAACATTTTATTCGTAGCATATAGGAAATACAATTCATGTGAGTGATGAGATATGGATGAGATAATCAAACGTCGTATTTTACTTTGATGTCATCCATAAACAAACTTAAACTTCCTCACGCGTCATGCGTGTCCTATTATTACCTTACAAGCGACCCCGCCCTGGCTTCGCACGGGTGCAATGTAGGTTCTAATGTGGTGTCAGTATGGAGTAACAATTCCATCATACATTATTTAGTTATAGGTAGGTATTTCAAAAAATAAGACAGCATTTTCGATGAAAGCTCTAGTTTGGCTTGATTTATTCCGAATTCTTGAAAAATTATCATTATATTTCAACAAATATACACAAAACAATATCAAACCATACCTACGTAATTCAATCACTCTCTATTTATTGATGAAACGCATTAAAATCCGTTGGGGGGTGTATAAGATCTAAGCGTATAGGTGGACAGATAGTAAGAAGAGATTACGAACGAGCAAATTGATGGCAATCCACTTTAGTGTGCAATGGATCGCCGGATGGTAAATTTATTTGTCTTTTAGATAGCGTTCCCATTTGGTACGAAAGACTCAATTAAGCACACTTTACGATACAGTATATTTGTCGATAAATATCCTAAATGAGTTTTCCTTGAAAATTTACAGTAGTTACGTAGAGTCAGAGCTTTACGGTCCAATTTTTGGCGAATAAGTTTCTAACTGGTTAAATACCTACATATTTTTTCTAGCTGTGCCCCGCAGTTTTACTCGCGTACTAAACGTCTACAAAATGACTCACTCATACGCCGGAATACATGAACCGATCCAGCTCTTAATTTATTACTATTATTATATATATAAAAATATTAGTATTTATAAAAAAAAAAATTAAATTAAGATAGATAGATAGATAGATAAATACTTTATTTGCACACCAATAATACAGAAAATACTTAAGGTAACAGACTTATTCTAAGTAATGCAAAGGGCGGTCTTATCGCTTAAAGCGATTTCTTCCAGACAACCAAACTGATAGTGATATTGAGAGACTGAGACGGACGGTGGCGTATCTATTTTAAATCTTAGCTATTTATATAGTTATACATATACATAAATACACGTGTATACACAAACAAACATGAAAATATACATATACATTACATAAACATATACATATACAAGTATTATTTAAAGAAAAAATTATTATATTTATAGTTTATTAGTATTGTAAAAGAATTTTGAAATATTTGAAAATTAATTAATTAAAAAGTAATTTTTATTTATTGTATCTTGTGTATCAGAGTTTATTAAAAATTTTTAAATTAATTTTTAATAAACTCTGATACACAAGATACAATAAATAAAAATTACTTTTTAATTAATTAATTTTCAAATATTTCAAAATTCTTTTACAATACTAATAAACTATAAATATAATAATTTTTTCTTACGTTCAATACGATCGACTTTGATGTACTACTAGGGACCCTGCGCTCTATTAACGCTTCTCCAGAAGCAATTAATTGGTTCCGTAGCTACCTATTCGGTCGTCGGCAGCGTGTACGTCTTGAAGAGAAGTTCTCCTCTTGGTGCAACACGACGGCCGGCGTGCCGCAGGGTGGTGTTCTCTCTCCCCTTCTCTTCGCAATCTTTATCAACTCTATTTCCCAAAACCTTTCTTCTTCCTACCACCTTTATGCAGATGATCTCCAAATCTACTGCCAATCTTCCTTAGCCCACCTTTCTGATGCTGTTAATATAATAAACAACGATCTTTGTCGCATAACACAGTGGACTGCCACCTTTGGACTTAAGATAAACGCAGCCAAGACACAGGTTATGATTGTAGGCAGTTCTCGTATGGTGTCAAAAATAGACTGGGCTCAACTTCCATCAGTGGTTTTCGACGGAGTCACCATACCATACAGCAAAGTCGTTAAGAATCTCGGTATTTTAATTGACCAAAACCTGTCTTGGGCTCCTCAACTCGAAGCAGTGAGCAGCAAAATGTTTGCATCTACGGGTTCACTTCGACGTTTACGAAATTTTCTTCCTACCGCCACTAAAACTGCGCTTGCACAATCCCTTCTTCTTCCTGTTCTAGACTATGCCGACGCTAGTTATCTTGATCTCTCGGAGGAGCAATTAGACAAGCTTGAGCGCATTCAAAACCTTTGCATCCGGTTCATATTTGGTTTGCGCAAGTATGACCACGTGTCTCACTTTCGCAAAAAGCTCAAGTGGCTCCCCATACGTCTTCACCGGAATACCCGCATTCTTTCTCTCCTCTATAATATACTTTTTGTCCCATATTATCCCTGCTATCTTAAAGATCGTTTCGAATTTTTACACTGCTCTAACAACCTCTATCTCAGGTCATCAGAAAATCTTACTCTCAGTATCCCGCAACACACGAGTTCATTCTACAGTAAATCGTTTACAGTTGAAGCAGCTCGGTTATGGAACTCGTTGCCAGTTGATATAAGAACTTCCACTTCTCTCCATATATTTAATGTTCGTGTCAAAAACTTCTATTTGTCTCAATGTTACTTGTAGTTATCCTTAGTACTTAGTCCCCAATGTCGTATAATGCTGTTGTGTTCCCTAAATCTATTTATTTATTTATTTCTCTCTTTTTCATTTTGTATATTTATGAATAAGTTTATTTATATGCATAAGTTATATGTATATGTATAAATGGAGTATGTATGAATATATATCTATACGGTTAATTATATGTATTGCGTCTATTGTATTTGATTAGATGAATAATTTTAAATACTTTGTTATTTCATAAATGCACACTGCCATCGATAGTAATAATAATGTATCTCCAATCGTCTCCCGGTTGCCTGGAAGAGATCGCTGTTTAGCGATAAGGCCGCCGATTGTACAGTTAGTTTTTTAAGTGTTTGTAAATACCTATCTCTGTATTCCTTATGTGCAATAAAGTGTTAATCTATCTATCTATCTATCTACATTTACACAAATACTTACATATATCCACACATATATACCTATATCTATATCACATATTACATACACTTACATTATTTAATACATTAATACGATATAGAAAATAATTATCTGAATAGTAATTTCCAAATTAATTAACAGTAACAGGATCAGCAGTCATCATTAGATAAGTACCATTTCCTTAATCTTTCTTATTTCTTGTCTTTCTTTTATTATAGTTCTGATAATATCTTACCTGTGTAGTAGTGTAGGAGTCACCGTTCCTATATCGCGTGACTTGCCGCTTGCGTCTCACGTAGTGGTAGCATATCGCCTTCCACCTGCAAAATACCCTCATTTAGCAAAATACTCACTTCCTTCTACTTCCTAAACTAGATACATATAAAACTAAAAGCAGGTTCATAGTTTCATAGAAGATTTCAAGACACTGCCCAAATTACAGCCTTAAAGTAAGTCAACACAAGTTCCCGAACAGGCATACCGATGACGTCACCGGCAGCCAGAAATTACGTCATAAAGATTAATGGACAGATTTTATAACATAATCGGGACAGTCGCAAAGTTATTTAACGAGGAAAAGTCGCTTGAATGAATTAATCTCTGCAAAGTAGCTTATATTGAAGTAAACAGGAAGATGCTTTGATGACTATGAATTGGGGAGACGTGGTTGAAGGTAATTGGATCAATTTAGAGTGATGACAAATGTAACGGAATTACGCTTGTTGAAATTCTGCGGCAATGTAAAAATATATTGTTTCTTTGAAGTGTTATCTACACATTACATTTTCTACATTATTATTATACATTCCAAAATTTCGCCGTCAGGCGGAACTCGAACTCTGAAACGTGCGCCTCTTGAGGCGCGGTTTCAAGTCCCGTCGGCTGGCGAAATTTTGGATTGTATAATATAATAATGTACAAATGAATGAGATCGTGCTCATACTAGAAAAAATGTGCCAAATAATGTTTATTGTAAAAGTGCTTATAATTGTGAAAATGTGTTTTACCCTTTTCTAAACCTCTCACTTTTTCATAAGCCTAGGTGCACGGCACAGAGAAAACGTTGACCCAAATACAATTACAAATCCACTCACGTAGCGCTCTATATCTCGTAGCTAGCTCGCAGGCTGCATACTAAATGTCTCTTTATATAACTAATCATCAAAACATATTTACTCTGTATTTTGCTTCATATGTTCAATATTTATAGAGTTCTGTAGGTACTAATAAACTGGCCAAGTGCAAGTCGGACTCGCACTAGTAGGGTTCCATACCACACTACAGTATTTTACAAGATCGAGCAAAAATACCACTATCATTTTTCTCCAGCAAAAAGTAATAATTAATAAACATTTTATTTCTTATAACGCCATCTAACGTCTAACAACGGAGTTAGAGATCGACATTTCAATATAACGCCATCTATGGGACGTTTACCTAACTAAGCGTTCATAGATGGCGTGAAATGCCGAAAAAAACAAGTTTCTTGTATGGGGACCCTCTATTATTTTTAACTTTATTCTGTTTTTAGTATTTGTTGTTATAGCGGCAACAGAAATACATCATCTGTGAAAATTTCAACCGTCTAACTATCACGGTTCATGAGATACAGCCTGGTGACAGACGGACAGACAGACAGACGGACAGACAGACAGACAGACAGACAGACGGACAGCGGAGTCTCAGTAATACGGTTCCGTTGGTACCCTTTGGGTTCGGAACCCTAAAAAGTTAGAAAGTGTATAATTATTATTCCTAGTTACTGTAATACTGTGCTTGTAGTCGGCCTTCCCACTATCCCCCGTCCCACGTATGCCTTTCTCACTGCACGATCCTCTTCCATTCGCTCTACATGACCGAGCTCTGAGAGTCTATAAGTTTTTTATATATACATATATACTCCAATAATAAGATAAAATAGAAGCAACTGTCCAACTCTCAAAACCGTATCGGAAGTTCAGACCCTACGCCACAGATAAGTGTACTAGTTAGTAATTGCCTGCAGCATAAAAGTTTGGTTGAAGCTCCACAATTCTATCATCTAAATGACTTAAGGTGTGGCCACACCGTGGCGTCCTGCGATCTGCGGGCGCGTTCTCAGTACTTTTCAATTGTTTTCTGATCGCGTTTTGTGTGAATCAGTTGCTACAAATACTACTGCGCTATCTGATCGCCGCCTAGATCGCGCACGCAGGACGCTGCGGTGTGTCCGTACCTTAAGGTATTACATATATTATGCTTGTTATACATACACTCAAAAAATAAAAATTTCTACAAAAACCACAATTCAGTAAGACAAGAAATATTCAACATCTGCCTAGATGTAAGTTAACGGTAGGTAATCTTTTCTAGGCAGACGTTATATTTTACCACCAGACACTCTGTTTGCCCTGTTAAGGAAGATCCTTGTATAAATACCCTTAAAACATTTTTGACGTTATAGATAGGCTAGCTTTGACCACTATCTCATCTGTTGGTATGGGTCGATGCGGGTAGTGTAGACATAAAAACTTACCAAACTCTAGGCGTAGCGCTTCTCATAGCATTAACTCTCGCACTGACAGCAGCGACATCAACTCGTCTCGCGAGTTGAATCCTCGCAGTACTATGGTAGCATTCCACCAAGTACACCAAATAGAGTAGCAGCACGAAGGCGATAGGAATGTACGCGTAGCCGACATCACACGGAGATTCCCGAACTGTCCGCTTTATCGGATGCCTGAGGGAAAAAAAACTGTTTTAATTGTTAGCAGTTTGAAACTGTGTACGGCTTTGAAGGTAAATAAACCAATAGGATAGAATTTTAAAACACTGCCTGTATTGGTAGTTGCTTTATAGTTTTTGACGCTTTCTAAAGCGTGTTCATTGAATGACTTTATAATTATCTTCAATATAGATCTTAACTATCGCACTTATCTAAGTAGGTATAGCTGGAACTCGTTCTATTACATTTACGAACATCAATTGTTCGTGAAGCCATCGCAAGTTTTCAGTCAATGAATGAAAGTGTTAAAAAGCTAACTACTTAGAGACTATAAACCAAGTGTGCATACAAACTAAAGGTACGACCACGCCGCGACGTCCTGCGTCTGCGTGCGCGTTTGCAAACTGATTTTCAATCGTTTTCTGATCGCCGTTGATCGCGTTTGGTGTGAACCAGTCGGTACAAATACTACTGCGCTGTCCGATCGTTACCTAGATCGCGCACGCAGGACGCCGCAAAGTGGCCTTACCTTAAAAAACGTTATTTTATTGTAATAGTTATTTATTAATGAATTCGCTTTAACTGACTTCACTTTACAATACCATAATTTATTCCTCGGCCGTTTCAGATTATCTCTTAATGTTATTTGACGCCTGTTATTTTCCAAGATAAAAGACGAAGCACAAAGTGAAAACAAATTTAATTCGTATCTAAAAAGCTAAACTAATAATCAAGAAAGACAAAAGCTGTAATCTTGGCTTTTTGATCTCTAGCTAACTGGCCGAAAATAGGTTTTAATTACTAATGGTTAATATGGCAAAGTTCACGTGTAGGTGTGGTATACTGCTAACTTATATACGTAAGTTAGGTGTAATTCATTATGTATCAGTTACATATCGGTGTGTTACGTAGATCCACCACGCGAGTCATTTTCAGGAGGTGTTTGTTTCCTGAAGATATCTCCTCCTATCAGAGTACTTAGCGAGTTTCTTAAGATTTTTTACAAGCTTTTATTTAACTTGCAACGTATGTTAACTTACCTGATCACGTTAAAGTAAACACAAATTTGTATGGATTTATGTATGTTACCTATTATGTACACTAGATGGCGCTTTTCAATTTACGAAAACATACAAATTTGCACAGAAATAGGAATAATAATATTATTCCTATTTCTATGCAAATTTGCGTTTACTTGACTAAACTCTGATCTTGATAAACTATGGGACCAAGATTGTAGCTATGTGTTGCTATAAGTTAGTAAAAAAAATATATTTTTAATGAAGCACGATCGAAATGCCGTTTTAGCGGTGGTAAATACCGATGTAGACCAATTACCTTGTCATTGAATTTTATAATAATATCTAAGCATCACTCTACCGCTGCTTTGAAAACAGCTTGCGGTGGTTGCTGCTATTAGTCCTTGTAGTGCAGTACAGTTGTTATGTACAATCTAAATATAAAGTTTTTATGTTTTTTGAAGTGTTACACACTTAATATTTTTTGTAAATTGTTATATTTACAATCCAAACAAAGAAACATAATATTTGATTTAAGCAGTGTTACATCTCTCGTTGGATTTGAAAACTGTAATGATTTCTTCCGAATGATAAGTTCGAAAAAAAAGTTATCATAGATAGCGCCACCAATTCATAATTGGGTTAAAAATGCAATCCACTAATTTCGTCATATCGATAGTATCGCACTGTGGCTTAAATTGGTCAGAGCACCTGGACATGTTATCCGGGGGATGCGGGTTTGAGTCCCATAGGTACGATGAAATTTTTGATTGTATATAACAATTTGTAAAGTTTTTGTCGGTTAAAAAAAACATGATTTGGAAGACTAGTTGCGATAGCTGCGCTCTGTGGATTGGACTTATTTGTTGTTGAGCACCTCGTCACACTACTGCCGTCTTTAAATTGCAGACTGGCACAATTCCATCTTATCGTTTTTGGCAGATTTGTCTTATTAGTCCATTCAGATATTATTTTTCCGTTGGTTAGGTTACCTAGGATATCACCACCATGGCAAAGTTTTGGTTGTTTTGGCAGATTTTTTTTGTAGTCCATTTAGATACTTTACCACGGATTAGGCTACCTTATATTTTGCCATCACCACCACGGCAAAGTTTTGTTTTTTTTTTGGCAAATTTGTCCTCGTATTCTATTTAGATACATTACCGCTGGTTAGGTTACCTTATATATCTATGACATCACCACCACGGCAAAGTTTTTTTTTTACTGAATTGTCTTCGTAGTCTATTTAGATACTTTACCGCTGGTTAGGTTAGGTTACGCCATTACCACCGCGGCTATTTGCCCGGAGGTTGGCTTGTAATAAATTGGTAGTCATATTGTGCCGTAGGTCGACTTCAAACAAATACTCATATTGCGCCTGTAATTTTCTCTTTTCATATAAATGACAATGTAAATTACGAATTCCGACATACACCCGTTATTTTTTACCATTCAGTATTGTGTTCAGTTAAAATGGGTTTACAATGGTGCAGAAAAGCTTTAAATAATGTTGCTCAAGCGTGAACTTTAGCTTAACAAAGGTAATTTTTCACAAAACCTAGTTAGAAAATTTTTATTACTGGGATATTTACTAATAAGACGAGGATATTAACAAATTATTATTATTATACAAGTTAATGAATTACTGTTGAATCCTACGAAGCTAGTTGTTAGACGACCCTATTGCGCATCTATTGATCCCAAATGTATGTCGCCAGTTTATTTTTAATTTTTCAAGTAAATTGCATTTTTAGATGTTTTCTTACTTACTTGGTGCTAAAATATTTTTTTTGTCAATTTCTTCTAAACTAGCTAGCATTTATTCTTGTGATCGTGCTCAGTTAATAAGTCTTTCAAAATAAACTACAATTTATTATTTATAAACAATAAATTGTAGTTTACGCTGAAAGACTTAGAAGAAAAAAACAACGGGGATTGCAGTCCGGGAGTACCGGCAGAAGTGAAAACATGAACATTAACGTTGTGCATTTGGTCTACTCTCCCTCCGTCTTACAAATTTTCGATCAGGTCCCGTGTCCTAACGCAAGTCTTGACGCGAGTTTAACATTTTTTACGCATCCCAAAAAAGTTCACAACGCCGCTAAAGAAGTTTTTCCTTCAAAATAGTTACGTTTTTGTTTAGACGATATTTTAACTATTCCATCGGTAATTGGATTGCTATAATAGTTGAGCAAATATATAGAGTACTAGCTGGCCCGGCGAACTTCGTACCACCTAACAGACAATGAATGTCGTGTCACCTTTTAGATGAACTTAATTTTGGCTTTTATGAACGTAATACAATGAATACAAAAGAGATATTAAGTTTAGGAATGTATTATGGCAATACAGAAATAGAATAAAAATACAATAATCAAGTACTTCAACCGCGTTTCAGCAAGATATGATGGAATTAAACAATTTTATTATTGTTATAGATAAGTTATTAACTTGACATTAGTTCGATTGAGTTTAACTTTAATTGTAAAAATATAATCACCAGTTCTGAATAAGTATACTTACTTTATGAATAACTGTCTAATATTTTTTTGCCTTATGGATAAGACTGTATACGGCACTCATAAATATCTATCTATATGGCTATCACATTCTTGCATATCTCTGTATTTATCTACATTCTGACAAAATATAAAATTGATTAGGCATTGATTATCATTGTCTTGATTGCTTAAATTGTAAGCATACATTTCTGAACGCACGCATATTTGACAATCAATAAATATGTCACACAGCTGCATTACTGACAGTGTTTAAAATATATTAACATTTTTAAAATCTACATGACTTGAATTCACAAAAACTTGAAGAATTTTTATGCTTGACACTGGCTAAATACACTAATCGTGTGGAGCGATGACCATTTTAGGGTTCCGTACCTCAAAAGGTAAAAAAAGGAACCCTTATAAGATCACTTTCTTTTCCGTCTGTCTGTCTGTCCGTCTGTCTGTCCGTATGTCACCACTGATTTTCTCAGGAACGGGTAGACCTAGCAAGTTGAAATTTATACCTGATACTGAGTTCTATAGTTCCTATTGGTTGTATGAAAATCAAGGTCTTGAGTCAACACAATTAAAAGATATGGGCAAATGTAGATTTTCGCGAAAACTTGTTAGTACCAAAATGTACCTTAATTTTCAACTTTTTTTATTTTCGGAATTTTTCCTTTACTTGTGCTCTAAGTCCTTGCTTATAACCAAAATTGACAATTCTAGGTAAACCGGAAGTACCGTATAGGTTTTGGGTCGAAAACCTATAGGTTACTTCCCGTTGACCTAGAATCATGAATTTTGGCAAAAAGCAAGGTCTTACAGCACAAATTAAGGAAAAATTCCAAAAAATATAAAAAGTTGAAAATTAAAGGGATGGGGACACCCTTCATACATAGTTTGCGCCAATTAAGGTAGACCTCTGAGTTATATGAGCGCTAATACAATTTAGAGGTCTAGCTTAATTGGCTGGTACGGAAGCCTCGGTGGCCGAGTTCAACTCGACTTAGCCGGTTTTATTTAATTTGCGGTTTACCGTATCGACGGGATAAACAATTGAACATCAAATGATTGGCAGTTTTGCAACCCAGGAACATTTTGGCAAAATATTTTTTCTTATATAATTGATTTAGGTCAATCATTCATTGTTTTAAATACTTATTATCCTATTCCTGACAAAGACAATTCTACAAATACAAAAATCATAAAAATTGGTCCAGCCGTTCTTGAGTTATAAGTGTAGCAACTAACACGACTTTCTTTAATATACATATAAGATATGTATAATGCACATTATACAAAGGTGATACATTTTAAACAGACCTAAGGAGACATACATACCGATTAAAATAATACTTTACGCGAAAGGCACCTAGGGCACCGCAAGTAGAATTTGGTGACTGTGACAACCACAGTCACCAAATTCTACTTGCGGTGCCCTGTTTGCAGTAAAGCCGAAAGTAGAACCACCAGCTTTATAAATATGTCCTGCATCAAATACTCACTTGCTGAAGTCTATAAGATCGCGGTCAATCTCCGCCGTGTTGCACCAAACGACGGAACCGAGGCATCCAGCGATCATCAGCGTCAGTAAGAAACACTTCCAGTTGCCCTCACGCCTTAGCACTCCGCCTAGACTTTGCTGCCGTGGACGCTGGGGACAAGTAGACAGTTATTGAGGATTGGTGAAAGAAAATTCTAATGGCTTTGTCGGATAGTTCCTCAACAATAGTTGAGGAATGATAGCAGAAGATGGTGAACACGCTAGTCCTAGAATACTCTGACTTTCAAGGGCTGCTGTCGGTACACCGTAAGGTTGCGGCAGATTTTCTTCTAAATGGTGGTAAGCTACATTTTGGTAGCATATCAGGCGGAGCATCGATAATATGCTCCTACCATCTGTGACTGAACATCCGTATATATGCAAACTTGTGACGTAATTACGTGAATATTTTTGTAAGTGAAGGATTATGGATAGGTACATAAAAAAGATGGGACTAACTTCCATCCATCGTAACAAAATACATGTTGAGGCATGTATAACGAAAGGTAAATGACAGAGAAAATTGAGATCAACCATTAATAAGAATAAGACAAATAAATTCAACAGTAGGTATTCATAGGTCCACAGTACCATGATTTTAATTCAGAGAAATATTCATAACTTTTTAATTATTTTTTCGTTAACCCGTCCATATGCCTGCAGGCATTACGGGTTGACAGTAAACCCGTTTTTCGATTGAAAATATTTCAGCACAGTTATTTCATTATAGAACACAAAGGATAAAGGAATTTAACAGGACAGTACACTTTTGCGCGTGGACTCTTTGTTTATTTTTTTTTCTAAAACTACTGTCTGTCTTATTTGCAGTGAAAGCCTTCAGTAAAGCATTAATTTATAATGAAGGCATGATGTGGAATCGACTTCATTACTTTAACTTACCAAAAAAGTTGATACTGCAAATTATATTACTTGACGCTTAACAGACGCTCTTTGGGTTCGGAACCCTAAAAACAATGTGTATACATTGTTTTTAGGGTTCCGAACCCAAAGGGTACCTACCAACGGAACCCTATTACTGAGACTCCGCTGTCCGTCTGTCTGTCGGTCTGTCTGTCTGTCTGTCTGTCTGTCTGTCTGTCTGTCTGTCTGTCCATCTGTCAACAGGCCATGTATCTCATAAACCGTGATAGTTAGACGGTTGAAATTTTCACAGATGATGTATTTTTGGTGTCGCTATAACAACAAATACTAAAAACATAACTAAGTTAAAACTTAAAGGGGGTCCCCATACAAAAACATGTTTTTACTATAGCGCCATCTATGAACAATTGTTTAACTTATTAATAAATAATATTAATTACCTAACTTTGTGTTAACGTTCACGTAGTTGGTGTAAGAAGTTCGTTAGATATTCGTTAGATGGCGTTGTAGGTAATAAGCATGTTTGGTATTGACACGGTAATATAATATAATATTACACTTATATATTATTATACTGCGGTTCGGAACCCTCCGTGTGCGAGATAAAAGTCTGACTCGCACTTGGCCAGTTTTATTTTGTCATAAGAAATTTTGGTTGATTCGATGTGTAGAGATAGTCGTCAGTGTTGTATAATACTAGGTTAGTTTCTTGACGGCGCAACACCGCCGCCACTCTGAAAATCAACCTTAGCATTTATCTAAAAACAACGTATGTGTACAAGAGATCTAAACATGTAGAGTAACATTTAAACAAAAACAAAGGAAATATACAAAATGAATCCTTTCATTTCAACCTTCAACCATTTTCACGTTGCAGTCGTATACATTTTTAGACAAGTTGCGCTTGAAATTAAACAGTAATATTTTAGACGTAGCGGTGAAAACGTTTCATTGATAGAACGGACTGCACAATCCATTATCTTGTAAACCCGATGCACGTAGAAGCCATGACATCACGCGTGGAACAATGGCCATTTGTCCACTTCGGACAGCCTTTGTACGTGTGGACGCAGTATTGTTTCACCGGACGCAAAATATACGCTCAGACATATACGTATTTTACAGCGTTTTACAAATAACTTTTTTTCTAAATTCTTGAAAGGTTTTCTGCGATGAAATATTATTTTACTTTCCGCTATTAAGTGTTCTATGTATCTTATGTTTTATGAAAATACATCTAACTCAAAGTCTAAAGATACAGCACTTTTCCTTACAGCTACTCAAGCAAGGTTAATAGACAAACTTAACTTTGCAGATCGAGCCCTAGACCGACAATGTATGAAATAAAACTGGCCAAGTGCGAGTCAAACTTTTGTCCCGCACACGGAGGATTCCGAACGCCATCTAACGAATATCTAACAAACTTCTAACACCAACTAAGTAAAATAACACTAAAGCTACTTCTATTCGCCAAGAGATGTCGGGAAGAGTCATATTTTAAGTTGATTATCGATAAAGTTTATTATTGAAAACACGAATAAAACAACATTTTCTGAAAATGAATCCTAGCTAGATCAATTTATTGCCCCCGAAATCCCACGTATACTAAATTTTATTTAATCGTTGGAGCCGTTTCCGAGATTTAGATTCAGATTCCGAGAATAAGGTAAACACGATAGTGCCGTGCCATCTATGAAGATTAATAGATGGCACTATCGTAAAAACACGTTTTATTTTTATTTTAAGCCCATTTTTTTAACGTTGTTCTGTTCTTAGTATTTGTTGTTATAGCGGCGACAGAAATACATCATCTATGAAAATTTCAACCGTCTAACTATCACGGTTCATGAGATACAGCCTGCTAGGCTATTCTGTAAGCGATCTCGACAGCGGATTCCGCGGTGAGATTCGAATTTCGTACTATGAAATTCAATCGTATCACGTTCGTAATACGGTTGAATTTCGTAGTACGAATTTCAAATTTCACCGCGGATTCCGCTGTCGAGATAGCTTACAGAATAGCCTAGCTGGTGACAGATGAACAGACAGACAGACAGACAGACAGCGAAGTCTATGTAATAGAGTTCCATTGGTACCCTTTGGGTTCGGAACCCTAAAAAAAGGAGTAAAATTTCATAGCTACTAAAAAAAATACAAATTTGTGTCTTTCACAGATAACAGAAAATTTTCTGTACCGATCAATGTAAAAAAAACCTTTAGTATAAAAATGAATTCACCAAAAGCAAAGCTTCTGGCCCTAACTGTTCAAGCCCTTACTTCACAGCCTTTACACCTAAGTCAAAATATGTGGCTTGGTCATTTTGTTACACAACAACTATTGTATAACAGTAAAGTAATGAACAGTGAATATATTTTTCACCTTACACCCATTTGAATGTAGCGAAATAGCCAAGCCACATTTTGACTAAGGTATAATAGGGTGTGAAGTAAGATCTTGTGAAGTTAGAGCTTGTACAGTCAGGTCGTGTAGAGTTAGCAGCTTGGCTCTACATGAGATCTGATAACTTTTTGACAGTGCGAGCCGCATGGTCTCGTCTTGACAACATTTTACATAAGGATTTTTTTTCCAATTTTAGACCAATCCACATGGCGCAACTATCCCAAACCATCTTCCAAATTTACTGGCACTGAATATCAAGCCAAAACTCCCCAAACTGGAGAATTTCTATTAATTAGATTTTGAGTAAAGTTTCTTATAAATATTTTAACTTTAAGTCCTAATGAAAGATACCTAGACTTAAGAATGTGATGTGGCATCGTAACGCTACCCTCCAGTCCCAATCGCAAAGAATCTACCCTCTTTATTTACATTGACCTAATAACTCTCCCCTGGAATCCTTTGGGTTCCCGATCAAATATTTTTTCTGGCGAATGAAAGGTTTTCCATCGTGAAAACGATTTATTTCTGTGTTTACGTCTCTAAGGGGAAGTGCTTCAAAACCAATCTGAAGTTGCCTGAAACGGTGTGTAGTTTTGCTTTTATGGGACTTTGAGGTGTGTTCTTCTGAAGCAATTACATTTTCTGTTTATTGCTTTCGGTTTCCATTGCCTTAGAAATTCTAGGAATATATTATATATACAGGGTAGATTTTTTATGGAACCATAAGAGCAGGTACCGGTACATCTTCTATTGTAGCTGCCTGCCCTTACAGTCCCATTTCAAAAGTTCATAGTGTATATAGTTCGTAGAACAGCGAAGTTTACATATGAACTCAACGTTAGTGAAAATTGAAAGAAAATAGAATATGTATTTTGTCACGATAAAGTACAAATTGAAATGTGTCTACTGAAATTACAGGGCATGTTATGTCTCAGAGTAGGGGATGCAGTGCAACGACGCGGACGCGCGAAATTCTTGTAATATAAACTTTTATGTACTACTGTGTCTTTTACAGGTCGGCTTCACATCATTCTTATTCATTTATTTCGGAATATAAAAAGTTGTTATTGTAAAAAATACTAAAATTTAAATTTTAAATCTGCGATCAGATATCGATGAAATTACTATATATGTGACCAAACGGAAAGTATAGGTACTCGCACTACTCGCTCAAAAAAAAACTTTTCAAGTCGGTACAAAAATGACTCGTCGGTCGAAATGAAAACCTCCTCCTTTTTTGAAGTCGGTTAAAATAGAATTAGTTTGGTGACGAGCCTCAATATAATCTGTGATATATTGCGATCTCGATGATTACTTATCAGGTGGTCAAAATCAAAATCAAAATATCTTTATTGTTGAAATTGTGTACAAGTAGATGGTAAATTCGTTATATGGTAGTAATAATAGTAGTAGAGTATCAACAGTTTATAAAATAAATACACATGAAAATCTGAATTAGCCATATCGGTCTATACCGTTTTCAAGTTATGGCGTGACCAAGGGACATAGGGATTCATTTATATAAAACCCAAAAAATCATATTGATTTTCAAACTTTGTTTTGTTTGTTTGTACCCCATTTCACTCTCTTAAAGGTGGAATTTCGAAAAAGCCTGAAACACATATTTACTTACTTACTTACAGAAATACTTGTGTGAAGTTTCGAATAAAAAAATTATAAGTAAAACATATTTTTTAAAACAAGCTTTTATCTGGGACAATGAACTAAAATGTTAAAAATAAAATATTTGGCGTGTAGGTACTTACCTATATTTTGAAAAGCTTAAGGCACTGAAGTATAGTAATTAAATATTACATAGCCTGAAAAACGGATCTATTATATAAAATTATATATATATAAAATTTAGTTTTAATAATTTATTTTAAAATATATTATATAAAATTTATTTTTAACTTTTTAGTAGGTAGGTATAGATACCGACTACCTATCTACTCGTACTACCTAAGTATTTAAGAGAAGGCATGATGTTTTAAAATATTCCACGGATATTTGATGTGATTATGGGTAAAGTGCTCTTCAAGAAAAATATGTTGCTTTATAACAGAAATGCCATGGCCACCTTACAGCTTCATCATCAGATCCTGGATATCGTTTAAGTGTAAAGTGCTCCTCAAGACCAATCACTTGAGCCCAAATTCGCTATTCGATAATTTAGCTTCCAAGATTCCATCCGAACATACATAGTGACATACATACATACATACATTGCAAGTTAATTAAAAGCTTGTAAATAAACTATCTTATGTTGTTTCTATATATAAACTTTGAACTCCCGTTTCATCCCTTTAATTAATGAATTTTGGAAAATCCTTTCTTAGCGGATACCTACGTCATAACTCATAACAACCACATGAGTACTTTTCTTTACTCATGTGTAACAACTATCTGCATGCCAAATTTGGTTTGAGCTGTGCGTTGATAGCACTATAAAGTTAAAAGTTAAAATAAAGTCCAAGCGGAGAATCAGGGTAACATGTGGCATCTATAAATAACAATACCATATTTATGAACAAATGCTCTTCTTTAATTGCCTCTTTGATTAAAGAGCCTTTTACACAAGTAGTGCACAAGTGCCTAAGATAAAGTGACATTCACTTTGTCAATTAAAGCTACAGCCCTCATTCTCGAGACTGCAGCCAGTTAAGCTCTCCACATCTACAAGTATTCTCGACGCAAGGGCTAGTGCACACAAATATGAGGAAAACTTTTTACTTATAGAACATTTTCTTTGTTACTTGAAATACTAAATACTTACAGATAACTTTTTTATTTGACAGGTATGATATGATATATATATAGAGAGAACATTACCGTATGCGAATGAAATAGCTATAGAGATATAACCCGACTAAAACGATTAACACGTACATATGCCAGCTATAAGATAAAATGAACAACGTAATTTGGTGGGGTTATACATGACAGCGGGTAAGAGCCAATAAGTGCACTAGAACTTGTATTCAAACATTGCTGGATACAATTTAATCGCATACGCAGGTAAAGGATAAAAAATTGTTGTTCATCTCGCACTCTCATACTAGTGATTGTATAGTTTTATCCTTCTCATATTATTATTTAAATGCCACATCCGCTTAATATTTAATCCATGGATATGATAGGATTGTATGTTAAAACGACACTATTTTAATGCCATGCCTGAAAACCGCATTCAAAATTGGTTAGTCATTGCTGATATTTTCAGCCGACTTCCAAAAAGGAAGAGGTTCTCAATTCGTCTGTATGTTTTTTTTGTGTACGTTTCTTACGCGATTTCTCCGTCAATTGTGAACTAATTCGAATGATTTTTTAATTGATAGAGTATATTTTTAAGGTGGTCCCACAGTAACCTTATTGAGATCTAATAGGTATCTCCAGATATATGGAGATACACACCTCAAAGGTAGTACTGAAAATGATTAGCGCGGCCTTTGAAGTCGGTTTTTTCGTTTTGTAAACGATCTTAAATTATTAATTTACTAATGAAGACAAACTCTTATTATCTCATTTCTATTTTTAGCCAACTTCCAAAAAGAAGGAGGTTCTCCATTTGTCTGTATGATTTCTTTATTGCTCCGCCAATTTGTGGTCCGATTTGAATGACTCTTTTTTTCATTAATTGTAAAATAATAAATGTATAGTGAGATCTCATTATACAATTAATTAAGATCTCATGAGTATCTCAAGAGATATCGAGACATAGAAGAATATAGAATATAGATAAGCCTCACACTTGCCACTGAAACAGACTCGCGCGTCATGTGAAGTTAGCTTTTTAGTTTTTAAACTCTTAATTATAATTATTTTAAATAATATCTCGCGTAAAAAGCGGGTTTTCCCTGTGCTATACTTGATGTACCTAACTTGTTTAACGTGTGTACGTTGTAATCACGTCTTATTCTGTCTAACATTGTTGTAATGCTTTGGTTGTGTATTCGAGCATTTACCAATGGAGATTTTAACGTTGTAATCCGCAAACTACGGGGGACGAGTTAAACACGCATTGCACACATACAAATCACTCACTTTAACGATCCCGCACACTAGCTTGAAACACGCACACAGTATTAAAAATACAGCGTAGTTACGCACGCTCATATGGTCAAAATGGCTATATGACCAGCAGAGGGGTACGCCTTGCGTTAACATCTCCTGTGGTAAATGCTCGAAGGGTTGTGTTGAAGATGACACCAAAAGCGATTTCCCTAGCGGAAAAATACGGTAAATGTTCTTCGTCCTTGAAAACGTCCTATTTTGGTAGATGTCGGAAAATTCCGTCCACAAAAGTAGGTTGGTAATGTGACATAAGATCAATCAGTTTTGATGCAAAGTGAAAAAGTTAGAGCACCCGAAATTCAATTAAAAAGTTCGATAGGGTTCTGTCCTCAGTGTCGACCTCACGTCTAGAACAAGTGGACGTGTTTGAAGAGTCATTAATTGCATAGTGGGCACGAAGTCGAGTGTAAATTGAAGTGCTCAAATTGTATGCCTGGATATATTATATGGTATAAAATGTATAGATGGATAAATTTTTAAGGTACCTAATGTAACACCACACTAATAATTGAGAACCATACATAACAGCTGTAATACATATCGTGTTGAGAAGAAATGAAATTGTTTAATCGCATAAAAAGTGGTACAAGATGATGGCTACATTTAAATATTGTTAAGTACATTATCTCGACATAATAATATGTCCATACCCTTATAAACTAATCAGTGCTCTGTACTCTATACTCTGTACTCGAACGCTCGTCCGTACAATTAACTGCTATTGATTGGCACGCTAAGCCCTAGCTTTATCCACTGGCTTAGTAATAAACCAGTAATGTGATAGTTATGCTATCTTTCACAGATGAATTAGTTCGTTGAATCGATCAATCACAGTCAAGCAAATTAATAGATCAAAGTTAAATTAACTCTGCCTACCATAAGATTAAAATAGGTTAATATAAAAGGTTAAATAACATTTAAATAATAATTATATAAAATTGTTTATTGGTTGCATTTTACAATGTTGGTACAGATTCATTTAAAGGCACTTACGTATGTCTAAGCTATGGGTACCTTTGTGGATCTTTTTGTCTTGCACTAGGTCTATTGAGCCTGTGTTGCTGGGTCAAAACGGCTCCCTTCCGTTACACTTTGCGTGAATATGTACAACATGAATATGACAATTTCGCTAGAAAACTATTTAATATATTTATTGTAATTTGTGATATTTAACAGTTTTATTTTGAAGTGCATGCTGTGTTCATGTATCTATTAAACTACACTTATAAATAAATGTTATGTCAAAAATAAATAATAGTGTTTTGGTATGTGAGTAGTGGTGGTGCTGTGGGTTTCAGTATGTGTGAAAGTGTGTGCATGTTTGTTTTAATTGTGTGTGATTGTGTGTATGTGATGTGTGTTTATGCATATAGGTAAATCACTCATTATTTACTCAATTAAAGCTATAAGTTCCTCGGTGCTAGCATTGCATAGCGTAGTCATGTGTATGCAGGTATTTTGTAACAATTATCTTACAATCGTATTTAGTCTTTTCTTTGATGTCCACGTGCTTGCTTACTCGGTTATTTACCAGTGGACCAAGTGAGTGCATGCATTTTTTTCCATATTTTGTTCCTGTGCTTGAAGTAGTCGTGAAAATTCTATCCTTTCTACGTCTCTGTGAGCATTCTGCCATGATTTCTTTAGTAACTAGCATTGTGCTATTTACTGATAATACTCCTGATGAAGAGCTGCCTAACCGAAAGTACTCGACTTTCTTTATACAGATCAGATGTAGAGTACCGTCTTGGCTTGAAAGCCAGTACCTTCAGTAGGGCTCTCTGTGCTCTTTCAAGTTGCAGCAGATGTGTTTTCGCCGCTGATCCCCAAACCGGTATGCAGTATGTCAGAATAGATTATGCTAGAGCATAGTATATTAATATTAGGAATTCAAATTTCATTATAATGTTGTCGCAATTGTTTAAAAAAAATATTAATTTTCTGAATCCTCTTGATAATTGTTTGGTGTGTTTTACCCATGTTAGGTGTGTTTTACCCATGTTAGGTGTCTATCAAGTGTGACTCCTAAATATTTAATATTTGTTGTGCACTCTATTTTAATACATTCACAATTTATGGAATCTCTGCAAGTTGTTTGGTGTATTGTTATGTCTAATGGTTGTTTTGGTTGTGTAGAATTACTGATAGTAAATTGAATATATTTCGTTTTGTTAATATTTAATGTTAGCAAATTTAATCGTAACCATTCTGATACAGACTTTAGACCACTATTCGCAATATTCTGTACATCAATCCAGGACTTTCCATGGAAGAGTAAGACTGTATCATCTGCATGTGTAACAATTTTTCCGTTTTCAATGCTCATGTCACACAGCTGATTGTTGTATATTATGAACAGTGTAGGTCCTAGTAAGCTTCCCTGAGGCACTCCATATACGATATATTCTGCACTCAGATGATTCTCTACTCTTACCCTTTAGGTTCGTACTGTCAGGTAGCTTTTAAACCAGCTAAGCGCAGTTCCTCTTATTCCAATTGAGTCCAGCCTCGCAAGGAGCAAGGGGATGGAGACGATATCAAAGGCTTTGGCTAGGTCTAGGAAAATACCTACTAACTTGTGACCTTCATCTACTTTATTTTTAATATATTCTGTTACATTACATTATATTATATTGTTACAGCATCTTCTCTGCTTCTGTTTGATCTAAACCCTTACTGATATTTTAATAAATTATTTATATTAATGATTTATTTAAATTTTCTGATAATAGTCTTTTACTTTCCAAGAACGATTTAAGCCTTTTGTTCATAAGTTTCTGTAATATTTTGGATAAGGTTGGCAATAATGATATTGGTCTGTAGTTTGATATACCGTCTTCATTCCCTCCCTTGTAAATTGGACAGATAATTGATTTCTTCAGGGCTTGTGGAAAGACACCTGTGTCAAAGCTTACTTGGCATATTTTTGTCATTTGTTCTAGTATAAAAGGAAGTATCGTTTTATATATTAGCCCATTTGCCTTGTCCCAACCTGGAGCTGATTTTTGAGGTTTTGTACGATGTTTAGTACTGCAGTACAGTCCAAGTTCCAAATGAATTGATGATTCAGTAGGAGTTACATCTGTCTTTAGGAGTTTTTGAACTGGATTGTTTTTGACAGAAAAATTACAAATATTTTTAATAGTCTCCCACATCCTCTTACTATCTTTGTTATGTTTCATAAGTTCCGTCCTTTCGTACGTCCATTTCAACTTTTTTAGTACTTTAATGCATGTATTTCTGTAGTTAATATATTTTTTCTGTAGTTAATAGATTGTTTTAGTTCTATGTTATTCTTATCTTTATTGTATTTGAGATGTAGTTTATCTCTTTTTCTCATAGACCTTATAAGACCAGTTGAATTTTGAGAATTTTAACCTTTCTATCATCGTTGGACTTTGTAAATCACTACCAATCGAACTACACTGCGTTATCTTTTATTAAGTGTGCATCATAGCCTGCTTGACTTTTCATTTGTTCATAAAACACTCATTTTACTTGAACTTCAAGGATGTTTGTTTTCCAATGTAAAATATGCACACGGAGTTTACGCGTTTGTTATTTTGCATTGAACAACACATTTATAAATGTAACGTGTACTCAAAGTTTAATCTCAGTCGTTCAAGCAAGTACTTAAAGTGCAGAGAGTTGAATGATAACACTTTATTGCACACAAAAACACGAAACATGATACAAAGAAGAATACAAAAAACACAGTACAAACGGCGGTCTTATCGCTAAATAGCTATAGAATCTCTTCCAGACAACCGCTCAATATTACCAACTATGTTAAAAGTATAAAGATAGAGTGCAAGAATAACATCTTAACTTTAATTAATCGAAGGAGAAAATACAATAGTAAAACATTAAATATCCACAAAGTATAATAACAATAATACAATAAATCTCCAATACATACAATATATATACACAATAATACACATACATATAATATACCCATAAATTATAAATATATATACCATACCATACATATATATATGTACACATACAATACATACATACATACATACGAGGTTACTTCAATATAATAATATGTTATACCTAACAGCGATAAAACTACGTAATCTTTGAAAGATAAAAATGCATTGTAGAGTAAGTTCAGCGGCACTACGGCTGTTTGTATGTGTTCTATGAAATAAGTTGGACCAAGGATAACTATATTTTACACAACTGGGTCTCTAAACAAGAAATGACTTGTATCCGATACCGCGATCCTTTACCTATAAGGTACAAAGGATTTGCCTACATCAGCTGAGGAACCGACAACCGTAGAGGGAAACGAGTTTTTTAGTGGAGACCGCGTACCGGCAAACGTAGCGAAGGACGCCTTCAGGCTTGGTGGAGTAATGATGTTCACAAGGCAAGAGACAGCTGAAGAGAGTAGCCGTATATCTAACAGTGGACTAGTATAGGCTGATGATGATGATGCTGATGATTCGCCTACTCATGTATTATAGAAATTCCTTGTTCATTCATATTTTTATTACTATTTATATGACGTCAGACGTATTTTCTCTGTCGTAATGTATTTCATTATTTCATCATACAACGTAATACCATTAAGAAGGCATGTTTAAGCGAAGACTGTAATAACTTTCAACTCACGCAAGGGTAGTAAAGGGATGTGTGAATTTTACGACCCTCACGTAAAGTTCTAATCAAAATGACTCGTATGCTCGTAAAATGCAACACATACGACTCCTGCATACAAAAATCTGTAAATTAAGGACTTGTACATACACAATATGTTTTGGGAAGTTTATTGAAATAAATATTCATTGCAGTTTATTTTTTACTGCGAGATGGCTGGATCGTAAGGTTCAATTAATTTTTAGGGTTCCGTGCCTCAACTGAAAAAAAGAACCCTAGGATTGCTATTTTGTCCGTCTGTCTGTCTGTTGGTCTGAGGTCTCTTTTAGCTATGAAAAAATCAAGGTTGTTAGCACAGATATATTAATAACTACCTTATTATTAATATTTCTGTGGTTGTTAGTCAACGCGATCAAAAGTATGACCGTTTTTGTCGCATATTTATTTACAGCACATGTAAAAGAAAAGATCTGAAACCTGTAAATATGTGATTGAATTGAAAACTTGAACATTTGGTCTACGTTGTGCATTTGGTCTACTCTCCCTCCGTCTTACGAATTTTTGATCAGGTCACGTGTCCTGACGCGAGTTTTTTTCTTCTTTATATCTTATAGGCTAGCGTTTGACCACTATCTCACCTGTTGGTAAGTGATGATGCAGTCGAAGATGGTAAGCATGCTAGGCCTAGAATGGGAACTGGCTCTCATAGTCTTAGAGTTTACCAAAAAAGTTTCTACTCTCCCGCCGTCTTAAGAATTTTTGACCAGGTCACGTGTCCTGAGGTACAGACGCGAGTGTAACATTTTTTACCCATCCCAAAAAAGTTCATAACGCCACTAAAAATGTTTTCACTTCAAAAACACGAATTAACTATTATTTGCAGTCGGTGCATTAACCGTGTCTTGTCTAGGCTGATCTGAAATCTGTAATGATTTCATCTGAGTACTTTACTTCTAAACAGTAATTACAGGTGGCGCCACGAATGTATAATTGGTTGATATCTTGATATGCCAACCAGTAGTTACGGCGTATCGTGGATACAACCAAGCCAACCAAGGAGGTATATCATATTGGTAGATCGCGATCGAAGCGGAGATGTGAGCTGAGCCTCACTGAGATTCAGCTGGACGGCGGCACAAAGCGGAGATGTCAACTGTGCCTCGCAAACTAGCGACGGCATGCAACGGAAATTAGAAGAGATGTGAACGGCACGCATTCATAAGACAATCATCCAACGCTCGTCGCACGCAACTCATTGCCGCTCTAGCCAACAGCAGCACACATCTCCGCTTTATCCAGCACTCATCTTCCCTCCAGCTTAGCCAGAACGCATCTAGCTTAATGCAATGCTTGTCTTCTCGTCTCCGTATCGGACATTTCCGCTCATCTCCGCTTCGGTGGAGTGCGGGCCTTGTGGTTAAAGTGTAATTTTAATCGCATAAAAAGTTGTTGTCTTAATAACTCAAAAACACTTTTTACCACAATTCCAAAGGGAAGTTTTTGTCAAAAAAGTTCAACGAAAATCTCGACTCATTAAAACTTGTTGCCGGTTTTCAGACAAGTGCTATTGGATTGGTTCGTTATTTATTTTAGAGTGGTTTTTAACTGGTACAATATTTTTAGAGTTTTCTGTTTCTAGGTGATCTACAAAAAATTGTGTTTGATTGCAGAAGAATTCACTTGATGGCTTTAACCACGGTCATACTCATTTGGTGAGGTGGAAGGACTTCTGAGTCCGCCTGGGGCGATAAGAACATTTGGTCAGTTAGGTATTTCACTGAGAGACGTATTTTTGGTTTTTATGAGAAGTGATTACATGTATATATGTATGTATGTAAGCATAAGAAGTATTAATTAATCTACATTTTCACTATTATTCTTATGATCCGTTCATTCTCATCGGGTTTGAAATGAATAGGCTGGCAAAATATAGTGAATATATATGATTATTGTTAGTAAATTTGACTTAGGCTTAGAGATCTAAGCCTAAGTTGAAAGCAGTTGAAGCTCTGCTGTCAGTTGATCTCCAGCATGATGGCCAGCCAGTATGAAAGACGGGTTAGGATAGTTTTTGTGTTCTGTGGATTGTACTGCCTAAAATCAGTTCTCCAGCGCCTTGTCTCAGTGCCGTTTTTCAATTCCAGATAGCACGATTCTATCTCAGATCTTGACTAAACAGTACGTCAAATAGCTAAGTATATTACTCGTATCGTATCGTACAAGTTATAGTACATTACTTTACATATATGCATATCAACAATATTTGTAAAATACTTATCGTAATTTCTTTAATATTGCTATAAAACGTTGAAGACAGGAATTTCGGCAGAAAATATATAGATATAGATGTTTATGTTGAATGTTTTGGTTGAATATTTCAGATGAGTGTTTCGGTTAAATATTACAGTTAAATATTTCAGTTAGATATTTTATTTATAACTATAGAAAATATATAATTTTTTCCTAACAACTTTTTCCCTAATTCTACGTTCCTCCTCCTACTTTTCAGTGTACTATGCTTACCAATTTTCTCTGATGCTCCTTGTTTTCCATTCAGCATTGTCATAATATAAAACTATTCAATAAAGTCTACTAATAAAAAAATAAAATAAAAGATTCCGACGAATTGAGAACCTCCTGCTTTTTTGTAAAGTCGGTTAAAAATAAACTACGCTCGAATTTTAACAAATGATTCACCACATTGAAACTTTTAACAATTGGCCGGGTTTCAAAACGCAGGGAATTTAAGCCGCGGCTGATGGAATTCTTATCCAGTTTGATGGAACGCGGGTTCAGATTTGATGGAACGTTTGGAATCTCGTTGGATATTGGAAAGTTGAATTCTTTTGCGGCAATTTCACTGGTATGAATTTGCGGGATTGATATTGCAAAATTGAGAAGGGTTTTTAAAGAGATATGGTGGTAATACTGAGACATTTTATTTCGGGGATTTATGTCATATATTTTTAATAGGTATTATTAGGTACTTTTGTACATTAATTTTAACTTGGTTGTAAATTTTCAATGTATCTAGAAATGGAAGACGGCAATGGTAAATTCCAAACACCGACTTCCAAAAAGGTTTTCAATGCGTCTGTATGTTTTTTTGTATGAATGACGCGATTACTTTGAAAATGTGAACCGATTCGAATTATGTTTTTTTTAATTAGACTACTAGGACTAACCAAAGTGATTCCTTGGTGGTCCAAGCACTTTAATGTGGTAACCCGATCGGGTTACCACATTAAAGTGCTTTAAAAAGTGAATAAAAATATATTTATTTTGCCTAAAAAATAATGTGAACATACGTGAAAAGGAAAAAAAAATATTTACGGACAATTTATTAAGGATAAAATATCATCGGCAGTCGGGTTTATTGTTTTTAGGTAAATGTATTGTTTCATTTAGTAAACGATCTTAAATTATCCAAGCTCCAATATGTACGGTAATCGAGCTACGAGCTACGAGCAGGATAACGTAATGTAATTTGCCGGTGTGTCTGCCGCCACCTTGCCGTACCCACTAAACAGTTATATTTACTTTGTCGTATTTATTTACACTCACGGACTAATAAACTGCATAAAATTTCAGGATTACTTTCGAATTAATTGAATGGTCCTTTCTAGTATAAAAACATACACTTTGACACTACGTTGTTATGAAGTTAACAAACCAAACTATAGGTTTCAATTTAAATTTGTACATTGACGGACGCGTAAAAGACCACTCAATTAATTCGAAAGTAATCCTGAACTTTGAAGCAGTTTATTAGTCTGTGAGTGTAGTTATTGTTTTCTTCAGTGATACCTATGATATAGCGGTACGTTTGAAGATAATTTTGCAGAGATTTTAAAATTTCGTTGTAGATCATTTAGAATTAAATTTTGACATAACTTGTTTTTTTTTTCTCCCTGTTTGATTGACATTTTTGAGTTTGGGCGCGATTGATTCGTCTTGAGGAGGACTTTACACCTAGATGATATCCAGGGTCTGATGATAAAGCTGGCAGGTGGGCATAGCATCTCTGTGATAAAATAACGAAATCTGTGGTATTAAAATCTTTAAAAAAAAAAACCGACTTCATTACCACAAACAGGCACTCAAAAGCGAAAAATAAATTACTTAATATAATTATTATAAGCGCTACCCACTTATCTATTTGAAGTCGGTGCCAGCCAAGTCTATTGCATAGTAGATAGATACTATGTATGTAGTAGTAGTAAGTAGGTAGATACATGTAGGTAGTATCTATCTACTACCTATTAGACTTGGCTGGCACCGACTTCAAATAGATAAGTGGGTAGCGCTTATAATAATTATATTAAGTAATTTATTTTTCGCTTTTGAGTGCCTGTTTGTGGTAATGAAGTCGGTTTTATTTTTATTTGAAAAAGATTTTATTTTACCCTTTTTAGTGCAAAACAAGTTTTAATTAAATTACATGCATCTATAAAATTTCGTGTCTGGGCCGTTATACACTGACGGATATATACTTTGTGAAAATTTCAAGTATGTACCTTTTACGGTTAAGAAGGTACATCTGTAAAGTGCGCACATATAGACACACGGACAGACGGACAGCCGAACGGACGAACGGACAACAAAGTATCAGAAAGTGTTCATTTGGTACCCTTTGGGTTCGGAACCCTAAAATGCCGCGATAGTGAAAATATTCACTAGTCATAATGATGTCATCAAGGTATCAAAGGACAATGTCCAAAATGGCCCTGTGCAATAAAAGCACCTGACACACACGATAATTAATTGTCTATTTTATTACAATAATTCCAAATACTTTTATAACACTGAATACAACTAGTATTCCAAAATGAATATTAAAAAGTATTATTTGCAGCCATATGGCCCACACAGTCTGAATCACTCTACTACGTTATAAGAGTTGGCACTTCCTTACATTGTTAATACCCGAATTATGAAAGCACTGTGTAGCCAACCTAGCAACGAAAAGTATTAGTTACGTAGTACCTATTATATAATCTGTGGTATTATGCTTATAATTATTTTTTTTTGCAGTGTTGGTTGGTACAAAGTACGTTCATAATTCTGAATTATTTATATATGCAGTGTCGCGGGCGGCACTGATATGGCCGCCATCTTCGCCAAACGTCATTTCATGTCAAAAAATATTAGGTATGCTCAAAAACTTTGCACATTAACAAGACTTTGCCTGGTAGAACATTCCTGTGAAGACAAATTAATTCTCCCTACCTTTGTTTCTATCTCCCTCACAGTTACCGTAAGAATATCAGAAGTCAATAATACTTAAATTTAAAAAATTAATACCACCCCCGACTGATTTGTATATGTAATCCGAGTTTATAATCAAAGCATATGAATAACTTTGTACATTGAGACCATTCCAAGGAGATGTCTCAGAATTAGATCAAGCTTACCATATTTTTGCAATATCATTGAAGTAACAAAATACTGCGACAGCGCCATTTTAATTTTTTGACGTCCGCGGTCAAAGGACTACGAGCTTACGAAAGTTGCTATCGTAGTTTTTTTTAACCATAAAAGAGCTATATTTCGGAGCGATATTTTAACGGCTGAACAGATTTTCATGAAATAAAGCTAAGAACACTCTCGACAAAGACATCTATAAAACAAAACAAACTAAATCAAAATCGGTTCATCCGTTTGGGCGCTACGATGCCACGATGACAGACACACAGATACACAGATACACACGTCAAACTTATGACACTCCTTCGTTTTGCGTCGAGGGTTAAAAACCAAAATCAACGTGAAGAAAGATGTAAAAACATTGTTCAAGGTCATATTTTTTAGTCTTCAAAAGTATATGCAATAGCAACCTTCATTGTGTATAATCTTCTTGGGACTCTTCTTCTAAAACCAGTACATTCTCCTATGTTTGAGATATTTATCTCCATATCTCTAAAGGTACTAATCAGATCTCGATAAAATTAAAATGGTACCACTTCGGAAACGTACCCGACCTATTAAAAAAAGAATCATATGAATCCGTTCACAATTGACGGAGTAATCGCGTAACATACACACAAAAAAACATACAATTGAGAACCTCCTCCTCTTTTGTGAAGTCGGTTAAAGTTAAAGTTGAGCTTGGACTCGATTGATTTGTCTTGGGGAGCACTTTACTCCTAGATGATATCCAGGATCTTATGATCAAGTTGGAAGGTAGCCATGACATTTCTGTGATAAAACAACATAACCCCACTGAGTTTGGGCTCGATTGATTTACCTTGAAGATCACTTTACCCATAATCACATTATAATATCTGTAGAATATTTTAAAACATCACGCCTACTCTAAAGTTCTTGGGTAGTTACATATACGTACTAAAAAGTTAAAAATAAATTATAAGCTAAAATATTTTTAAAAACAAGCTTTTATTTGGGAAAATGAATTAAAAGTTATAAATAATACTAGTAAGTATTTTGCGTGTATGTTTATACCCTATTATTATACTTACCTATATTCTTAAAAGCTTGAGGCACAGAAGTATGGTAAGTACCTAACCTGTAAAACGGGTAGTGCCTCAAGCTTTTAAGCATATAGGTAAATACCTACACGCAAAATACTTCATCATAATCAGTCAGTGTCAGTCCACGGCTGGACGTAGGCCTCTCCCAAGATTCACCACTGAGCCCGATCTTTGGCTCATTGGGAGGGATTTGTAATTTCATCGAGATCTGATAAATATCTCCAGAGATATGACGATTAACGTCTCAAACTTGCTACTGAAACTGACTCGCGCGGCATGGAAGTCGGTTGCTTTAGTTTTAAACTATCTTGATTGTTATGTTTAAAAATTAATATTTTCCAATACATTTTTTTATGGAACAAAACGAATGGAATTTAATTGAATCGAGTTATGGACACATATAATATTCTAAAATCTTTTAGTATGTGGCTGAAACAATATCGATCATAAGCCGCAAATTAGAAAATAAGGAGTCTTCATTGAGATAGATATAAACGAGAGCATTTCAGCTTGCGTACCAGTATGTGGTTGTGGGAGCAAGGAAATACGGCTTATCCTTAGGGATAAACACAACATTTGTCACTACTGATCGCACCCCGCTTACATTATCTTATAAGACGTCTTTATTAATGGCTGTTTGTTTGGGTTTCCAGCTACTTTTTGTCAAGTGATGGAAGTATCGAGAACTACGCCCTTGGGAGAAGATAATTATGGTTTTCAAGGATTTTGCTCAGTACCTATTATCAAGGTAATTGAGTAACAACAGCAAGTACAACAAGTACAAGTACAATGGTTATTTTATTGTGGTGGAGCAAGATTATACAGTAAATCACTATAATATTGTAATAACTACTGGTAATCTCAGTAGAAAGAAGACTGCTTTATTTAGAGCTATTATTAAGTTATTAAGTTATATTTCAACTTGTGAGACCATAACTTACTAAAGTTCAACTTAAAAATAAAAGTATATACGAATAACAAACAGTACCTTTCTCAAAATACTTTAACATAAGATTAAAGCAAAATATAGCCGCAAGCAGAAGCTGCATAGATTAAAATACTAGCACATAACTTGAACTACAAACTTTATTATGTTCAGCGTTGAATATAAATTTAACTACTTATGAATAGTCAGAGGGGTCGAAAGGATACCTCAAGGAGTTATGTAGTGGAAGCCTTTTGTGCAGAGTCAAAGGACACGGTTTCCCTAACGAAATGGGATCTTAAGAAAGCCGAGGGCAAAGTTTATTATGTCATTTTCCGCAGAGGTGTTTTTGGATGTTTTTGTGTCTGTAATAGAATGAAAATGTTTTTATCATATTAATGTGCGTCGATAGAAGCATAGACGTTATACTTATTTCTTTTGAATTGTCTAAGCTTTAAAAAAAAGAGTGAGTGCAAATTCGCGACTCCCGTTGAGACGGTTTAAATGTTATATTACCGTTATGGAACGGACACGTAACGCCGAAATTAGGCGTAAGGTCACAGAAAAGATAATAGTAAGGTAACACGCGTATGGTTTGGTCATATTAAGCATGGTATTGGTATTTCCGTTTCCTACGATTTAAGATCATGAGTAAAGGTCATGAGTAAAGCTTTATTCAGTCATAATAGTATTTTTCCAAATGTTTAGGCCTCATAGTTTTGAGAATAATTTGAGGGAAATGTTAAATTATTATTCATTGTTTGGCATAGACACCAGAGTGAAAAGGGTTTCAATTTTACATCTTTGATGTTCTCAACCCTAAAAATAGAAAGAAAAGTAATTTTTCTAGCATCGACTGCTTTGTCACAAGAAGTTATCCAGCTTATGCAAATTCATTACCTTTTCAAACAGCATATATTCCCTAATTAATAAAGATTATTAATATTTTCATTTCTATTATTAATTAAGATGATACATTAAATAATGAGAGTATACAGGATAATTATTAATAAGCCCCGTGTCCGCTTATTTAGGTTGCTTAATTATTATATTCAACAGCCTTATTAAAACGCGAGCTTAATGTAACCTCTCTCATTGTTCTTAAATTGGCGAAACGGCCAGAATATAAAACGGGTTGCACCAACCAGACAATGGAACAATGGTGCGGCCTAAACGATATCTTTTTAAAACAAACAAATAAACTCAATTGTCTAAAGTTTGCGAAGTACTTGGTGCCATTGTGGTGAACACCACGGTGACAGCTGAATAGCTTTCTGAAACGTTGAAACTTGTTTTCTTCGCTAGCCATTTTTTTTTGGTATTTTTAGTATTTTACTCTATGGGATAATGGTATATTTTTTGTTGTAATTTCTTGTATGCTAGTACTTGAAATATAAAACATTATTTGTTTTCTGACAGTCTTTACCTAGAATTCAGCTTTTAGAAATTCACTGAATATTTTCACAGAATGTTTATACTTTGTTTGTAAAAGTTATGATGGTTTCGTTATACATTTTAGTAAATTTATGATAGTTTGTTGGTTTTGATAGCTTAATACAAATTCGTGTGAGCGAAAGTTTTCAGAATTTTCGTGATATTTACGATGCTGAACATTTCAGATAATTGCTACAAAAAATATACTTAATAAGATCGTTTAAAAACTAAAAAAGAACCCACTTCAATGCCGCGCTATAAATTTTCAGTACCAATTTTTAGGTGTTTATCTCCATATCTCTGGAGATATAAGTATCTCCAGAGATATGGAGATAAAAGTTAAAAGATAAATGGTAATTTTATTGAGGTGTGACTACCTCAATAAAATTACCATGGTATCACACTTGGGATAACTCCTTTCCAACAAAAAATGAATAACCAAAATCGGTTCAAAACGACGAAGTTATCCGCGAACAAACATATATATATATATATATATATATATATGTTTGTTCGCGGATAACTTCGTCGTTTTGAACCGATTTTGGTTATTCATTTTTATATATATATATATATATATATATGTATATATACGGTCGAATTGAGAAACCTCCTCTTTTTTTGTGAAGTTAGTTAAAAATAAGCGTCGTCAAAACCTAGAATTTGATCTTAGAAGCACGCGTAATGAAAATTTACATCATTTTTGCTATAAAAAATTTCAAAGTGCGATAAAAAACCAATATATTTTACCCACCTTAAGTAGGAGCACCCTAAGAAGTTTGCGTAAGAAGGACTGGACGAACTCATCGGATTATGAAGCAATCTCCGAGCCGTTGACGGGTGAAAATCTTCCTACCAACTTTGATTAGCTGCCAGGACATCAGTGGAAGTAGTTTTGTTTTACTGATATTTATATATAGTTCATCTTACTTTTTATTTAAGTAAGTTCTGCTTATACAATGCAATGCCAATATACGCTGACATTGACACACACATGACACAAATTTTATTGATTTAGCTAAAAATATACTATTGCCAATGTCACGTACTTACCTAGGCAAATCCAGTCCTAATAAAAGTAGTCTGAAAGCGATAAGATTGTATTAGCATTCATATTTATTACTTCTAGGCTGTTTTTCATCGAAGTTTGTAAGCTATAGTGTACTTATTTCATTTGGTAAAAAGGACTAGTTTTTCTTTTGTTATAAGGTAGGTAGTAGAGGTACTAGATTTATTCATAGTAGGTATAAGCACTACGAAAGTAACTTGTACGCCTGTTTCAGTAGTGGTCAAACGCTACCCTATAAGATAAAAAAACAAAATTTAAAAAAAAAGTGTAAGTGTTCACTGCGCTATAGCTCACGAGTAAAGTAAAGTCCGTTTCTTTACTCATGTGTTTACATTTACTATAGGACGTAGAACGTATTTGAGATTTGCAACTTAGGGTACAACTGTGATATAGACAAACTCGTAGAAATTTGCCAAATACTGCTTTGTTGTATCTGCCCGCGAGATTCCGTCTCTGTCTTAAGTGGTTTCTATCGAATAGCAAGATTAGCCTGAGGCAGACATATTCACCAATAACTTTTACGAAACATTTTAATAAAATTACAGCGCATGTAAGCGCGTGTAAGTACTTAAGTAAGTTCTTCCTTGGAATATTAAAGCTTGTTTAGGTACTTATATTTACCTCCGATATTCACCATTGAGAGTGTCGTTAGCGTAAAGCATAGATACAGGCCTTACTTCTAAACGAGAGGTCACCGGTTCAAATAATAGCACGGGAGTTCGCCTACAGGTGGTAAGAACCATTTATATTAATTTTTTCGCCTGGCTGGCTACCAAAAAGTAGCATACCACCATCAAGGAGAATATCTGCCGCCATAATCTTAGCTTAGATTTTATAATTTTCTTTTGTCGGGTTTTTTTCTTTTATTGTACACTGGCCATACTTTTTTTTGACACTGGCAGAAAAACGCCAAGCAGCGTTTAAAAGCCATAAGAAGAAGAAGAAGATGAAGAAGAAGAAGAACATGAAGAAGAAGAACAAGAATAACCTTAGGTTATTCATAGCTTAGCGTGTGTACGTTTCACGTTTCGTGGATACATCGTATAACCACATATATTATCATACATCGCCTTATTCTTATATTTTTTTTACTTATGGTTATTTATCAAATTTAACATAGAGCAAATGAACAAAGAGCAAATTTAAGATAGAATTTAATTAGACACATTTCATTTTTGAGTCGGTATTCCCTTTTGCAAAGGAAAAGGAACAGGAAAACCTTCAAATTTAACGCTTTGAGAAAGTACTTCTTAAAAATCACAAAGAAATTTGACGAAAAAGTATTTTTTGAATTTGCTAAGTTGTTCCACAATTTTAGTGAAAATATTTTCTTGAATAAAATGAGTAGGCATATCAAATGGAATGGAAGTTAGTTTTAAGGGCTTTGATCAATTATGAAATAACAATTTGCTGAACAGTCTACAAAATAATTCTGAGATTCATAAAGGTGATGAGTCTGTCATAGTTTTTTTAATGTTCATCGACAGCATTGTAAAGTTAAATATTGTAGTTTCTTTCAAATTTATTAAAATATCTGAAATGATCCATAATCTTGTTATTCTACAATTCTACAGGCTTTAGCGTTGCACCTTAGTAAGTACTGAAAGAATTAAAAGTCTTTTTGATTTTAAAATTGTCGTGAATTTGTAACATTATTATTGTTATATACCGGCTGTAATTCAAGCACCTTTAGTCGAATTTTTTCGACCTAGGTTTAGAGCGAATCAGTCGCTCTTCCTCGGGAGTGAGGTCACGCGGTGAGATCGCGATGTTCACTGAATTAAAAGTCACTCAATAGCCGAGGGCGTAGTGGCAGAATGGTCTCCATTGACGCCAGAGGTAGCGGGTTCAAATCCTACACTACTGCGCACTACTGTGCACTAATGGAGTTATCAAGCAAAAATTTGCGCATTAGACAGTGGCCTTCTGGTAAAAGGAAAAGCATCGTTAACCCCTGGTATAGTGTAACTAGGGTCCGTCTGGCTAGCTACCACCCTTAAGTTTGAAAATCTGTCGCCAAAAAATCGACTGTGTTACAGCAGCTGTCTTCGAGAGCCAGTTACCATTCTAGGCCTTCGTGCTACAATATTTGATCGCTACATCACTTGCCATCACGTTAGATAGTGGTCAAACGGTAGCTTATCAGATGTATTAAAAAAATAACTAAAAACAACACACAAAATGTTTATATGCTTTATTTTTTATTAAGCAAACGTCTAGAACAATCCATTAGACTCCGCTACGATTATTATCCACTCTAACACCAAACCATATTTTTCTTCCTTAATTTCTCAAGTTAGTTGACTCTACCGACAAATGAGCTCAATAAACATTACTCTTTGCTCCATTTAACAGAATAAATCGCTTGAAGAATCATTATTAGTGCACGCCCGGTAAAATAAGGCTTGCAAAACGAGACTTTGGTGCTTGCTCTTTATCAGTTAATGAGCTGAGTATTTTATTTGCATTGTTTCAATGGTTGTTTTCAATTTGTGTTGGTTATTAATATTTATGTATAATTAATATTGACACTGAATATGTTTTTTGGTGACAAGCAAGCAATGCGGGCCAAAAAAGTTTGTCAATATCGTTATATGCAAAATTGCGTCTGGTTCTGGTTCTGGAGGTATTCGTTGAAGATAATTTGGAGGGGTGGAGATCTAAAAGAGAAAAATGAAGAAAAATTAAATATAATGTCTCTTGATCTGTAAAAAACTAAACAGTATTTCTCTAATCAATTATTGGCTTTTATATAATATAAAATACTTTCATAAAGAACCTTCACTGCAAAATTGAGAACCTTTGTTCCTTCTCCTGTTTTGAAACAAATCCAAAAATGTTTACGACAAAAATGTCTCAATTCGTCCGAATGTTGTTTTGTATATGTTTGTTATGCGATCACTCCGGTAATCGTGATATAAATGAAAACATTTTTCATTGGTATGATTCGTCACGCTGGTGATTCTATTTAAATTTAATCAATATCTAAAATTTCCTGTTAAGATTAAGAATGCACAGCAGTCTCAAATTCTGTAGAATTACATTCAAAAAAACGATCAACGCAAAATCTGCCGAGCAACCGCTTTCTAGATGAATTCATAAAACCATCCGAAGCAAACATAAAGCGAATAAAATTCATTTCATAAACCGCTAACACGTTCCAAACAAATGACGGTCGGCCAGGGGTGTCCATACAAGTCGGGCTTGTGTCGGCTAATATCCATGGTTATTGTCGGTAACGCGCTTACCGGGTCGTAGGGAACCCTTGGACTAATCACATTTAGACACGCTTCACGTTGGATTTACATTAACGTTATTGCTTAGAATAATACCTTGGCTTAAATTATAAGGCAATTGGCGATCTATGCTATTGGCGTTGGTGCTAAAATGTTATTGGTTTTTAGGTGTACATTACCATAAATTTTTAAACAAAAAATCTCGTAATTTTTGTCACTTATTATCATTATCAATAGCCGGTCTCCATCTACAGCTGGACCTAGTGCTCTCCACGCCACGAAGCTCGATGCCACTCTCAGCCGTCTCTTGTTTATCGTCGCATAGATTTTTACCTATAGTATGTCATATTATAACGGAAGAGCGTCAAGTTCAAGGCTTCACTCTAGATTCCTGATATGCCCAAATGTAACAAATTCAAAAATCCTGCCTTTCTAGCATTTCAGGATCTATAAAATTTCATTTTATGCATTACTAAGAACATTTTGTCTCTTGTCAGTGGAGAAAAGTAGATTACATCATTTTTATCCACTTACTATGTCAGGGCGGCTAGGGTCTTCAAATTATATATGAACATTGAATCTTCCAGACAAAATTGCTAATTTTTATTCATTTTGACCCTTATACTAAACTAGAAGTGTCCCGCGCGCGTTAGAAACTTCTTTTATTTACATAAAACTTTTCTTTTGTAAAAACGATTCTATCATTAAAGACATCAAATAAGAATTAGCTAAATCAGTTTACTCATTCTCATGTTATCGCGTGACTACGGCGATTCGGGATTCATATTTATAAAACCCGTAAATCCCAAAGTTTCAGACTTTGTTGCCTACCCCATTTCGAAAAATCCTACAACACGTACTTTATCTCATCTTTTTTCGCCATACAAACTATGATTCCCCGTTCCGTATCCGTATTCGCAACTATACTCATTTTTAGACTTTGTTACCCCAGTTTATCCTCTTAGGGTGGCATTTTGAAAAAGTCTGGAACTCGTATTTACTTATTTATTTACAGAAGTACTTGTGTGAAATGTAAAATAAAGTGACTATACAAATTTTGACACCCGCTTCATCCCCTTGATGAGTGAATTTTGAACAATTCTTTCTTAGCGGATACCTAAGTCAAAGTAACTATCTGCATGCCAGATTTCAGCGCAATCTGAAACAATATTGAGTTCAGACTTTGTTACCCCACTTCACCCTTTTAGGGTGGAATTTCGAAAGAGCCTGAAACACGTATTTACTAACAAGTACTTGTGTTAAGTTTCGAATATAAAAGACTATCTAATCTTGTTTCTCCATACAAACTTTAAACCCCCGTTTCATCCCCTTCAGGGGTGAATTTTGGAAAATCTTTTCTCTGATGTAACTAACGTCGTAATAACTATCTGCATGCCAAGTTGCAGTGCAATCTGATACAATATTGATTTTCACAATATGTTACCCCATTTCACCCTCTTAGGAGTGTGATTTCCAAAAAACCTGAAACACGTATTTACTTATTTTTTTACGTTTCGGTTAGAAAAGACTATCTTATCTTGTTTCTCCATACACACTTTGAACCCCCATTTCATCCCTTTAAGGGGTGAATTTTGGAAAATCCTTTCTTAGTACACCCCTACGTACTAAGACAAATATACCCTCTAAATTTCAAGTCTTTACAACCAGCGGTTTAGGCTGTGCGTTGTCTGTCAGTCATAAGCTCGCCATATGTCTGCAGTAAAATAGCAATTTTCTACGTACTATGTTATACTAACTTAATGAAATTTCGTAGCTTCGCCGAATTATCCTTTAAAGTTTGATGACAACAACGGTTTATTAGCATTGTTATCTCGCCAATTAGCTTACAAAGTTAATGCCAGGTATTACATGTAGTACCCATTCTACTAAGTATTTAATGCTAATACGTAGCCACCATTATTGTAACACTTAAACAAGACCCTAATCGTTATCTAGAGTTTACCACGATATTTGGGTTTTTAACATCAAAATGATCGGGTTTCGAAAATTGAAGGACCTTATAATATTCACTCAAATGTTCAAGAATGTATGCAAAATTGAGAATTTCTCCATTTATATCCGGAACTAGAATGTTAGGTAATCCAGAATATATAATATCTGCTTGTTAAATGTGTAGTACTTACGTAAAATATATAAATACTAGCTGTGCCCTCGACTTCGTCCGCGTGGAATAGTGTCTTCGGGTAGCATTTTAATTATTTAGGCTAATTATTTTACAAATAAGACACAGAATAACAAATAAGACAGGCGAATCCCACCTATACCGCACCGTACCACGCCGAGCTAATCCCCCCTACCCCCTATCTCTTTCCCCCACTCCCATCTCCCTCCCCTTCCCCTCACTTCCCTCTTCCTCTCCCCTTCTCCCCCACTTCCCCCCTCCCCTCCCCCTCTCTCTACCTCCCACTCCCCTCCCTTCCCCTTCTCCTCACTTCCCTCTTCCCTCCCCTTTCCCCTACTTACCCCTCCCCTCCCCTTCCCCTCACCTCCCTCTCCCCCTCACTTCCAGTTCCACCTCCCCTCCCTTACCCTTCCCCCTTCCCCTCCCCCTCACAAACTTTGAATGTCATATTTATTTATATCGAATCAACAGCCTAAACAATAACTCCAAGCTTCTAGCTTTAAAAATGTCGATACTTCCATACAACTTTTCATCCCCCCTTTCAACCCCTTACAAGCCTCTTTTCGCATTAAAAAGTAGCCTATATCTTTTCTCAGGCTATCAGTGTACCATATTCCATTTAAATAGGTTCAGTAGAACATTCACATAAACCTTACATATTTCCATACAAACTTTCATCCCCTATTCCCTTTTGATATTTTACACCCTCGAAGGTAAAACTTTTCCAAACTTTGAATGTCATATTTACTTATATCGAATCAACAGCTAGATAATGTGGACACGGAATGTTATGAAACATGTTTAATAACAATATTATAACATGTTATATTACAAGGTCTGTACGCACCTTAAGCCATTGCGTATAATGTTTGTTGAGGATTGTGAATACGCTAGGCCTCTAATGTTCTGACTCTGTTTGCTGCCAAGGTTTTGGTGGCAGATTTTCTCTTTAATGGTGGTAAGCTACATTTGCAACTAATTTTTCATTGCCGAAAAGTTCCTCTCTATATATTAAACGATACCTTGAAACAATTTATGATTTAAGTTAATTATTAATCTTAATAATATGTAATAATAATAATAATTCTTCTATCATCAAATCTTAAGTTTTTTGTACTATTATTTTGTACCCTTTTAATATTAGGTGTCATTAATAAACTTTTTCACTTTCACTTTTATTACCAACATATTTATTATAATTCTTATAATGAGTATTAGAGCCATTTCATACTAAAACTAACTATCTAAAATGGCTTCATTGATGCGAGAGTTTTAGATAACATACGACCATACATATGTATATATATATCATACTAATATACTTTAATAACTCTTCCTTTTAATAAGTCAAGCAATTAAAAAAAGCATTTTACAATTCTGCGTATCATCTAAATTACTGTTGGTTGTAATTTGTTTTAGTTGGTCACGCAAACACTACAAAGGTTGGCCATTCGTGACCAAAACTTGTAAAAATTACGTGTCGACCCAAAACTAAATTCGTTCGAATAATATGCGAAAACTAGTTTACTACTATCGCCAAATTAAATCTAGAAACTGTTCCCAATAAAAACAATAAATTACGACCAGATTTGAATCATGATTGAACTAAGTTTGCTACGGTAAAGGACGATTATCGGTCTATCTGTTTAGAAACTACGATACTTCCGAAACATAAATAGAAGATATCCATATTTGTACCTAACAAGCTTTTTATCTTTTTTTGCTTTTTTAACCGACTTCAAAAAAAGGAGGAGGTTTCTCAATTCGACCGTATATATATATTTTTTTTTATGTTTGTTCGCGGATAACTTCGTCGTTTATGAACCGATTTTGATTATTATTTTTTTGTTCAAAAGGAGATATCCCAAGTGTGGTACCATGGTAATTTTATTGAGGTCTGATAAGTATCTCCAGAGATATTGAGATAAACATCTCAAAATTGCTACTGAAAATGAATAGCACGGCATTGAAGTCGGTTCTTTTTTAGTTTTTAAACGATATTATAAAGATAGCAGAGGTTATTTGCAAGTGCAAAAAACCTATAAGTTAAACTTATCCTTGCTGTAGTTGTATGGAAAACATTACTTTAACTAACTAGACCGCCGATTAAAACACCTAGGTTGTTTGTATTGTAGTGAAGAAGTTGTTTTTGCCAAGCAATAAAGCTTTCCTTTTTTAAAGTTAAAGGAGTGTTACACTACACTGAATCAGGGTTCCTAACTTTAATCAGGCATTATACCTCATGATAAGAGTAAGGCAGTAAGGGTCCCTAATTAGCGAGTAGGAGAGGACTCGGGCCGCCTTACCACTGTGCATTTATATTATAATAACATTTAGGTATGAGGGCGCCTAAGAAAAGGCCACGCCCCACTCACCTTAAAAGGGGTATAACACCACACTGAATCAGGGTCCCTAATTAAGGAATAAGGGACCCTTATTCAGTGTGGTGTTATACCCCTTTTAAGGTGAGTAACTATCAGGCGGCACATTTGATCGAAAATGGTCACCACCGCATATGAACATCAGCAATACTAGTATTTCCAGTGCATTGACTAATAGTATTTTTTTTACAAGCTCTTATTATAAGCTTTTATTTAACTTGCCGTGGTGTTAGTATGTATGTTAATGTAGTCAAATCTTGGAAGCTAAATTAGAACCACTTTATGACGTTCGATTGGACTCAAATTAGGTATCATCATTATCAGCCGGTGTCCGTCCACTGCTGGACGTAGGCCTCTCCCAAGGTGCGCCACTGAGCCCGATCTTCGGCTCTTCTTTGCCAGTCACTGCCCACCGCTTTGCATATGCCGTCGCTCCACCTGGTCACAGGACGTCCTGCGATACGTTTGCCGATTCGCGGTCTCCACTCTAGGACAAGTCTACCCCAACAGTAACCAAATTAGGTATGCTATGGTATAATATTACACCATCGAACCGATCTGATGATGAAGCTGGGCTGTAGAGACTGAAACTACGAGTACGTGATGGCAAATGGTAGGGCAGTGGAATTGAGGCTAGTATGTATTGTTATCATTATCAGTTCCTTTCATAACACATGATGACGTCTTTACTAAAAGCTTTTGCTTGTAAAAAGTGATATTAATCTATTTATTTCTAACCATTACTTACGCAATATATGCTCCTGGCACAGGCCTTTTATTATTTGAAACAGCACTCCTGCCATAAACTCACACAGGTTGAGTTACAACGAGATAAATTATGTTACCGGTCGGAGCAACTTATTAGCTACTTAAAAACGAGCTTCAGTTCAGGGCACAGTGGAAATTTTTCAGTAATAAAGGATATAATATATATATAAATATGTCCGCTAAGTAATAGTAGATTGTAGACAAGGATGCAACATAGTCCGTTTCTGCGAGGCCGCTATTTTGAATCCAAAGCGGAGCGAAGGTATCGAATAGAATAGAATCCCGAACGTAGCTAGGCATTTTTAAGTAGACTCCTGAGCGTAGCGAGGGATTTAAAGTACGTCGGCTAAGACAAAATAATGTAGCGGGCGAGTTATACACTCTGCTTTTCATCCCCTCTATGTATAAAGGCAATAAATAAAAGGCTCTAAGAAGTTGCAGTTCAAGAGTATAATATTGTAAAAGACACTGACTAACATAAACAAACGTAATAAACCAATAAATGTTGGTAAACGATACGTAAAAAGTATGCCTGAAAGAAACAGCACTCACATAGCTCCAATACGTTGCATCGTAGAGGCTCTATATTCTATCTTTGAAAATGAGGCAGAGTACACATAACCGTTTTGCTAAAAGTTTCGGCCCTTTTGCGTGCCTGCAATTCAGTGGTCGAGTTTGTTTACTGCTGTTTTCTCTGCGAGGGTCACTTACTCAGTGAGGTCACGTCTCGAACCAGAGGGACAAACGATCGATATCCCCTGAATAAATAACCCAGCATTGGACGTTTTGTTTTTATACCATTTCCTGATAATTCGTCTTTATTGCGGTATACGATATTTGGCCAATATTTCGTATATTTCATTGGTTCGGTCAAGTTTATTACGGTAGAATGCGTGTTAAGAATATTTGGCGGTAATCATTATGATTTTTGTGTTCTCATGTGGTTTATTTATTTATTTGGCCAACCCATAATAGTTACATTCTTATATTCTTATATAACTAGTATACCACAATATTTTAATGCACTATTTGTTAAGGTAAGCACCGCAAGCAATTTTATTTTTTGCAAATTTTATGCAAGTTTATTTCTAAATGTCTAATATTAATATCTACATACATTCATACGCCCGATTTCTGCTACTTAAATCAAATATCTTATCAAGTTAACACAGTGGTTTAATATCGATGTAATGTTATCCTTCTAGCAACCCACACTTACTTGACATGACTTGAAAATTGAAGAGTTTCTTTAAAGTTTAACTCAATTTTTTACCGGTTTCAACGCAGGGGGTTATATATTCGGCCCGTATGTATTTATGTAGTTATATTTTTCAAGGAAAAGCTTTAGTACATCACACATACAGAAATATTAATATTTCTGTGCTTATACATTAGGATCTGATAAAAGTCTCCAGATATACTGAAAATGTCTCGCGTTGAATGTGAAGTCAGTTTTTAGGGTTCCGTAGCCGAATGGCAAAAAACGGAACCCTTATAGATTCGTCATGTCTGTCTGTCTGTCTGTCTGTCTGTCTGTCTGTCTGTCTGTCTGTCTGTCTGTCTGTCTGTCTGTCTGTCTGTCTGTCTGTCTGTCTGTCCGTCCGTATGTCACAACCATTTTATTCCGAAACTGTTAAGACTACAGAATTGAAACTTGGTAGGTAGATATATTCTGTTAACCGCTTTCCGATTTTTATACAAAAGTAAAAAAATATAAAAGTTTAAGGGGGAGCGGGGCATCCCACACATGGAACTGAAACAAAAAAAATATTTCTTTAAACCTATATGTGTGGGGTGTCCATAGATAGGTCTTCAAAAATAACATTGAGGTTTTTAAAATCATTTTTTCTCAAAGTCAATCATTTGAAAGATATGCGCGTCTAAAGTGGTAAAATGTGTGCCCCCCCCCCCCCTCTAACTTTTAAAGTATGGGAGTGAAAAATCTAAAAAATATATATGCTGTAGATCTCAATAAAAATTAACAATGAAAATTGGTTTGAACGAGATACAGTTTTAGAGATATGGCGACCGCAAAAATAACTTTGTTTTTCATACAAACACTATGAAAAACAAAGTTAATTTTGTAGTTGTGAAAAATCATAGTTATGGAATACTTAACTGTGTTACGGAACCCTACGAGTTCGAGTCCGACTTGCACTTGGCCAGTTTTTTTTTACCTTGATTTGTTGATGAGACGCTGGGCATTCTTCTATTTTGTACACTAATTGTTAGAAACGAAATTATATTTTTCTACGGAAATAAGTCACAATCAACTAAAAAATAAAATAAAAGAAAAAATTAATTATCTTTCCCTAAGTATAACATATATTTTTTTACTACTATTTGATTCCGCCTAGTGGTAAGCCATTAAGTCGTCGAGGAAAGTGAACACGATGGAGCCTAAAATAGTCTAGACTCTCAAGGTCTGTGCAGCCGAAACAACATAAGGTTGTGGTGCCAAATATTCTCCTTAATGTTTGTTAGTAAGCTACTTTTTGGCAGCACGCGGGGAACGTGATAAAACCATCTATCCCCTACGCCAAGGGACCGTCAAAATATCTCAAAGCAACTTTAATAACAATTTCGATGTACCTATTTCTTTAAACAAATACTACAAATAAAATATTGGCATACATGAAAGGGTCGTAAACTAAAGCTCTTTACAGGCTACCCTATAACGTTCAAACGGATTTCTAAGCACACTTCAATATTAGACAATATCAGACGGAGTTTATTGACTAAACCTTTTATTATAGAATGAATAGTCGTGCCCCTTGAATTTAATATTTTTGGTAGTTGCCAATGGCACAGAGTCTTTAATTGAATATTTATCACAGTCAAACGGCGATTTTATGTATAATAACCGGCCAACTGTGTGTCGGGTCACGCGCAGTGTAGGGTTCCGTAGTAGTCTGTTATTCAATGCAAGTCTTTACCCGTTATAAACAAGCAACTAGGTACTCTGTCTTTGTAACTTTAAAGGATTTATTCTAAGGATTTTGTATTTGGTACAAAATTATCCAACACCCAATTTCAACGACTATTACTGCTAAACTAATAAAGTTATCTTAACCGCTATAATTTTCCTTTAAAGTTCATGAAATGCTCTTTTATCACGAGTTTTTCCAGATTTTTCAAGCCAGCAGTTTAGCTTTTAGAGGGGGGGGGGGGGGGGGTCGGGACGCCCTACTGAAACAAAAATTTAATTTAATATTTCGTAAATGGAGCATTCAATCGAAAAATGGTATCAGCAACCCTGGAGTCATTTTAAAAGACCTATTCAACGATACCCCACACGATGGGGTAGACGATGAAAAAAAAAATCATCCCCACTTCTCATATAGGGGAGCTACCCTAAAAAAAATATTTTTCATAATTTTATTTAAGCACTTTGTCGACGTAATGTATATACATACTCCCACAAAATAACAGCTTTCTAGTATTAAAGGTCTCTTAGCAAAACCTCGGACAGACAGACAGACAGGACTACGGAACCCTAAAAAGGTAGATACTACAATTGATCACAAAATGGCACGGTATATTTGTCTGAAGCAAATAGCAAGCAATAGTCCTCTTGAGTTTAATATTACGAGTTGATAAATGTCACTGTCTCTTTTATCCAATATTGATGAGTCAAGTAACGATTTTTGTTTAAAGAGGTAGATGTCATAATTAAACTCAAAGTGGCACGGTGTACATAGATATGTGTATACTTCAGATGAAGCAGACAAATTTATTTTACTTTGTCGGCGTGTAGCAGTTCAGCGTACGTGCAGTACCTAATCACCGTACTTTACAAGATATCTCCCCATAACTGATGTATCTCATGTTTTGATCTATCCTGCAAATCTGTTTTCCTGTGTGTGTTTTATAAACTTTATATTAGGTTTACTGCATTATACTATATTGGCAGAATATATAAAGTTCTGGATGTTTCTCTGATTTTGTTGTAGCACTCTTCCGTATTTGTGAAGATTGGTCATAGCATCCAACTATTGTCAGAAAAAGATTGCTATTAATATAAATATTATAGAACTACTACATGTAGTTCTGTAAATAAGTATTTTTGCAAGACAAGCAATACATTGTTATCAATAATTTTTTAGCAACAACAGATTTTTTTTTATTAGATATGTTTGGAAACGTTTCTTACGCGATGCCGATACAGTGATCGACATATGTTTCAGCTTCAAACGGAAGCCTTCATCAGGATCACGAATGCAGTGCGCTCGCCAACGCGTCCAGCCTTTCACCGATTCAATTAATATTTTGGCATCGCGTAAGTCATGTAGGTAAAGTCCCGTTTTCAAACATAAAATACATTTACAAATAAACTTGAGCTTTAATAATATGATTCTGATTTTCTATTGGAGTTTTTTTGTCCCGTCAAAAATTTCAAACGTATATTTTAGGATACAACATCTCTTATCTAGCATTCATTTGAATCAGACATCTCAGTGTTCCCTGTGGGTTGGCTTCATATCGATCTGGGAATAGTACTCGGTTGACAGTTGATGTATGGGGCTTGTAAATGGGTTGTCATGATTCGGGAATCCATTTGCCATTTCTAGTGACATCCAAAGACCACTGATTGTCTGCTGAATAAGTCTTTATTAGACGAGTATGTAGTCTCATGAGTCAATTTTTTAAATAAATGTATATCAATTCAGTCCAAAAGTAGGTCCGAAAGTAACCATAAAAATGTCATTTATAAAGGAATGCATGAAAAGAAATGTTTTTAGATTTGAAGCAAAAAGTAACTAGAGATACTTAAGATCTATATAAAAGTCCCATACATTTATCAATTGCCTTAAATAAGTAGTAGAAAATTATATTCGACAAACATTCCTCCCCCCAAAACGCCTTTCTGTGTATTATTTTTAAGATAGTGATTTTTATGATAGTGATTTAAGATAAGAGGTGTGACAATAACAACATTTTCTATCTATCTATCCAATTTTTCAGCCAAACAATTGAGCCGTTTGACCGCGAAGAGGCAACAAACATAATAATATACATATATAAACTTTCGCAATTATAAAATTGGTGTTAATGTCAGTATCGTCCTTTATCTCCTTCAATATTGCTGCCACAAAAAAAAGTGTTTTGATTTTTCATGTTTGCTTCGCATCTACAAAAATCAAGATATAACCCTTCTTTTTATTACGCTTCACACGTGGCGTTCTATTGCCGTATTAAATTGCTTTTACAATAAAATTACGTGTAAAATCAAGAGCCCCACTTTGTTCGTGTGTTCACTTAATAGAATATACTTCACTTACAGAAAACTCATTTAATTTTCCCCCGAGTCTTGTGCATACCTATGCACTCAGCGTGACTGCTAAGAATTGAATAACTAGCTAGAAATTGTATGTGTTTAAGTATTTAACGTAACTAAAATTGACTAAAATATAAGAAAAGCGTTTAAGGCTACAAATTCGGGATGCAACTTTGTTATTTGAAGCTTTGATACGCTATTGCAATAAATAAGTGTGAGATTATTCTCACAATAATTAAATAATTAATCACTTAAACAGCAGGTACCACAATGTAATCAACCTTGGGAAATCATTTTACTAATATAGTCGACTAGCTGTCTCCCGCGGTTTTACCCGCTTAGACATCGTTCCCTTGGGCATTATGGGATAAAAAGTCTCTATGTGTTATTCCAGGGTCTAATTGTATTGTTTCTGATTTAGACAAGTCAATCAGTCTCATCTCACGAATTCAATTAGAATTAAGAAGAAATAAACGAAATTTTATTGCGTGATTTTTAAATCACCTGTCTATTTTTATGATAAGTTGTCCTGGGTGTCTAGTTGAAGATCACAAGCGCAGCCCAGCTTCTGACGTACCTACTACTATGGCCCAGTTATTTTCAGAACGGAAACGGCATAAACGATTTTCATTAAATTTAGTATGCAGAGGGTTTCGGGGGCGATAAATGGATCTAGCTAGGTTTAATTTTTAGAAAACGTCGTTTTATCCTTGATGTAATGAAAAACTGCTACAATATACGAAGATAAATTCGCTACTTTTGACAACGTTATGATGGCTCGGCGGGAAATTGTGCGCTTCCGAAACCATAGGCCCTGGCTCGAGTCCAGATGAGATGATTATTTTTTCCCTTTTTTTTTCAGTTCCTTGTTTTGTGAGAATAACTATTATTAGGATCCAAAAAAAATTGCATAAAACACGGTTTTTCCAGTCATCTAGGTACTATTTTTTTAAAACCGTTTAAACTGTTTGTTTTTGTTAATGTTGCTATTTAATTTGTTTATTGGAGTTTACTCCTTATGAATCGATTTTTAGATAAGGGCCGGTATTGGCATTTTTGAGGAGTATAAATGAATTAATGACTATTATAACTTATATATAAATTTAAACACATGTGATATGTTATGTTTCTTTGAAGTGTCTCACACTTTATATTTTTGTAAATTGTTAAACACAATCCAAAATTTCATCGTACCGACGGGACTCGAACCCGCACCCCCCGGATTACACGTCTAGGTGCTCTGCCAATTAAGCCACGGTTCGATACATCGATACGACGTCATAGATGGCGCCACCAATGCATAATTGGGTTAACAAATGCAATCCACTAATTTCGTCCTTAGTCCTGACCAACATTATGCTGAGTGCAGCATAATGTTGGTCAGGACTATCATAGCCGACGCTGGTCTTCCGTTGGGACCCTTAAGTGATATCACGTAGGCTCTCACCTCCGCTCACACACGCTCCATATCAACACCAATATTACAAATGCGAAAGTTAGTTGGTTTATTTGTTTGGAAATCTTTCGATGGCAAACGGTTTGACCGATTTAGATGAAATGTTTTACAGGGTTAGCCGGATTAGGCAATCATATACTTTTTAATGCGAGCAAAGCCACGGGGCACAGCTGGCTATGTATATATAGATATATATATATATATATTGAAGTAACTTAATATAATATATAGTTAGTCAATTTACTAATATTTTATTAAACGTTGTGTGTGAAGATATCGTTTTAGCCATAAGACCACCATTTACAAAAATGTTTATACGTATTTGCATTATTGTATTGTATTTTAATACTAAAAACTGGTCCCGTACTCGCTTAGGTATACCCATTACTTTATACCTAGAATAACTGGATTGGAATAATTATGTCTTTGAACAAAGTTTGCATTAGAATAGTCTGTTTCAGTCAGCAAGTCTTTATAACAGAATTGTTCATGAGTATAACTAAAGGCATTCACAGGGTCGGCCTTTGAAATATTTGCTTTTCCAAAACTATGCCATGCATCTTGTTAACACAGTCTGCGTGCGATGTGGCCTTAATTATTCACGCGTTTGAGTATATTACAATAGTTTGTTTAATTATAATAGGTGCTTACCGCTGTTTCATCAATCAGTCAAGTCAAAAGTCAAAGCATTTATTCAGCATCTGGGCAAATTAAAAATTTGCATTAACACACGTCAAATAACATTAAATAGATGATATTCTATAAATAATTATTATAGATATAACAGAAACATATTTTATTGCTTTGAATTTACAAAAAAAAAAACAAAGGTATTGAGCCATTCAGCTTTCATCTATAATAGACGTCGAACGTTACACTTAAAGCACATGTTTAATTCCCCTGATTAATGTAGGGTTGCCAACCGTACTATTACGTGCACCCGCAACCCAGTGCATGTTTCAGTACTTCAGACAAATTTTATCCAAAAAATTGTGAAATAATGAAACATAATAAATAAATAAATTGAAGACTAATTGCAGTACAAATCATATTCCGAATGGAACTGATTGTCCGTCTATCAGCTGCATAATACCGTCGTAGCAGGCAACCCCAGATCTGCAAAATAAAGATGAAAACTGATTGACTTTAAATATGCATGCTGTTATAAGTTTGAACCTGATGTATGCTTTTCTGCTTGTTTTATCTTTTGTCTTACTTGCATCCTCGTCGCATTGTTTTCCCATCTTAATTTTTTTTTGGTATTGAATTACTTTTTCTTTCTTTATTTACATGCTACTACACAGAAAATAATTTTATAACTGCTATAAAAGAGTAGGTACATTTACAGTCCATAATTTTTAACTAAAGTTTGAATAGAATTCACAGATTTTGAAATAAATACAGTCAACAATTTACAAAACTTGTTTAATTTTTTATAGTAAGGATATATATACACTATCGATCGGGTTTTTATGTTTCATCTAGAAATTATACAACTTAAAAAAAAAGCGGAGTTCAAAGAAATACCCAAGCGACAAAATAAGAAACCAAATTGAAGACCCCAAATATATTGAACGAGCAAAATCAAGGGCTTTTGAACCCAGGAAACACCTTGACCTTAACAGCTATTTAAATCAAGAGATTAATTTAATTTTGCAAAGGTTAACTTGGGTTTGAAGCAAACAATGATGAAAGTGAATTAGTTTCGCTCGTTTCCAAATATTTTATGAGAATATTATATTTCTATTATCTTATATTATTATCTATATTAGAATATTTTATATTATCTTTCTTTTTTATTTTAGACAAGCAACATACATCCAGTCACTGCCCACCGCTTTGCGAATGTCTGTGACTGTGCAGTGACTGGAAACAAAGAGCCGAAGATCGGGCTCAGTGGCATGACTTGGGAGAGGCCTATGTCCAGCAGTGGACTGATACCGGCTGATTATGATGAACATACATCATTATCCGATGTCTCGTGTGTTGCTTGTCCAACATACGAGTACCTACCTACTCAAAAGCACAGAATAAATCATAGTATAAGTATCAATAGGTAGTCAATTAATTGTTTATTGTAATCATATGAATAAATTAAGTTATTTCGATAGATGTTACAAAAGGATCATGTTAACATATGACCCTATAGTTTACCGACACACAGTTTCTATTTTACCAATCAATCTAGAATTAGCTAGCAAAATTGTTAAATTGAGTATACAGTCAAGAAGTTAACACAGTAGTCAAATGTCAATGCAATCTATCTTATAATAAGATTTCTTGCAACGTAATTTGTTCATCACAAAATATTAGTAAATAATGTTGATTTGCGTACCAAAAAACGGTCAGAACAGAACTACTAGTCTCACAGCTTTGTTGTGACGACGTAATCTAAAATGAGACGTTGAAATAAAATACAGATATCTTCGGGATATAGATAGTTTGATAGACATTTTTTTTACTGAGACGACTCATAACTTGAAAATAACATACAAGGCATTAATTGTTATTGATATAATACAACAGAATAAGGTGTGTTGTTATTTCTTTGGAGATAAGAAGACGTTTAGATGCAGCTGCATCCCAAATAGCCCAAGCTACACTCAAAATCATACAACTACACAGTGACTCATTAGTCAACATATCTTGACGTTGGCTTCAATTGCTATTGTATTATACAATTTGCAATAACACGAGTGACAAAATTAATGATGAAAATAGGTCACTGACCTTTTTAATCCCCCATCGCGTGTGTGACCATCATTATGCTTGTTCACGTAACTTCATCATGTGAGACACCGCCCTAAGACGTAAACCGTTATCTTGACTGACAACGTGGTAGAAACGTACCCACATAATAGACGGTTGTCACAAAATAGCACAAGAGTAAATTAATGATAGATTGAAGATTAAGCGAAGTGCTTTCAAGAAACTGCGACCACTTTATTCCACCAGGATGTATAGCAAATATTATATTACCTATATCCGTAGGTTTGTTGATATGTAGTTGATATGGAGTGAAATTTGTAAAGTTCATTAATTTTTTTTTTTTTTTAGTGATTTATCTACGTACAGTAGATATCTCACTGCTATTACAATCTAGCCTTATAACTAGGCTAATAAGTAATTTGATTTTAACTTAATTGACTATTAAAATATTACTAAGAATGTGACCATTAACACTTTTCCTAATTCTCTATTAAGGGGAAGACACTTTGTTGTTATGTTCTTTTAAATAGCGTTCTCGCGCGTAACTCGAAAGGTTTTACCCTTTTTAGTCTTCTCACTATGTCCGTGTTGTCGAGGAGCTGGATAGCCTCGAGTTCACATGATGGTGAAGTCTACGATTGTGAGTTTCAGCATACTGTTTTATTGTTTCAGCGACGTGTTCATTAAATATGTTTAAAATTCAAAGCATTTATTCTGTATAATGTTTTTAGTTTCAACATTTTCAGTTATATAAATCAAATATCATTAAATGTATCTAATAATGATTCTAAATATAGAATAAGAAAATATAACGATTTGAATTTAAACAAAATTAAAAAAGCAACGAGCCATCTAGCTCTCATCCAATATTCGACATCAGACTACTAAAAAATGTATTTCCCTGATTAATGTAGTAGTCAACACTATTATTTGTTTATGATGTAACAAACCAATAACGTGTTCGAATGATGGCATGCGATAACGTTTGCCTATAACTTACTAAATAAGATCGTTTAAAAAACTAAAAAGAACCGACTTCAATGCCGCGCTATTAATTTTCAGTACCAATTTTGAGGTGTTTATCTCCATATCTCTAGAGATACTTACCAGACCTCAATAAAATTACCATGGTACCACACTTGGGATATCTCCTTTCCAACAAAAAAAGAATAATCAAAATCGGTTCATACACGACGAAGTTATTCGCGAACAAACATTAAAAAAAAATACATATATACGGTCGAATTAAAAAACCTCCTCCTTTTTTTGAAGTCGGTTAAAAACACACTTAAAACTCTGGTGTGCGTTCATAATATAATGTCATAACTAGGAGTAAATTTAACTCAATCGTGCGCCAATGGATTTTTCTATCGAAAAAAAATCTATGTGCGCTTCTCACAGTGGCCTTCCGGTGAAGGAAAACATTGTTAAGAAACCAACAACCCCCGCATGGAGGAAAGACACTATCTAGTGTCCGCCTGGCCAGCTACCACCCTCAAGTTAGAAAATCTGACACCAAACATCTAATGTGTTCCGGCAGCTATCCTTGAGAGCCAGTTCCCATTCTAGGCCTAGCGTGCTTACCAACTTCGACCGCATCATCATTTACCAACAGGTGAGATAGTGGTCAAACGCTAGCCTATAAAGCATAAAAAAAATCTACAGCTTAATAAGAACCGTACTTATGTACGTACCTATTAAGTAGTTTTTAGAAGATTTTTTTTTACATAGTAAGGTGACACATGGCATGACATTATTTAACGACACATGGCATGACATAATTAACGACACATGGTCGTTAAATAATAAAAAGGTCATCATATCTTACCAACAGGTGCGATAGTGGTCAAACTCTAGCTTATAAAATATAAAAATGCATCATTTATACGTAAGCCCTATAGTTCTTGACATGTGCAAGGCTGCAACTTATTTGAGCCTTGAATGCCACACGGTGGAATACAAATAATTATTTTTATATTCAGTGGCGTAATAATGTTAACCGAGTCTTGAATAAATATAAATAGAACATTTGATTTTATAAATATGTATATACTAACCAATTTAAAAACCAATTAATGAAACATATATAAGTTTATAAGATTTCATATATGTATGTAGTTCTTTTTGCATTAAATAACATTTTCATGATTTTCCCCTATTGACTGTAATTGCTATACTGTAATAGCTCGTAGAGTATGACTACGTACGCTACGTAGCACAAACTCTACGAGCTCTACGAGCTAGATACTTTTTATAGCTACAAAACTACGCGCTACAATATTTCATTTGTCGCTAAACTTTGATATTAAAATATGTTTAGCAATGAATTCATATAATTCTTAGTTATATCACATTAAAGTTGATAAAATATTTAAGATACTACGAATACTGATTAAATTGTCATGTCACAAAATACTTCTCATAAGCAAGCTGAAGTGGCAGTGGGCCGGCCACATAAGCCGCAGAACCGATGGCCGATGGGGAAGACGACTTCTGGAGTGGAGACCACGTGTGGGCTAGCGTAGTGTGGGACGCCCTCCGGCGAGATAGAGTGACGATATGCGAAAAGTAGCTGGCAGCAAATGGATGAGAAGAGCCGAAGGCCGGGCTCAGTGGTGCGCATTAGGAGAGGCCTATGTCCAGCAGTGGACTAATACGGGCCGTTGATTAATTGATTCACTGTTTATTTTACAAATATACTGTTCCTATCTTACTCTAATACTAAAACATACTTTAAATATTATACACAATATATTGTTCTACAATGGATACACTATAAATGTATATTTGTTGAGTAACAAAGGCTACTTATAATACCTATATTTTCATAGTATCTCTTGGAATATCTAAAGCTGTAGCCGACAGTTCAAACAAAGAGTTATTATCTAAGCCAGAATAACAAGCGAACCAAGGAAACGTAAATACACAGAGAGGACTAGGAATATTACATGGCATGGTCTATTTAGACTGGTATTATGGAACAATACTCGGGCGTGGATCTGCTTTTGAGCATAGAATGAGGCGGTTTCTTCATGCTAGTTCCTGTAGACTTATTAAAAATTAGTACTTATCTGTGGTCACACCTCGCCGAGGTACGATACAACAATGCTAGAGTAAGCAAATACAACAATCATTCCCGGGACCTACACGGCTCATACTGTCGCTACGCAATGTTTACACACCACAATAAACAGAGCCAAATAATGTTTACCCTATAATACGTTTGTTTATCGGTGTTCAGTAAACAAGCTCGTAATATTTTTATTTGGGGAGCTCGAACGATTTCAAGAGCTCGGCAAAAACTTCGATATTTGTTCTGACATCCGTATTGAGAAGTAAAAAGTTTAGTGGTTGAGATGGACCCAGAATTTCAGAGTTTTTGTCATTTGGGAATTCTGGACAGAAGTTATTTAGAGCATATAGCTCTAAACCAAAACAAAGACATCAAATTATATATTTGATGTCTTTGTTTTGGTACTCCTAATTTTAACTTCTATATTGTTTATTATTGTTATAACCTGAAATGTTTTTTTTAATAAAAAAGATAAAAAATACTTGACCTTACAATGTTATGTTTCTTAGCTTAATCTATAGTGACTAAACGGTCTCAAAAATAAATTACTTGTCTAGAAGAAGGTAGGTGTAATATAATGGTACTTTAACTGGAGGTTGTACACTGAATTCACTGACATAAATCCATAACATTTGTAACAGTCTTGACACATCTTGTGCCGGCCGCCGCTCAGATTACTTAGATGTAAGCATTTTTGTATCATTTTAAGTTAGCATGCATTCGCACGGCATTTCCGTCGCGGACTAGTAGCAATCAACACGGAAATACAGTGTAAAGCAAATTATCAATCTTTCATTTGTACGAGACCGAGACCCGTACACATCTTCTCAAGTATTTTTTTCTGTCTGGAATAAGTTACAGTAGATTTGATGTTTAATTTTGCTTTTTAATTATTCATTTTGCGTGAAGATCATAATTATGTGTAATTATAAAACTTACAGAAGTGGAAAATACAGAAGATACATTTTAAAAGATATCACAGTTATTTAATACAAATATGAATGCCAAAAATTATATTAATATGTAACGTTACGTTTTTCTTATGTCTGACAGACGAGCACTTGGCTGCGATCTTCAATCTAACCTGATGTTAAATGAAGAATACATACATAATGATGTCTCTGCCCTTCCAACATCCTATTATGGACCTATATGATAAATGTCAAGTCCTGTCTGTTAGAAAGCTTACCGTATCCCAATGTATAAAAAATATCATAAAGAGGTAGTTCCATTTTTACCGGTATCCAATAAGCGGGTAGATAAATGCCCGATAACAAGGACAAAAAGCGCCGTTGCTTGGCGTCATTACCACCTTCCCCCAATATGTTATAACAAGCTTAATTCAATAAACAAAATAAAACAATTGAACTCGTTTCAATTAAAAAAAACATCAGTAGCTGGCTAAAAAATCTAGTTTACGACAGCGTACAAAATCTTTTAATAAACTTACAAATGTAGGTATTTAAAATACTTTACAGATAGATAAAAAATAATAATACCACTACACACGCACGTACACACACGCACGTACACACACACACACACACACAAATACACACACACACACTTATTTGCATCATTTGTATCATTTCTTTTCTATATATTACAATAATAACATTTAGATTAAACATACAATTATGTAAGGTAAGCAGATGGTAAGTTAAACTACAATAGTTGTTTTACTAAGCTTTTAATATAAGTTTATATTTGTTCTAATTTTAGGGAAGGCACTGCTTTTTTGCAACACAGTTTTTAACTGAAGCAAAAAGCACCCATCTTCCATTCTGACTGGCACCGAATATCATACCGAAACTCGGCCGAACTGATTGATTATTTGTCTTTATCCAGTAGATGGTTCGCATCACGGCCGAAGCCTACCACCAGTGGTCAGTGGTCACCCAGTTAGCACCACCTAGGGCTCACGTGTAAGAAAGATTAAGGTCTAAACTTACAGACACAGGAAGGCAACAATTATTACTTTACCGTGGATGATGACTCTCAGTCTTTCATTATAATCATGCAATCGGTTCGTTTAATATCTCACATTATATTGGGCCTTCACGTGAGGCCTCAGGCTAAGTTCCTAGCTAAGCTAAAAGAATCATCGGTGAACACTTGCCAAACTTGCTAAAGAGTTTCAACATCGGTCGAATTCGTTTTAAAAGTTTAGAAAGACCAAAAGCTTTAAATTCTTCGGTCAAACCGTTCACTGTGGGTTACTTTAAAATTGTATGTAAAAAATTCTCAAAAAAGGATTTTTTTTTCTTGAATGGAATTTATGATTGTGTTTTCTAACTTACGGGCCTCGAAATTATGTAAGTGTTAGGTATAAGGTTTACTGTTTTGAGGAAAATTTATTTTAAGATAATGTATCCCTATGCTAAAATTGTTCTGGAGAACTTCATTTTAATTAAGTATCTTTTCATTGGATAAAAATAAATTTTGGTAAAAACATTTGTCTATTCAATTTGAAAACAATTAGAAATAAAGAAAAAAACATTTACTTCATATTAAATTATTATGTTTATTGTTCGTATTATATTATCATATTATTATATTTATTGTTCGTAATTTAAGTATCGACCTGTCGATAACGAAGACTTTTTTTTACTATCTTATTTATAGCTACTCGTTTGACTACTATGACCTGGTGGTAGCAATGTTGTGGTCAAAGGTTGTGAACACCTTAGGCCTAGAATACTTTCAGACTCTCAAGGGCTGTGTGCTGCCTGAACACCGTAAGTTAATCATATTTTGAGCCACATATTACTGAAAAGATACAAACTCTACGAAATTTCCCTCACTACGTTGTTTTATTGGTGATGTATCAATAAACTTGCGACGCCAAGTTAACACGTTCACACACGATTTATCATGAGTGATTGATTTTACTTTGAGAACTTACTGAACGAGCCTGGTTTGGCTACAAAGATATTGGTGAAGACTATAAGATATTACACTAAGGGTAATGACATTGGAGCAATATTTCGCTAGTATTATAAATCCGAATGCTTGTGAGGGTGTGACCTTCTTCCTTCCTAGGTCCTTCACGCTGAAATTATTGGATGTTTTTTTTTAAATACTTTATAGCCTAGCGTTTGACCACTATCTCACCTGTTGGTAAGTGATGATGCGGTCGAAGATGGTAAGCACGCTAGGCCTAGAATGGGAACTGGCTCTCAAGGATGGCTGCCGGAACACATTAGATGTTTGGTGACAGATTTTCTAACTTGAGGGTGGTAGCTGGCCAGGCGGACACTAGATAGTGTCCCACCACCATGCGGGGGTTGTTGGTTTTTTAACGATGTTTTCCTTCACCGGAGGGCCACTGTGAAAAGCTCACATAAATTTAAAAATGTATGATGGAAGGTACTATAGTAAGTAGATAGTAGTAGATAGAATAAAGTTATACTATAAGGTTTACTCTGACCAAACAGTCTACCTTTCTATCTCGGAAAACTGTTGTTTTATCGTGAGTCAAAAAAATAAATAAATATATGTTCTATTTTATTTTATTCATTTTTAACAAACAAGAAATTATAGAAACTCACGTTAGCATTAATATTGATTTTCTTTATGGTCAATTTTTAGATGATGTTTTACAAACGATAAGGTTATGTAAAATGGAACACTATTGGCCCCGTTTTAACCAAAGCTGAGAGGAGAGGAAACTTGATAGTATGATCTTCTTGTTTGTTGAAACTAATCTCCGTTCAACTTAGCTACGGTGGATCCGGCCCCTAGATACGTTCAAAAGTTACTAAGTTTCTATTCTAGTATAAACCTGTATTAACCCATTCCATATATTCGGCGGTTTCGCCTAAAAGCCTAAACTTTAGCTAGAACTTAGTAACAAACTTCTATAGTTCCAGTTGAAATCGTAATCTAGTTGGATCGTATCTGGGTTTATTCTGTAACATTTAGTTGGTTCAGTTGGCCCTCCAATATCGATGTAGCATCTGTGGAACAATCATGGTAAGTTTCGAACATTATTGGAATTAGGAGTTGTCTATACCTACTTATATTGCTTGTAAATACTTATTAAAAAATAATAAGTACGATATTAATTTTGCAGGGGTCTTATAATTTGGTAAACAGATAATGAAAATCGTAAGAGTGCTACTGGCCTAGTTTTAGTCTTTAATAAAGGAATTTATGAGAGCGTTTCTCTTTTGCCCTTTTGATTAAAATTAGTTTGACTCGGATGATTTGATTTATTGGAGGATTTGACAATAAAGTTGATTATATTAAACATCTACACCATCCAAAGTAAGTCCTACGAGTAGAATATAAAATATATAAAACACAACTCATGAATTAAAATTAATCCGAAAAATGTATCCAAACTAATTTGAAATTTTCGTCCGTGTCTATTCAGCAAGCTAAGATGTAAGTATGTCACGTTTCCATCAATAAAAACCCGAGTTCGAGTCATGTTCCAATTTTAGCATTTCGCCGTTCCTTTCTCAAGCATGCATTTTGAGCGTAAAGAGCGGAGTACAATGTGCCCTCGTGCCGTTCCGCCGCATTGTTAGTCTCTTGCAGCTGGATTACCTACAGGTATGTGAATATACCTATCTAGATTTTCACTATCTTCCGGGTAATGTTTGGTGCCCTAATGGATTTTTTGTGTAACAGAATTTTTCCGTGATACCTCACGGAATAATTCTTTACACACAAAAATTCTGTTGTTGTCGTTTTAAGACAATTGGTTTATGTATAAAGAACATAATTAGTCGGAAGAATTTACGGAGTTTTATAAAACTCCGTAAAAAACTCAGAAAATCATACCAAAATAATTTACGCATTATAATGCGTAAATTATTTTGGTATGATTTTCTGTTAAAAAATGTATGTGCGTACTTCACAGTGGCCCTCCGGTGAAGGAAAACATTGTTAAAACCCCCGGCTTGGTGGTAGGCCTTTTTTTTTTTTTTTTTTTTTTTGACTCAGGAAAATCCTTAATGGATACCACTCGCCCGGGGGACCGAGGTGGTTATGTGGGAGTCCCTGCCAGAAAGGCAGTATACCCACTAAAAACCTGGGGTGAGCAGTCCTCCGCCGAAATAGGGCAAGATAGGGTCGCACTAGCAATCACTATCTTGCCCCGGCGGTAGGCCCGGATGAAAACATCCAGGCTCCGGCACAAGGAGGGGTGGCCTCGCTCACCAAGGCCACCCCTCAGACGTGTGGGGTCGTGCAAGCCGGCCGAAAGTCCCCCGACCTTCGGCCAGTGACCCCACTATGAGTGAGGGGGGAGGAGGCGGGCAAACCGCCTCCTCCCCCCTCACTCACCCCGTGGTAGGCCACCTTTAACCTAACCTAACACTGTCTAGTATCTGCCTGGCCAGCTACCACCCTCTAGTTGGAAAATTCTGTCACCAAACATCTAATGTGTTCCGGCAGCTGTCCTTGAGAGCCAGTCCCGATTCTAGGCGTAGTGTGTTACCATCCTCGACCGCATCATCACTTACTAAAAGATGAGATAGTGGTCAAACGCTAGCTCAAAATATATAAAAAAGACATTACCACATCTTTTCAAATAATTTTAGGTGTAAATTGTCAATTTTAGTTAAACATTATTTGGTGCCAATCTGATTGCCATCAGAAATAGTCATAGTTGAGTTTGCCCGTTTTTATACTATCTGCATTTTTGTTTCAAATTCCAAATGTGGTCAGAAATTATGAACAGTCTTGGTTCAGGAATGTTTTCTGTAGCTACAACCAAAAGAGCACCCCTATAACGGATCTCAAAAATCCACTCTGTGTATTATTTATTTAACGATGTATATTTTTATTAATTATGAAAATAAATGCAGTTTTATGAAATACCAAAAAAGTTATAAAAATCAGAGGGCATGGTGGCGTAATCGGGAGAACGGTCGGCTTTGATGCCGTGGTACTGAGTTCAAGCCCCGCGGTGCACCAATGGATTTTTTCTATAGAAAAATTTATGTGCGCTTCTCACAGTGGCCCTCCAGTGACGGAAAACATCGTTAAGAAACCAACAACCCCTGTACGGTGGTAGGACACTATCTAATGTCCGCCTGGCTAGCTACCACCCTCAAGTTAGAAAATCTGTCGCCAAACATCTAAAGTGTTCCGGCAGCTATCGTTGAGAGCCAGTTCCCATTGTAGGCCTAGCGTGCTTACCAACTTCGACCGCATCATCACTTACCAAGAGGTGAGATAGTGGTCAAACGCTAGCCTATAAGATAAAAAAAACACATTCCCATATTTCTTAAATGAAAATCTTATAAAAGAGAAGTGGGTATCTCAAGGGTTGATTTATCGAAGAAGGAGGCTTGAGGGGAACAAACCGATGCATATTTTACGAGACCAAAAGATTCCTTTCAAGCAATATTGAGAAGTTTTGAAAATTTATGAGAAACTCAAACGGTTGTTCATTACGAAAGTAGTCGATTAAATTAATGAAGGGAACGTTAGCAAAGTTACTGTACTTAATTATTGTCTATTGGGTTGTATTTAGTGTCAATAAGTAACTGTAGTCTGGATATTTTGACGGGAACGTATAAAGGTACGACCACACCGCGGCGTCCTACGTGCGCGATCTAGGCGGCGATCAGATAGCGCAGTGGTATTTGTACCGACTGGTTCGCACCAAACGCGATCTATGGCGATCAGAAAACTATTGAAAATCAGATCGCGAACGCGCACGCGGACGCAGGACGCCGCGGTGTGGTCGTACCTTAAAAGTGTGTGTGCTCTTAGTTATAAATATTAAAATTACCTATAGAGCTATGACATTGATGCTATTACATAGATTCTTTTAACAAGCATAAATTAAATTGCAAGTTGGCTGGCAGCGGCACAGAATAATGAATAGTTGGCAGCGGTAGGAAACAGAGAGCTGAAGATCGAGCTCAGTGGCGTGCCATAGCAGAGGCGAATGTCCAGCAGCAGGCAGAGATAGGCTGACGATGTTGATGATGATTTAAATTTAGACTTTGAGGGCCCGGTGGCGTAATTAGGAGAACGGTCGGCTTTGATGCCAGAAGTACCGAGTTCAAACCCAGCGTGCACTAATGGATTTTTCTATCGAAAATTTTATGTGCGGTTTTCACAGTGGCCCTACGATGAAGGAAAAATATCGTTAAGAAACCAACAACCCCCGTATGGCAGTAGGACACTATCTAGTGTATGCCTGGCCAGCTTCCACCCTCAAGTTAGAAAATCTGTCGCCAAACATCTTATGTGTTCCGGCAGCTATCCTTGAGAGCCAGTTCCCATTCTAGGCCATGCGTGCTTACTATATTCGATTGCATCATCACTTAATAACAGCCCCCCTAGACAAAATCCGATTTCCTGTTTCATTCAACATTGTCATTCACGCTAACGCAAGTTCAAAATGTATGGAATGACATTTATGTTTCCGTAACAAAGGTGTTATTCCCATACATTTTGAAGTTGCGTTAGCGTGAATGGCAACAGGAAATTGGATTTTGTCTAGGGCCCCAGGTGAGATAGTGGTCAAAAGCTAACTTATAAGATATTAAAAAAAGCCTTCGCGTTAAAACTAAAATTACTAGCCTGTATACATAGTTGCACCTACTGATTAACTCTAGTCTAGAAGTGATTATTATAGATAGAATATTCTAAAAGAACTCTTAGTCTGACAGTCTATTATAGTCTTAGTCACAAAATATATATATCTATTACAATCAAAAATATAGGTGATGCTTTTTAGGCCAAACCAAACTCTACACTAATTGGAAGAAAGATCTATAACAGGTTTTAAACCCTTAACAGCTTTTACAGTGAAATAATTAGTCCCTGAAAGTTCTAAAACGTATAAATTGTGGTTTCGTTTGAGCCTAGAGCAAATAAACAGCGTTTTATCACTACAAGTTTGAGCGTTAGGCAATTTCGTTATAAAAGAGAGTTTATCTATAACTAATATAGTTTAGTGGAAAGCTTTTAGCCTGATTAATGTTGCTTTATTTAAGGGCTTTTGAAGGTTTTCACTTATTGACACATAAAATATGGCCTTTAGGTGCTCACTTTATAAGTTTGGTTCCTTTATGGAGCAACCAAGAAGCAACATTGCTGAGTGACAATTAGCTGTCATTTCTTAATGAATGTATTGGTAAATGAAATGTGTTGCCAGAATATTATTATAAGGATATTCATAAATAAGACCAGCCTTTGTATTTTAAGTTTAGAATTACATTAAGTAACGTTGTTCTTTTTATGTGCATTAAAGTGTTTACGTCATAGACATATCATTACTACTTTAAAACCATAGTTATCATTCTTTCATGCATATTTTTTTATAAAGAAGTTTCCATTTCCAAATCATTTTTTTGTCTAAAGCACATTCTTTATATACTTATTCAAAATCTATATATAACGTTTTTAAATATTTCATGAAAAATGGAAGTAGAACATTTTCTTCAATTTGGCCTAGAAGGAACTGCTTACGCAAACACATTTTACGATTATTGAAAAATCTATGTATAGGACAATTTTTTTAGTACCTACTTAAGTACATTTAATTGAACTAAATTTATAATTATTTAATTATTATTTATAAATCATTGATTATTTTACAAATAAGTATAATATATGACGCAATATTCGCGAAGCTATTCATTTGTCTCAAAACCATGTATCTCATAAATTATAAAAGTTACTTTCACAAAGAAAACTCCATCTTTAATTCATAAAAAAATAATGTATCACTTTATAGTTGCAGGCACCGCTCCCGGAAGAAAAGTTTATGTAACGTTGTTGGAACGGTTCCAAACATCTTAAAAATCCTGTTACATAATGGGAGAGATTCTTACCAGGTCCTCGTCGTCATCAGTGAAAATGTTAGCTCGATCTGACGCCATTTCACTAAATTGAACATCCGATAAACAGAACAATATTCATCCATATTCCATGGCTCACATACACAGAACAAGCACTGAAGAACACGTTAACTGCATCCAAACTTTTCCCTTGTCACACACATGATGCATTATAAAAGCACGGATAGGAAATGTTAAATGAAAATGTTTAATGTCACTTTGTCGTGTTTCGAGCGTTGTCCGTTACTGCTTTATAGTTAGGCTCACCCGCTCGTGGCGAGACTTAGACGCGTACTGCGGTGAAGGGCGGGCTAGCTGGCACTGCAGCGTCTGGTTTCCATGGAGACGCGAAGGCTTCGCGCTTTGCTGCGGGAAAGCTAAGCTAGCGTGCACCCGATAACTGACGCGGGAAGTGAATTAGGGTGTTTTTCGCGCTATAACAGTAATGTCGCTTGTGCAGATAAGACTATTACGCTTGTTGCTTAACCGGACGGTGTAGTGATTTGCCTGCACTTGTCGATACATCTTTAGGTAGAGAACAATTTTCAAGACTACTTTATCATACAATTGAGTTAGCATATTTTAAAGCATGTTGTTTGTTTCTTCAAACAAACAACATGCTTTAAGCTTAACCATGCTAAACCAACTTTTAGCTCTTCAGCTAAAAGTTGGTTTTAAAACGAGGCGTTTGGTTTGCGCATTATTGTGTGCGAAAATACCCATTCTAGTACCCAAGATTCAAGATATATATATATATATAAATATAAGATTGTGCCAATCATCGTATCAATAAAAAAACGCTGACGGACATATACGGCATACATAATGAACAAAATACTCTGAAACAGTTTACAAAGTAAAATAACCTTCGTTCGATATTGCTTTAATTTTCCGGGCTGTAAAACGGAATCTGTTTAATTCAGTTTATCTGCGTCCAATATGAACTTGGCTTCGGGATGTGATGCAATAAACTGAACATACCCTAAGCTGTAACATCTATAGGATCAACGAAAATGTAAAGTCCCGTAAAATCAATCAAATATCATCATCAGCCGGTGTCAGTCCACTGCTGGACGTAGGCCTCTCCCAAGATACGCAACTGAGCCCGATCTACGGCTCTTCTTTTCCAGCCACTGCCCATGCGTATGTTGTCGCTCCACCTGGTCACAGGACGTCCTACGCTACGTTTGCCGATTCGCTGTCTCCACTCTTAGACAAGTCTACCCTAACAGTTATCAGTCATGCGGCAGATATGACCAGCCCACTGCCACTTCAGTTCACTAATCCGTTTAGCTATGTCGATAGCTTTAGTTCTCTGGCAATCAAATATATGTACCATATATCGAAGGTTTTGTACTATATATGTAGTTACTGTGGGCTCTGTGAGCTGTAGAAGTATATATTATGTTACTCTTTGGCTGTAGAACTCGCGAGTCTATCTTTGCATAGCTTAAAACTAAATAACCTGAACCATTAAAGTTTGTCAAATGAAATTTTTCAGCCAAATCAATGTGTCTTATAAGATACATTGATTGATGACACATGGATATCAAAAAGTGTTGGGAGATGTTTGAAACTTTTTCGAAATATCTGAAATATATTTTTTTACGTTTTCAACTCACATATCGACAACAAAATCCATACAATCTGCTACTCACAAAATTTCACAAGAATCGGTTGAGCTTTGCTCGGTCAATAAAAGCTCTGTGTGTGAGTTACACCTATAAACAAATGAATGTCAGGGACATTTTGTTTTTTTTTTCGTCAATGAGACCTAGGTCTCAAGGACAGGTGCCGAACACACACTATGTTAATTTTTTTATTATTTACTTTTTAATGTTCTACTTCTTTATTGTATTAATTAATGTTGTTGGCTTGGCTTATTGACATTTTTTTCTGATACTGTAGTAACATTTTATATCTAATGGCAACATATAACTCCAATTCTCTTATTGCACGATACATTTGATTCATTATGCTTTAGACGTATATTGCATTGTTGTGTTCTATGTATATTATATTAATTAGTCATTTTACGTTTGTACTGGTATTACAATGTGTTATTTATTTGTATTTATATTGTAATAATTAGACGTTCATAGGTGTACAATGCACCTAAATGAAACAATAAAGATATTGAAAATTGAAATTGTGTCCGGCGATTTTCCAACTTGAGGGTGGTAGTTGGCCAGGCGGACACTAGACAGTGGCCTACCACCATACGGAGGTTGGAGGTTTCTCAACGATGTTTTCCTTAACCAGAAAAGGCCAGGCCACTGTGCGAAGAACACATACATTTTTCGATGGAAAAAAATATTGGTGCACGGCGGAAATTCGAACCTGGCATCAAAGCCGACCATTCTTCCACGGCACTACTGGGCTCTCAAAACAATTTGTTCTCAGAAAACGTACGTAGGTGCTCATTAGGTAACTGGCAAATATAATTTGCTCCAGTTGCCCCCTGAGTTTGCTTACTGAAATTACTTTACCTATGAACCGAGCTCTGAATAATCTACCTAACCGAGTTATAACAGAACGTTCAGATTTATCGTCATGCTTTATACTTGGTAACTCGTGAAGTTTTATTTACCTTGATGACGAAAATATACAGCTGGAGTTGTGTACTTACATTTTAAAGATATCAAAAGACGAAATTAATGCTAGAGTCTATTATATATTAGTCTAGCATAAGGATAAGAGTTACAAGGATCGAAAGAAATTCGATTTTCGTTTATAACTTTTTAGGGTTCCGTAGCCGAATGGCAAAAAACGGAACCCTTATAGATACGTCATGTCTGTCTGTCCGTTCGTAGATCACAGCCAGTTTATTCCGAAACTATTATGACTATACAGTTGATAATTGGTAGGTAGGTAGGTGTATTCTGTAAACAGCTTTAAGATTTTTAAACAAAAATAAAAAAATAAAATATTAAGTGTGGTATCCCTATTGTACATAGATAGAACTGATCTTTTCATCGAATTTAGTCAACAGTTTTTGAGATATAACAAAACCTTGCGGTATCCTATAACTTTGTTTTTTTATATATATCTTATAGGCTAGCGTTTGACCACTATCTCAACTGTGGGTAAGTGATGATGCGGTCGAAGATGGTAAGCACGCTAGGCCTAGAATGGGAACTGGCTCTCAAGGATAGCTGCCGGAATACATTAGATGATTCTGGATTGGACTTGGATTTAACCTTCCACTTACCCCCCCCTAAAAAAATAAATTGTGTCCTCTGACAGATGTACGCTAAGTCTGAAAAATATAAACATTTTAATGGACTAAGTAAGTGACGATGTGGTCGAGGATGGTAAACAGAACACGCTAGGCCTAGAATCATCGACGTCCTTAGAATACTCTGACCCTCGAGGGCTGTGTACTGCCAGAACACTGTAAGGTTATGACGGCTATTTTCTCCTTGATTACAGTAAGCTACTTTTTGGTAGCAAGCTAGGCGGAACATCGATATAATTTGCTCCTATACCACCTGTGGAAGAACAGCCATGAATTAACATATGTCTACAAAAGTCTATTAGTGTACGCCGGGAATTTGAACCGCCGTCCTCCCAGTTTAAAGTCAAGTTGTCTATCTTCTACAACAACGGTTTCAACTGTGTGCTTTTAAAAAAAATCAAACTATACTTGCAAACTTTATACTATTCCATCAGAAACATTAAAGGTACGGACACACCGCGGCATCCTGCGTGCGCGATCTAGGTGGCGATCAGATAGCGCAGTAGTATTTTTATCGACTGGTTCACACCAAACGCGATCAGAAAACAATTGAAATGTACTAAGATCGCGCCCTCAGATCGCAGGACGCTTCGGTGTGTCCGTACCTTAAGAATCAGGCAAACCAATAAATAATAAAGAAAAGTATACACCTAAATCATAAAGGTACTGAACGTCTGCCTATTCTTATAGGATTGTACTGAACATAAAAAAATACAGAGACTTACACTACGTGCTCATCGCGATCTCGCTGCGTAAACTCCCGAGAAAGTGCATCGGACATGCACGAAACCTAGGTCGAGACATTCGACATCAAATCGTAGTGAGTATAATAGTCGGTATTTTTATAATCATGATTCAAACTCACTATAACTATAAATCTAAAAGACTTACACTACACCAGAACTTTTTTAATTTACTGTGATTCTGCAATAGGTCGCAAAGAGTTAAAAATGGGGCAAAAATAAAAACGAGACACTTACTTCTAATCATGGCTACTCAGTGAAAATTATACAACACGAGATGGCGGAATCGGCCCATTAGCTTTGAGAGCCGGATAGGATTCCCTCTTATTTGTCATTCATTTGCGTTCTTCTTGCTCATTACCTTTTTATTCCAACGAACGGGCCTTTTTACGTCCCCGGAGCGAAATCTTCTTTAATGGAATTTTATATTTACGCCGGCTTTTGTAGAAAACTGTTACGTCAATGAGTTAATTGGATATATTAAGGTTTTTCATTATCTTTTTGATTATTAACCGACTTTACAAAAAAGGAGGAGGTTCTCAATTCGTCTGTATGTTTTTTTTTTGTTTTGTGTGTATTTTATTTCAATATATTATTTTAATATATGTGATTTTAATTAGACTCAGAAGATACATATATTAATTTACTCACAACTAGAAGACCTTTAGATGGGTACTCTAAGTGGTCACATTTATAATACTTAAATTCAAAATGTTAAACCACCCCCGACCGATCTTTTTATTATGTGTTCACTGAGACCATTCCGATGAGCCCAAACTCGACATCTCTTCTGTAAGTTGGTGAGGAGTTGAGTATTCTGCAGATTCCAGGAGATGTCCCAGCATCAGGTCAATGCTATCAAGTTCATACAATATCATTGAAGAAAGAGTATACTGAATTCCGAATTGATCAGAACTACGAAAGTTTATTTCATAGTGTCATCATCTAGAAAATGCTCATAGACAATCTCAACGGCTGAACAGATTTTCATTAATCGAAGCTAAGAACACTCTCGATCAAAATACCTATCAAACAAAAAAAACTAAATCACTATCGGTTCAGCCGTTTGGGCGCTACGATGTCACAGGACAGAATAATTAGTTGACCACAGACAGACACACAGATACACACGTCAAACTTATAACACCCCTTCTTTTTGCTTCGGGAGTTAAAGATGGACATCTGCTACCCTGAGGCGTTACTGGTGCGTTACCTGCTCTTCAGGACTCTTTAACCTTTCTCTTTAAACACCGCAAATTGTACCTCAGCGAAAATAGTTGTAGCTAAAAGCTTATTCCACATTTTACTTTTCGAAAAACAGTCATGCAAGGAATTCAATTCCTTAGCAGTATACGTATGATGAATGTTGAAGCAAATTGCTTTGAGCGGGCTACGCTAGAAGTTTAAAATAAACATTACCTAGCCGTCTAATAACCGACCGTCCTTCATAGTTCCAATTTCACCGGCCATTGCTCTAATGAGCACAGTTTCAGAGTTTCAGCGCAGTTCGCCTTTTCTGAAAATATATGGAGTTAATGATACTGAGAGGCACTAGAGGCCTCTTTAAGAGCCTCTGGAGAGGTTTTCTTGACTAGTGAGGCTAGTGTTTGAGGTATAAACAAGGGTGAAGTGAGATTACGGGTTGTGGGTAGCTCGATTCAGCTTTTTATCCGATTGCTTCTGAATGAAGGTTTGTTTAATGGTCACATGCTATAACTAGCTGCGCCCCGCCGCTTTGCCTAGGAATATAAAATATTGCTTACGACCTATTCTCAGACTTACCTTAAATATATACAAAAAAATCATAAAAATGGGTGAAGCTGTTTCGGAGGAGTTCGATGACAAACACTATGACACGAGGCTTTGATATATCGGATGAGAAGTTTTGAATTGTAATGCAATATTATCAGCTTACTGTTGTAGAGATTGTTCACGACAATATTTTTTTTTACTGATTATCTCTGCCGTATCTAAGGTTATCTTACTATTCGGTAAACGAAGCGTTCGCCTTCCAGCTAGGTGGTGCGATGATATAAGTTGGCTAGCAGCGGTTGAAAACTAAGAGCTGAAAATCGAGCTCAGTGGCGTGCCATAGGGGAGGCGTATGTCCGACTGTGGACGAATATTGGCTGTTAATGATGATGATGGCTATAAGAATTGTTCCTTTTTGAGGAATACAAATCTGTGGATCTATTACCTTAAACCACATCCAAGATACTTTATAACAAACAACTTACAATCCCTCAATATTTCTGATTTCCTTTTTCCTACTCTGATTGATTTTCCATGAAATAGAACATATTACTTTCCATTAAGAAGATGGATAACATTGACGACCTCAATCTATATTATTTATCAGCAACGTTACAAGCATATAAAACATAGTTTTAGTAAAATGGGAACAGGTAAAATACAAGGTTTAGTACAAGGTACAAGAGAAGCGGCTTCGAGTCCCGTCGATGCAATGAAATTTTGGATTGTGTGCAACAATGTATGAAAGTATGGTACCTAATATTATACACTCGAATAATGATTTGTTATTTGTGTGTTAATTGAAGTTGTACATATAAGTAAATTGTATACATTTTATTTACAGACTTACTTACTACTTTTTGTATGACTGAGATAATGTTAATAGTAACTATTATATATTCTTTGGTTATAGGCTTATAGGTCAAGCAAAATGTTTACCTGATGGCATCTGATGGTAAGTGATGACGTCTGCTTATAACAAATACTGTGTTGTGCAAAACTCTAATTTGCATACTTATTTTTATTTTTGAGATCTGATTGAGTGCTACGAAACCTTTAAAACCGGAATTAGATTAATATATATATGAGATAAATTTAACACATCTTAACGTCAAATCACAGCAAAATTCACACAAACTAAGCTCTTATTTAGAGTGCCCCCTGTTTATCATAAAGCCTGCTGTAAATGTTACTGAAAAAAAATTATTGCACATAAAAAGAAAGCATAGTACAAATAAGCTTTCTTTTTTGTATGTCCAGCAGTGGACTACCCTGTGCTAATAATGATGATGATAATACATTAAAATGACTGACACACGTCTGACAGACGTGACATGACTCTGGGTGCGGCTTCAGGTAAACTGTTTACACTGAAAGACCTTGTATACTATAAAGATAAATTCTGACATTTTTTATATTTAAAAATATGACTTTTTCATAAAATAAATAATGTACCGACATAAAATGACATGCATTTAAATAATAATAATTACGTTAATTATATAGAATGTAATAATTATATTCCTCCTCTCTCCTAATTAATTTATTAAGTAATATTGCTTTGACCTTCCAGGGTCTATAAAGAACTGTACATTTTATTTAAGACCTTGTTACTATTTTATAGACGCAATAAAATACTGAATACTTCATATTACGTGTATGTTTACATGTATACACGAGTAATAGTAAACACGACAAAACATTAAAACAATTAAAAGGCATGTTACAAATCTATACCAGAAATTGTATTTATAACGACCAAAAACGAGTACTAAATTATAAAAGCAATATCAACCTTAATCGATAACTGCCTCGTATTTGAATTCTGAGTGATTGAGAAGTGTTTATTCGTGTGTACTAAACGCCAGAATAAACTTGAAATGTTTTCTCATAGGTTGATAAGCATCTAGGAGACAAATTTCGGCGATTTTTCTCTAGAAGTATTTTCCAAGGAGGAAACGAGGGAATACATTTCTATGGAAAAGTGCACCCCGCGTTCCCTCTTAATATTGCACCGCATATCAGGCTCCACTAGAATAATATAAATATGAAATCCTTTATGAAAAGTAGGTATCTATTACAAGAATATTCAAAACGTTTACCCCACAGACTACAGATATCTGTGGTTTACCCAAACAAAGCACGTCGTCCATAAACATCCCAAACTCCAACTAACATGGTCCCTAATAGATGAAAGTGTCGGCGCCACATTGACGCGACATTGCGGCGATCGCAAACACAGATTTTACGAAGAAAAAATAAATCGTTATCACTATTTAGGTAGTTATATATTATTTCATATTATAATAATAATCCATCTTCAGTTATGTAACCGACTTTTTGACCTTGAGATATATTGCACCCCTGACGATATAAAATTAATGTTAACAATTTGTAGTTCATCTGCAACGAGTATCTAATTATGCAGTTGAAAGACAGACAATCAGTACCCCTATAGTACGAGTTTTCATCGTTAACGCTTTTGACAGAACTCACATAGTTTTCGACTTATTTTGGCTCCCTGATTGGTCTAAATTTAGTGAAGTGTGAAAACCACTAGAGGCGCTGTACTCTTTTTCATACAAAGTTTGTTCGATATACGATATCGAGTTTAGTATGAAAACTCGTACTAAGGGTACAGTTCCATTCGAAATATGATTTTTCCTTCGATCAGTATGTGTTTTATTTATTTTGTTTGATTATTTTTTACTTCACAATTATTGGACTAAAATTGTCTGAAGTACTGAAATATCATGGGGATGGGTAATAGTACGGTTAGCAACCCTACATTAATCAGGGGAACATATTTTTTTTGAGTCTGACATGGATGATTGGATAAGAGCTAAATGACTAATTTTTTTATTCAAAGTTATACATGTTTTAATAGATTTAGAACAATTATTGTTATTTATCTATTTAATGATATTTGACTTGTATACATGCTAATTTTTAAACTGCCTATGTACGGAATAAATTATTCAAACTTTGTTATTTTACCTCTGAAATTCACTATTCACATTAGATAACTTATTTTTAGCTCTCAGGTTCAAAGGTAAAAAAAAACACTTTGAATGGACTTTATTTAATGAGAAAAACGTTTACCTGATGATAAGCAAAGATGTCTGCCTATAAACGATTTTACAGCCACGCAAAAGTAAAGCTACAAAAAATAATACTACAAAAGTCGGGATGCCAGAATTTTCACGTGACTGCACTACACTCATTACTTTGAGATATATAAGGTAAAGAAAGTAATGCCCTGTAATTTCGCTGGTAATTTAGCTTTTGAAACCAAAAAATATTTTTTTCTATATATGTTCCACAACTTCGATAATTTGGATCGTTGTCAAAAAGGAAAATTCATAAACTTATACGCGGTTAAGAATAATGAATATATTCTCGTTACGTCTTGATGTTTTGTACGTGTTAAGTTTCTACAATCTAACGGCTTGACTTGAATGTAGTGTCATAATATACGTATCGAATGGGATATATCTGTATAGGGATACACAGCCAATTTCATTACCATTGTTGGCATAGTTTGCTGCCACATTCTCGACCACAATGACCACATCGTCAATTACCAACCGGTGAGATAGTAGAGTAAGACGTGCCTTCTCTAGATCTAGCAAGGATCACCTTATATACTTCAATAGATCCAATAATTCAAAGAGGATAATAGTTATCATTATAGGTATAATACAATCACTACGATGTCATAAATTATTTAAAGTTAAGGACTCTAATACTGTAACTTTCAATTACAAAACATTCAGTAAAAGTTATAAGGCTGACATTAATAACAGGCTGTTTGTAATCCTCAATAATAGCATGTTGGTATTTCTTGGCAAGAGCATCACTAGCATAAGAATCTACAAATGCGTCACAAATGCCCGTCTACCCCCCGAATGAGTCACCAACGCATTGTTGGGTCACAGTATAAAGTGCAGTATTAAAGGGGTGAAGCGAGGGTTGCCAAATACTCGGTGCCAAGGTCACCCCATGCAATGCAGCATTTTTAACATTCACTTTTTTTCATTTTGGCGCAATAGCAATATTGAAGTGCATTGCTGCCTTTGATTATTTAGAAAGGATATGCGCTGTGCCGCATTAACTGCGTCTAACTTGACAACGATTCAAATTATATAAGGTTCATTAGTGGATTTGCGTAGCAGAACAAACCGTTCACGCAAATCTGTAGAGAGGGCATATTATTAGTCACGCATTGGCCACAATATCAAGATCTAAGGTCAAATGGTCATCTTTTTGAGAAGCAATGGTGCAATGGTGCAATGGTGCAATGGTCATAAACAGTGACATCAGCGACCGATATTTGTTATATAGAAAGAGATACAGCTAGCTTTATAGATGTCGACATAGCTCAGCGGATTAGCAAACTGAACGCAAAGTATACCATCTCAAAAAAACATTCCAATCGGTTTATAAATGACGGAGTTCTGAGGTAACAAACATTCGAATTGACATCTTACTTTTTCAAAGTCGGTTGAAAAAACAAAGCGAAGACGTTTTGCCTATCAATAATTATGATAAGTAATTTAAAAATATTATGCAATAGATGAACATACATACATGTACTGTTCAAAACCATTTAACCATTCTTTTGGCTTCAACGTAGTGGGGTAAAACCAACACTGAAATGGTGCACTCAACAAAATTATCGTACGCCAGAATAAACATTGCTCTGTGAGAATAAATACTCGTCTCTTCATTGCACCCGAGGACATACGACTATTACACAAGTCAAAAGTCAAGGCATTTATTCAGTATATAGGCAAATTAAAAATCTGCACTTACACACGTCAAATAACATTACATTACAATTATTATTCCAAATATAACAAAAAAATAACTTATTGCTTAGAATTAAAAAAAAATAAACAAAAGGAATGATTCAGCTTCAGCCATTCAGCTTTTATCTAAACGTTGAACGTCATACTTATATATTTTTCAATTCCCGTGATTAATTTAGGGTTGCCAGCCGTACTATTACGTGCACCCCCATGCATGTTTCAGTACTCCAGACAATTTTTATCAAAAAAAAATATGGATTAATGAAACAAAATAAATAAATAAAACGCAAACTAATTGCAGTACAAATCATATTCCGAATGGAACTGATTGTCCGTCTATCAGCTGCGTACTACCGTCGTAAACGTAATAGCTAAACACAATTACACACTCGTAGATGATACGAGTAGTTTCTATAAATGAGCTTGTCGAGCATTCATTTTAATTGATATTGGAAAACGGATTATACAAAGCTTTCTAAAATAGAGTTGATAATATAAATATCTAACCATCTAAATCCATCGTTTCTGCGTTTAGTCACGTTTCTATGCATTCAACAGAGTTATTGTGACTATCTTACTATCTATTATTATACTATATTATATACTATATTACTATCGTTATCTGTAGGTACTTTCATTGTTTTATTGCACATCAAATAAAACACGATAAAAACAGAAAAGTATTAAATAAATCGGTAATGAATATTGTAATCTTATAGCTTGGAGAGATCCCTATTGACATAGTTTTTTATATATTGTTATGTAAAATATTAATAAGTATAATGTAACATATAACTCAGTACATTATAACAAATGTACAACCTATTATGTACGTAATACCCTATTTTGAACTGGGCACACAGTACACTATAACACGATAATGATGCAAAAGAAATTGAAATATTCCTTAGTTTTTTTTTACGGCACGGTAAAGATTTATAACCGGACAGGCAATTCAATATAATATTATGAAGACAGATGACCAGCGATAAGAGTATTTCACAGAGTAACTGACTATAGTAGGCTAACTTGAATGTTACAGTTTTCAAATATCAGAATGTATATATTTCTTAATACTGTGTAATTATAGTAGATACTTATATCAGTACAAAGGAATAAACTTTTTATTGTGTTGTCAATAACATAATGTAAAATCTATTATAGAAGTACATAGGTTCTAAGCTCCTAGGCTAGGGAAGACTTTAATAAAAAATACAGAAAAAATAAATAGAAATTTAATCCACAGGGCAAAAATATACCCAGAAAAACAGGCTCGGATATTTATTTGCCTAAAAAATTAGGCAAAAACTCGAAGGAGTTTTTGATTTGTTTGGTTTGGCACCACACGATAAAGCCAATGCACAGAATAAATAATAGTACAAGGTCAGTGTCAATGTATTAACATTTTTCAAGTCGTAAAGTCGACTCAAACCCAGATTTCAGGCCAAGTTAAATCATATTCCAGTCCAAGTCAAAGATTGTACTGACTTAATATAATTACTTACAGTAACCCAATTCTTATTTCTCTGTTTACAAAAAGTGGCAAGAAAATATATCGTAATAAAATCTGGCAGGGGATAATGTGGTTCTTGAGTAAGGACCACATATTTCCTAGATCAGAAGTGATTGACTAATAAATGGGGATAAAATGTCGAGCAAACTTACTGTATTGTATAAACAATAATAGCACAATTTTATTTTATTTACCATATTTAAGGTAATTGCCAATTAGCCTAGACCCCTAAATTGTATGAGCGCTAATATAACTCAGAGGCCTATCTTCATTGGCGTTTACTATGTATGTATGGGCACACCCTTGAATTTTCAACTTTTTTATTTTTAGAATTTTCCCTTTATTTGTGCTGTAAGACCTTGATTCTTGCCAAGTTTCATGATTCTAGGTCAATGAGAAGTACACTATAGGTTTTCGACCCAAAACCTATATGGTACTTCCGGTTCACCTAGAATTGTACATTTTGGTCAAAAGCAAGGTCTAAAGGTACGGACACAACGCAGCGTCCTGCGTGCGCGATCTTGGCGGAGATCAGATAGCGCAGTAGTATTTGTACCGAGTGCTTCACACCAAACGCGAACAGAAAACAATTGAAAGTACTAAGAGCGCGCCCTTTGATCGCAGGACGCCGAGGTGTGTCCGTACCTCTACAGAACAAGTAAAGAGAACATTCCGAAAAGTAAAAATGGTTCTTTGGTACTTACAAGTTTTCGCGAAAATTTAAATTTGCCCATAACTTTTTATCGTGTTGACTCAGGACCTTGATTTTTATGATATCAGATACTGAAGTCTATTAGTCCCTATTAGGTGTACTAATAGGGACTAATAGACTTCAGTATCTGGTATAAATTTCAACTTGCTAAGTCCACCCATTCCTGAGAAAATCGGTGGTGACACACGGACAGACAGACAGACGGACAAGAAAGTTATCTTATAAGGATTCCTTTTTTTACCTTTTGAGGTACGGAACCCTAAAAAGGCAAATCAACACCAATCGATACTAATATTATAAAGAGAGAATATTTGTATTTTTGTACGTTTGTAATGATTTTGCTCAGAAACGTCTAAACCGATTTAAAAAATTCTTTCACTAATATATAGAATGGACTTCCGGAATGAAAATAAGCTATACATTATTCCGTTTAAATCAAAGGTACATTCGTGGAGACCTAATTTGCAACCTAAGTCGACAAAAAGCGGTCGAAAAACAGGTTTCTTACGAACGCTGCTCATCTGAAAATAGATGGAAGAATAGTTTCTATGGAAGAGTTGTACAACTTAATAAGACCTACAAAAAGTCCGTGACGGCATCACAGTAACCATTTTATTCTTTAATTTTTTACGTTAATTAGCTTGGCCACATATTATAGATTAAAATTGTCCTCTACAGTATATAATTCAAATGAAAACACATACGCGCATCGCAAAATTAATAAAATATTTGCAGTTAAACCACAGATTAGGTCATAGTTACTACGAAAATATTATTACAGGCTTAGCTATTCTGTAGATCCCCACCGATCACAATCAATTTGAAGTCAATCTAATACTATAAGAATCTTTGTCCTGACATACCGACTGACTGACTGACTGACTGACAGAAACGCACAGCTTTGGGCTGTGCGTTTCTGTGTTTTCCAGTGGTTTAGCCACTGGTCGTAGAGACTTCAAATTTGGAAATTATGTTTTGTCTTAGTACGTAAGGGTGATTGAACGAATTTTATGAATCAAAGCTAAGAACACTCTCGATGAAGACATCTATCAAACAAAAAAAAAACTATGAATAATAAAATTAAAATCGGTTTATCCAGATGGGTGCTAAGATGCTACATACAGACACACAGATACACACATTAAACCTATAATACCCCTACTTTTTACGTTGGGGGTTATAAACGTGATGTGATCGAGGACAGTGAACAAGCTAGGCTAGAACGGTCTCGATTATAGCTGTGTTGCCGGAACGCCGTAAGGTTACGGCGGCTGATTTTCTCTTTGGTGGTAAGCTACTTTTTGGTAGATTTAATGATCCCACGTTGATACTCACGTTGACAACATTATTAGTAAAGCTTTTAAAATGTATGGATTTATAATGCGATCATCTGGCGATTTCAAACGTTCAGTCACGTATTTATATCTATACAAAACATTAGTTCGATCCCAATTAGAATATGCCGCACCAATATGGAACCCCTACTACAACAAGTACAAAGTTGCCATTGAGAAGGTTCAACGTAAATATTTACGCACTATGCACTATAGATGCCATAAAACTTATTTGTCTTACTTTGAATTACTTTCTAGATATAAGCTATTGAGTTTGGAGTCCAGACGAACATATCTGGAAATGACCACTCTGTACAAAATAGTAAATAACAAATTTGATTGTATCGACCTCGTGATGAGCCTATGCTACATTGTACCTAGAACAGTTCAGAGGCGCGAGGCGCGCGCTGTTCGTCTGTTTGCACAGGCCAGTAGTCGAACTAACTCTGGCATCCGTAATCCTGTTCGCAGGATGACTGATTTATATAACAATAAATTTGAAAATATTGACATATTTTCCTGTACCCTTAGCCAATTCAAAATAGCCGTTCTACAAAATCTTACATCTTAACCTAAATACCCTTTTATTCCTTGTTTTCATTCGTATTTGAGTCTGTTGTAATTTTTCTATGCAGTTCTACAACGATTTCTATGTAAATCTATCATAATTCATTTACTTATAATTGCAACTCCATCCATTAATTTGTAACTATAACTAACGCCACAGAATAGAGAATTAATAAATAATAGCTTAAGTGTAATTTTATGTACTTAATCTATAATTTATCCAAATGTTTTGTCAACACTCATATTTATCCATTTTGTAACGAAACTGAATTATAATAATTATTTCTTTTTGTATAAGTCAGTCGCTCATCTGGCGATTATTGTTTGCTAATATGCATGTAACAATCTGAGAATAGTGTGGTGGGCTGCGTTATTGATACTTGTGTTTACTTAATTGTTTTTTTAAAATTTAATATTGTATAATGTGGCTGTTTACTGTTCCTTAATAAATAAATAAATAAATAAATAAATCCCACTACCTCTGTACGAAAACCCATGATTCATGAATGCACACAAAACTTTCATTGGTAGGTATATAGCTAGGATTAGAACTAAAGGCAGTCGGGTCAGAATCAGGGTAACTATCTTTTACGCTAAAGGCCCGTCCAATCATCATCATCATCATCATTATCAGCCAATTTCCGTCCACTGCTAGACATAGGCCTCTCCCATGGCACGCCACTGAGCTCGATCTTCAGCTATTCGTTTCCAACCGCTGCTAGCCAGCTTGCGTATATCATCGCTGCATCTAGTTGGAGGGCGTCCTACACTACGTTTGCCGAGCCGTGGTCTCCACTCTAGAACTCGTTTACCCAACGGTTATCGGTTCTGCGACAGATGTGACAGGACCACTGCCATTTCAGCTTGCTAATCCGCTGAGCTATGTCGATTATATATCGATATTCGACTTCGTTTCGAATTCGATCCTTCAGAGAAACTCCGAGCATAGCCCTCTCCATAGCTCGCTGAGCGACATTGAATTGGTTAACTAGTAGCACTGTCAGTGTCCACGTCTCGGCTCCGTAAGTAATAACAGGTAGGACGCACTCGTTAAAGACTTTCGTCTTCAGGCTTTGTGGTATGGGCGATGTAAAGACTCGACGAAGTTTTCCGAATGCTGCCCATCCAAGCTGTATCCTTCTGCGAGCTTCCTTCTCGAAGTTGTTTCTGCCCAATTGCAGGATTTGTCCAAGGTAGACATATTCGTCAACAACTCCGTCCAATATCACTACGTATTATAAAACAGAGTGCATCACTGCGTCTATCTGTCTGTTCTCAATAATCTCAATAACTACTGAACGGATTATTATGCGGTTTTCACCAATAGTCAGAGTGTTTATGAGGAAGGTTTGGGTGCATAATTCATTAAGGTTTTGTGTAAATTGGTTGAAATATGACGATGAATGTTAAAGATGTTAATCAACACCAATATTATAAATGCAAAAGTCAGTTTGTTTATTTGTTGGTTTGTTTGTTTGTTTATTTGTTTGGGACTTCTTCACGGTCAAACGGCTTGACCGATTTGGCTGAAATTTTGTACAAAGATAATACATAGGGCAGAATAGGATATAGGATACTTTTTTTGGCTATCGAGTCAGGGGGTCCAGATATTTTTAATTGAATTTTGTAAATACAAGACTTCTTCTCGAATAAACGGCTTGCCCGATTTGCCTGAAATTTTGTATGAATACATGCCATAGAGCAGAATAGGATATAGGATACTTTTTTCTGGCTATCGAGTCAGGGGGTCTAGATATTTTAAATTGAATTTTGTAAATATAAGACCTCTTCTCGAATAAACGGCTTGACCGATTTGCCTGAAATGCTGTATGAAGACAGTTCATAAGATAGAATAGGATATGGATACTTTTTTTCTGGCTGTCAAGTCAGGGGGTCCAGATATGGTTATTTGAATTTTGTAAATATAAGACCTCTTCTTGAATAAATGGATTGACCGATTTGCCTGAAATATTCTATAAAGACAGTTCATAAAGCAGAATAGGATATAGGATACATTTTTTTGGCTATCGAGTCTGAGTGTCCAGATTTTTTCAAATGAATTTTGTGAATGTGTAGCCTTTTATCAGCAAAACAGCTTGACGGATTCAGCTGAAATTTTATACATATTACAGTTCATATAACAAAGAAGCACATAGTATTTTTAAATTTAACTTTGTAAATGTGTGGCCTAACTCTCGGTCAAACAGGTTAACCATTTTAGCTGAAATTTTGTACACATACAGTCAATAAGACATAGAAGGACAACGAATACTTTGTTTTTGGCTGGCAATTTCGGGTGTCTATATTTTTATTATGGAATTTTGTAAATGTGCGGCCTCTTTTCGGCCAAACGGCTTGGCCGATTCAGATGAAATTTTATACAAAGACACATAAAGGCATTTTATAATAGGGCACATAAAGGCAAAGAATACATTTTTTTTCGGCTGTTAAGTGTAGTTGCCTATTTTTTTTTGTTAACTTTACATGAAGTTTGCATAACCATAAGAGTTTGACCTTAGGTTAACTAAACTCAATAAGTGTCTTCATAAGGGTCATCAAACTGTCAGGGTCATTAAAAGTCATCAAGATTTACGCGATGCTTTGCTTGCCCAACGTGTTTTATCTGCTTTGTGGGAAGTATTTCAGAAACATTCGTGTTTTAACAGCCACATTTAATCTTAGGGTCATCGGTGTTGACTAACTAGGTCATAAAAACTGTCAGGGTCATTAAACGTAAAAAAAATTCGCGCTCAATTCGCTCGCGCAGTGATAGCACTCACTACGGTTGCGCAATAATTTGATTCATCTACTTTGTAGGTAAAATTTCAGCAACGTTTGCATATTAATAAATACATGAATCAAAAGAGTGATAAATTCAAAACAGTACATACAACCTTCAATAATAATTATGAATATTAACCTTAAAATAAGTGGATATCAAGATTTAACTAAGGGTCATCGGTGTTGACGGTGGTCATAAAAACTGTCAGGGCCATAAAAAGTCGTAATAATTTTTCGCGCTCGCTACGCTCGCGCCAGCATTTGTTTTATCTACTTTTAGGTAATATATCAGCATTTTTCGTATTTTAACAGCCACATGCATCAAAACGAGTTACTATCTTGAAACAGTACAACCTTCAATAATCATAATGATTTTTAACCTTAAAATAAGTGGATATCAAGTTAAACCTTTCTGTCATCGGTGTTGACTTAGTAGATCATAAAAACTGGCAGGGTCATAAAAGTCGTAAAACAATTTCGTGCTCGCTTCGCTCGCGCATTGATAGCCCTCGCTGCACTCGCGCAAGTATTTGTTCTATCTACTTTTTAGGTAATATTTCAGCATTTTTTGTATTTTAATAGCCACATGCATCAAAACGAGTTATTAATTGAAACAGTACAACCGTCAATAATCATAATGATTATTAACCTTAAAATAAGTGGATATCAAGTTCAACCTTTGTGTCATCGGTGTTGAATAAGCAGGTCATAAAAACTGTCAGGGTCATAAAAGTCGTAAAAAATTTTCGCGCTCGCTTTGCTCGCGCAAGCATTTATTTTATCTTCTTTGTAGGTAATATTTCAGCAACTTTTGTATATTAATAACCAAATGCATCAAAACGAGTCATAAATTAAAACAGTACAACCTTCAATAATCATAATTATTATCAACCTTAAAATAATTGGATATCAAGATTAAACTAAGGGTCATCGGTGTTGACGATGGTCATAAAAACTGTCAGGATCATAAAAAGTCGTGAAAATTTTTCGCGCTCGCTCCGCTCGCGAATTGATAGGGCTCGCTATGCTCGCGCAAGCATTTCTTTTATCTACTTTGTAGGTAATATTTCAGCAACTTTTATTTTTATAGCCATACGCATCAAAACGAGTCAGAAATTGAAACAGTATAACCTTCAATAATCATAGTGATTATTAACCTTTAAATAAGTGGATATCAGTTACAGTTACAGGACTTAGTAGGTCATAAAATCTGTCAGGGTCATAAAAAGCCGTAAAAATTTTTCGCGCTCGCTGCGCTCGCGCATTGATAGCTCACGCTGCGCGAGCGCAAGCTTTTGTTTTGTCTTCTTTGTAGGTAATATTTGAGCAATTTTTGTATTTTTATAGCCACACTCATCAAAACGAGTCATAAATTGAAACAGTACAACCTTCAGTAATCATAATGATCATTAACCTATAAATCAGTAGATATCAAGTTAATCCTTAGGGTCATCGGTGTTAACTTAGTAGGTCATAAAAACTGTCAGGGTCTTAAAAAGTCATACAAAATTTTCGCGCTCGCTTCGCTCGCGCTGGCATTTGTTTTATTTACTTTGTAGGTAATATTTCAGCAACTTTTTATATTAATAGCCACATGCATCAAAACGGGTCATAAATTAAAACAGTACAAAGTTCAATAGTCGTAATGATTGTTAACCTTAAAATAAGTGGATATCAAGTTTAAACTTAGGGTCATCGGTATTGACTTAGTAGGTCATAAAAACTTTCAGGGTTATAAAAAGTCATAAAAAAATTTCGCCCTCGCTTCGTTTGCGCAGTAATAACGCTATATAGCGTATAATAGCGTGTTTTAACAGCCTCACATAAGACTGACTCAAATACTTAAACATCAAAACTTAGTAAACCTTGGTTAGGTTAGGTTAGGTTAGTTTAATTATTACCAAGTAATAATTAATGACTTTTACAATAGACGATATCGAGTTCGACCTATAAGTCATCTATAGTGACCTGATTGTTAGGTCATAAAACTGTTAGGGTGATAAAAAGTCATGAAAATGTTCGCTCGCGCAATGATAGCGCTTGCTACGCTCGCGCGGCTATTCACCTTATTTTCTTTGTAAAAAATTTTTCAGGATTTTTTGTGTGGAGTCAAACATTTAAACAGAGCAACTTCGTATACCTAACCAAAATGATTAATGACTTTAACAATAGAGGATATTGAGTTCGACTTTGGGGTCATCTATGGTGACTTGGCCTAAGAGATCATCAAATAACGCGGGCGAAGCCGCGGGTAACAGCTAGTATTTTATATTCGATGCAACAAACTGATGCAAAATTTTGTAGGCATGTCCTAACGTGCGAAGCCGGGGCGGGGTGCTAGTATTATATAAATGTGATAGTGTTGAATTTTAGGTACACAATATATCACAGTACAATTAAGTTGATCCATCCAGTGAATAATGTGTGTATAAAATTGATGATTGTGAAAAATACATGTTGTCAGTGTCAACTACACATACAAGTATTGTCACTTCACTGTGGCTGTGTTTCATCAATCCACACCTGCCACCTGATTCGATCGATTACCCGAGGTTTACAAATTGATGCAATCGATATCGTTGGGCTCCAAATGAGAGGGTACTACGAATTAGGACCATCGATCTGAATAGTTGAGAGGACGAGATCGATGGGATGCTTAAGAATTAGGATTATGGTTTGTTTACTGTTTGTACTATTGTATATAAGTAAAATTGTTTATTGGTTGCATTTTACAATGTTAGTACAGATAAATTTAAAGGAACTTACGTATGTCTCGAGCTATGGGTACCTTTGTGGATCTTTTTGCCTTTTTTTTTTGACCCAGGAAAATCCTTTATGGATACCAACTCGCCCGGGGGAGCGAGATGATTATGTGGTACTCGCTACCTAAAAGGCAGGATACCGCACTAAAACCTGGGGTGAGCCGTCATCCACCGTAGTGGGGCAAGATGGGATCGCGCTGGCATTCACCACCTTGCCCCGGTGGCAGACCCAAATGGTCCTCTGCCGCTGTGGAGGGATAACCTTGCTCACCAAGGTCACCCCTCAACTGTCACGTGGGGTAGTGCAAGCCGTTGAAGAGTCCCCCGACTCTCCAACAGTTACCCCACAATGACACAGGAGTGTGGCTCATCTTCTCGTCAAACTTAACACACCCGCTGTCTCTCTGATGACTGGTGTGTGAAGAGCAAATTCCCCTACTCACGGTTCCGCTGTTTGAATCGCATGCCATTGCCAGTGGCATGCGAGACTCCACTCTACGACCGTCACCGGCCCCACCACTTGGCCCATTGGGCCCACGACCCAGGTACACAATGTGCACCCCTCAATAACAGAGGAATGCGGCACGCGCTCTCCTCAGCAACGCCCCATATCCTCAGTCCCTCTAATGACAGGTGTGCGAAGGGCAGATACCCCTACTTGCACACCGTCTACCATCCGGCTCGCAGGACGAAAGCATGCAAGCAGCCCTCGACCCACCACCGAGCCCGCCCTGCCCCGTCTGTGCCCTCTGCTAAATATCGGAGGAGGATTCCGCGGAGGAGCCCCTCACATTGGAACATCGGTCGACAACTTAACCCAGTTGACTGGGAAAAGTTGTCGGCCGATACACCAGGGTACACCACGAGAAGGTGTTCCGACCCGCACCCCGATCTTTTTGCCCTGCACTAGGTCTATTGAGCCTGTATTGCTGGGTCAAAACGACTCCCTTCCGTTACACTTCGCGTGAATATGTAGACGATTTCGCTAGAAAACTATTTAATATATTTATTGTAATTTTTAATATTTAACAGTTATTTAATAGGCCCGGCCCGCCCGGTGGCGTAATCGAGAGAACGGTCGGCTTTGATGGCAGAGGTACCGAGTTCAAACCCCGCCGTGCACCAATGGATTTTTCTATCGAAAATTTTATGTGCGCTTTTCACAGTGGCTCTCCAGTGAAGGAAAAACATCGTTAAGAAACCAACAACCCCCGCATGGTGGTAGGACGCTATCTAATGTCCGCCTGGCCTGCTAACACCCTCAAGTTAGAAAATCTGTCGCCAAACATCTAATGTGTTCCGGCAGCTATCCATCAGAGCCAGTTCCCAGTCTAGGCCTAGCATGCTTACCATCTTCGACCGCATCATCACTTAACAACAGGTGAGATAGTGGTCAAACGCTAGGATATAATATATTTAAAAAAACTGGTGTTATTATAGTGTAGACATAGATGCAACAACCAAATACACCAAATAGTATAAAAAACAAAATATTAATCTTCAAAATATCGATAGACTCCAATGGCTCAATTCTCAAAAGAGCTTTGTCACCAAAGTAACAAAGTAAACATTATTAAAAACTAGATTTTTACTAATGTTTAATTTTCATTTGCGACTGCAATATAATATTTTATTAACATACATAGATTTGACAATATATTGTGTCAAGACAAATTATCCGAGTTGAAATCAAAGCAATTCTCTGTTCTACGATGAGCGGTGTGTAATGTAATGGAAAATGAAATTGCTCACAGATATGACGTAAGCTTTGAAGCTCTCTCGGTTGGGTTGCGTTCTGATTCTGTGCAAATAAATAGATGGTTAGTATGTAGATTAATTGATTTTACTTCTCTATGCTTTGTCTAGCTTTTCCTTACAGCCAGATTATTTATTCAATCAAAGTTGCTTATAGGCTAGTATTTGACTATATATCTCGCCAGGTGGTAAGCGATGATGTGGTCGAAGATGGTGAACACGCTAGTCCTAGAATACTTTAATTCTCAAGGGCTGCGTACTGCAGGAACACCGTAAGGTTATGGAGGCAGATTTTTTCCGTCATGGTGGTAAGCTATTTTTTGGATGCTCCTGCCATTTTATAACATATTTTACGGTGGTACAGAACCCTTCGTATGCGAGTCTCACTCCCACTTATCAGGATTTGTACAATTATAGCGTTCCACTGCTAGCGAAACATGGTAATTAACATTGCAATTAATTAGGTTTAGAAATGTTATAGTTTGCAGAGTAAATAAAGGTAAGTAATATGAGCACTAAACATTCAACAGTAAGTGTAATAGTCTGTCGTCCATTACTATGTAGCCTTTCTACAGAATAGCAACGTGCAGCGTATTCTTGGAAGTGATTATTTTAACAGGCGTTTATTTTATTCTAGTCCATTTTACAAAAGATTTGAGAAGAATGTGTGTGGAATTGTAAAGAACTAACATATATAGGAATACCTATGTTTGTTCATTATTCTTTACAGCTCTATTACTCTTCCCAAGAATAGTTACGTAGGTAGGTAGGTACATAATATATACTCGTATTCTTAAAGACTTATCTTTAAAGACCGAAGTTCCAAGACATTTGACAGACACATTGACAGACTCCAAGACAAATAGCGGTGCTCCGTTTTTGTTTTTTCAGATTTTTTTTGTGTTTTTGATTGGTTTTGCAATCTTAATTACAGAGCCATTTTAACTCAATATACGTTTATGAATAGTCGTAGTCGTACTTTATCTTAGTCTACAATACATATAGAAACGTATGATATGATATTAAATCATCCTTAACCTAAGATTAAATATCTTGTTGCTAGGGTAAACATTCCATTTCCCAGGCCGTGTCGAACGTGGAGAATGTTGCTATCGGCAACGGTTTGTACGTAATGGTATAATTTACCCTATCAGCCGAGGCGAGGGCAATTTCCTGGTGAATCTTGAAAATATTTTATTTAGTTATATCGTGTTTATCATTTCGAATTCTGATCACGAAATACCACTTTTCTGAATGTATAAGGTAACGGTTAACGGTAACATATTATCATGATTTTCGTTTATACTTAATGCAGAAGTTTGTTTTTAATTTTTTTCAATCGACTGTATTTTTTATATGTTTGTTACTTCTGAACTCTGTAATTTATTAACCGGTTTGGAAAATTTCTTTTTTTGTTTGAGAGAGTATTATCCCTTTTGTTTGGTCTCTTTTTAATTTCATTGAGACCTGATGAGTATCTCCAGCCTAAAGTTGGTTCTGAAAATGACTAGCACGTTATTTGTTTTTTTTTTATTAGCCGCGCTGTTCCGAGTCTGAAGTCTCCTCCTTTTTAGAAATCGGTTGAACATAAATAAAATAATTTGCTTCATAAATTTAGTACATATGTACAAAAAATCAATAATACACTTATTTTTTAGAAAGTTTAAGCCGCAGTGTTTGAAGAAAAACTGTATCAAAGGAGCCTACGAAATTGCTATTATAAAATTCTTGTTCAAAGAAACCTTTGAATGATAATTCTTGGAAGGAAGCCGAGTGATTACAGCTCGTTCCTGTTTGTCAGACAACTCTGAAAATTCACAAAATTGAACTTTGAATTACAATAGAAACAAAACAAGGCTCAGGAAATTAATATTTATAGAGTTTATTTACTCAATTATGGTAAGTGTTTGAATTAAACTGATGTTCTTTGGGTTTTTGGAAATCATAGAGTCTATTTAACTTTATAAATATAGGCACATATGCTTATGAAAACATAAGACACAAACCAAGAACACTCTCGATGAAGTCATATTTACAATTAAAACAATGTTTCGTACATTCGGGGAATACGATACCAAAGACAGACACACATTCCTACATTATAAACACGTTAAACTTACATCACCTCTCTTTTTGCATTGAGAGATTTGGAAGCATAATTATTATGCATACATACAAGTTTCATTCGAAACGCAGTTGATAGCAGATGAAAAACTTAAAAATATATATACAGTGTGGAAATTAAACTCGGGCCCTGGAGGGAAACTACTTTAAATCCTTAAGCTAGCTCATTTTACTTAAAGGAGACATTCCTTTATATTTGAAAAGAAACAAATCTGCATGAAAAGATTTTTTTAAACTCGCTTGATTCGCCCGGGACTCGAACCAACTAAAATTTAAAAAAATAAACACTCTTTATTTTATTATACTAATCGGTAGTATTAATATTCAGGATAAAGTTTCTCTAAAATATGTTTGGTTACTGTTCACTTTTAACAAGTAAAAGACACGTAACAGTTCTGTTATCTCTCCAACACTCAAAGACTTCGTATGAAGTACACGCTTGCTAATTTATCGTTAAGTACCTTGTTGAAATCTTCGATAAGAAAATTGTTCAATGGTGGTAATACCTCTATGCACATTTCCTTCTTACATGATCCGAGGCGTTCAGTGGAGAAGTTTAAAAATGGAACGTTTGACTTTGTTTGCAATGCGGGACAATAATTTTAAAATTCGAACGATTTTATTTAAGTAGTGTTGCTTTCCTTACATAATTAAATTATCTCATAATGGCGTATCAAGAACAATTCGAGTAATTAGAAGCTTACTTTGTTTGCAACAAGAGCTACGATTTAGCTCTGCAGTGGTATCGCGAGAAGTATCCAGACAGAGAACTACCATCTAGAAAAAAATTGTCTCGAATTGTGAATAATTTACTGACCGTTGGAAGTTTTAAAAAGAAGACTGGACGCCCACAGCAACAAAATTTGGACTATAGCGATGTTGAGTTAAACATTTTGACATACTTCGAGTGTTACCCGAAGGCTTCAAGCAGGGAAGCTGCTCAAGAGATAGGCATCAACCATACTAGTATACTTAAAGTTCTGAAAAAATACAAATACAAATGTTATCGTGATGGGCGATTGGTGCAGAAACTACATCCCGGAGATAGTGACAGGAGATTACAGTTTTGTGAAAATATTCAAACAGAAATAGCCCGCAACCCAAATTTCTTGGACTGTATTGTATGGTCTGACGAAACAAATTTTAGTAATAATGGAATGTATAACAGACATAACAATCATTATTGGTCTCGTCAAAATCCATTCCGTGTCCGTGAAACGAACAATCAGGTCAGATTTTCGTTTAATGTTTGGTGTGGAATCAAAAGTAACATGGTTGTTTTGATGCACATTTACGAAGGACATCTGAATGCAGCAAAATACATATGCACGAAATATTGGAGCTTTTACAAAATCAATTAAACCTTCTGCCAGAAGAGGAGCGAAATAATATCATTTTTCAACAAGATGGTGCACCTGCCCACAACAGCAGAATTGCCAGGGCATACCTTAATGAAAATTTCAATGCCTGGATAGGTACAAACGGGACGATTAGATGGCCTGCAAGAAGTCCAGACCTGACGCCCATGGACTTCTTTTTATGGGGTCATGTAAAAAAATGTTGTTTATGAAACTTGCTATGAAACCGTTCAAGAGCTAAGGATTGCGATAGAAAATGTTATTAGGGGCATACACCACAACACTTTGCTGAAGGCTACAAGAAATGAATTTCAACGGCGACTAATGTTGTGTAGCCGGAACGACGGGGCTCATTTCGAACAATTTATCAGTTAAATAATTTAAGTGTTACAAAATTGATAGTAAAATAAAGTTGATGTTAGATTTAACGATTATTTTTATTTTTAAGACCTAATGTTTGTTAGAGAAACTTTATCCTGAATATTAATACTACCGATTAGTATATTAAAATAAAGAGTGTTTATTTTTTTTAATTTTAGTTGGTTTGAGTCCCGGGCGAAGCAAGCGAGTTTTAAAAAATCTTTTAATGCAGATTTGTTTTTTTTCAAAAATAAAGAAATGTCTCCTTTAAGTAAAATGAGCTAGCTTAAGGATTTAAAGTAGTTTCCCTCCAGGGCCTGAGTTTAATTTCCACACTGTATATATGTAGGCTTAAACATGGGAGACGATGAAGGCTCAGAATATAGTTCTAATTGAAACACAGATAAACTCCACCACATAAAACTGACATAAATTGCTAATTTAAGCAATTGCTGTTTGGTAATTTAAGCAAATATTGCAAAATAGGCGGTCTGATAGCTAATAGCGATTTCTGCCAGAAAAAAGCTGATTACTGTTATTGATTAGTTACGGAAAAAGGAATAAACCTTGAACGTGAATATTATCAGGACAACTGTTTAATATTAGTCTAAACTAGTCGTACTACTACGTACGTCATATCATAACTCATAACATAAAGCAAGTAATGTAGGTACATAAAGTTATAATTCCAAGTTATTATATACAAACATATAACTAACAAAAATAAAATTGAAAGACCGATCGAGCTAGAGTAATATGTGAGACAGTACTACAGTTTCTATTGTTAGTTTCTAATCCAGTCAAAATAGACTAAATTATGATTCCAGTTTGCATTAATTCCCAACAAGCTGGATTATTGTGCAGGCCTTGGATGCGTCATTACAAATGACATGTCAAAAGACCCATCGATCCCGCTTGTGCGTTGTTTTTTATTTACACAAATTTGCGTTTTTCGTGATTTTCAGAAAAACGGTTATCTTTTATCATAAAAGTATCATAGACAAAATTGTAGACCATAAAATTATCTATAAAAATTGTACCAATACTTTTTTCCTACGAGCCACCGTTTCTGAGATATAAGGGGGAGGCATCCCATACCTACATGGGACTAAAACAAAAAAAAATTGTTCAAACCTATACGTGTGGGGTGTCTATGGATAGGTCTTTAAAAATGACATTGAGGTTCCTAAAATTATTTTTTCTCAGTCAATCGTTTAAAAGATAGGCGCGTCTAAAGTGGTATAATGTGTGTCCCCCTCCGCCCTTTAACTTTTAAAGTAAGGGAATGAAAAATCTAGAAAAAATATATTCTGTAGATCTCAATAAAAACTTTCAACGAAAATTGGTTTGAACGAGATACAGTCAGCAGTTTTTGAGATATAGCGACCGCAAATATAACTTGGTTTTTCATACAAACACTATGAAAACCAAAGTTATTTTTGCAGTTGCGAAAATCATACATCATACATCATATATAGGTGGCGTACTCATGCATATTATGACGATAACAACTTTTATAACTTTTTGAATCGTTATATCTCAGAAACGGTGGCTCGTAGAAAAAAAAGTATTGATAAATTTTTATAGATAATCTTAATCCTAACTTCCTAACTAATATTATAAATGCGAAAGTAACTCTGTCTGTCTGTCTGTGTCACTTTCACGCCAAAACCACTCAACCGATTTAAATGAAATTTGGTACACAGATAGTCTAGAGCCTGAGAAAAGACATAGGCTACTTTTTATTGCAAAAAGAGGGTTGTAAGGGGTTAAAAGGGGGATGAAAAGTTGTATGGAAGTATCGTCATCTGAAACTTATTGTTTAGGCTGTTGATTCGATATAAATTAATATGTCATTCAAAGTTTGTGAGTGGAAAGGGGGAGGGAGAAGGGAGGGGAGGGGGAGGGGGAGAGTGTGGGGAGAGGGAAGTGATGGAAGGGAAGTGGGGGGAAGAGAGGGGGAGGGGAAGCGGGGGAAGAGGGGGGAAGAGGGGGTAGGGGGAGCGGGGGGAAGAGATAGGGCAGGGGGGAAGGCGAGGGGGGGAAGGGGAGGAGAAGAGGGAAAAGGGGTGGAGGGAAGAGAGAGGGAGAGGGGTGAGGGAGAGGGGGGGATTTGCACGACGTGGTATGGTGCGGTGTAGGTGGGATACGCATGTGTCTTATTTGTAAAATAATAAGCCTAAATATTTAAAAATGCTACTCAAAGACTCTATTCCACGCGGACAAAGTCGCGGGTACAGCTAGTTTTATATAATTTTATGATCTACAATTTTATCAAAGGCACTTTTATGATAAAACTTACCGTTTTTCTGAAAATCGCGAAAAACGCAAATTTGTGACCTTTGACCTCGAATAAAAAACAACGCACAAGCGGGATCTATGAGGACTTTTGACATATCATTTGTAATGATGTATTCAAGGCCTGCACAAAAATCCAGCTTGTTGGGAATTAATGCAAACTGTAATGTCTATTTTGACTGGACTATTCTTCTGCTTCGGCGTTTGTACTTTTCATCTATTATTAAATAGAATAGAATAGTATAAAATAGAAATACTCTTTATTGAATACCAAATAATTGAATTATATCATTCGTATTTACGCTGCAAGGAACCTCAGTCAGTGCAGAGCACAAATGTATAGGTACTACTGTATGTATGTAAGGTCGCGCGATGATAATCCACAATAGATAGTGAATGATTACCACAAAGCCAATAATATCTTGGGTTAGTATCTAATAGATCTATTAGCGATTCCGTATACAAATGTTCCAAATCGCAAATGTAAACAAATCTTCGTGTATATGGTCCTTAAGGAAAACTCAATATGAAAGCAGCAGAATGAAGGGGATAAGAGCAGACACCTCGACCTCTTCCTAGTTGATTTAAAGCGATTTACTTCTGGAACTTAGACCGTCAACCAGTTGATGATGTTTTGGTTTGGTTATATCAGTTGTGAAAAGTTCGAGTATTTGAAAGGTCAATGTAGTTTATTGACCACTTTAAAGGCAGATTTAGATGTCACCCTGGAACAATTCATAGAAACAGCTTAATCTAGTGGAAAAGACATTCCAGCATCGTTTTATGTGGACCATAATTTATTTTATGAGACATCATCGCTGCAATAAGGCTGTTTATGACGTCACTAACCATTCGTAGCTTTGGGGCTCCCGGGACGAACTAAATTATGTCGTGACGTTTATCTACTTAATAAAGATATTATTTATTGGACAGGAAGAACCAAGGCTGAGAATGAAGATTTCTTACATTGGTTTAACTGCTGGAACAAGAAATCCCTTGTTAATTTTGAACTATTTATTAGTGTCGGCAATACAACACAGAGGGCAAGAGGTGTCAAAACTTCGTACGGCGGGACTTCTTAGGAAGACGTTAGACTACCTTTTATTTTTATTTATTCCATTTTTTAAGTCTTGTAAAAACAATAATTTTTACTTCTGACGAGTTTTACTTGTGCTTTTTTATATTTAATTGTTGTATTCAATGAATTTAGCTGGCTTAATGCTATTCACTGTTGAATAGCGATTGTTGTATAGATACCTTATTTTATGACATTTTTTGATAATTGGTAGCGTTTTATATACATATTATTTATTGACATTTTATTAATCCTATTTAACATCTAGAATCCTAGATAATATTGACATTATTATTTCAATTTAATTTTACCTATGACAATTTCTGAGGCTTATTTATAATTTGTTGTAATTTTCAATTCTTAAATCCATTAACAATATGAGTACCTTATCTACGCCATTGCCATTACCTTGCCCTTACTGCCCTGAGTCTACTCGTACGTTTAGTGGGCATGGACTTAAAGTTCACATAGGTTGCAAACACAAAGACGCGCCTTGTTCGAGAGTTTCCTCTGAGGCCACTCCTATCGTCCCAGTTACCGCAGTTACCCCGCAAGTCCCCCAGGTGGTTTCGCCGCTGGCGTCACAACGGGTTTCACTGGATATGCTTGCTACCCTACGAGAGAATACACCGGTACTGCGTCACATTCCAAAAGGGGCGCGAAATCAGGCGGCAGGTAAACTTTGTGCAATAATCGACAAGTGCATCGATTGCAATGGGGCTGAGGACTGGTTGTTGCTTCTCTCATTCGCTTATACTGCATTAAGAGTTCCTTCAAAAACTCTACCGGGAAATATGACGACCAAAGTAAAGGCAAACGTGGAACGTTCTGAGTATTGTCAGTTTGAGGATGAGCTTGGAGACGTGAAAGTGTTACTCCAGTTCGCGTACGGTTCAAAAAACCATACAATCGAAAGTGTTCGAGGGTGACCTAAGAGGAGCCGTCCGTCTTTTGGTGTCTAACGATACGTTTGCTCAGCAGAACCCAGCCACTCTTGATGAACTGAAGCTCAAACATCCAGAACCATCGCGTCCTTTAAACTCCCCATCGGCGCCGGATGCTTCATGTCCTATAGTTTCGGTTGCAGTAGAGGACGTTGCTATGGCGTTAAGCTCTTTTTATAGCGGATCTGCAGCAGGTTTAGATGGCATTCGTCCAAATCATTTAAAAGAGCTGACTGGGTCCTCCGGTGAAAACGGACCACGTCTGATGGTATGCCTAACCAGACTCGTTAACTTTTTATTAAGCGGCCAACTCAATCCAGAGATTTGCCCGTATATATACGGGGCAGCTCTTTGTGCCTTAACGAAAAAGGATGGCGGGTTGAGGCCCATAGCTGTTGGAAGTGTCTTCCGAAGATTAACTGCGAAGCTGGCTTGCCGTGCCGTGAAAAAAGAGATGTCTGAATACTTGCAACCGAACCAACTGGGATTTGGTACTCGATTGGGATGTGAAGCAGCCATTCATGCCACTCGAGCATTCGTGATGAACGCGGACAACTCCGATTGCATCGTGTTAAAGCTAGATATCCGCAACGCGTTTAACACTCTGGAAAGAGACGTCCTTTTGAACGAAGTCAAAAATCAAATTCCTACTCTCTACCCCTTTTTACATCAAATCTACCAATCCCCATCGAATCTTTTTTACAAAAACCACCTTATTCTTTCACAAGTTGGAGCTCAGCAGGGTGATCCTCTTGGGCCTCTCGTTTTTAGTTTAGCTATTCATAAAATTATTTTAGAGTTGAAGTCATCTTTAAACTTGTGGTATCTGGACGATGGGACTATTGGTGGCAAACATGATGTGGTCGAACAAGATCTGCGGACTCTTTTGCCACGCTTTAGGGAGCTAGGATTGGAGGTGAATCCAACAAAATGCGAATTTTTTCCCTGCAGTGCCGGAGCTCGTACACATCTTACAAGTTTGAGTGCGCTTTTACCTGGTCTAAGGGAACTTACCCCCAGCACTTTCGGCTTGTTGGGTTCACCTATATTCCTTGATGGTGTTCCTGAGGCTATACTTTTACGCAAAGAACTTCTACTCTCAGCTCAGGAACGTCTTCAATCACTACCTTCTCACGTGGCACTTGTGTTATTGCGTATATGTTTCGCGCTACCGAAAGTGACCTACTTGCTGCGTACTTCACCTGCCTGGCTTTGTCCGGAAGAGGTTTCAGCTTTCGATGAATCTCTGAAACTTGCTGTTGAGTCTATCCTGAACATTTCTCTAGATGACTCGCAGTGGAAGCAGGCGGCTTTGCCAATACGCTACGGGGGCCTTGGTGTGCGGAGCGCTCGGGACGTTTGCTTGCCGGCATTTCTTGCCTCGGCACATGGGGTTGCGGACCTTGTCACTTTAATTCTTCCTTCCAATGGTGACAGGGCATGTATCAGCCTGGTCGGCTCTCAACTCGAGCGAACCAATCCCATTGGCCTCCTGTGCTCAGCGAGCATGGGATGATATTGAAGCAAAAAAGAACCTCGAACAGATCTTGCAAAGTGCCACAGGGGCAGAATTGGCTAAGACTAAGAGCTGTGTCGCAGTCAGAATCTGGTGCATGGTTGCACGCCCTTCCGTCGCCTTACCTGGGCACTCTTTTAGATGATGACTCTCTGCGTGTGGCGGTGGCTCTCCACCTGGGCTGTAAAGTGCGTGAACCTCACAAATGCATTTGCGGTTCCATGGTGGAGGCCGATGGCCATCACGCACTGAGTTGTCGTCGTTGCACGGGTAGGTTTCCGCGTCACCATGCACTCAACGACATAATTCGAAGAGCATTTATCTCGGCCAATGTTCCCTGTGTGCTGGAGCCGCCGGGTCTCAGTAGGACCGACGGTAAGCGACCAGACGGTTTGACTCTTGTACCCTGGAGGAACGGCAAGTGCCTTGTCTGGGACGCTACTTGTGTCAGCACTGTCGCGTCCAGTCACGTGAGCCGCACTTCCCATTTAGCTGCAGCGGCGGCGGACGAAGCCACTAGGAACAAGCGGGCTAAATACGCGACAATGGAGTCACAATATTATTTTGTGCCCATAGCCGTGGAGACAATGGGCAGTTGGGGCGTTGACGCTAAATCATTACTTAAAAGTTTAGGGCGTAAGATTTTTGAAGTGACTGGAGAAGCCCGTGCCGGCTCGTTTCTGGTGCAAAGAATGGCCATCGCTATTCAGCGTGGCAACGCTGCGAGCGTTATGGGCACCTTTTCACCGGGAACGTTGCGGGGCGGGATTCTTAACTAAATATGTTTAACGAGCTAATTGAATTGTGATTTTATATTAAAATTATATTTTGACTTTGTTAATTAAGAATTAGATAATTATTTAATAAGAGGTACCATTTACAATAACAATAAGTAGGATTTACCTTTTCAACTAAATAAAATAATCCAGCAAGAAATTTAATAAGCAACAAGTATTTTTGTTGCATGCTGTGGACGTCCCCCCAACTGCATCAAACCGGACCAAGATACCGGACTTCTCACAAAATAAACAAAATGTCATGCCATTTCCGTCTGCGACCTTGACTGTAAGCCTCGTTCCTCGATTGGACCAGTCTGTAGGCTGTTCTTGCTCAGGCCACGGGCAAGCCGGCCTTGCCTCTATGACGTAACATGATACTTATGACAGAAGCGTTCGCGCCACACTGCCTGACACTACGTGTGTGCCTGCGCATCCCACGACATTCCAAATTTATAAAAATATTGTAGTTGAAAAGAAAAAGTAAAGTTTAAACTTCGAACGAGGTTTGATTGTTTTTTTAACAACGGCCAGTGTTTTGTTGTGATTGTGACAAATAAATATCGATATGTGAAAAGCTGTGAACCGTTTGCATTGGATTGGAATTTATTCTCGTAAAACAGAGGATTTTTCAGAAGTAATAAAGGTAAAGACTATTTCTATTTACCCTCATGTCACCAAGGCAGTTTTCTATGTTTTTTTTTTGTTAAATCTTCGACCTTGCCGTTCCAAAATACATGTTACTGGAGGTTGTATTTTTGGGTACATCTGTCGTTTATTTACTTGAAATATTAATTATAAAAATAAAATAATGACGGTAATATCTAGTGACTTCATTATTTTATGCACTTGAAAACTAAGTACCTACCTACCTAAGGTTCTTATAGCGGCTTAACTTGGTTGTTGAATCACTCACTACCGTGAGATTTTTTGTGGATGCACTTGGGCATGCATCTACAAGAATATACACGGTTAATACAATAATTTTGAGCTGATTCTGATAGTGTTTTATGAAAAAGAAGTGTGACGTTTCTTTAAAGTGATATTCTTGTCTCACCTCTAAAATTAACTACAGACAACAGGAGTTGTAATGCTGTCAAATTTTGTTCAGTTGTGCTAAAATAAAAACATGGGAAAGAATGGGCGCCATTTCCAAATAATCAGCTCAAATAAGAGCGCTACAGTTGAACTGCACAATGATGTAATAGTATTAGTAAATAAAAATACAGACTAATTGATTACCTCCTCCTATTTAGAAGTTGTTAAAAACAGTATTAGAAAAGAATTAGGTACATAATAATATTACTAGGTGTAGAATTAATACGAGCGTTTAGTACAGGTACATTAATTCACACTACCTGCGCTTTCAAATAACTAAAAACCTCAAATAAAAAACTCGATCTTATCTCATTTGATACAAGATTATTTTTAGTATAGCATAAAATGAAGAGGTTCGTCGGATAGACGCAATTAAATGAGCCATTAAGTAGAATTCAAGATCCTGTTTTACACTTGATATTCTTGTAAAACTAGTTCATTGACCTCCGGTATTTTATATTCTATGGCTTCTATTAAAATTGTATCTTCGGTAGATATTTCTGCAGTAGATCACAAGTTTATGCTAAACAGACAGGCACTTAACTACTATCTCACCTGTCGAGTAAAGATTGGATCTAAGATAGAATTGTGACAGGACTTAGATATGAATGTAGCAATGGAAGAAGGTAGTAAAACGTGGCACTGCACAACTAACATTGGTCCAATCCACTTAGCGCAAGTTTCATAATCCATTTCGGCGCCATCATGCCACCCACAGAACAGGAGAAGGAGTTCTGAATGTGCTGGTGAGGTGAGTGTGTTGCCTGAGATTTTTAGTAGTAAATGTTACGATGGAGTGTGAAAGTGTTACGATTGACTTCATTTTGGTAACGCTGAAATACCTACAGCAATCGCTCATACTCGTCTTCAAATTGGAGGATTCAAGGATTATAGGGAGGAACGCCTGGATACCCACACACGAACCCATAAGAGGGAACGTAAAACCCGAGATGATGATATCTTCAAATTGGTTGAACATCATTTTCTAACACCCCGCAAAGCGATTGGTGACGGTCTTTGTTGGGTTAGAACTTTTAATATTTCAAAAACGACGTGTTTGTTACTCTTACCATGCCCTATAATCCTTGGCAATTTTAAAATTATTTTTACAGGTAAATCAAATACAGAAGAAAGAACTTCAAAGTAAATGCGAGTAAACCGGACTCTCTTGACCGCGTTAAGTACGCTTATCGTCCAATTATAGCAAGGGCTTGGGTCAAGTTTATTTCTGACAATCATTCCGCTTTTTAATTAAACAAAGCCGCAGGCAATAGCCAGTTAGCTATAGAATGAGCTCGACCATTTCAACGACCCCAAAATTGAATAGGTGGTATACAGTTGTTCCATAGACGAAGATAGAACGGTGGCTATAAATTGGCCGAGGCCAATGGTGCCCAAACTTTTTCCTTCTCGTCCTTGAAATTCCTACTCGAAGAATCATATCACATTCAAGTTAGAATATATCAAATCAAATAGAATAATTCTTTTAAAAATAATTCATATTAATTAATATATTCAATCATTCATACTAAAGGTACTTTTTGTCATGGTTCCCTAAAATTAAACATAATAGGCGTGACGAAAGATTTTTAAATCCTCTTTCGTCATGTGGAAACACATTTACTATTCACGAAAAAACCTTTATTTCGGTAATTAACTTAGGTTTAAAGAAGTTTAAAGCAATATTTCTAATATTTTTTCAATGATGCGCAAAAACAGCTCACATGTGTCATGGCGTCGGCTGTCACGTCACGCATAGGTTAATGACATACTTAATATTATAATACGTAAGTATTATATAATCTGTGACAATGAATACACATGGGTTTTCCAAAATTTAAAAAGATTTTCAAAAAACCTCATAGGAGGACCTAGGCGTGACGTCATGCGCTGTGATTGGTATTTCAATCAAAATGGCCGATTGCAGTATTTTAATGTTTTATTTTATTGAAAATGTTAATAATCTCGATTTTTTATATAAAACTAAACTAGTGTTTTAATATGTATTTTCCTCTAAAATCATCAAATCTTCGATTTTTTGATACTGTCGTCATGCCTATTAAAATAACTCGTTTCAACTTAAAAACGTGCAACTTAAGAATGTTCGTGGTGACATGTCATCTGTCCGTAGCATGTCATCGAAGTTGAGAACCTCAGATCAAGACAAGCTAACATAATCAAACTAATTGGAGTAGACAGATACGCTTCATTAAGGAGACCGAGCTCATCTGAACTATAACATATCAGTTTATCTCACATGTTTTATTTACTTAGGTACTTAATTCTAACTACATAAAACAATATAGCTACAGCTAAGCTATTTCACGAAAGTAAAATGTGTTCCTAATATGTTTTATAAGTATAATTTGAGTAAATGAATGGATTTGATGCATATAGTTAATGCATATCATGCGAATAGCTGTGCAGAACACTTGGATGAAACGAAAAGTACGAACATATTACTTTACATTACTGGGTAGGTACACACCTTCATTAATTATAAATTTAACTTAGTTGATCTTTATGCAGGAGGCTCTAGTCCACTTCTTTGTGTCTTTTTTCTTACTAAATAACTTTGAAACTTGAAAGTAAAAGTGATCGAAATTGTCGTGAATAAGGAGAAACAATATTTAACTTATATCACAGAATAATTACTAGTACAAGTATATGTGTGGTTTTTCCTTAAAGATGTATTCTCTAGGGATAAGCTAGGGATAACTATAGTATTTTTCACAATATTATCAGTGTGTTTAGTTACATACTGCAGATATTAATGACTATCCGGTGTATTCCATAGTAAGGCATTATATAATATATCAAAACAAAAGAAATTTGGTTACCTAACATCAATCCTAACTATCTAATACTATAAGAATCTTTGTCCTGACATACTGACTGACTGACAGACAATGCACAGCCTAAATCACTAGTCGTAGAGACTTGAAATTGAATGGGTATATTTGTCTTAGTACGTAATGGTGTACTAAGAAAGGATTTTCCAAAATTCACCCCTTTAGGGGATGAAATGAGGGTTCAAAGTTTGTATGGAGAAACAAGATTAGATAGTATTTTCTATTCGAAACTTCACACAAGTGCTTCAGTGAAAAAATAAGTAAATACGTGTTTCAGGCTTTTTTGAATCTCCACCCCTAAGAGGGTAAAATGGGAATAACAAAGTCTGAAATTCAATATTGTTTCGGATTGCGCTGAAATTTAGAACGCAGATAGTTATTATGACGTAGGTATCCGCTCAGAAAGGATTTTCAAAATATTCCGGATATCCCGGATACGGAACGGGAACGGGTAGTGTGTATGGCAAAACAAGGTGAGATAGTCTGTTTTATTCGAAACTTTACACATAAGTACTTCTGTAAATAAATAAGTAAGTACGTGTTTTAGGATTTTTCGAAATGGGGTAGGTAACAAAGTATAAACATTTGGGTTTTACGGGTTTTATAAATATGAATCCCGATTTGCCTTAGTCACGCTATAACATGAAAACGGGTGATCCGATTTGGCTAATTCATATTTGTTGTCTTTAATGATAAAATCGTTTTTACAAAAGAAAAGTTTTAAGTAAATAAAATAAGTTTTTAACGCGGGCGAAACCGCGGGGCACTTCTAGTAATATTATAAATGCGAAAGTAACTATGTCTGTCGTGATTTCACGCCAAAAGTACTGAACCGATTTAAATGAAATTTGGTGCACAGATAGTCTAGAGCCTACGAAAGGACACAGGCTACTTTTTAATGTGAAAAAAGGGTTGTAAGTTGAAAGGGGGGATGAAAAATTGTATGGAAGTATCGTCATTCTTAGAGCTAGAACCTTGAAATTTATTTTTTAGGATGTTGATTCGATATAAATAAATATAACGTGTTAAGTATTCTGTGATATAACATTAAAAGTTTGGTAAAGTTTCACCCTCAAGGGTGTAAAATAACATAGGGAATAGGGGATGAAAGTTTGTGGTTTAAGTGAATGTTTCATAAGTTTGTGACAAGAAACAAAATATTAGAGCTATCCTGATGTAACATTTACGAAGTCATTACAAAATTGATACACTGAAGTTAAAAGTTTAAAAAAATGCTACTCAAAGTACTATTCCAGGCGGACAAAGTCGCGGGGCACAGCTCGTAAGTTTATAATGTAATCGTGAACCAATAATAAACACAAAACATACAAGTGGATACGTATGTGCACATGTACATATAATGTGCATACAGGGTGGATGGAGACGCAAAGGAAACGTAGACACACAAAAATAGTTTTTCAGCTAATTAGACAATTATGACACGATACAGAAAAATATCTCGTTTTCTGTGGTTACGAATTATTATATCTGTGGTTACGATTTATTCTATAAAGTAGGTAAGTAATTAATTCACATTGTTTTAGTGAGACTTGAGTTGAATTTTTTTTAAATATTTGAATCGCAAATAATTTTATTTTTCTAAAGTTGTTAAGAAAGTAATTTCAGTGAAATATGTCTTTAATATAAATAATGTACGTTTCTTTTATATCATTTTAGTTTTTTCCCCCCTGTATACGAGTAGATACAAATATTTGGTTTGTTTTATTATCATTGCATTAATACCGAAGCTATAAAATGTAATTTTGTTTAATGGCCGTACAACCAATAAAATTGGCGTATTTTGTACAGATTGTGTAATTACAAACTCTCACGGTCACTCTGCATGAAAGTTCAGTTAACCGCGAAAAAAGCGTAGACAGTTTTTGAGGTGGTAACAAAGATTTTATACGTCAAGATATCGAAACAGTATTGACGAAGATTTTTATCCTAAACAGACGAACACTCGACCACTAAAGCAAATTACAAGAAATTTCTGATAGAAAAATTCTCGCGCGCGCCGTAAGGCACTACCGTGCATACTTTTTGTACTAGGTCCCGCACACCGCGAGAAATTTCTCGTGACGAAATGCTACATGACGAGTGCTTTCCGGCTCGCATGAGAATGTTTCTATCAGAAATTTCTTATGATATGCACGTGGCCTTATAATCAGCTGAAATCTGGATTTGGAAGACGGCGGCAGTGAGACGCCTTGTGTCCTTTCATAGATTTAGGTAGCGTAGTGTAATCCGAGGTCTGCGTTCATTTCACCGAGAGCAACTATCCCAACCCCTTACTGTCTACTACTTAGTATGCTTTTTCTGAAAGTGAATTGCATCATCTCCCCCATCGGGCGTTATAAGACTTAAATAAGACTGTTTAGATCTTGTTGTAGCCCCTCAGTAAGCAATCGTGGCAGAGATTAGAGCGACTATTTTTTGCTCAGGCTTTAGATGAGATTTTGTCCCTGAATCGTCCGGTTTTGTCCTCTAGAAACTATGTTCGGTCAAATAGGACTCTTATGATTAAACAAATTACTATCTAGATTTACTTTTGATACAAAATCAACTTCTAAGCTGACTTGCTGACTAGTTATACCTATCGATTTTTCATTTTAAAAATTAAACTTCATACAGTACGAAATATTCGATGTTGATTTTAAATTATAAAGCTCATGCCGGATGCTGGATAGGATTTTATTAGTCAATGGTATTAATAGTAGATTAGTAGCCAAGGGCTGTAAGGCATCAATTGCAGCCCGAGATATTTAGGTACAATTGATGCTTACACCCGAGCTAACTACTCTGCTTTACATCTCGATTGTGAGGTAAGTAGAAAAAAACCGGCATTACAAGAATAAAACATTTTATTAGTTAATATTTATAGTGAAATGAGAACAATTTTCAAATTTTAGGGAGAGTTGTTTTTTTTTTAACATTGAATAAATGCCCCACAAACTAGATGGCTGCAGCTGTTTTGATAGCTCACTTAAGTATGTTAAGAATACAGTCTCAGATAAAGACTTTACTCGTTTTTCTTTTCGCCACTTCATGAACTCGTCGTAAGTTTTCAAATATGTCTCTTTAGAACTTTCAGACAAAATATTGTTAATTGCTGCTTCAGCTTCCATTTTCATTGAATCGGGAGTGCAGCTTATTTCTTCATCACTTGCAGAACTCATGTTTTTTTCCTAATTAGCTCGTAATTATAAAAAAAAACCCAAAAACAAACAATATTTAAAGTAAAAGTTTTGTATTCCCGCCTTTTTTCATCTTTATTTTTATTTATTTTTTCAAGAACGAAATTGATCTTCGCCGTTCGATATTTAAAATTGATGACTATTATACTCATACGAAGACAAGGCTGAATAGCGAAGCGACCTCTTTTGTCATTGGGCTGAATGCATGATGTCTATTGCCAGTATGATGGTTAGATGTACGCGAACTTTTTGAAAGAGTGAAGAGTTTTTTTTTTAATTACTTACCGCCCTAGGGCTTTTCTAGCTACATTATTACCCTAGAGCGCTAATTGGTTACCTACAAGCCCCATTTGGGGGTAATAACAACCTACTTACCGAATATGAGAGATGTAAAAGTATATTTATGTCCTATTCCACTATACTGCTATGCTTGTACAAAGTTACAACCTGACCTAGTATATACAAAGTAGTCAAAACGGCGTCGACTAAAATAAATTTGATTCCTTGAGTCAATCAGAGAGTTACCATCATCTATCTAAATATTCCAACAAACGCAGTGCTGCCAGATTAGATACAAGAATAAAATAAAATAAAACTGGCCAAGTGCGAGTTGGACTCGCACACATAGGGTTCCGATTGAACAAAATTTTCCGAAAAAATAAGTTTTTTGTAAGGGGACCTCCTTTTATTTTATTTTTAACTTTATTCTGTTTTTAATTATCTGTTTTATTCCTTTGTTAATTGTTTGTATAGCGGCAACATAAAAACTTGTTCTGTGAAAATGTTAACTATCTAACTATCACGGTTCATGAGATACAGCCTAGTTACAGACGGACAGATAGACGGTCAGCGGAGTCTTAGTAATAGGGTCCCATTTTACCCTTTGCGTACGCAACCCTAAAAATATAGCTACTAAAAAAATTGGGCAACATAAGAAGAGTAGATACTTATAAACTCCTCTTATGTATTTTATCATCATAATGAAACAGTTTTAATTTAGATTTTTTGTTTAATCGAGAGTGTTCTTAGCTTTGATTCAAGAAAATCTGTTCATCCGTTTGAAGATTATTCAATGAGCTCTTTTTTCTCTTTCTAGTTGATGAGGCTATGAGAGCAACTTTTTTTAATATCATTATTGCTTGACCACTATCTCACCTGTTGGTAAGTGATGATGCGGTCGAGGATGGTAGCGCGCTAGGCCTAGAATGGGCACTGGCTTTCAAGGATAGCTGCCGGAATAAATTACATGTTTGGCGACAGATTTTCTAACTTGAGGGTGGTACTACACTAGACACTAGATAGTGTCCTATCACCATGCAGGGGTTGAGAGTTTCTTCACAATCCACCGTGAAAAGCGCACATACATTTTTCACTGGAGAAAATCCATAGTTAGAAAAATCCATTGGTGCTCGGTGCGGATTGAACGCGGTACCTCTGGCGTCAAAGCCGACCATTCGCCCACTACACCGCCGGGCCCTCAAACTTTTATTGGACTGATCAATTCCAAATTCGGTATCGTGTTACTTTAATGATATTGCTAGAACATGGTAACCTTGATTGGGTCCTTTGGCTTCTCAGGGAGTCTGCAGAGTACTCAACTACTCGTAGCAGAGATGTCGTGTATAGACTCATTGAAATGGTCTCGATGAACAGATTATACAAAGATCAGCAGGGCTAGCATGGCAAGGGGACTATTTTCTCTTTCCACGTACCCGTGTTTTGTTTCGTGGAGAAGGCAAATTATAAGTAAAGTTTTTCGACAATTATAAAAGCCCGCTGACTTTTAATGAATTATTTTTTTTAACGTTTTAATACGAAACAAAATCAAAACTCGGGTGGCGAAAAACAGGGAAATAATTTTGTCTTTCCCCCGGGGATAAGGCCATGCTAGCCTTGTAGTTGGGGGTGATTTTAAATGTATGTATTATTATTAGCTTACTATAAACTTTTTAGAAGTTTCCGTCGAAGGATCTTTATATTGCCACTAATTGGTTGAGATGTTATGGAAGATCTATTTATTTACTTCTCGTGTACCGGGATTACAGACTCTTTAAAATTATTACTATTGTGTCTTGGTTAGGTCTACACTTCTGACATATGAAAGGTTAATCTTAGAACTTTAGCACTAAGTGGGAACAAAATATAGTTCTGCAGTCTGCCTAGTAACCTAGTAATTGCTTAACACGTCGGAAGCTCTCAGCAAGTAACGGTTGACGTCTTGTTAGGCTCACCTGACATTGCCGTTTGATGTACCGTACACGTATCTTATGGCTATGCATCACCAGCTAAGTGAATTCGATTCGAGAGACTTTGAGCGACTTAACAATGTTAATATAGATAGGATAGAATGCGAGATATTACTTGGATAATTTATTTTCGGATATTATCGTATACTACATGGCTGTTATATCTAGACTATAAACCAACAGAAGATTTTCTACGGATTGCTAAGTAATCTTTGCTAAACACGTTTTACACACCCCTATGCATATTATTAGGATGATCCTTAAGTTAGTTTCGCTAAGGTAACATAAATTATTACTTTTATTTTATGATATAGGACAACAGAAACAGCATGTTACCCGCCTGATGGTAAGCGATGATGACTGCCTATAACGAAGTCTGTGATACGCAAAATTGAATTTCTAGATATAACGTTGTACTTAACCGCACTGCGCCTGCCTATGAGACAGTCTGAGCAGTTACAATTCAACTCGAATTCGTTTATTTGCTTACACGAGACGTAAGACTTCTTAATCAGGGTCCTAATAATCATAGCCAGCCCCTATAGACATATTTTCATGCATAATTATTAAAGCTATCATCGTAATACCGATTATGAATTAACTGCCAGAAACAACAATATGTTATATTGCTTTCATTTAATTTAAAATTAAATGTTATTCAATTCAAGTGGCGTTTCCTTCATGCCCTCTCATTAAAAGCGGTGACCCAACAGGTGGGCCTTTTGTATCGCATGTCATGGTTATGTAACGTGCATCGCTGCATATGCATGTAAACAATGCTTAATATGCGCAAGCGATGGGTCACGCTTCAATTGAGCGACGATGATTCTTCGGTATGGGAGAGGACAATTTGTATTCAAATTATTATAGCTATTTGGACATCTACTTCCTTTTCGTACTTACACAAATACTAAGTTGTGAATAAGGAATACGATCTGAGTAATGATAAATGCAAAACAAAATAATTTAAACTCCTTTATAAAATGAAAAAAAACGACTTCATTTTCAGTACCGAGTTCGAGGAAACAGGAAGTATAAAACATAATAAGAATTTTCTTATTGGTTAATAAATGACGAAGTTCTGAGGTAATAAACAGAAAAATATAGTAGAATTGAAAACCTTCTCTATTTTTGACGTCGGTTGAAAATTACTCAGACTATATTGTTAATCTGAACTAAAAGTATTAAGTTTTCATTTTCATCACACGTTTTTAGAAACCACCGTCTTCCTCATTATGTAGATATCTAATCCTATCTGTGTTTAGTCATCTGGAAGATTATGCTATGATCGATAAGCCCGTCTAGACACTATCAACAATGTTGTAACTCAGTGAAGGAATGGTCTAAATAATGAGAAAGAACATATGTGATTCCTCATCACCATTATAAAACGAAGGAGACCTCGGCCACTTGGCATTGTAATATGGTTGTTACTATAATGGAATGGTGTCATAGAAATGGGGGTTTTAAGCCCGCTTCGTAAGCCGATTTGTAAAAATTTATAGTATGGTTTTAGCACCTCTTATTTAAGTTAAAAGTTCTTAGTTCTTCTTTATAAATGAGGTACGGTATTAGCTGATGAAAAGTGATTTAGACATTAATTACCATTGAGTTCAGAAAGTTTTCTTGTCATTGGCTTAATTGTACAATCGCCTTCATTTGTGCGTATCCACCTTAAGGAATAATTTCCTGTGCACTCTTATTGAATTGGCATCTCGCTTCTGTCTATGTTGACATTGTTGACCAATGACAAGAAGGGACAAAGCTAAAAATTATGTTTTGTTTTTGGTTTTGGCTCTTATGATTGGTTAGAAAATTTTTTTTTGTTTTTGGCTCTTCTGATTGGTTAGAAAAACAATCGACACTTGCAACCGAAAATGTTTTGAAACTGGATACGCACAACTGTACGCGATGGTACAAAGCATTTTTATTGTAAAAACTCACATTAATTAAAAAAAACCGGCAAAGTAGAGTTGGACTCGCCCACCGAGGCTTCCGTACCAACGTTGGTATTTGCCAATTAAGCTAGACCTCTAAATTGTATGAGCGCTCATATAACTCAGAGGCCTATCTTAACTGGCTGAAACTATGTATGTATGGGGACACTCTTTAATTTTCATTTTTTTTTGTTTTTTGGAATTTTCCCTTTATTTATACTATAAGACCTTGCTTCTTGCCAAATTTTATGATTCTAGGTCAACGGGAAGTACCCTATAGGTTTTCAACCCAAAACCTATAGGGTACTTCCGGTTGACCTAGAATTGTAAATTTTGGTCACAAGCAAGGTCTTACAACACAAACAAAGGGAAAATTGCGAAAAATAAAAAAAGTTGAAAATTAAGGTAAATTTTGGTACTTACAAGTTTTCTCGCAAATCTAAATTTGCCCATATTATCTTTTTATCGTGTTGACCCAGGACCTTGATTTTTATACACCTAATAGAGACTATAGACCTCAGTATCTGGTATAAATTTCTAGGTCTACCCGTTCTTGAGAAAATTGGTGGTGACACACGGACAGACAGACAGACGGACAGACAGACAGACGGACAAGAACGTGATTTTATAGGGGTTCCTTTTTTTACTTTTTGAGGTACGGAACCCTAAAAAGGGAATTTGATGTGATTTTTGTTCGAGGCTGGACGCGTCGGCGAGCGCCCCGCACTCGTGATCCTCAAGAAGGCCTCCGAATGAGGTCGAAACAATTGTCGATCGCTATATCGACATCGCGTACCTAAGTCGTTTAAAATTCCCGTTTTTATATCAACAAGTGTACGTCCTACAACACATCTTAAAATTAAGTAATTATTATACCATCCAATGGTCACAGTGACGTGCCAATTCATTACATTTCTTGCAATTAATACCTACCGATTAATAATTAGATACATCTATGAACTATGCACTATAATATTGCATTTTTATATTTTGTTGTATATGTGTACAGGTTCATACATATTTACCCTTTTAGTTCACATCACTTTCAGCTTGCAACATGTCAAAAATATCGGGATACCTGATTATTTAGTTTTATAAAGTTTGACTTTAGCTACCGTTTCATAAGGTTTCATTTTCTTCGTTAATCCACAGACAGGTGATGAAACTCAAAGAATGTCTTATCGCAAGCGGACGGTGAAACTAGCACACCTTTTATCAACCTACAAAGTCTTATTATAGTACACAACTTATGTATAAGGTCGCGGTAGCTTTTTATAAAGTGATCCTGTCCTTGGCCCGTTCATTCACTGGACCCCTCACCTTTACAACCAAGCGAACCATAACGAGGACTCACTCCATAACCATCATACCTTGACCTTTTTGAAAACATCAAGTTCAAGTAATCGAAGACCCGATTAAGCTGGTGGATCCCATGCCAATTAAGCAGTAGGTACCCGAAATAGCATACCGTGTTTTGATCGCGTGAATATCGGTTGTGCTTAGCTTGGACAGTTTTGGATCAGTGTTGTGGAGTTGTTATGATACCGGTTTGATAATATTATGAATGACGCTGTGTGTCAGGTGTGTAAAATATTCGAAAATCATATTATTTTAAGATGCTCTAAATCGTTTTCTTTTTGTTTTCAACCAATTTCCAAAAAAGAGGAGGTTTTCAATTCGTCTATTTGTTTTTTTGTATGTTTGTTACGCGATTACCCCGCCAATTGTGAACCGATTCAAATGATTCTTTTTTATTTGTAGGATACATCTCCAAGGTGGTCCCATTGTAATTTATTCGAGATCTGATGAGTATCTCTAGAGATATATATACCATCGATATGAACGTACTTATACCTCCATGAGATATACTCATATTCAACGCCTTGCGCAAAATATTAAACAATCTAAATATATTAGTTACCATCCCGCATTGTCTTGTAAACAGTCTTGGAATTTTCGGTATTCACATGTAGATGTACGAGTATGGTATTATAATATGCATGGTGCTAAGTGCGTAAAAACTATAATAGCCAACTTCTAAAACTGCTTTTTAACCGACTTCACAAAAAAGAGGAGGTTCTCAATTCGTCGGAATTTTTTTTTTAATGTATGTTCACCGATTACTCGAAGATGCCTGAACAGGTATGGAATTTTTTTTCGTTTCAAATGGTACCCTTCCCAGGTAGTCCCATTTAATTTTTAAAGAAATTCGGCTGAGCCGTTTTTAATATATAAACATTTGTATTACGACGCAATTACATTACTACTAACTACTGGCACAGATTATGTAATAGTTACTTCGTCTACTGGCTACTTTGACTAGCGCGACGTTTGAAGTCGGTTCTTTTAGTTTTTTAAACCATCTTAAATTACGCCGGTTCAAATACTAGCCAAGCACTTATGGATATGGATTTTTCTATATGCATTCATGAGTGCTTGTCCACAGGTGGTAGGAACAATATAACAATGTTCCGCCTGACTTGCTGCCAAAAAGTAGCTTACTACTATAAATGAGAAAATCTATTGCCATACGGTGTTCTGGGAGCACTTTCGTCAAGTGCGAGTCGGACTTGCATACCAAAGTTTCGCACATCCACACAAATTGTTAATATTTTGCGGAATAGTACTTAGGGAATCCTTTGTATGCGATTCTGACTCATCATCATCATAATCAGCCTGTGTCAGTCCACTACTGGACGTAGGCCTCTCCCAAGATACGCCACTGAGCCCAATCATCGATTCATTGGGAGCGGTATGCCCTAATCGCCACGCTGGATAGGCGGGTTGGCGATCTCAGACTCTGATTCTATTTTTAAATATTTTTTTTACATAATAAATTATTTTCAATAGCTTGGAACCCAAGGTTACTTTGCCCAAATTTATAAATATTCTAATGTGACGTTAATTTATTATATGTAAGCGAATTCTAACTGAAAATTTCGTTTCACCTAAAAACAATCTATCTTTTGTTACAGATACAGATGAAAGCAAGATGACACGAAAGTTTCTGTTCTGTTTCCCGCTGAGGGTGGGAAATATTGTGTTTGGCTACATTATTCTCGTAAGTATTTTATTTTCTTTCCAAATATGTGCATTGTTATAAATATATGTATGTATGTATTACATAAGTACATTCAATATGTGAAAAAAAATTCACATACGTAAACAAAAATTCATTTGTTTTATCTTTAACCGACTTCAAAAAAACGAGGAGGTTTCTCAATTCGACCGTATATATATTTTTTTATGAGTTCGTGGATAACTTTGTCGTTTACGAACTAATTTGATGATTATTTTTATAATCGGAAGGGTACATTTTCGAGGTAGTTTCAATGTAATTTTATCGAGATCTGATAAGTATCTTCAGAGATATGGGGATAGACGTCTTAAACTTACTACTGAAACTGACTCGCGGGGCGTGGAAGTCGGTTGTTTTAGTTTTTAAACTATTTTATTAATACATATTGCAACAGAGAACCACTTGTTTATTATCTCACCTGATGCGATGTGACTATTTAAAGTGGAAATCGTGGTCGTCTGGAAGTGGCAGACGGCAATGAGGTGAGGTCTTTTAGTCAAAGAATAAATAAAAAAATACAAGTACTTTTGAACCTACTTAGCACATTAAATAAGGTTGGTCTTTAAAACTGATTGTTATAAACTGAAGGAGCCCACAATGCATTGGTTACACTTACATTGCAGCTTTTATAATAAAAATAAATCGCATTGCTCACATCAAAACACAATGCGCTTACATACATTTTAGCTAGATAATTGCTTTGTAAATACTATTTGACTATTTTTAATAGATATTTAGTAACAAGACATTATTTTTGACCTAGAATAGATACAAACAACAATATCTGATAAAAGTCAAAAGTCATGTCTTCATGCTTATGCCAAGCTTTTGCAAAGCTCTCCACCACTTGAAAAAGCTTGGAGCAACCACACAGTAATTATAAACGCGTCTTTTTTCGCCAAACACAACTTATTTTTAAACCCATTAAAAAAAAGAGGAGGTTCTCAATTCAACTGTAATTTTTTTATGTTTGTTACCTAAGATATTATTAAATTATTGTAAGTCATTTAATAACCGATTTGGTATTTATTATTTGGGTTATTTTTTGTTTGAGAGGGTAAACTTCCCGTTTAGTCCCATTGTAAATTCATCAAGATCTGTGGGGAACCCTAAGCCCAGCGGTAGAGCAGTGGACTGTATTTCTTCGAATGAGGACTCCGGATTCCCACACTTATACTATGAAGCTTTGGAGCTGGGATTTAAACACGTCTTCAAGCCTTCAAACGCTAATTTATTCTTTCTTCACAATCTTCTTATAGCTACTGAGCTATTCACTAGGCACTATCACTATTTACTATTCTTCCTAGTTTTCCTTTCTTCTTTCTTCTAGAGCCGCCGTTGGTGAACTGAACAATTTGGCACGGTAGCGACGCTCTATTTATACTGTTGTTGGTACTTGCAAAAGAGCGAGAGGTCGATAGTCTGGGAGCGCCCGCACTCTGTCTCGCGGGGCGTGTCCTTGTGTGGGCGCACGCACGAGATGCCGACTTTTCGGAGATATACTCTCCCGAGATGCTGTTTAGTCGAGCGCTAACCATCAGAGAGTGCGGAGCTCTCCCAGACCTATGCTATTTGCAAGTACCAACCCTATTCCTAAACCTAACCTGGTCTAGGTTGACTATCTGTTATATCTGTCTATTAAAGCCGAACATGCTTTATTTTTATCTATTACCTATCTACTTAGGTTGTACGAATGACCTGTCTGTAGTCCTATAAGACCTATTTTACTGTTACAAACCTTATACGAGTTATATTCCTATGTTCTAATAAGAATCTAACAAAATCTATCTATAATAAGGCTGTTTACGAATGCGATACAATTACAAACTATATATCTATCTATCTGTACGAATATGAACGTTATACATTACAAAGTTCCCTACCTATCCTAGAGTACTACAGTAAGCTAAAACTTATCTTTATTATATACATCTTATAACTAACTATACATAGTGCGTTCATATTGTCGGTGTACGTCGTTGTCCGGAACAAGATCTAATGAGTATCTTCAGAGATATCTGCTGAAAATAGCTAGCGCGGGATTTGAAGTCGGTTTTTGCGTTTCTAACACTCATTGACGAATGTTAGTGGTTTGTAAGCATGGTTTCCAATCGTCTGCACGGACCATTGCGCTGCATCTATTACTATACAATTTATGGAATGGAAAACTGTGACGATAGTACATTAAATGTGATATTCTTTCGTCTTACCTTGCCCTTTAATTAAACAAGTCAACCTTTCTGTTTTCAGATCATATCAATAGCAGTGGTGGCATACTACCTTCTCCAACTCGCCCTGTGCCTTGTGGACAAGGATGACAAATATACCCAGGAGAAATTCAAAGACTTCCAGAATTTGGAGAAGATATTTGGACCCAGTGATGGGGTGATGGTCAAAATTGTCATGATGACGTATTACCTCAGCTACGTCATCGTAGGATTCCTGATGTTCATTTTTGGGATATTTTTAACTTGTGGAGCACACAAGGTTAGTTCAAGCTTAAAGTAACTTAATAGTGACCTTTTATTTAGTATAGTTTTCGATTACTATTGAGACTTTTCTTCCTGAAATAACTTTATTCTTTGTCACGAACAAAGTGAGTTGCAAACAGTTGCTAATTATAATACATTTTACTTTGAGGTTTAACCGATAGGCTAGCGTTTGACCTCTATCTCACCTATTGGTAAGTGATGATGCGGTCGAGGATGGTAGCATTTATTTAGGAACAGGTGATCAACAACTAAAAATAATAATTGAACGTAACTAGTGCGTCTTTTTCGAAAGTTTGCATTATAGAGCCATATAAATTGGAACAAGGAACTAGCTAAAGGGATAAAAATTAATTTTGAATGGAAAAACCCTTAATTGTACATACGAGTAATATGCTTGATTTCTGGTAATGATAATGTGCTATGGCATAAATCTTACCTAACCATTGCAGTAGGTCAAAATACTGATAATGACAAAATAATAGCCATTGTCTATTTCCATATAACTATCGCGTGTTACCTCTCGCATGATTGGACCATTCACTTAAAATTAAATCACGAACCTGCATCCGGTTTATACCGGATAACGTTATTAAAATGTACGGACATTTATGTCGTATAGTGGCTGTATTCGATACCATATGATATGAGTCCATACTGATCAAAACAATTTGAATGTCTTGAACTTTGTTGGTTGGGTAGGTACTTTCCATAATAATATTTGATCACAAGATTCTAGTTTAAGTAGCTCTCAGGATATGTCATTTGTTTTCTTGAGGATGTTTTTAAGGTGACTTAGAGACCATAAGACCCAGTTCATAACACTACAATAACATTTAGATTACCCATTGTTAGCCATGGATAAAAATATTCACAAAGACAGATGATAACCCAACATTAAAATTTTCATACGCCCTGTAATTTCACTGGACATATTGCTCTTTAAAACGAAAGAAATATCTAATTCACGGATGATTAACTCAACATCTTCTCTTGGTATCTTGGATCTTGATAGAAAAAATATTTTCCAAAAAAAGCTTTTCTCTGACTTGACAAAAGAAAAGTGCGGAAGATGAAGGAAACTTCGTGCGGCTGGTGACAGCAGTAACCCGCAAAAATAACTATAATTTGAACTGACTGTTTTCTTTTTCTTTTTCAGGCAAACCACTGCTTAGTGACTACGTTTTTCGTGTACAGTTTCTTACACTTGTTCTTCTCAATTGAGCTAATGATATTTGAGGCGTTGTCCTCCGGCTGGATACAGCTCGGTCTCATCGCGCTTTTTGATTGTAAGTACAACAACCAAATTTATTTACTTCCTACTAACAAAACACAAAATACACTATAAAAATATTACTTAATATTACCTAGCGTGCTTGCCATCTTCGATCGCATCATCATTTACCAACAGGTGATACTGTGGTCAAACGCTAGGCTATAAGATATTTAAAAAAAAACTTACGTATCTACTCCAAATAATAAATTATGCTGGAAAACAATCTATTTCAATTGCTGATAAGTGTGTTAGTGATCGAAAATGTCATATCTTCAAAAATTTCTATGAGATCTTTACAAAATTTAATAGGATATACCTACTAGGTCTTCCTAGTTTAAAACTATCAGACAAAATAAAATTACGCAAATTAACATTGCCCACTTAATTCTAAGAAATGTTCGTTCCTAATAGGGTTACGTAGTCAAAAAGGAACCTTTTTTTTAAGGTTGAATTATTTTGACTTTATCCTGAGGTTTTGCCATGTCCATCTGTCTATCCACGGCTCAGCTCAAAGACTACTAGTACTAGCGCAGACCATTGTGGTACTAGGAAGTTGGGTATAGAGACGAGGAGGGCAATCATTTATAGTGGGCAAACTAAAAAGTCTCTAACAAAATATATTAAATAAAATAATGTCAAAGAAACCTCCAGAATGGCGCTAGTGTTGACAAATAAGAGAACTTATGAGTTGTCGATGTAATGATGAGATGACATTACCACAATAAAACAGGTCATTCGGCAGTACGTTGAACATACAGGATATTGAGATAGGTTACAATAATTAAACAAAATTACGTACTACCAGAAAAGTCATGAATTAGGGATGTTTTGATGAAAGTGGGATCACTCAATCAATCTTTTTATTCATTCAATGCAAAGTAAATTACTTTTAGCAAGACAATATTATAAACCTATTATACAAACTCACGTTTATTTTAAACTTAAAAATTACATATATATATATATATATTTTATATATATATACACATACATATAACTTTTTAGATTTATTTTTACGTTCTTTAACCGCTGATGCGCCCAGTACAACCGCTTTTGACTTGTCTTTGAACATTATTTTATTTGCCGCGCAGCGGTGGGTATTAGAACACGGCTTTTAGAAAAATAAAACCGGCTAAGTCGAGTTGAACTCGCCCACCGAGGCTTCTGTACCAACCAATTAAGCTAGCTCAGAGGTCTACCTTAATTGGCACGAACTATGTATGTATGGGGACACTCTTTAATTTTCAACTTTTTTTTGGAATTTTTCCTTAATTTGTGCTATAAGACCTTGCGTCTTGCCAAATTTCATGATTCTAGGTCAACCGGAAGTACCCTATAGGTTTTGGGTCGAAAAAAATAAATCTTAAAAAGTTATCAGCCCTCAAATATACAAAACTAATAAGAAAATACAAAATAGCTAGCTCACTGTTAAACTAGCTATCATACCTAATATACATATAAATTATATACCCATATAATTTATAGATTAAGATTGGAAATTTAACATGACTTAATGTCGATATAGCGATCGCCATATTATTTATTATGTTTCGGCCTCATTTTGGTTATAAGCAAGGTCTTAGAGCACAAGTAAAGGAAAAATCCGAAAAATAAAGAAAGTTGAAAATTAAAGTACATTTTGGTACTAACAAGTTTTCGCGAAAATCTAAATTTTCCCATATCTTTTTATTGTGTTGACTCTAGACCTTGATTTTTATACACCCAATAGGGACTATATACCTAATACTGAGGGTATTATGTATAAATTTCAACTTGCTAGGTCCACCCGTTCCTGAAAAAATCAGTGGTGACACACGGACAGACAGACAGACAGACAGACAGACAGACGGACAAGAAAGTGATCTTATAAGGGTTCCTTTTTTTACCTTTTGAGGTACGGAACCCTAAAAATCACCATTGTCGCTCGTAACACATGAGTGCTAAGGTGCTATTCAGTGGCTAAAGAAAACAAATGACTCACCATAGTTTTGCTGTAAATAATTATGTTATTTTTCTGTTTCAGTGCTTCTCATTATTTGTTTATTCAGCGTCAAATACCTGATGGAAGCGATTCGGACAGGAAACATATACAGCCGACCAGGAGAAGTCTACCACAAATATTAATATAACTAATAAACACTGCGACTAAAGCAAATTAATTTATTTGAATCATCTAACGAATCCATCCATTTATAGGTACACGATACAGGCGTTAACACTGAAGTACTTAGATACCTTCCTAATAATCTTTTTTGTATCACATAGGCTACCGTTTGACTACTATCTCGCCTGGTGGTAAGCGATGATGTGGACAAAGATGGTGAACAGGCTAGGCCTAGAAAACTCTGACTCTCAAGGGCTGTGTGGTGCCGGAACACCGTAAGGTTATGGCGACAGATTTTCTCGGTTGACGCACTTTATCATAATCATAAATTATGTATTGCTAAATTGTAGTCGGTACAGATGGTGAAAAGTTTACAAAATCGTTTGATACAATCTACCAAGAAAATGGTGAGCAATGGTTTGCGTGGATAGGCTACAGACATTTATCCAGCATATGGGCTGCGAGAACTTTGACCTTAAGGCACTATATAAAATTATGACATAATATCATTGTATTACATTGTACAATTATTTATCTGTATTTGATTCAATAGGAAAAATGTTTACAGAATAATAATATATATAATAATAATACTTTAGTCGTGAACTACTTTTTGGTAGCAAGTCAGGCGGATCATCATTGTGTTTCACTATTTCACTTTTTTATTTTTTTTATACAAAAATTGTCTGAAGTACTGAAACACACAGTTACATGTATGGTTGGTTTTAACCTACTTTAATTTTTTTTAAATATTCTGACGTAAACGATTGGATGACAGCTGAATGGTTCATTACTTTTTTTTTCTAATTCAAAGCGTTAAATTCTGCTTTTGCTATGTTTACTTGATAATTGGTTATGATTTATTTTATGATTTATGATTTTGACGTGTATATATGAGTATATTTATACTGCCTACATACTGAATAAATGCTTTGATTCTTGATCATTATAATATGCTCCTTCTTACCATCTGTGGAAACAAAGCCCTAAAGTGGCCGGCGTTATCTGAAATAAAGATAAGTTTTCTCACCTGAAGTTAAGTAAAGATGCAGTTTATGATAGAATCGTGCTTGTCAGCACTGAACCTCAATTAATAATTATACTTGGTTATAATTATAATATACGTAGTATTTATTGTATTCCCTTATAACCAGATGACATATAAAGTGAAAATATTTTATATTATTGTAGTGTGTTATTATAGTATCATATTAATGGTATTTTATTAGTGCTCAAATTATACATAGAAAATCTATTAAAGTAATATTTGTAATTAAGAAATAATAATAGTATAAAAAGATGTGATTTTGTATAGTTTAGATATGATTCAGAAAACATCAATAACTGCATTATAAATACTGAAAAATAATGATTGTTTATTTAATATTGAGAAAACTCATATTGTCGAGAATAATAAGAAATTAAATTATTCCGAAGCAAGCATTTATATGAATATGGTTTAATAAAACGATTGTTTAATTATTGAGTTTTTCTTTATACCTACTTTCGTAAATAAATATAAAAGTATAAAAATCATCACAATACAACAGTCACAATACTTCTTAAAGATACACGAAGATACATAAGAATATTGTGTACTTTTACAATACTCTAATGCTACATAGGGGACCTACGAATATCAACACATTTTCACCGTCTAATATTTGCAAACATCTTCAAAATAAATTAACAATCACAGCAATACAAACATTCATCAGACTTACAGTAAATATAAATAAATCTATCGATACCTATACATATTATCTAAATGCAAAACTGGCCAATTCGTCAGGTCGCGTCTTCGACGTCTTCGTCCCAGCATCATAGGGACGACCATGGCCATAGTAGCGGGTACCATACCAGCTCCTACTGCCGCTAGAAGTGTGGAGCTATCAGGGGATACATTGGATACCACCTTCCTCCTAATCACCCTATTCCTTGTCGGTCTATTTTGGGAAGCCGCCGTTTCCAAATCATTTTTCTTATCCATATCTCTTTTGGACTCTTCTACAGTTTGAAAACTTTTCTCAACTTCTAACATGCCTCCGTGCGATGTCGTCATATTTTTACGCGCGTTATCTACAGGCAGCACTGTCAAGGCAACAGCCTGATGTGATGTAACCGTCGAAACGTCTGCACGGTCGTCAGGTACGGGATTTAGTGACCTTTGACGCTTTTTGTTTCTATATCCCTTTGTAGTTGAAAGCAAGACCCACTGACCATCGCCGTATGGTGGCCTGGAGCTGTCGCCGAACGGTGGTCTAGAACTGTCACTGTAAGGTCTTGTATAATCTCGATCAGTCTCATATTCTGATCCAGCATACACCACTTGCGTTGGTCTTTTTAGTGGACGTTTATTCATAGTCGCTTGGTGAAGAGCTTCATATTCGTACGGAAAGTTAGGAGGACGGGGATCAGTAACCACAGAATCAGACATACCGTAATACACGCTATCATCATCACTTGGGTAGTTGTCGTGTGTGTCGCAGTTCGGTTTATGCGTATGAGGGCGTCTGCTGTCGTCGGGTGCCCAGTCTAGAGGATGATTGTGGTGGGCCTGGTGAGGCTTAGTCCATGTTGACGACGAAGGCTGGGATGACCACGACGGTGACGCTGATGGTGATAGTGAAGCCCAAGATGGCCTCGAAGGGAGTTCGCTTTCACTATCTTCAGGTAAATGTAATTTATTATTTATATACGTTGGTCGAGTTAATGAAGGCTTCTTCTGCGGGTAATTAAAATTATTATTGCTTCCTTGGCCAAACGACGGATCCGATGGAAATCTATCTTCGTCACTTGGAAATCTATCGTCGTTTCCATGCCAGTGATTCGGTTTTTGTTTCTTAATGTTAGGTTTCCACTTAGAAATCTTACTGGTAGACCATGCCACCGGTTCAAGTGTAACCCAGCCATCTTTATCGTCATATGGGTGTTTATGCTGTTTCACTTTCAATCGATTCCACGTCGTGTACACCTTTCCGTTTTCATCAACGTCATCGGTATCATCGTGCGCGGATTGTGTATTTTGAATGCTTTGCATGTTTTGATATTTTTGCTTTTCTTTTTTAAGTTTAGCCGCCAAAGCCGTAATAGCTTGTAGACGATCTTTAGAAAAGTCACTAAAGTCCTTTAATTTCTCCGCAGCTAGCATGTAGTCCTCGAAATCTTCGATTCCTTCGTTAGATTCTCTGAGTCCTTCGTCATCTAAGGTGTCTCGACACGACGGTCCGTAGCACCTCGGCTTACTGCCGTCTAAGTCGTGGATGATGTGTGTCATAAGATGTTTTATTTCTGTTTCATCCTGCTTCGTTTTTATAGGAACATCTTTCCATTTCATCACATCGTCTCTGTTCTCTATGATCGTAATGGGATCTTTCCCGGGTACATCTAACTGATAAGTCTTTATTCCATCGTGATACTTTTCAATTTGCGTTGGGTTGTTGGGTTCGGCCAGCACGAGGGCAAACACGCAAACTAGAAGTCGCACTGTCATTTTCATCGAGATAATTTCACTTTCTTCGGTTCGCGTGAGGTCGCGCAGACCAGCGCGCGAGTACTGAGCGCCGCGGCGGCGATGGCTCGTTGATATAGTTTTGAAATGTGGATGCACAATAACCCTCCCTGGGCTCTAATGCAATGGTAATTCTCTGTTCGGTCACGACGAATGAGCGAGATAATTATGTGGCGATTGTCGTTTGCCGACAACTATCTTAATTTGCTATCGCTGCTCTCACAGGGCCGTGACCCGAGCTCGGGTGAAACCGTTTTTCATTTTATGGGATGTTTTCTCCGTAGATAATGGTAGAAAAGTTTCACAGACGATTCCCATTAGATAGGATTCTGTGGTGCTTACATTTTCTATGCAAATCACAATGGATTAAAGTGAGAATGTGTGAATGTAATATGCATTAGAGAGTTGAACGATAGCTGATGATATATTATATAATTTATTAGTCGATTATCAGCGATAATGTGATGTTACCTATAATTATAATTTCAAGCATCACTAATCACGTTTATGATCATCGTAAATGCTTCAAACTAATCAAGCCATCTGGTATACATTTTTCATTCAAAAGGTCAAACACTTAACTCTAGCAAAATGATCTCGATACATAATTAAGGCATTGTTTCCCAACTCATTAGCTACCCTCGAAATATTTTCGTGAAATATGTATGAATGATTCCATTAAGATTCAATCTCGGTTATAATTTTAACGACCGTGTACACTTGGTTCCACTAACCCAAAAGTGGTATTCCATACCCCCCTCGCCCTTCCCCTCTCAGGGGTCGCTCTCTCCGTAATAGCTCGCCCGCTTATTATCCCTATCTTTGCTGCCATCGGTCCGGTCTAATTGCACTGCACTTTTACCGGCCAATCTCGCTACTATTGCACGATCGAGATGAGATCGAGCACGTGTTTTGTAGTCTCATTAATTGGCTTCCAAATCGTGAGATTCTATAGTTTAAGACTAGGTGACTAGAGGGTTACATTTTTTGTTTATTTTAATAAACGAATTCAGGTAAGCAATGATCTTCAAGTGCAAGACTTTACTGAGACAAGGTTTCAAGCCTTCTCTTAACAAGCTACAAAGCGACTTTACTGACTGAACGTCCAACATTGCTACACCTCAATTAGTACGGTAAACCTTTGTATCTTTAATTGAGTATCATAATATTAGGATGAAAGACTGTCGTGTTAAATCTGTAATGTTATTTTATGGTACTAACTCAAAAATACCAAATCATTCATCTTAGAATGTTCACTCCATATTGAATTACCTTATTGAAAGATAAATTTTAAAAATTCCCACTTATTGCTAATTTCGCATAAGAGTTTCTGACAAAGCGTAGGTGAGCATTGAGCACCAAGAGGGTTTTTCGTGTCTGTAATGAAGAGGGTCATTGTTGTCACCCATGGGAAGATCATTGTTGGTTTCCTGCGGCCGTAGTCATTAACCTATTACCAACTATTAAGTATTCTATGCTACTACCTAATATAATTACCGTGATAAGACCATACAAATTAATAAATAATTACCATAATCTTGATAAGTTACCATCCTATTTGACACAGTAATGTAGCCACCAAAAATATTTCACGCTGTTTTACTTTTTGCACGAAAATTGCAAGTAAAACTACATAATTCACTTACTAAAATATTTTCGCCTCGAAGAATTAGTGAATTATGATGATTACTTTAAAAAAAATCAATACCACCAAATAATCGTAAAATATAATCTATATTGCTTTCCTTTCTCCTAAATTAATATATTTTCGTTTTGATTTGATGTTGCACAACAATATAATTTGCTACATTTATGACTATAAATAATAATATCTTCCGGACTATCAACAGCAATTTGAGATTTATAAAAGTGAAATACCATTCACGGGTTGACTAATCAAGAAGTCTTAGGATCTTTTTATTAGCTTTTTTTAAAAGCTAGTAAGTCACACCACCAAGTTCAATAGGTTGCTTGTTAAAAACAATATAGTCGGACGTGTGACATAAAAAAATCAAGGGACATTAGCACCCGAGAGAAGTCCACTGTAAGAGTTATAAGTAAGATCAAATTAGTTCCTGCGTGATGTTCATTTCTCTTCCATATTTTTAGGCTAGCGTTTGATCACTATCTCAACTAGAGAAGAAGATGTAGTCGAAGATGGTAAACACGATAGGCCTAAAATACACTGGCTCTCAAGCCGGAACACCGTAAGGTTAAGGCGGCAGCTTTACTCCTCGATGTTGGTTAGCTACTTGTTGGTAACAAATCAGGCGGAACATTGATATAATGTGCACTTATTGTAGAAAAATGTTGCAGTAAAAATTGCCAGAATCTTCATAAGAAATATTTAGACCGTTACACCATGTGAACAACCGTTTAAGACCACCTCTTTGCTAACATCATGGTAATATCACAGTTTTACAATCATAAAACTGTGGTAATATAATAGCCAGGCGTGTTTGATTGCAATAAAAAAAATATTTAAAAACTTGTCGAAACCCTAAGGAGATAAATACACGTTGAAATGTGGCAAATTGAGACATCAATCTCGGTAGGTAGGTAACTACTTTGGTTATTATATACAAATCGCAGTAATTAATATTTGCCTCAAGGCAGCTGGACTTGGATTTACAGATATAGCTGTGCCTTAATAGCTTAATAAACTTGACTTCTCTAAAAAGAGAAAGGAGATTATGACCTATCAGATAAACTAGGTATACCCAGCACCTGATACAAGTTTATTTATTAGTACTTAGAGAAAATTTATGTTTCTGTAAAGAAATTTATATTGTAATCTGTGCATCAAAATCGAAACCTTTATGTTTTGCTGTTAGTTGGCTGAGCCAACACTGCAAAATGGTCTATCACAATGCACAACTTGTGAGGAGAATCGTTTTAAAGTTTTTTTCACTCATATAGGAAAGTACTCATGAAGTGCATCCAACATATAACACCGAGAGAGTTACATAGTACCTAAGAACCTCGGGTCTTAGACTCTCATTTAATCAGAGCGTTGGAAGCTTGTACTTCTATGGAACATATATCAATTGTTGAATATTAGGTTCCATATCCATATATGTAGCAGTTCTGATATGACCACTGTTGACTAATGTTGGCCATTCTTGCCATTGTGGACTTTGCCGTATCTTATGTTGCCGTCTACTTCTTTTTCGTTATAATCTAGGGTCACCAGAACAATCTAATATCTAAGATTCAGCAATCAGTAACAATCTGCAACTGTAAACAATAATAACGCTACTAAATTGCATCACCAAAACATAACAGAATCTAGCACAACAAACTTGAGCGCGCAAAAACTCACTGTTGTCGATTACCAAAGAAAGTTTAAAAAACGTAATAATTTAGAAATTTGTCAACTCTGTTCGTTAGTTAGAAAGCATAAAGCGTTCAGTTAGCGTTAAATGAGGAAGTTCTTACCGTGACGACGGATAATAATAAAGAAATAAATAAAATACTTTTTTATAATGCACAGTCACGTCTTGAATAATACATAAGAAGATGCGGCTTTAGTTGTTAAAAAAGACAAAAGCGCTAATTCTAAAAGGTTCAAAACTGTAAATAGAAATAGATTTCTAAATGTATTTCCAATAATCTCCTCATTTTAAATGAGATATACCTGACCTACTATAATAGTTTCATAGCTAGTGATGGGATGGCTGGCAAAACGCAACTTTTGAATATCCTCCCGCTTCGTAATTAATATATACGTTATTTTCACACTTATTAAGTAAGCTAATTGGAAGGCTTTGGATGTTGTTTTGAGATAAGACATTTAAAGTTCTGATGATAGTTACTTATAATACAACATCTTCGTCCAACTTAAGTCACAAATGTACGTAAACCGTTGACATATAGAGTAGCTACAAGTAAGGAAGCGTGTCCTACGTATGACATTATGACTAACACTCAATGCTTTGTCAATAAAGAAAATAAAAAATAATGCGCATAAAGTTGTAGAAATTGGATCACATTATGAATCAGCTATGAGTCATAAAGCTACGGCCAAGCCGCAGGAGGTGTGATGGAATCGTAATATAACATACGGGAATGTATGATAGAATGTGGTTTACTTGCAATATTGCCTTCACCAGTAAACCATAAGTAATATATATGGATTTTTTATGCAAGACAAGCAAAAACATAAGCTTGGTCGATAGCAAGCGATGACACTAGTCTATAAATTAAATACTACCGCAGCGTTCTGCGTGCGCGATCTAGGCGGCGATCAGATAGCGCCGTTGTATTTATACCGACTGGTTAACACCGAACGCGATCAGAAAACAATTGAAAAGTACTGAGATCGCGCTCGCAGATCGCCGGACGCCGCGGTGTGGCCGTACCCTCTACACCGAATAAAACTTTGGATTACCCAAAGTTTTACGTGTCATTGCAATACGCTCGTTATCATAACACGTTATCTATACTTTTCTATGCCACGATCATTTATGTAGGTACTGCCACGATTGATTTACTGTCAAAGTTCAAAGATTCGTCCACTGCTATGAACTAAAACTATTACGAACCTAAGTGCTGATACACAGTAACATCTTACCGGAATCTTACGTCCAGGTACGTGAACAAACACGTTCTTTTTTTTATATCTGATATTCTACCGTTTGACTAATATCTCGACTGGTGGTAAACGATGATGTGGTTGAAGAGGCTGAGCACGCTAGGCCTAGAAGAGAGGGTTGTGTCATGTGTGCAACCGGAACACAATAAGACTATGGCGGCAGATTTTTCCTTGATGATTGTAAGCTATTTTTGGTAGGAAGTCAGTCACATCGATATAATGCTCCTACTACTCCTACTGCTTGCTTGGTAGTAGTTGTTAGTAAGCGATGATGTCGGTCACAGATAATGTGATACGCAGGGCTCTGAATTGCCACAAATCGGCTAACATAATTAAAATGTATCTATCAACAAGTGAATTATTTTAGGAACAAAACAAAACAAAACAAAAACCCGACTGCGTGATAAAAATTAAATGATTAAACTATTCCAAACTCCAATAAAACATATAAGTTATATATATATATAACTTATATGTATATATATATGTATATATATATATATATATAGGTATTCGTAATGACCGTTAAAAATCCTTATTTTGTTACCACACTCGATGTATTTTGAAAACATAATTTTTACGAGCTTTTATTTAACTTGCAATGTATGTATGTATGTATCTATGTATGTCACTATGTATGTTCGGGTGGAAACTTGGAAGCTAAATTAGACCCACTTCCCGATGTCCGATTGGACTCAAATTTGGTGTACTTATGTATCTTCGGTGACAATACAATGATATGGTACCATGGAGCTGGTCTGATGATGGAGACGGAAGGTGGCCACGGCATCTCTGTAATGAAACAACATAACCCCACCGAATTTGGGCTCGATTGATTTGTCTTGAGGAGAACTTTTCACCTAGATGATATCCAGTTTCTGATGATGAAGCTGGAAGGTGGCCACGGCATCTCTGTGATAAATCAACATAACCCTACCGAGTTTGGGCTCGATTGATTCGTCTTGAAGAGAACTTTTCACCTAGATGATATCCAGGGTCTGATGATAAAGCTGGAAGGTGACCACGGCATCTCTGTGATAAATCAACATAACCCTACCGAGTTTGGGCTCGATTGATTCGTCTTGAAGAGAACTTTTCACCTAGATGATTGATGATGACAGGCACTGATGTATAGTAATTACCTAGCCTGAAAACGGGTAGTGCTTCAAGCTTTTAAGAATATAGGTAAGTACCTACACGGCAAATACTTACTAGAATTTATTTTTTACATTTTAGTTCATTGTCCCAGATAAAAGCTTGTTTTTAAAAATATTTTTTACTATAATTTTTTTGTTAGTGTTATTGTTTTGCTAATCCCAATTTGCAATTTTGCGATACAAAAGACTTCAATGCGTGACTTGTTTTTCCTCCCGAATAGTCGAACCTTTGCTAATCCCAATTTGCAAGTTTGCGATACAAAAGACGTCAACGCGTGACTTGTTTTTCCTTTCGAATAGTCGAACCGCAATGTTCATCTCGTTATTTTGATATTGATGATGATGTATCTACCTAGTCATGCGACGCGACTCCCACGCATTACAAGAAGTCCCTGCTTGCATTATGACCATTCGCACGTAGTCAGCAGAGATAAGACTTATTTCTTAGTAGAGATATCTGCATCCGTCGAATGATCATACTGAATAGATTTTATTTAATATTAAGTCAGTCTTAAGCGAACCGTCGAATAAACGACATCTTTTATAATTCAAATTTGTCTTTTTAAAAACATCTCCGGTAGCCGTCGATACTTGAGTGGCGCAGCCGGTAGGATACCCGTAATCCTTCTGTCGTGCTTGCGTTTACGCTCTATTCAAGGTCCCAATATCGGCTTTGACGCGAAAAGTTCCGCGAAATCGACTACGTCGGGTATCCATACGAACCAAATAAGAAGTCTCCTGTGACGGCCAGAATCCGGAAGACGCAGTAGCTGACTCAAAGGAGGATATGTGTGGCTTGTGAGTAGTTTACTTCACTATTTCCTACATCCATATCTATTCCATTTTATGTCTGTTTAATGTTATTTTGGGTCAAAACTTGCCTAATCTATTCATTAACTGATTTTCGGTATAAATGCACTTATATTGGCGATTTATATTTCGATTTTAGGTATCATAGTTAGATATAATATGTTATAAGTGGTATAGATTTTAGGCAATTGTTTTATTGCGTTCTCTCATTGTAATATTGCGATTATAATTTAAACATTGAACTAACTATTATATAAATAAATAGGTACAATTATTGTGTGATATAGGTACGATTTAAGGTTAGATAAAATGACTGAGGCTAAAGTTGTGGCTATCCCTATGGAAATGTCCAAGGTCATTCCGAAATTTGATGGTGACGAGAAACTCCTCAATCTTTACATAAAAAAATGTGAATATGTGATTGGTTGTTTTACAAATGCTGAAAACCAGGCACAAGATCTATATGTCTTTCATGTAGTGTCTAGTAAACTCACCGGTAAAGCCGCCCAGCTTATAAGTGAAAGGCAGGATATTGAATCTTGGGCCGCACTAAAAGAAGTTTTAATCCAACACTTTGGCGATCCACGTTCAGAAGAATGTATCGCTATTGAGCTTGAAACATTAAAAATAAATCAAAATGAATCTTACCTTGATTTCTGTAACAGGATTCAGCAGGTTAAAAGTTCTTTAATTGCCAAAGTAAACGCCATAGTAGACCCTCATGTAAGAAAAAGCAAAATTACTATTTACGACAATTTATCTATGAATGTGTTTCTCTACAATCTGCCAGAGGACCTCATACGGATAGTTAGGCTTAAGAGCAGCACAACACTAGAAAACGCGCTTTCTATCGTGTTGGAAGAGGTCAACTTTCAATACCAATATAACGCTAGGAACAAAATGTTTCGTGCAGGCTTAACTAAGCCACAAGTGCCGGCATCTAACAATCCATACGTAGAGAAATTTGGTTTGAAACAATACTTACCCACAAATGCTCCTCATCAGACAGGCTTTAGATTTGGTATTCCGAATCAGTTCAGACCACAAAATTCTAATTCTGGCGCACAACAGGCACCGCAATTTAAATTTGGTATACCTCATACCTCATCCGGTTTTAGACCACAGCTTAGCCAAAATGTTCAATCTGGCATGCCAAATCAAGGACCTCAAGGCTATAGGCCAAATTTCGGAACACCCGAAGGCTACAGGCCAAACTTCGGTGCAACTCAAGGTTTTAGGCCAAATTTCAATGCACCTCAGGGTTACAGACCAAATTTCGGTCCGCAACAAACAAAACCAATATTTAACCAATCACAGCCCAATCAATTTAAATTTGGTATTCAAACGCAACAAAAACCATTTAACACTGACGTCACAATGCGCACGGCGTTGCCTGCCCCGCGTCCTAATCAAGCTTTTAATAATGAAATTGAAGTTTACGCGGACGGAAATAATGATGGTTTTGACTACAACAGTTACGAGATGAACTATGACTATGACAGCTATGACAATGACCATGCACAAGTTAATTCAATGAATATGACAGAATTTTACGATGAGACAGAATGTTTGTCTAACGATTCAAATTTTTACACACAGGCCTCGGACACGACCATGAAATAATAAATTTGAACTGTGACAATTTTGCTAAGTTGCCGTATATTTACCTATCTGAATTAGACGCGAGATTTATGATAGACACCGGCAGCTCACGATCTTTTATTAGTCCTCACAAAGCGGATGAGTTCTTTGAACACAGTAAAATTGCAGTTCCTTTCGAAGTAATAAGCACTCACGGTAAAAGCTTACATGATGAAGCTATACATATACCGCTTCCACCAACATTTAGAACTACGGAAGCACATACGTTTTACGTATATAGTGTAGACAAGGATTATGACGGCTTGATAGGCTCGGACCTTCTCGCGCAACTAGATGCAAACATAGACATGAAACACCAAGTTCTTAGAACACGTGATGCGGAAATTCCGTTCACTTACAATCCAAAGGTGCATATTAGGCTTGAACCACGTTCGGAAACTCGTGTGAGGTTGCCAACTAACATATACAATGGTACCGGAATTATTGAATATAGGGAATTTACAGAAGGAATCAGGATGCCATCTGCATTAGTTAATTGTGTCAATGGTCATACATACACAGTAATTCAAAACACATCAGAGACTCCAATCACGTTAAAAATAAACGACCTCATAAATGTTACTCCATACGAACCAGTAGTATGCAATACCAATACCAACGTTATCACTGAAAACGACTTGGACAAAGATGACTATCTGATTTCAAACTTAGAAAAACTTCGACTCGATCACATGAACGACAAGAAAGACATGCAATTGGTGAATTGTGTTTTGAATATAGAGACATCTTTTACTGTGAAAAATTACCTCTGACTTTTACGAACAAAGTGAAACACCAGATACGCACCACTAACGACGATCCCATATACTTAAGACCATACCGACAACCCCCTGCAGTTAATAATGAAATAAATAGACAAGTAGATAAAATGCTTAAAGATAACGTCATTCAGGAATCTTGTTCACCTTGGAACGCACCCGTGCATCTCGTGCCAAAAAAGCTAGATGCTTCCGGGGAGCAGAAGTTTAGGATGGTGATAGACTATAGGCGGCTAAACAGCGTAACAACTGATGATAAATATCCGCTACCAAATATATCAGATCTGTTCGATAAATTAGGTAATGTAGGGACCGCAACCCAAAATTTTAATACTCGTCAAATATTTCGCTGCACCTACGAGAAACGGAACGCAGCAAAAACACCCGCCCGCGCGCCGCTGCCCGGCCGCGCCCGCCATTATAAAAAGACGTTCGTCGTGTGATCATCGCTCACCTCTGACCGCGATTGGTTACCGCGAAAAAACATACAAAATAAGCGCCGGCGCCGCGGATGCCTCGATCCAGTAAACACTATTACAATAAACTACGAAAACACGGAAGTGAAGTGTCTAAAGACTGATGGTGTGTGATACAAAAAGCGTGAAGTACTTGAAAATGGAATGGACTTGACGGTGGGTGCATATTTTTGTTTATTTGAGTTCATTTGTAGCTTCACTGAGCCATCGAGCCTACATTTTGGGCCTTCGACCCGGACTCCCGGTTATAACGTCAAGTCTCATAGTTATTTTAATACTTTCATTGCACACAAATCATATTACACCTCCCAAGTAGGTACCACACCCAACACGTGCTTGCACTTTTTATTTGTGTTTTACTAATAAACCACACAGGTTCCAACTTCAACCTACACTTTTTCAAACACTAAATAACATATTTTATGCAATCCTTATTGTTTAATACGAAAATATAGTGTTTTTTTTATCGAAAACAGTGACACGGGTGCGTTGACCTTTATGTGATAGTGAAACAAATTGCATCGTAACTTTCTGAATTTCATAGTACTAGCTCATTTCTATAGTAATATCGCTTATTATAAATGTCTAGCATCGTGTTATTGTAGAAACAAATGCCTACATTGTGTATTTACTGTGTTTTATTGTGATTACTTTGCCGGTTAGACCTCTCTAACACCGGCACCGCCCGGCAGCCATTACGTTTCGTCTTGCGTAGCGGGAAAATAATACGTAATTAAATGTTTGTGGATTTATTTTCTAGGATAATTTATTTCGACGTTTTCGGTTGTTGTATCGTAATTTAGTGACTCAAAATGACTGGTAAAAATACTGTTCCTGACTCGGATCTCGACGATCAGGTTCATCCTTTCTTGACGTCAAAGGAAATGTGTTTTCTTCGCATTCAACATTTATATGAAATGTCATTAGAAGTAGAAACAGATGTAACTCATTTAGCCGAGTTTTCTGCACGGATCGATGACCTCTCAGACATCCGAGCGGAATACAATAGGTGCGTTATGGAAATAAATTCACTATATCGGAAATACAAACCAAATTATGTCCCTACGTATAGCGAAATAAAGGCGTTTGATGTACTTTATTATGCGATTCGTAAAGTTTCCAATGGCCTTCACCCACCCGAGCGTCCCGCCAAGACGGAACCCGGTGGCAAGGAATTGCAAATAACTAGGCGGTGCGTAAAGTTACCCGAATTACAACTATTTAAATTTGATAGTAAACTCGAAAATTGGATAACCTTCCGTGATACGTTTACGAGCTTAATTCATGATAATCCCGCGATTACTGATGTCGAGAAATATTATTACCTTATGTCATCGGTTAGCGGTTCGGCTTTATCTATTGTGAAATCAATGCCAATCACAGCTGATAATTACAGCATCGTATGGAGCGCCTTAGTTAAGCGATTTGAGAATAAGCGCGCGCTTGCTTCGGCGTATTTAGACAAGCTGTTTAACTTTAAACCGTTGATAAGCGAATCGGCCGCGAACCTTAATAATTTTCTCCAAACTTATCATGAAAATATTACAGCTTTAGAACTTCTTAAAATTCCGGATTTATCTAGTTTTATACTATTCCAAATATCTTTGCGAAATCTCGACCCCGTGACGCGCCGCGAGTTCGAACAGACCGTGCCGCCGGGCGAGATACCTACCGTTAAGCAATTATTGAACTTTATCGAGAAGCAAGCGCGTGTCCTTGAGATGTCAGAAAGCAAGTCAGTGTACGCCAAGCCGTCTACACCAGCTTTCAAGCCATCTACGTCGCGTTCAAACAAGGATACGACCACACAACACGGTTATAAACCTACTATGACCGCAGCTGTGGCCAGCATGAACAACGTTGTCGAACGGCAGAAATCCAACGTCTGTCCGTGTTGTCCAATGCCACACGCTATCTATCGCTGTGCAGTCTACAACGCGCTTACACCTGAGTCACGCACTGCCAAAGTCAAAGAGCTCAGTTTGTGTGAGAACTGTTTGCGTGATAATCACACCAGCGCTGATTGTCCGTCCAAACATTGTTGTACGGTCTGCAAAAAGAGGCACCACAGCTCTCTTCACATCGACTCCTCAGTCACGTGTCAAGGGAACGTTGTGGGTCTCACATGTTCGACTGATCAGACAGTCCTGCTTGGCACCGCGGTCGTACACGTCGCGGACGCATGGGGACACTTCCATTGCGTGCGCGCACTTATAGACAGCGGCGCTATGTCAAGCTATATAACACATAGTTGTGCGAAGAGGCTAGGATTACCTCGTCGTAGATGCGATGTTCGAACGATCGGTCTAGGCGGGAACCAAGTTGATAACTTTGGTCAAACCTCGCTCGCAATAAAACCGCGACACGATACATCGCCCGTTCTTAATACGGACGCGGTTATCGTCGCGAACATAGCCGGCAATCTACCGACAGTTAGGTTACCTCTTGATATTTTAGATCGTTATCAGAATATCGAGTTAGCGGACCCAGCGTTTCATCGGCCCGCGCCGGTGGACTTATTGATAGCAGGCGACTTATTTCCTTACCTATACGACGGAGATAAAATACTACCGGAACGCCCGGGTTTGCCCGTGATATTAAAGTCTATCTTCGGATACGTTATCACCGGTCAAATAGATTGGCGCGATAGCAATAAAAAGAGTTTAGACTCGGATAACCACGCTTTTTCCGGATTTTCTAGTACGGATAACTTAGACCGGGTGATGAACGCGTTCTGGGAAGTCGAGAACGTACCGTCGGAACAACCAAAGAAACCCGACGACGTATTAGCAGAAAAGTTGTTCGCGCACGAACATAGTCGCGATCCGAACACCGGTAGATACGTTGTTAGGTATCCGTTTCGGCCGGACCACAGTCTCGGCGATTCTCGACAGGTGGCGTTACGGAGATTGACTAATTTAGAGGCGCGTCTCGACCGCGACTCTCAATTAAAGTGTGAATATCACAAATTCATGTCCGACTATGAGTCTTTAGGTCACATGACGTGTTTAGGTAATTTACAAAACGTGGATTCCAAGTATTTGATCCCGCATTTTTGTATTCTCAAACCGACGAGCACCAGCACCAAGCTGCGTACCGTGTTCGACGCGTCGACAAAAACTGCTAATCACAAGTCACTTAATGACGTGGTTCTAGCGGGACCGAAACTTCAGGCGGATATTAATCAGATATTAATAAATTTCCGATTACATGCTGTTTGTATATCCGCAGACATCTGTAAAATGTACAGACAAATTTTGATACATCAAGGCCTTATCAACACATACTGTGGCGCCACTCAACAGATCAACCGGTTCAGGTTTACGAGCTGGCGACTGTCACGTATGGGGTCGCTAGTAGTCCGTATCTGGCCATCAAGGTACTGCATACTTTAGCCGACGAACACGCAGATACGTATCCAGCTGCAGCTCGAGTTCTTAAAAGTGGATTCTTCATGGATGACCTACTATGGTCGGAACCCACAGAGGATGACGCTCTCCAGCTGCAGAAGGATCTACGCGAGCTGTTGCAGAGTGCTGGCTTCCTGTTATGTAAGTGGGCTAGTAATAGTGCTCAGGTGCTGGCCGCGGTCCCTGAAGATCACCGAGAAACTCCGATTGAGTTTGACGATGATGAAGATTTGTCACTCAAGGTTTTGGGTCTTCAGTGGCTACCAGGAACGGACTGCTTTTCCTTCAGAACGATGAAGTATGATTACGAGGTCACAAAACGCACCGTTCTATCACAGATCGGTCGTTTATTCGATCCTCTCGGTTTTGTTGCACCCTGCATATTTTATGCCAAATGTTTCATGCAGAAGATCTGGGCCCTGAAACTCGATTGGGACCAGCGCTTGCCTGTTGACCTTGAAACAGAATGGCGGGCCTTCGTTCGGGAGCTACCTCTACTTTCCGAACTTAGACACGAACGTCACGTGATGGTATCGCAAAGTACGACCTCTCGTATTTTCGCGTTCGCTGACGCGTCTACCCTCGGGTACGCGGCTCAGATATACCTACACACGACTAACGACGACGGTGATAGCAAAACGAGCCTTCTAATTGCTAAATCAAAAGTGGCTCCGCTGAAAACGGTATCTGTACCACGACTCGAGCTAATGGCAGCCCACTTGCTCGCCAAACTCGTCAAGTATGTCACAGGTATTCTTCAGGAGCGAGCTATCAGTATCAACGACATCTTGTTGTTTACTGATTCTTCTGTAGTACTGGCTTGGCTTAACACACCAAGCTACAAGCTTAAAACATTCGTGGCCACTCGAGTAACAAAAATACTGGACACAGTTCCCAGTACTAATTGGTTCCATGTAAGTGGTGAGAGTAACCCGAGCGACATCTGTTCCCGGGGTGCGACGCCGTCCGTGCTTCTCTCAAATCCCGAATGGCTTAATGGTCCCAGCTGGCTACTAAGTGAGCGATGGCCAGTACGCGCTATAGATGAGTTCAGAGACGTCAATCCTCCCGAACTAAAAACCTCCCTTAACACTATGGCGCTGGTAACGTCGGAGGAGTCCTCTAATCTCATCTATGAGCTTTCTGAGAGATATTCTAACTACACGAAATTAGTCAATATCGTAGCTCGGATTCGAAAATTCATCACGAATTGTCGCACACCTAAATCTGAGCGCACTAAACTTTCTCTAAGTGACTTAAAAGACGCACGTGACGTCATCATAAAATCCGTGCAACAGCACCACTTTGCCGCCGATATAATCGCGATATCAAAGAGCCTTCAGCCGCAGCAGTCTCTGCAAAAGCTCAACCCCTTCGTTGACCCCCATGGTCTCCTCAGGGTGGGGGGTAGACTTTCGCTCGCAGAGATTTCGTTCGACAAAAAACATCCTGTATTGCTTCCTAAAAAATGCAATTTTACTAATTGTCTGATCGATTATTACCATGTGCTTTATTTACATGTAGGACCACGTACCCTACAGAGTATATTGAGTCAAAAGTTCTGGATTGTGTCCGCTCGTAGCATAGTCAGACTACGCACAAGCAAATGCATAGCGTGTTTTAAAGTAAGACCGACAGTCAGGCAACCTCTAATGGGACAGTTACCTAAGTTTCGAACGGAAGATATTCACTCCTTCCATTCGGTAGGTCTTGACATAGGGGGTCCATTTTTAACAAAAGAGTCCATTCGTAGAAATGCTCGCATCACCAAGGCTTATTTATGCATTTTCGTTTGCTGTGCTACTCGCGCGGTACATTTAGAGACTTTATCCTCACTTAGCACAGAATGCTTTCTGGCATCATTTGACCGTTTTACAGCAAGACGTGGATTATGTCAGGCGCTAATCTCAGACAATGCGACGAACTTCGTTTCAGCCGGTAAACAGTTAGCTGAAGTCTCACAATTCTTAAAATCCAACACGGATGATATCTCAGGCGAGTTTACCAAACGTCAAGTTCAATGGAAGCATAACCCTCCAACAGGTAGTCACTTCGGCGGTCTTTACGAAGCAGCCATTAAATCGGCAAAGTCACTTTTAAAAAGAACCATCGGAAGCAGGACGCTAACATTTGAAGAGTTAACAACACTCTTTGCGCGAGTTGAAGCCGTGCTCAATTCTCGCCCTCTTTGCGCTCTGTCCTCGGACCCCAGCGAGTTCGAGATACTTACTCCAGCACATTTCTTAGTAGGCCGCGGATTGTTAGATGCTCCAGAGTATGACCTAACTAGTCTCCCTATAAATCGTCTGAGTAGGTGGCAGGCGGTACAACAGATAGCCCAACAGTTTTGGCGTCTGTGGCGCAAAGATTACCTTCACACACTTCAAACCCGCCAAAAGTGGACCAAAGGTTGTCGAGATCTGAAGGTCGGCGATCTAGTGCTTATAAACTCGGACGCACCGCCCCTTCAGTGGGTACTAGGCAGAGTCACTAAGCTATACACAGGCCCAGACAATGTGACGCGTGTCGTTAGTGTTCGAACCAAACACAGTGAATTCACAAGACCCGTAGTTAAGCTCAGCCCGCTCCCCTTGGAGCAGGATGATTAGAAGTCTCTATTCTCTAACTTATCTTACAAAGGTCAACCCATCTAGTTTTAAGTTTCATATACTATACAGTCCACTCTCTATAATTTACATACTTGTAGTACTAATCTATCTAGCACTACCTAATTTGTAACCTTATATTTACTTAACACTACACCTCAGTGTGACACCCTACATCTACATTAATATTTTGTTATTCAATACACTTTTCAACACAATATTTATTTATTTCCAACTTGGAATTATAACTGGGAAATCCTGTCGGATTTCGGTGGGGGGAAATGTAGGGACCGCAACCCAAAATTTTAATACTCGTCAAATATTTCGCTGCACCTACGAGAAACGGAACGCAGCAAAAACACCCGCCCGCGCGCCGCTGCCCGGCCGCGCCCGCCATTATAAAAAGACGTTCGTCGTGTGATCATCGCTCACCTCTGACCGCGATTGGTTACCGCGAAAAAACATACAAAATAAGCGCCGGCGCCGCGGATGCCTCGATCCAGTAAACACTATTACAATAAACTACGAAAACACGGAAGTGAAGTGTCTAAAGACTGATGGTGTGTGATACAAAAAGCGTGAAGTACTTGAAAATGGAATGGACTTGACGGTGGGTGCATATTTTTGTTTATTTGAGTTCATTTGTAGCTTCACTGAGCATGACTCATGCATGAGCATGCGTGAGCGTCTCATGCATGAGCGTGGTGAAGTAATTAGACTCACGTAACGCAGAGTCTAATTACTTCACCACGCTAGATTTGGCTAGTGGGTATCATCAGATTGAGATCAATAAAAAAGATAGACAGAAGACTGCGTTCAGTTCCCAGGCAGGACACTTTGAATTTCTTCGTATGCCGTTTGGTCTAAAGACGGCACCAGCCACATTCCAAAGAGCAATGGACAGCATCCTACGTGGTCTCCAAGGGATTCACTGTCTCGTGTATCTCGATGATATTATCATATTTTCAACCAGTCTCCAGGAACACGTAGATAAATTGCGCAAAATCTTCGAACGGCTAAAAGAAACTAACCTTAAAGTGCAGATTGACAAATCAGAGTTCCTTCGTAAGGAAGTCCTATACTTAGGACATTCTATAACTAAAGATGGACTAAAGCCCAATAATGATAAAATCGATGCAGTTCTGAGGTATCCTCTTCCAAAAACTCAAACAGAAATCAAGAGCTTCTTAGGATTGGTAGGGTATTATAGAAAATTTATAAAAGACTTTGCGAAATTGACAAGACCTATGACCGTTTGCCTAAAGAAAAACCATAAGGTAACAATCACCCAGGAGTTTGTAGAGGCGTTTGAAAAATGTAAGGAATTGCTTACACATGCACCTCTACTACAGTTTCCCGATTTCGAAAAACCTTTTATATTAATCACCGACGCATCTGATTATGCTATAGGCGCAGTACTATCACAGGGAAATGTAGGTAGTGATCGACCTGTTGCGTTCGCTTCTCGAACACTTAACGACGCTGAAACGAGATATAGTGTCATCGAAAAGGAGGCTTTGGCCATTGTTTGGGCCGTGAAACACTTTCGCCCATACCTTTATGGCAAGAAATTCACGATATACACTGACCATCGACCGTTATCTTGGTTAAATTCGTTTGAAGAATCCAACAGCAAAATAACTCGCTGGCGTTTAAGACTAGCCGAATACGACTATGACGTAATATATAAAAACGGTCGCCAAAACACAAACGCTGATGCCTTATCCCGAATGAAAATAAACGCCTTAGGTAGCCGTGATGAAAATTCATCTATACAGGTTAATGTTGATGAGAGAGAGTTAGAATTACAGAGGCACTGTGAACAAATAACGAAGAAAATAACAAAATTAGGCAAAAAGAAAAAACAACAAAAATCTTTAGGTAGCCCTATACCAATTTCGTCAGATTCCGAAAAAACAATTACGATCTCTTCAGACTCGGAGAAAACACTATCGATTCCAGAAAATAATCCAAACAGAGCTCGATCACCGTTTTCAGTTTTGGCACCGTCTAGCGGTACAATTACTGCATCAGAAACGGATACAATTCAAACAGAAACCATACATTCAGCACGTGATGTTGACTCCTTAGGTATTCCGATTCTCAAAGAGGCAATAGATATAAAACCTAACCAAATTTTGGTACACACATGGTTCCGAAACGAAATCGCAGTTAAAGATATTTCAAATAAAAAGCAAAAGATCCTAGAGTTACACTTGCCATTAAATCGACCAGATTTAATAACTGACTTCCTCAGAAGATATATAAGAAACAAGGTCAAATATTTCATATATTTTGAAGATGTGCGACACAGGGTCGAATTCACAGACGTAGTTATTAAACTTTTTAAGGCCGGCTCAGTCAACATTCTAGAGTGTACAGAAAGGGTAGTTTACGTAGAAAACGAAGAAGAACAAAGAGAAATAATCCTAAAATATCACATAGGCAAAAGCTGCCATCGCGGCATAAAAGAGACCGTATCACACCTAAAACGGACTTACTTTTGGCATAACATGGACATAACAGTAGCGGCAGTTATTAATACATGCGAAGCATGTCAAAAAATGAAATATGACCGGAAACCTTTAAAACCCACAATTCAGTTAACACAAACTCAGAATAAGCCTTTTCAGGAGCTATTCATGGATTTATTTAAAATTGAAGGAAAGATCTTTCTCACCATAATAGACGCATTCAGTAAATTGGGCCAGGCGTTTGAAATCTCAAATCAATCAGCACCCGAAATAGTCAGGGCGCTTATCAGATATTTCTCCTATTATGGGACCCCTAGCAAAATAAGTTCAGACTCAGGATCTGAATTTAATAATCGACTAATACAAGAACTTTTGGACTTCTATAAAATCCAATTACATTTAGGAACCCCAAACAACCCCAATTCAATGGGACATATTGAAAGATTCCATTCAACATTACTAGAAATCTATAGATTAGCCAAATATGAACAGAAACTGACTGATGCTTCATCCACTATGACTTATGCTGTAATGGCTTATAACCACACTATCCACTCCGTAACGGGACTCACACCTTTTGAAGTAGTATTTGGCCACACGGAGTCTAAAAGTACTTTCAACATAAATTCGGACAAAGAATACATGCAAGCATTAATGCGAGATCACCTAAAGAGAACTAAATTCCTTTACAAAAACCTGACGGACAAAGCTATACAAATTAAACAAAGATCCATAAATAAACGGGGAGGTGAAAATGAATTTAAAATAGATACAGGCGACGTGGTTTTCTTCAAAGGAACCAATGTCAGACGAAGTAAAGACAAACCTAGGTATGATAAAGCTGTAGTGACCGGAAAAATAGAAAGAAATATTGTTACTTTAGACAAAAATAATCGCGAATTGAAGGCCCCAGTAAAGGATATCAAACGTCCTCCACAGAAACATCCAGATCGCCGTGCTGGTCCTGATGGCGGCCAGCCTACTGCAGGCCCTTCAAATGCAGTCACTTAAAGAAGTACCTGGAGTCCTACCACTTAAAGAAGGGAATGCCGTAATAACTCAGGAAAATTGGACAATAATTAAAATATTAGATATAAACAGTATTTCTGAAGACATAAGATTAAATATCGATAAATTTGATGAATTAAACAGGCTTATTAATGTTAATTTTAACGAAACATATAATGACTCAATATTACTAAACTTTAAAACCCAAACAGAGTATTTTAAAAATGTAACTTTAAATAAATATAAACAACTATTTCCTAATAACAGAGTAAAGCGTGGTCTCATAAACCCTCTGGGAAGCATGATTAAGATGATTAGTGGTAATTTGGATAATGATGATGCAAAACGTTATGACCAAATTATCAAAAACATAAAGATGAAACAAAATATACTAAATAAAAAGATAACTCTAATTACCGAATTCATTGAAAATTTTAGTAATTTGACAATATCTATTCACAATAATATAAATCAGTTAAACGAGCAATTTCAGAAAGTAGTAGACGATCTTGATTCATTCAAAAAGCAAGAAAAAATGAATTTTATAAGCAACATGATAATTAATACATATTCATTCATTTTACATAACTTTCAAAGCATTACCAGCAAATTAAACGAAATAGAGACAGCCATAGCTTTCAGCAAAGTGAATACACTTCACCAATCAATTATTGACTCAGAAAATTGTTAAACACAATCCAAAATTTTTCGGTTGCGGTTGCGGGTTCAAGTCCCGTCGGTACGATGAAATTTTGGATTGTGTTTAACAATTTACAAAAATATAAAGTGTGAAACACTTCAAAGAAACATAATATTTGATTTACGCAGTGCAACATCTCTCGTCGGATTTGAAAACTGTAATGTATTCTTCCGAATGATTAACTTACGTAATAAGTAGTCATAGATGGCGCCACCAATGCATAATTGGGTTAACAAAAATGCAATCCACTAATTTCGTCGTAACGATACTTCGCACCGTGGCTTAATTGGCAAAGCACCGGAACATGTTATTCCGGAGGTTGCGGGTTCAAGTCCCGTCGGTACGATGAAATTTTGGATTGTGTTTAACAATTTACAAAAATATAAAGTGTGAAACACTTCAAAGAAACATAATATTTGATTTACGCAGTGCAACATCTCTCGTCGGATTTGAAAACTGTAATGTATTCTTCCGAATGATTAACTTACGTAATAAGTAGTCATAGATGGCGCCACCAATGCATAATTGGGTTAACAAAAATGCAATCCACTAATTTCGTCGTAACGATACTTCGCACCGTGGCTTAATTGGCAAAGCACCGGAACATGTTATTCCGGAGGTTGCGGGTTCAAGTCCCGTCGGTACGATGAAATTTTGGATTGTGTTTAACAATTTACAAAAATATAAAGTGTGAAACACTTCAAAGAAACATAATATTTGACTCAGAAAACCTGTTAGGTATACTAAAGAATATTGAAAAATCTGAGAGATTAGCTTTTCCAGCAAGTCTAGAGAATATTGTTAAAATTGAGCAAATTATAAGTATAAAGGCATATTATAAAGAAAATCAGTTAGTGTTTATGTTAGCAATACCACTCATTGGCAAAGAGACCTATACATATTATAAACTATATCCCATTCCTGTTTTCCGTAACCAAAGTACATATATTATCCTACCCAAATATCCTTACCTGATAGTGAATGGACTGGTCTCCAAGCCACTCGCCGAACCTTGCAAATTGACAGCAGCCTCCAGTTTCATTTGTTTTGAAGATTTAAATGCTGAATTTATAGAAGATAATTGTATTTCCGACTTGATGAAGTATATACCAAACCCTAGCTCATGTGCTTTAGTTCCGGTTACGTTGGAGAAAATTCTTGTACAACATATCCAGCCAAATCGATGGATTGTGTTTGCCAAATGGAACACACCGCTCCAGAAAATCTGTCAGAATGAAGTTTCTCAGCAGCACATCAAAGGAAGCTACATCGTCACTCTGGAAGACACGTGTGAAGTAAAGATTGACAAGTTCGCAATGAAACTACGCCCACATCAGATGGAATTCCTGAAATATTCTAAATTGCCCATAGTGACCCTGCCGAATATCAACAGTCTCAAGATTGAACACAGGAAACCGATAAAAATGGAAGATATGAATGTGAAAAGTATGCAGATCATAGTTAAATCAATCCAAAGTGCCAGTGAAAATGTAAATGAAAACGAAATCAGTGAAATTAGAATCCGTAGTGTTAGCGTCTGGACAATCTTATTATACTTAATTATAGGAACATTAATCGTTGTAATTTTATATGTTAAACTTAAGAAAATGGGTTATATTTGTAATGTTCGAAATTCTCAGAATCCTTCTGATAATTTTGAATCTCAGGAGGGAGAAGTCATGCGACGCGACTCCCACGCATTACAAGAAGTCCCTGCTTGCATTATGACCATTCGCACGTAGTCAGCAGAGATAAGACTTATTTCTTAGTAGAGATATCTGCATCCGTCGAATGATCATACTGAATAGATTTTATTTAATATTAAGTCAGTCTTAAGCGAACCGTCGAATAAACGACATCTTTTATAATTCAAATTTGTCTTTTTAAAAACATCTCCGGTAGCCGTCGATACTTGAGTACCTAGTGTCACTCTCACGACTAAGACGAATCTATTGACACAACTCACATAAAAATACGACAAGCTGTTTGGGCTCTAGGGCGTGCCAAAGAAATATAAATATATACGAAATAAATAACCCTCCGTCTTTCGCAGTCGGGTAAAAAAGAGTCATAAAACAAAGAAGTTACCAACATCCATTTTTGAAACACAAAGTAAGTAAGCAACAATTCCCCGACCATCAATTGAAATTACAAAAGAAAGGTAATAATTTTAAAACTGTCGACACTTACTGTCTATTGTTATAATGCGGCATTGTTCTAAACTTTTCCGTTTGATGCATAGAATTATAAAGATTTGTGATGGAATAAAGAATGAATAATTTCTTTAGGTAGGTATTCTTTATGCAGTTGTGTTAAACTGTTCTGTAAACTGGCTGTTCTTTGTCAAGCCTTTCTGCAAGAATTATAGAATAAGTATAGAACATAATTCAATTTTAATACAAGTATTTTCACAGTATTATAATGTCTAATTTTTTTTTGTATATATTTCTTTGAGTCATGCGTGTGAAACTTTTTGACGCGATCGAAGACATGGGCCGCAAATAGCAAAGATAAACTATATCTTACGCACCACAAATTTTGAAGGCCAGTGTCACTCACGGGTTTTTCTTTACCTGCGTCAGAATGTTGGTTGCGGTAGTGGTAGAACTTAGCTAGTCCACCTGAGGCTGTACAACCACTTTGTCAGATATTTTGGGGTAACATGGGAATGTTTTTCGGTTTCAATGGCCAGTAAAGTCTCGAGGGTGCTCGAGGCACAGTGCAGTAACGTGCAGAATTCAAGCTCCAATTCAAGGCCTATTATAGCTTGCTATTTGATGCCATCCTCAACTATATCGCCACATAGATAACAGGTGATATAGTACTCAATACTTATATAATGCTTCTAAGTAATTAGTATGAAAAATTAATTCTACAAAAAAAAATTGAAGCCCCGTTGGCGTAAAGGGTGGGTGGCATGACTTCTAAGCGAGCGGTCGCCAGTTCAAATCCCAGCAAGGGTGATTGTTCACAGGCAGTAGGAGCATTTATATCGATGTTCCGCCTGACTTGCTAACAAAAAAGTAGCTTACCTACCCCACTAAGGACAAAATCTACCGCCATAACCTTACGGTACACTCAGCCGTTGAGAGTCAGAGTATTCTAGGCCTACCGTGTTCACCACCTTCGACCATACCATCGCTTACCACCAGGTGAGATAGTAGTCAAACGCTAGCTTGTACGATATAAATAAATATATATATATATCTCTGTGGTTTGCAGAAATTATCTACATTCTACAAACTAACACTAACCGCAATAGTGTATCCCATCACGGTTCATTCCCTCGTGAGCCGAAAACCTAATCTTGGTTATTACGCCCCATAACCGAGATGGCCAACACTTACGGAATCGTTGCGTCACTCTCGAAAGCGTAATAGCACCTAACGCTGTTATAAGAGCTAGAAACAAAGCACTTTCCTCTGGACAGCAAATTGTAGATCGTAATATAGCCGTGGGAAGCTATAGAGAGGAATCGTTTTAAAGTTTTTTCACGTAACGCTTTAGTAGATATGTAAAGGTAGGATGTTTTGTTTTTGATATAATAGATTTTTGTGACAAGTTAAGAGCGTACGCGGGGTGCAGTTTTCCATACAAACGTATTCCCCTGTTTCCTCCCTGGAAAATGCTTCTAGAGCAAAATTTGTTTCTACAAAAAATCAAGATCTGCTGTAGCTATGCCCCTATCATTTATTTTCATCAACTATTTTCATCATTTATATTGATTATTTTGACCAACAAATTGCAAATAGAAATAATGGCCCTTAAAAAATCTTAAAGAAGAGATAATAAGGCTTATATTTCTTTTTGTGATTGGTTGATCATAAATAGCAAATGATAGGGGCATAGCTACAGGAAACCTTGATTTTTTGTAGAAACAAGTTTTGCTCTAGAAGCATTTTCCAGGGAGGAAACAGGGGAATACGTTTGTATGGAGAACTGCACCCCGCGTTTGCTCTTAAGTTCTTGATCTAACAACAACAACAAAAAATCGAATAAATTAATTTAACTCGAGACACTGGCCCTTATAATGCGGAATAATAGGTATCCGATTACTTCAATTTTTTTAACGATATAAGGTAACAGGACAAGCGCCATGCTCGCCTGATGGTAACTACGGCTACCTATTACAGACCGCTGTATCTGAAATAGGTAGCCGTTGCTGAGCCTGATATAGCATAGCATAGAATTTTGCATGTCTCTGCATTGCGCCTGTTACCTCGAGACGTAAAAGATGTTAAGTCTCACATGCCCTGTAATTTCACTAGACACTTTGCCATTCAAAGCGAAAAATATTTCTATTTCACGGATATTGTAAAAACATGGTAGCATTGACCTAATTCTGGGGCATCTCCTGACTCAGCAGAATACTCTACTCCTTACCAAATTAGAGCAGAGATTTTGAATTTAGTGATACATAGATCAGTTGTTCATGTGTCGAATATTTTCAAGTTAATTTTGGAAGTCGCGCAAGTCTTTTAGCAGTCATGACCCTGGATGATCGATTAGTTACAAACAAAGACATGTTACAAATCTTCTTATATATAAAAATCAATTGATGTTCGTTAGTCTCGCTGAAACTCGAGAACGGCTGGGCCGATTCTGCTGATTTTGGTTTTATAATGTTTGTCGTAGTTCAGGAAAGGTTTAAACGGTGCGAAAATTTGGAAAAATTGCGAGGAAGATAGTAAAAACAACAATTTTATTTTTCCCATATAAACTGTTCTACCTTCTTTCCTGTCAAACATTTGACGTTTGTCCCTTCGATACGGACTCCACTCTCTCTGTTTTTAAATTTTAATATTTTGAATTTTTATGGTTGTCCCAGGTGGTCATTGTTGGTTCGTTTAGACATTTTTGACATTGTATTGAAATTTTTTGATGGTTGTCATTATAGCGCTTCTATACATTTTTATACACAAATAGCGAATACCCATTCGCTATTTGTGTATAAAAACCGATGTAAAATAAAATAATAAAGCCTTTTATGCTGGATCTTACAAACCTTAATAGATAAAGACTTGAAATTTACTCATGGTACTGTGCATTGCAATGGCTGCTATAAAATCAAATAATAAAAACTAAATTAAATAAAAAATTAAAGGGGGTCCCCATACTAGAAACGTATTTTCCGGCAAATATTGTTCAATCGGAACCCTGCGTGTGCAGGTCTAACTCGCACTTGGACAGTTTATTTATATTTGCGGTACGAAGTTCGCCGGGTCAGCTAGTAAGTAATTTTTTCAAGTTGAACCCTAATAAAGGTGCATCTCTACGGGTTTAGTAGCGGGACGGTCAAGGCTGGCTTCGTTTCACTTTCTGGTGTCCAAACATTTTCACCGGTCGCCGGCTTCTCTCGCGGAACCTTATGCTGGATAGTGGATACAAACAATGGAAAGGCAGTTTACACAATACTTTAACTTCTGTCCAAAGAGGGTAATGGTTTTCCAGTATAATGTAGTAGTATCTATTGTGTTGTATTGTTGTTGTATATATGACTGACTGATAGTAAGTACGATTATAATACGAGTATGGCTAGACCGATTCTCCCTAGGGTTCTCCAGTATATTATATGTATTAGGTATATTCTTGTGGCGTTTTGCATAACCATTCGGGTGGCAAAATGCCTCTGATGCGCGAAGCGCGATGTCAAAAACGACAGCGCGCGTTCCCACGTCAAATTGACGTTGACGTGAGGACGAAAGAGTTTTGATAACGGAGTCAACCGCCAGAATTATTACGCTAGATAGCAACTCAAATTCTAATAGGAATATCTGATATTGTAACGCCATTTGCCAACCAGTTGTTAATTGTTTTTAAGTAGTGATAACCAGAACCATTGTGGAAAGAAATATATTATATGTCAACGCAACAACCATCGATTTACTCGACGAACCTCAAGACCTCGTCCTAACAAAGGCGATAGGTAGCCCTACCTATCCGCGCCTTTATACTCTTTGGATTGGTGTACTTAGGTTCGTCTTTGTACCCCCGGTGACAGACGTCACTTTTTTGTGAAGAAGAAAAAGAGAAAAAATAAGACTTGCTCTTCGTAAGAAAAGAAAACAAACTCAAATTAGGTGAAAAGTTTATTTTTGTTACAAAATTGTAATATTGTACATTTTAATTTTTTTGTATTTTATTTTGTAATATCATCGAGATCTGATAAGTATCTCTAGAATATGAAGATAAACACCTTAAAACTAAGTACTGAAATGACTAACGCGGCATTTGAAACGATTTGTAAACGAATCCGTTTTGTAAATGATCTCAATGATTGTTTTGTATTATGATATACTCAAATGTCTTTCCTTGGGAATTTCAAAGTCAAAGTCAAAGTCAAAGCATTTATTCAGTATATGGGCAAATTAAAAATTAGCACTTACACACGTCAAATAACATTAAATAGATCATATTCAACAAAAAATATAGATATAACAGAAACATAACGCTTTGAATTTACAAAAAAAAAAACAAAGGTATTGAGCCATTCAGCTTTCATCTAGACGTCGAACGTCACACTTAAAACACATGTTTAATTCCCCTTATTAATGTAGGGTTGCCAACCGTACCATTACGTGCACCCGCAACCCAGTGCATGTTTCAGTACTTCAGACAATTTTTATCCAAAAAATTGTGAAATAATGAAACATTATAGATAAATAAAACGCAGACTAATTGCAGTACAAATCATGTTCCGAATGGAACTGATTGTCCGACTATCAGCCGCATAATACCGTCGTAACAGGCAACCCTAGATCTGCAAACAAAAGATGAAAACTGATTGACTGTTGAATCTACTGGTATTTCGGAAGTACTCCCATCAGAGAAGAAACACCAAGAAACTCTATCGGGCTTGTCACTTATTTTAATTCATTTTTTTAAATTCATATTAAATAAATGTTTAATGTACAATAAGTAATTCTATTATCATACAATTTATATTATATCTTGGAGCTTGGGGCATTCAGGCCAAGCATTTTTGTCATTCATATAGTCATTTATTGTATAGTACGATTTCTTCATTAAATTGGATTTTACAAAGGTTTTAAATCTGCTTATAGACAGTTGATCAATATCTTTAGGAAGTTTATTATAAAATCGTATACAGTTCCCCAGAAAAGAACCACTAACTTTCCACAACCTGAATTGAGGTAGAATTAATCTATTTTTGTGTCTTGTATTGAAATTATGTACATCGGACCTCTTATCATACTCATTCAAATTTTTGCGTACATACATAATATTTTCATATATATATTGACATGCCACTGTGAGAATTTTAATCTCCTTAAATTTTTCACGAAGTGAGTCTCTCGACTTCATGGTATATATAGATCGAATAGCTCTTTTTTGTAAAACAAATATAGATTGGATTTCGGCGGCTTTCCCCCACAATAAAATGCCATAGGACATTATACTATGGAAGTAGCTAAAGTAAACCAATCTAGCAGTGGATTCGTCAGTCAAGTTTCTGATTTTACGTACTGCGTATGCAGCGGAGCTCAATCTACCTGCCAGAGCCGATATTTGAGAACCCCATTGTAGTTTTGAATCCAGGGTGATGTCCAAGAATGTAGCGGATTCAACAAATTCTATCGGTACATCGTTTATTAATATCCTGCTATTAATGACACCCTTTCTTACATTTGGCAGCGAGAATTTAATACATTTAGTTTTTTTGGCGTTCAGTAATAAGTTATTGGTTGTAAACCAATTCAAAACCTGTGCGATTGATTTGTTAACATCGTCAAATCCAGGCGCAATCCTATCTATTTTGAATATTAAGGATGTATCATCCGCGAACAAAACAATGTCACATAAGTTTTGCACGAAAGACGGCAAGTCATTAATATAAACTAGAAATAAAAATGGTCCTAAGATCGATCCCTGCGGAACTCCCATTTTTATGAGGGATCCAGATGACCTGACGCCATTGACCTCAACCATCTGTATTCTATTACTGAGGTAGGATGAGACCAGATCAAGTGCTTTTCCGTTAACGCCGTAGTGTTTTAATTTGCAAATTAGCGTTTTGTGACAGACGCAATCAAACGCTTTAGATAAGTCACAGAAAACGCCGATAGCATCTTGTGCTTTCTCCCAGGCATCAAATATATGTTTAAGAAGATCTACTCCAGCATCAGTAGTAGAACGCCCCTTAGTGAAACCATATTGTTTGTGATTTAAAAGATGATTAATATTAAAATGTGCCAAAAGCTGGTCTAATATAACTTTTTCAAAAACTTTACTGAGCGCCGGTAATATAGAGCTGGTAATATAGAGATTGGTCTATAGTTTGAAGGGTCATTTTTGTTCACTGATTTGTATAGGGGAATTAATTTACTTTTTTTCATTACATCAGGAAAGACACCTTCATCGACGCATCTGTTAAAAATAAACGCTAAGTGAGGGCTAATTGCATTAATAATATAACTAAGTACTTTGGTTGACATACCCCACAGATCCTCGGTTTTCTTTTGATTGAGCATTTTAAAAGTTTTGATAATTGATATTGAAGTTATGTGTCTGAACTCAAACATAGAGTCACATACATTCACACACTTCGATAGTAAAACAAAAGCATCCTTAGGGGAAGAGTTTAAAGGCTAAGTAGTAATAATAGGTACTTGTGAGAAGTATAATATATAACAAGTATAATATATTATATAACTATATATAATAACTATAATATAATATATAACAAGTATAATATAATATATAACAAGTTGAACATTCAGAGCTGCAGCAATGAAGAAAACTCATTTTCAGTGTTTCCTTATTTCCAACTGTCTATACATAACATCGTTCCGGAACTTAATGCCCGGTGTAAACTATGTGATCGGAATTGAAAAAATATTACATACATCAAAATGCAATTTTATTATAAAAACTCACGTTCATTTTAAACTTATAGATTAAATAAAACTGGCCAAGTGCAAGACGGACTCGCACTCGTAGGGTTTCGTAACACAGTTAAGTATTCCATAACTATGATTTTTCGCAACTACAAAATTAACTTTGTTTTTCATAGTGTTTGTATGAAAAACAAAGTTATCTTTGCGGACGCTATATCTCTAAAACTGCTGACTATATCTCGTTCAAACCAATTTTCTTTGTTAGTTTTTATTGAGATCTACATGATATATTTTTTTTAGATTTTTCACTCCCATAAAGTTAGAGGGGGTGGGGGGACACACATTTTACCACTTTAGACGCACATATCTTTCAAATTTTGATCTTAAAATTATCGTGAATTTGTAACCTAAAAACGGGAATTTAACGTGACTTACGCGATGTCGATATGGCGATCGACATATGTTTCGGCCTCATCCGGAGGCCTTCTTCAGGATCTTGAGTGCGAGGCTGGACGACTATCGAGATCGCGTAAGTCACGTTAAATTTCCGATTTTAAATCTATAAATCAAAATGCAACTAAAAGCTGTTCTCACCAACATAATAATAAAGCCCAATCTCGTTTCACTATGTTTACAACCTTACAAACAGACTAAATAACGTAATACCGTTTTGTGGCGCATTATGACAGCTAGCTGCATTGACCATGAAATTGCCGGAGTTCAACTTATTCGGCACTTTCACTTGATAATGGGGAAATGTTTACGCAACTGGCAATAGAGATTTGATGTAAGAAAGTGGTACTTAGGAACGTGAGTCATTTCGTAAGGATGTAGACATTCCTTATTGTGGTCTACCTCTTATACACATTCATTTACTCTAGTAAGACTTTCACATTTTAGAGTGTTTTGCACATACATTTCCTACTTTTTAACCGACTTCAAAAAAGGAGGAGGTTTCTCAATTCGACCGTATATGTTTTTTTTTATGTTTGTTCGCGGATAACTTCGTCGTTTATGAACCGATTTTGATTATTCTTTTTTTTTGAAAAGGAGATATCCCAAGTGTGGTACTATAGTAATTTTATCGAGGTCTGATAAGTATCTCTGGAGATATGGAGATAAACACCTCAAAATTGGTACTGAAAATTAATAGCGTGGCATTGAAGTCGGTTCTTTGTAGTTTTTTAAACGATCTTATTTTTTATATCGTACTATAAGCTAACGTATGACCACTATCTCACCTGTTTTTGGTAAGTTATGATGCGGTGAGATTGACAGAACGCTGGAAATAGAATGTATGAATTGTAAATTAATTCAATTATAACCGTTTTGCAATGGATTTGGAACGATATTATGTGAATATTTTGAAGTTCCAATACACAAGTATAATATACATATAATATATATATATAATATAGAATAGCATACATCTGATACATCCTATAATGTGTCGAATTGATTAACTATTTTTTCAATATCTTATAGACTATTTTTTTAATTAGCGTTTGACCACTATCTGACAAGCCCCATAGAGTTTCTTGGTGTTTCTTCTCTGATGGGAGTACTTCCGAAACACCAGTAGATTCAACAGTCAATCAGTTTTCATCTTTTGTTTGCAGATCTAGGGTTGCCTGTTACGACGGTATTATGCGGCTGATAGTCGGACAATCAGTTCCATTCGGAACATGATTTGTACTGCAATTAGTCTGCGTTTTATTTATCTATTATGTTTCATTATTTCACAATTTTTTGGATAAAAATTGTCTGAAGTACTGAAACATGCACTGGGTTGCGGGTGCACGTAATGGTACGGTTGGCAACCCTACATTAATAAGGGTAATTAAACATGTGTTTTAAGTGTGACGTTCAACGTCTAGATGAAAGCTGAATGGCTCAATACCTTTGTTTTTTTTTGTAAATTCAAAGCGTTATGTTTCTGTTATATCTATATTTTTTGTTGAATATGATCTATTTAATGTTATTTGACGTGTGTAAGTGCTAATTTTTAATTTGCCCATATACTGAATAAATGCTTTGACTTTGACTTTGACTTTGATCTCACCTTGGTTGGTAAGTGATGAAATCGGTCTAGGGTGGTCTACCATCCTATCCATTCCATTCTAGAATGGGAACTGGCTCTCGGCTGTTTGAAGTCGGCAAAAAATATAGCCTATCTATCCAAAACGTGTCAGCGAATATCATTCACTAAAAAACTCGACTGAAAGCCTTGGACTTGGACTAGACTTGACTGTAACTTAACTCCACTAAGGCTGAGTTGCACCATCTTACTTTAACTATAACAAACGTTAAAAAATGTGTCAAATTCCATATAAAATCACCGGTTAAAAGTTATAGTTACGGTTAAAGTAAGATGGTGCAACTCAGCCTTAGACGTGACTTGAATGTAACTTTACGGTTTGTATAAATCTAAAGCAGGAAAATGTTTTTTCACCTCACAACCTCGGAAAGGTTCTGTTTATCCTTCGAAACCTGCGTGCAAAAGTGCATTTTGTGCGCTAGCGTGGATAGAGTTTTTAAAATTCGAACCTTTGCTTTGTCTAGTAAAGGCACAGAATAATGAATAGGTAAAGGATGATATTTTTTACAGCTTACTGTATGGATGAGGTAGTGTATAATCGTTAATAAATTTATTCTACTATCGATAATTCTCATGGAACTTAAAATCGATAGTTGCATGGCATGATGTACAGTGCCACAAGTATAACTTGGCGGTGGTGGTTTTTGGAACTAATTCTTTTAATTGAAACTGTGAGTTTGACGTTTGAGAGATTACCGCGACATTATTTTTGATAAATTTGCTACATTAAAATAGTTCAATAATGCCAAAAGTAATTAAAAGTGGTTTAAGTGAAACTGTTATCAAAGTACAAAGTAAAAGCACAGTGGCGCACAGGCACGCCAAGTTATACTTGCTAGACTGTATGATATTGTTTAATAATCGATTAAGTACTGTGTATATTCAGTTCGATTTATTTTATTTCTAACCGATTATCGATACTCTGTGGTGTTTTTTATGCGTGGTACTTTACTAAGGGGGCGGTACCCGTCTATGAAGTACGACATTACTGTTTTTTTTTTTTTGTTTCTTTATGGCTCCACACGATTAGTGTATTTAGCCAGTGTCAAGTATTGAAATTTTTCAAGTTTTTATGAATGTTAGTCGTAGAAATGGGTCAAAGTCACATTTCAGGTCAGTTGTCAAGTAAAAGTCTAGTCTAAGTCATACTTTCAGTAAAGATGTGGTGTTTACTGAAGATTTTCAGTGGAATTTTGGTGAGAACGCCTAAATAGCATGTTTTTCAACATTGTGCTGTTTCCCTACACTCGCACACATTCACCGGCACTTAATGGTTAATAATCCACATTTATTACATATTAACACGCGGAAGAACACAAGTTTTAGGAAAGAATACAATGAGATCACACACACTTTTCCACGTTCCCGCCAAAACTCCGACATTACTGTTGTAGACTCGGAACAATTAGTCATTGTTCCGAGGTTGTAGATTTTACCGGAACAATATACCAACCTTCATGGACGTAAGCTGTCAAATATATCATCCTATAATAGACAAGGGTAAATTTTCTATACTGCAGTGCGCCAACCTCTTTAGTATAACCAGACTGGCCAGCACGACAACAGCAATAACAGCATGAAAAAAATTAAAACTTTTCAGAGTTTTTTTCTTTTTTTTAGTTTCATTATGGCTCCTCGCGATTTGTGTATAGAGCCAGTGTCAAGTATTACAATTGTTAACGTTTTTGTAAATTCAAGTCATAAAGTTGAGTCAAAGTCACATTTTAGCTCAATTTAAAGTCATAGTCCAGTCCGAGTCATACCCTCGGTGAAGATGTGGACTTTACTGAAAATTTTCAGCGGAATTTTGGTGTGAACGCAAATCGCATGTCTTTCAATATTGTACTGTTTCTTTACACTCATATACATTCACCGGCACCATTTATTACAACATTCACTCGCGGAAAACACAAGTTTTAGAAAAAAAAAACAAATAAAGCACACACACTTTTTAACGTTCTCGCGTAAACCTCCCAATTTTCTTCTATTATTCAATTCACTTTTAATCATTTTGGTTTTTGTTTTTCTGCACCCAGCATTTTCCTCGTTGTAGTGAGGTGAAAATTTGTGTGTTGCGCTCGGCAGCAAAGTTTTTCTGCATCTCGTACTCTTGAAACCCTCGCTACGCTCAGGATTCTATATATGAACCACTCGCTTTGCTCGTGGTTCAATCCTAGAATCATTCGCTTGCTCAGGTTTCAATACAAGTACTCACACCAAAAACCAACTTTGCAACCTTGCATAACAAATAACTATTCTTTACTAGATACTGGCTAAATACACTAATCATGAGGACCAATAGGTGAATAAACTAAAATAAAAATTTGTTTCAGTTTTACTGTTACGTGTAAATGAGTATTTACGTGTAAATGAGTGTAAATGACTATTGAAGTAGAATAATTAAGATCGTTTACAAAACGAAAAAACCGACTTCAAATGCCGCGCTAGTCATTTTCTCAATACTAAGTTTGACGTGTTTATATTTATATCTCTAGAGATACTCATCAGATCTCGATGAAATTACAATGGGACTACCATGGAAATGTACCCTACCAATTAAAAAAAGAATAATTCGAGTCGGTTCACAATTGACAAAGTAATCGCGTAACATACGAATATATACATCACACAATACACACACATCACAGTGGCCCTCCGGTGAAGGAAAACATCGTAAAGAAACCAACAACCCCCGCATGGTGGTAGGTCTAGCACTATCTAGTGTCCGTCTGGCCACTCCTAAGTTAGAAAATCTATCGCCAAACATCTAATGTGTTCCGGCAACTATCCTTGAGAGCCAGTTCCCATTCTAGGCCTAGCGTGCTTACCATCTTCGACCGCATCATCACTTACCAACAGGTGAGATAGTGGTAAAACGCTAGCCTATAAGATATAAAAAAAAAACATAACAAAATAATATACAGATGAATTGAGAACTTACTTCTTTTTTGGAAGTCAGTTGAAAACGCTATTTTTAGTTAAGTATTTAGGAAACATTATTTAGGAACGTATCAAAATGCCTACTTCTTTTGCCTATTATTTATGCAGGAAATATCCTACAATTTGAAATTATTTTGGTATTACTTTTATGTGGACGTCGTAAAATTGACTAAAATGCCATCTAGCAGAATTTGACGCAAACAAGAAAGTAATCCGCCACGTGGGTGGTTTGTCTGTGCCTGCCACTGTATTGACAATGTTACTTTCATAATAATTATTACTGTTAGTAATAGGTTTCCCACAATCAGTTTCTATTTATACATTTTAACGCTAGATGGCGTGGTAATAAATTATGAAATAATTGCATTTTGGTTTAGTTAGAACATGAGTTTTCAGTCTATTCTTCTGCATTTTTTGTTTTATTATTGGAAATAAACAAGCACTTGGGTATTATCAAACAAATATGGTAGGTACTTGCCTTGCATCCAACGAAAAATAATAGGACACGCTTAATGAGACGCTCCGTGTCCGCCACGTATATCATTGAGATACAAATAGCCAATAGACCGTACGATTTCCTTCAGAGTTTTATGTCATTTGAGGATACAAATATTTTTATTTTATCATTTTCATAAAACTTATGGATTCGTACAATGAAACTGGGACTTTAAATTTTAAAATTTTTTTTGGTTTTGATTAAAGTAAGAATTATCAAAAATTATTTATTGTAGTGTTTTCTTTCAAGTGACTTACTTATTTTTTTTTTTATATCTTATAGGCTAGCGTTTGACCACTATCTCACCTGTTGGTAAGTGATGATGCGGTCAAAGATGGTAAGCACGCTAGGCCTAGAATGGGAACTGGCTCTCAAGGATACTTACTTTCTCTATATGTGTATTTTTTCCACCCTGTTCCCCACCACCTATTTTTACCACTTACCTACATGATGCATAACTTATACGTAGGTACGTAGTAACAAGTATAATATTAAACTATAGCAAAACTACTATCATAACGAAGTTAAATTGGCTATGTAAGTAGATTCACTTCTATTATTCATTGTGATATTCCTCGTGAACGATTCTACACTTACAGTTTCTATACAATCGTACAGTTTAGTGTTAAATGATACGTAGTATGTCAACTGAACTTACCTAGTGCCTACTACAGGTACCGAAGCCTGTTCGTATTTTGAACTGACTTCACAAATAGAGGTATATATCATTATCAATCAATATATCATCGACAACAACATTATGAGCATCAACACAATGTTTTTTAGCCACCTAAGTACTTGCTGTTCGTAATTGGTCTCCTTTAGTTAGTAATATTTTTGACGGTCTTGTGATGATGGACCCGCATGCTAGTGTGAAATAATTTTATTTTTGTTTAAGATGTGTTCCGAGGCTTTGTCCTTGTTCTATAAAGTCTGTTTGCTGAATTTGTTTCAAATTTGATTCAGGCGAGATAATGGTCAAACGCTAGTCTACTCAATGTGGTTGTTACCACCAGGCTAGCGTCACAATTTTACAATCATATTGATTTTTATTTTATTTTGATTGTAAAACTGTGCTAGCGTCAAAGCATGACGCTAGCACAGTTTATAACATTAAAAAATAAAATTTACTTTGTTCACCTTCATTCAATTTTACAACCGTAGAATTCTTTAAGGTTGATTTCAACCGTCCATCCTCCAAACCATCACATTCCGCTTTAATGGACCGTCCGAAATACCGTCATCGGAGCTGTACCTAAAACTGTGTCAATAGCACGATCCAGATGACAATGTCGTCATTACGTGACGTTACCAAAACAGTCCCACATCGTAACGTAACTGTTACGGAACCGTGATGTTACGGCACGTTAAACATCGTCACCTGCATTGTTTACTCTTACTTCTGGTTTATAGTTATTGCAAACGACATCGCAACATACTGAGAGTACGCGTTAGATCTTAACAAACTGTGTTGAGGAGTCCTTTATATTCACATAGATATGTCTTCAGACTTCAGACTCATAGAAAAGGAGCTGGTCCGATGAATTTAGAATTGGACTGAATTTACCTAATTGATCACGTACTCTGATCGAAGATCTGCTCAGGCACCTCTTGCGCAATTAATAAATAAGTGGCTACTAAATGAGATACATATTCACCGTCGGTAGTGGACCTTTGGTCTGACTCACTCAAAAATACCAACAAAATACTACCACATTGCGTAGACATATTAATATTTCAGTTCCCTTACTGACTACCTTGGCAATTTCTGTTTTACTGTAATATAGCAACATCTTGTTTCCTACGATGTAATAGGCAAGATATAATAATGTTTCAAACTTTACAGTGAGCTCTTGCTTTTTGGTTAAGTTTCATTTAATCATTTTAAAGTTGGACAAAATTCAGCAATAAACTCCCAAACTGTGTCAACAAACTCTACGCTGACCGAGTCTCAATAACATAAACTAATTATACAAAATAAAGTTCCTTACAACACCCCATTGCCGCCATCGTTAAAACTCCATACTTCAAATACAACAATAGCACCATTAGAGGATGTCATCGTGCGTGCAGCGAACAAAAGCGCAAGGGAAGAGATAAAACAACTCAGTTCACTCGAGTCACTATCAGCAACCATTGTGGTCTACCTGCTACCTGCTTCCTTAACCAGTCGCAAACGGACCACCGAACAAAATGGTAGCAATTATCGTACTCTTATCCTGTGTAGCATTCGCAACAGCTGAGCATTCCGGAGCTTACTCCTCGCCGCAATACGCTAAGAAAATGTACCCAAAACGATACGATTATGATACTAATGCCTTGCTACCGAAAGAAAAAACAGCGGTTCCTTTTAAAGAAGAGGAGAGTGATTCAAGATACGAAAGCTATAATGATACCGCGCAATATGGGAGGTCGTCATTCATGGAGAATGCAGGGAGCTTCCTCAGTGGAACTGGAGGGCAAGTAATGGCAAGTCTAGCGAAGGACTTTATAGCGAGGTCTACGGGTAGCAGTCAGGTTGGTTTTGACTGCGTATCGCAGGTTCGTACCGCACTCCACATAAAATTGCACGCATTTTTTCGACATGATGATTACCGCTTTTTGAAAGGAATTTTCGAGATAAGAACTGGTAAAAGATGACTCAAAAGAGTTCCAAAAATGTGTCGTAAAGGAAATGTTTCGTAATTAGCCACATTTAAGTTTGTTAAATAATTTTATTGTTTTAGGTGTTGAGTCTAAACCTGACAAACCTGGTGATCCTGATCGTTTTGAAGGCATTGATCTTAGCCGCGGGATTCTTCGGCGCCGGAGCTTGGAAAGGGGGACATCATTATGGCAGAAGCCTTGAAGGTCGGTGTATCTCTTATTAGTATCTCTGAACTAACTTTTTTTAAAGCTTACTAGCAATGTGGGTTTACATTACTATTAGACTTGTTAACCCCTCCAACTAAGCTAAATATGCTTGTGTCTGGAGTGGGTTCACGCCAATAATACGAGTACAATGGGTGGAGATTGAACTCACGACCTTTCGATCGCCAGGCCGGTGCCTAAGCCATTGAGCTGTTGCCGCTTTTCTTTCTTTGTTTTTTGAGAGTTCTAGTTGTGGATAAAAAGTCCTATATTTTGACTAAAATATCAATCGTTTTGACGTTGGACATATTCACTTAGATCTTCGATCTTAGAAACACCTCAAACCAAAAATATTACATTTATTTCTGTAGTATCTTTTAATTTTTTTGTCTCAAATTCAATTGATTATGACTCGTGCATCACGTAATTAATGTTTTTAAAGAATATTATTAGTGAACACTTACAACTAATGGATGATTTAAAGGACCGTTAGACAAGTTTATAAAACGTGACACAATTTATAAACCTATTAACCAAAGACGAAATAATTTGTAACAGACATCATACTTAGCAGCAAAATCTTCGAACACGTTCAGTCTATCAAAATCAACCCCTTTCCACAAAATAAAACCATCACCTTTCTACTACAATACTACCAGGAAGTGACCTAATGACCATGTTATCTAAATCCAGCCAATAATCTCTTCAAAATGTCCATCTGTCTTTTATCTGGCACGTGTCCTTACTATCAACATTTTTCATTTTATAATTCAAACCTTATGGTTCTTCACTTAAGGATTTTATTTAGGGCTATATCAACATTTGCAAATCCAATACAGAAGCGTACCTACGTTGTCGTGTCCAGTGTAATCCTATCGGTAGGGGATTACCGAAATGACCGTCGAAATGGACAGGGCATGTATGTTTCGACATCTATTATGCGTCCTTTTGGCTTAGCGTAAATGCATTGAGAATATCCTGTAAGTATTCAGCTTGTTTTGTGTTGTGCCTTTGGATATGAGTCAATGAACTGGACATACGGCAGTTAGTAAAATTTTATTAGGATTTATTCCGAACGTATCTATATCTTTTGTTTAGCTGACTAGAATTGGAGCCTTCTGACTCTTCTTCCAACTATGTTGCTAAGTACTATAAGGTAGGTATAGGCTTCACATATACAATGCTTAGGGTAGCATAGCACATCTCTGGGGGAAAGGCACCGTAACACTAATGTCAATTTATTTTCATTACAAAATGATATCTTTCCCACAGACAATAAGAACGCCACCTTTATTACTGAAGACGAGATAATGCTGTATCTGAGCTACTTGGCTGGCCAGCATACGAAGAACTACGGTTGCTTGTACCTGCTTTCCTGTCAGAAGCCTCAGCAAGCTGGTCTGTACGCCTCGGGAGCTGAATTGCTGCTGCAAGGCGCTAAAATCATGCAAGGGTGCGTATTACTTTTATTAATCGATCATGATGGCTCATGACTGACGCTTATTACTGAAACCAATCCGACCACTTTCCGATTAAAAATCCATAGTAATATAACCAAGAAAATTATAACCAAGGAAAAAGGTGATAATGGAGGCTGAGACAAAAATTACCGTGAAAGACATCAAGCATGTTTTTGCATGCATCGCATGTTCTTCACAAGAAGCTTATACTTGAACTTTTTGCTAGGGCCTATTTGGTTGACAAAAGAGTAGAGTCGTTGTTTCTTTACCACTCTTTTATATCAGACTGAGTGAAATAGAAACTAAGACGAGGTGAATGAACTTATCTTCATCTTCATAGAGCAATAGCATATGAGTAAAGAAGGAACAGAGACAAAGCTTCATACATCTGCGCTGTGATGCTGACATAGACGCACGTGAGTGTGTGAGCACTAGCGGCCTGTGTGCCGCCTGTCACGTACGGAGTGAAACCGGTTTATTTATAGTGGCTTGGCTGGTGCTTTAACACAGGGCTGTCCCTCGCGACGCGTCACGTTATATTATATTATTTTTCATCCCATCTATTCGAAAAGTGATGGTTGGTTCCTCGATAAGTGCGCGCAAAGTAGGTCTTTTCCGCCCTAGGGTAGGAAAGTGATTTTTTAATTTTTGATTTATGAGTGTTCTTTTATAGTGTATTTATAGTATATTACATGACATTTCGTGACATTCCATGAAAGTTCGTGACATATCATAACATTTCATGACATATGACATATCATGACATTAAATGACATTTCGTGACATAATCTCATGATTATGATCGACATACATCGTTGTCGACAATGATGAAGCTTGAAAAATAAAAAAGCAGGTCATGTTTACTCGAAGGAGCATTTTATTACGATGAAGATTTTTCTTGTTTTTTTTGTACCAACCCTACAAGAATAGGTAAACATTTTGTCCGTTCCTTAGAAGGTTTGTCTCTGTTCCTTATTTACTCATGTGGCATTAGTCTATGTTGAAAACTCTACTTCGAAGGGGTGAAATCTTTTTGAGCAGAACGTAGTGATTGATTATAATGTTAATTGGATAGGTAGGTACAATACGATATTTCTCTTACTTACTTATTCCAAGCTTAAATTATTTTTTGTAAGTTCCTTACTCCTTCGGTAATGAATGAGTCACCTTACAGCCGCGAATCGAACCAGTACAGTAATAATACAGTAGTAATAATACAGGTGGGCTTTATTTAATCAACGGATTTTGAAAAAAAACACACCTTTATTATGTACACATGTATTATTATACCATTCGATAGTGTCGCTAATAAGGAATTATGAGAAGTAATGACATACGGCAAACTTACGAAAAATGTTGGATTTTAATAAACTTTATATTTCAAGACAATATCTTTAATAATCACGCCCACCTGAAAAAATCACCTGTATGTTTAATTTTTAGGGTTCCGTAGTACTAGGACCTAGACTCTTATAAGTGTGTCACGCCCGTCTGACTGTATGTCCTTCTGAATTCTTTAAAGCATAAACACAACTTCTGCAGTTATTCATTATATATTACTGTTTCTAGGAACGCATTTTGATAACTACGAGTATCTATAAACGGTAAACGCTTGATTCCAGAAATAACCTCGAGCTAGAGCAGTACGAGAGCATCTCAGAAAACATCCAACAGGCGTCTGATTGGGGAGAGAAGGGGATGAACTGTGACACCCGGTATAAATGTGGAGAGTAGCAACTTTTACCTTCATCGCAACTTAAATTGGTTTAGCAAGCGTTCTCCATCCTCGACCGCGTCGTCACTTACCATCAGGTGAGATAGCGGCCAAACGCTTGAACAGTTCACAATTTAAAAAAAAAAAACTAAGCTTCAACATTTTTTTGCCTCTTGGAGAAGTTTAATTTTTTTCTTGGAGCCTTAGACTTTTTAAAACTATAATTATAGACCGGGAGATGGTGACAGAAACTATTTGGTCATTTGTACCAGTATGGCGGTTCTTCAGGGGTCTAATTACGAAATGACAAAAAAGAAAATGATGGACATAGCACTGGTACTGGCGGCCCAATCGCGTGAGCGTTAATAGAACGTATGAAGAAATAATAGTGTCTAGTTTGCCATACTTCTAGTACAGGGAAAAATTAGTGCCATACTGGCACAAATCAATCGAATTGCGAATAAAATCTTAGAATTCTGAAAAAAGTATTGTACACATTAGCCACCTCCCACAGGTATGGCATGATCAAATTTCTATTTATGATCATACAGAGAACTGTTAAAAAAAGTTTTAGGCTGGTACAAATCGTTTAGCAAACAAAAATACTCCTTTGCGATATGGCGGCCATTGGGAACCGTCGGAAAAGTATGGCAAGGTGATTTCCGTGAATGGCTACTCGACGATGATTAGCTGTGCAAATATTAGCCTGGAACAAAATGTATTCGCATCGGCATGGTAGGCTGTAAGTCACACCGGAGAAGCATGTAGCAAGCAAGCAGTAATGGCATTACGCTACCAGCTACTTCTTTTTTTATCGACTATAGGAAAATACAAGCATTTTTTGTGGAACAAATCGTTTGACACTATTACTTATCCGACACGTTCGATTAACGCCCACGCGATTGGGCCTCCGGTACCAGCGCTATGACCATCCATATTTTCTTTTTTGTCATTCCGTAATTAGACCCCTGAAGAACCGCCATGAAGAAATGAAGTAATGACCCAATATTTTCTGTCACCATCTCCCGGCCTACTATCAGTAACTATCAGCCTGCGTATTACCAATTTTTTTTATTCTTTATCGTCAAACGTTTGACCTCCGTCTTACCAGATTTCAAGTGACGATGATCACCAATGCTAGAAATAGGCCTATCTAAAGGCACGCTACTGAGCTTGGTCTTCATGTCTCCGTTTGCAATATTTGTTAACAGCTTCTGTGTGATGGTCGCTCAACGTAATTGGAGAGAGTCTTACACTTTGTTTTCTGGGTAGCAAGTACAATATTATCGTATAAGAATTTTGGTAAAAAATATTAATACTTATAAATCTTTCTTACGTAGAGTTGTAAAATAAAATTATAAATTACTAACAGCGCCTCGTAGTTTCACCCGCGTAATTCCCGTACACATGAGAATACCGAGATAAAATGTTATGTTACTTGCTGATAATGTACTTTCCATTAGTGAAATAATTTTTGAAATCGGTCTAGTAGTTTTTGAGTGAAAACGTAACAAACAAACAAAAAATCAAATCTTTCCTCTTTATAATATTAGTTTAGATTATGCTTGGCTTGATCAATAAAAATTGAAAATATAGTGATATTTAGATAAATACACTTCGAGTTGCTTTTGAATGTAAAGCGTTAGGGATTATTAATTATGAATAACAAGGCGAATTCTCAGTCGTATTTAATTTTATTGCCTTACACATATTAAACTGAGCACAAAATAGAAATAATGCATAAGTTATCCAAGTTGATCTTGTAAATAAACAGTCAAAATATGTAATGAAAGTCTACTTTTATTCTAATTCTGAAACTATAAACAATTTGGATTTTTCGTGCGCTATATATGTACATACACGTATATCGTTGATAACTCTACTCTCTACAATGATGCTGGCATGCCTATGCGTGACTAAGCACAATGTGAATCAGATTTCAGCAGGTATTTGATATGCAACAGAATAAAATATACCGTTCATTATAATCAATTATCTTGGCCCTCATCAAATTGTGTGTACAGGTTTACAATAAAAAATAATACATTTTCAATTATAATTTTTTTCTCAATGTTATCTATTACAGGAATTATTTTAAGTACTATATATTTTTTTAATTCAATGAAAGTTTTTCGTTAAGTTTAAACTAATAATCTTCAAAATTATTTATAGAGAAATATTCTCTTTAAGCCTTAATAATTATAAATCATAACTTAAAATTTGCAATTTTATATCATTTTTTTTAATATAAGACTTTAATAATAAAAGAGCAGAAATATAAAGAAGAACAAAATGGTGTGTAACGACATTGTAACAGTTTTTGCAGGAATTGCAGACATGGCGAACGAAGTCGCGGGTACAGCTAGTAAACAATAAAATTGCACTTACTTATGCTATTTATTTACATTACAGAATAATGTTACTAGGCGAACATAAACTATGTACTTTAAACATTTAATCAATGCGACTTTGTTTACGATTCCTTATAAGTAACTTATATTTCTCTAGACTTTAAATTCGAAGAATACCATATTCACAATTCCGCAACTGATATTTATGAATAGGAACTAATTTTGCTATCTAGTTTTGTATTATATTTAGAAATAAAATGGCATAGAGTAATTCCAAATAGCAATTCACAAACACTCACAAGGTAGATACACACCTAACATCGTCGTAATTATATATACGGAACTAAGAAGTGCAAACACCAGTCATTTAGTACAGTCTTCGATATTTTAGATTGTCCAGGTAGGCCACTTACCATAAAAAATGAATTTGACATTACAATTAGTCGCACTGTACTTAAATTTATGAAACTACTTTCTGAAGAGAAAATAAACGTCTAAACATGCCCGTAACTTGAGGTTATGGCTGCGTGTCTACCAAAGCTGAGGAAGCAGAGCATTTAATTATAAGCATTTAAATTTAAACCTTACCATTTACATTTTCATTTCAATGATAATTCTTATTCAGTAAAAAAGAGACTTATTAATTAAACGGTGAAAATCTTTGTACAACAAACGTAGTATTGTCAGTGACGAGGTTATAAATGAGTACTCTATTCGAATACTAGGGGGTAAGCACTACTCTAGGAGTCCGATCGTCGTTGATGTTTTGTCTCGCTGCTCGATACTCGGCGTACGAGACAAATCCGTCTCCGTCGGTGTCGTCTGATGCAAGAGTCTTGTCTACTAATGCTGAAACAAAGTATTTGTTGGAGGTAATCAGTCACCAAACATTTAATGCGGTCTGACAGCTGTCCTGGAGAGCCTGTTCTACTAGCCTGTACAACCAACCTCGACCATATCGTCACTTACCAACAGGTGAAATAGTGGACTAACGCTATTATACACTATTAAAAGTCGGCTTTGATCCGAATAAAGCTCCTCGCCTCGTGCGATTAGAATTCTTTATATGGACTTCCATTCCATTGTCATGCGCTCTCCTCATCAACTCCGTAACGTCATCGGATCACCTCGTTCGCAAGTTAACGCGCGCACGGCGAGTTGATCACTCGGTGATAACCCGCTGCTCGCATGCATGCCTTAGGTTGACCGCACACTGTCCCGGATTTCAGGTTCCAGTGTAGTTTCTTTAATTTTCTTCTTAAGAAGATTGCTAATATTGCTAAGATTAAGAACTTGAGCATGAAAGTTCGTTGCCGTGCGATGTTCACTGGTTTACTAAGCGGCGTCCACTCGTGGACCACCTGTCGACAACGAGTGAACGCCGAACGACGAAGCAGTTCAAGCCGAGTGGACACAATCAGCTGTAACCCTAAGTCTGGACTACTCAAGCAGGAATCTATTTATGTACCAGTTCCAAGGAAGAAGTTCTTTTAGATCCGATCTAATATCAAAATGTAAAATCGGAAGATTAGATTTGAAAGAAGGTAGTGAGGTAAGGAGCTAGACAACTAAGTCAGCGCAAATATCCCCACATGTACTTCAATCTGGCATCAATCATCAATCATTGAACAATATGAAACTTGGCAACAATGTCTGTTCATTGAGTAATTAAAGATTATAAATGCGTCTGTGTTCAGCATATAGTCAGTCTGTGTTCAGTCTATTGTTTACCATTTCACTGCCAAACGGATTATTTAAGCTTAATTTTGCCCAGATAATACCATATATACTACCCACTACGTTGAAATAGGACATATATATTTTACAAAGCAAGCGAAGAATCAGGGCGCAACAGATCTACTATACCTAGTTGTATCAAGATACAACAAATGCTACATATTTAATTAAAGAAAGTTATGATTACCAATATAGCCTTCAAACTCATCTGCTTCTGGCTCTATCACAGGATTTTCATCAGGATCTGGCGACTCGTGCTCCAGCGTATGATATATGGCCTGGAAATGAATTATAAGTACTTCAAGTATCATTGCCTATAATTTTTTTGTGGAAAAACAACAGTAAATGTATTGAACAACTGAAAATTGTTTTGCAATTTCTGGCATATTCTATACTTGCGACCCGCTCGGGTAGAGCATAATATGCCTACATTTTTACATCAGCTTGTTGCGTCAAGAATGATGTAACATCTCCAATAATCATCGCCATAATTCAAGCAATTTACAGAAAACTTTAACGAATTATATACCTAAATTTTCGTTATAATTCACTCTGCCTTTTTGTGAAAACCGCATGAAAATCCGTTCAGTAGTTTTAGTACTTTAGAGTTTATCGCGAACAGATAGACGTGGCGGGGACTTTGTTTTATAAAATGTAGTGATAATCTAACTCCAGATGATCTAATAGTGCCATTAATATTAATCCTTATAAAACAGGGTCGATTGGCACTTAGAAAACATTTGTGTTTACTTTTGTTTATTTATTAGGCTACCGTTTGACCACTGCCTCGCTTGGTGGCAAGAGATGATGTGGTCGATGATGGTGAACACGCTAGGCCTAGAATGGTCTGACTAGGTGGTTGTATGCTGCTGGAACACCGTAACGTTCGGTAGATTGTTTCCTTGTTGGTGGTGAGCTACTTTTTGGTAGCAAGTCAGGCGGAACATCGCTATAATGCTGTGGAAATAATAATACTTTTTAGAATCCCAATCGATTGACAACTTGTAGTATATATATTATATATATTAATGCTCTACTAATCTATAAATACATTTGTCCTTAAAATTTTATACTATAAGGACAACGCCATTAGAAAGTTTACCTATAGCAACAATGATTCAAACATCTGAACTACCGTACGGTCCTATCTCAAAAATGGACACTGTATATACCTATACAAATAAGGGCTTATCTTTAGAAGAGGGTGTAGTGTGTCGCCTATCGTCTCTACCGCCATTATGAAGGTACTTACATAACATACCGATAACATTGTTTACCTTTAGTAACTCCAGACCGTCTAGCTTTGAGTTTCTATCAAAGTCATGCGCTGAGAAGTAATGGAACTCCAACTCTTCTGGCGTCATTTTAGACAACGCTTCTGCTGTTAACACCGCTGAGTCTTCTTCTATGTGTCTGTAAAAAAGACATTTATTTAAATAGATAGGTACAATAATAGACGGCTACGTTAGTATTCTTTAAAAAAAACGTTCTGTCGGTAATCCAGAGTTTGTGTAATACTGTTTCAGTCACCGGCAGATGTAATCGCTTACCATTTAGGCTCGCGTCGTTCTTGTTTTCTAATACTATAGAAATAAAAAAAGATATAACAGGCAAAAAACGGCGTTCACATCGTCTGCCTGCCATGTGCCCTCGACCGAGTTATCGATTCGTAAGAACTATGATTATTTTGGCAAGTACGAGTATCAAACTCTCTCGGCCTAGTATTATTTCAATGTTTAGCCACTGTACCCGTCACGTGTAATCAACCTATAAAACCGCTTCTCAATTAGTTTACAGACGAGCAAGTCATCGTGAGTTCAGTGTGCAACTGTCGTCGATGCATCGCCAACTGTTTTCTACAGTCGTCTACCGAGGTCCTAAGGCCCTATGATTAACTGTCGCTCGTCTGAAGCTTATAGCGTTATACGAGATCATAATTATCTTGGTACTTACTTAGTGTCATGTAACAGATTCGAGTCTGCAGTGAGTGACTCCGATCCTCTGGGCTTGTAATGATGGTGCTGGTGGTCCACCGGAGTCTGACCGTGAGGATGATGTGGCCCGCGCCGCATGCCGTATACTAACGTGTTCGCCAGTAGGAGTAGACATGCTGGCAACATAGAAGACATTTTTTTTAGCTTATCTTTAGAACATTACATTCAAAAAACTTCTACAGCAAAGGACTTTGAACCAGTTAAGGTACGGTCGCACCGCGGCGTCCTGCGATCTGCGGGTGCGATTTCAGTACTTTTCAATTGTTTACTGATCGTACAAATACTACTGCGCTATCTGATCTGATCGCCGCCTAGATCGCGCACGCAGGACGCTGAGGTGTGTACGTACCTTCACAAATTTAATTGTTAATAATTGTGTATTTCTCTACAAATCTCTAGAAACACTTATAAAAAATCTTTATACAAATAATGTGAGATTCTATCCTCCTCTTTCGCATAAACAAAGAGTTTTTTTATAATGGTCAAGTCGGTTTAGGCGCAGTTGTGTTGACGTTGCTAAAGTTATGAATATTATCTACTAGGACCTCAGATATAAGACCATTAAAAACATGCCTGGTTTTACGATTTTTAAAATTTAAACATATTCAAGCAAAGACATTACAGCGATGTAATGTCTTTGTTCAAGCTATTTTAGTATTTAGAAAGCAGGTATTAGTCAATCGTCATCAGTCTACTTTTTTGTAGGAGTATTTTTCTTTAATATCTTATAGACTAGCGTTTGACAACTATCTCACCTGTTGGTAAGGAATGATGCAGTCGAAGATGGTAAGCACGCTAGGCCTAGAATGGTATTGCTAAATAATATAATGTAGCATGTATATGCAATGTAGCATGTAACAGAAATAAATAATGTAGCAAGATACTTTGTTTTACTGTTTTAATTGCAATTAAGACCTTTTGATGGTTGAAAAAATCAAAGTTTAATCATAAATTGGAATACAAAACTATTTAAAACTAACATTACCTGTAGTTACTACTATTCAAGGGCCATTGTTCCCTCAAAGGGTACGTATTTAGGGCAGCTGGGCCCCCCGGGGAAGTCCCCTGGGGCTAGGCCCCGCTGGGACGCAATATTCACACCTCATTTCACAGGACTGACCCTGCCCATTGCATTTGTCATCGGCTTGTCAAAAGTACGTCAATTTAAATAGTTGGGAGAAAATGTTTCTAAAATTAGCTCGATTGATTTGTTAGTTTGAATTTTAATTTCGCTTACTCACTATTATGAATTACAACGGGTGTGTAAGTTTCTTTTGTGACCTATTTTCTGAATAAAATAAAAACAAACATATTACGACCATTGTGCATCGACGATCGTTATATGAGAGCTGGATGTCTTATTACTTTTGTTTCTTTTTAAAATCTTTGAATAAGATAAATTATGCTTTTTTATGTTTAGAATAATTATTGATATGATTTTTCCAGAATTTTAATCTGCGTACATACTGAATAAATGCTTTGAATTTTGAAATTTTGTAAAATACGATAACACAAAAGAACAATGTCATTCTTTTGCAGAAACAAATAAGTACAATTCACTTACCTTTTTACTTACATACAAAAAAAAGTAAGTATGTACACTATATTTAAGAAAGTAAGTAGGTATGTGCACTTACTTTCTCGAAATACAAACGCAAGAACTCGTCAAATAGTCTATAAAAGTTAGCAAGATATCTAGGAATCAAAATGAAAATATTATTTTCTTACTGACATTTTATTTTTTTAATAAGAAAATGGTACCGGTTGTACTGCCGTATTCAATAAGTCGAGATTTTAATCCTACGCAATATTTGATGATAGATTTGATGATTTGATATAGATTTTGATCATACGCATTTACGTCACATTAAAATAAATATATCCAAGATTTTAAAACACAATATTTTACAATCAAAAAAATAGTATCACATTACCGCATCACCCATCAACATCAAATAGATTTGCAACATCAAAACAAAAGCGAATCAGGTGGCCATGGCCACCCTTTACGAAAAATCTATTACAAAGTACTTTCAATAGATCGAATGCATAATTTATTTATGCCCTTTTTGGAACAGTTGGCCGTACGGAAAGAAGAGACCGGTCTTTAATAGAGCACCCTCTATTATAGGGATGGGATGAAGTAATGGAGTACAAATTATGCGTTGCAGTGACAAGTGCGGAGTCCATATGTCGAAGTGTCCGGAGTAAGTGTAGAACAACATACGGGTTTTAAGTTTAGAGAACATATACCTACTCAACTACTATTTTCATTATTGAAGTAAGTGCAAATGTTGACAAATATTCTTTGATTTTGATAACCGACATCGGTGGAATTCGAGCGTCTAACATTTTGGCACAGTATTTGTACCTAGGATACGAATACTACTAAAATCACAGACCTCGGTATACACTACGATTTTACTCTATACCTTAAAACATTGTTTTGAATATGCTCGATTATTCACACATTATTATTCACATATTACACACAAAAAGCAAATTTACTTATTCAAAATTTGTAAAGTTTGCCAAGCTTGCCAGCAGTGTGTCCCTTGAATCAGACCAACTCCCCATCGCCAGCCCACCGTATTATCACCCTATAACACCATAATCCTATGCGATTACAATGCTATAGAACACGGACCACGGCCTCCTTTATTCAGAACTTTGGTTACATTTTGGTTTCACAACCTGTCGAGTTTCAAGCGTCATTTTTATTTACCGTGATGAATGAACCAGATGAACAGAAGAATGAATCAATGAAGAATGACAGAGAATGACAGAGAATCTTCTTTTTTATGTTGGCTAAGGAGTTCGACGTCACATATACATTTATTTTTCTATAACCGAATTCAAAGAGAACGATCTCAATTTTTTCAACCGTTTTCCGAAAAGATGCAAGTTCTTAATTCGCCTGTATGTTTTTTTATGTATATATGTATGTAGGTAGTCCCATTAACATTTTATCAAGATACAATAGGTATCTCTAGAGATATAACGATAAACGACTCAAAGTTGCTACTGAAACTGACTCGCGCGGCATAGAAGTCGGCTTTTTAGTTTTAAAAGCAAAGGAACTAGATTAATTATTTTAGTAACTTACTTAATGGTTTTATGTAGTTACGAGAACATAAAATTATTTAGATTAATTAGAATTTAATTTTTGAAATAATTGCATTAAAAAAACTTATTAAGGGGTAATGCCACTGTAAATTTTTTGAAAAATCGATTTTTTTTTATTGGCTTAAAAAATAGTTTAAACCCTTTAGAATAAGAAAAAAAAGGTCCCGTGCGAGAACAATTTTTTTTCCGTAGGAAATAGAGGTCGCCGCCAAGCGCGTCAAAACTTGCTCCGAAACGCGAAACTTTAAGGGGTAATGCCACTGTAAATTTTTTGAAAAATCGATTTTTTTTATTGGCTTAAAAAATAGTTTAAACCCTTTAGAATAATAAAAAAAAGGTCCCGTGCGAGAACAATTTTTTTTCCGTAGGTAATAGAGGTCGCCGCCAAGCGCGTCAAAACTTGCTCCGAAACGCGAAACTTTAAACGCGTTTTTCTCGAAACACGGTTTTTCAAAATGGCACGCAGAATCACTCGAACAATTTTCATTTTTTTTACTTGAAATTTTCACCAGATGTGAACATTAACATTATCTTGAGAATGTCGATCGGGATTTTCAATAACTTTATTTATTGTTTTTTTATTAACAAAATAATTTTAAATCGTTTAAAAAACCAACAGAACCGACTTCGAATGCCGCGCTAGTCATTTTCAGTACCAAGTTTGAGATGTTTATCTCCATATCTCTGGAGATACTGAACCTATTTTGATTAAATTTAAATGGGACCACCTAAAAAGTAGCTCTTTCAAACAAAAAAATAATTTTCCATATCGGTCCAGGCATCTTTAAGTAAACAATGGATGCTATCGAAAAAAATATTTGCGCTTTTCACAGTGGCTCTCAAGTAAGGAAAACATCGTTAAGAAACCAACAAACCCTCGCATGGTGGTAGGACACTATTTAGTGTTCGCCTGGCCAGATACCACCCTCAAGTCACGTTAGAAAATCTGTCGCCAAAAACATCTAATGTTTTCCAGCTATGTGGCAGCTACCCTTGAGCCAGTTCCCATTCTAGGCCTAGCGTGCTTACCGTCTTCAACCGCATCATCACTTACCAACAGGTGAGATAGTGGTCAAATGCTAGCCTATAAGATATATAAAAATAAATCAGAGAACACACATAAAAAAAAGCTTACAGGTGCTTACTAGGTAAGCGTGCTACATCGTCGACCGCATTGTCACTTAACATCAGTTAAGATAGTGGTCAAACGCTTGCCTATACAGCATAAACAAAAAAAAAAAGCTTCCGATGAATTGAGAACCTCCCCCCGTTTTTGAAGTCGGCTACAAAACGATCATTTTGTTTGTAGATATAGGTGGACTTAATAGTTACAGTTTTAAGGTCAAGTCAATTTATCATTAAGAACACAATAATTATTAAACAATGTAAGTATAGGTTATACCTAGTACCTACATAAGTATTGATAAGTGAAGATCGGTTTGACATACCAATCTATTATTATAATATTCCAAGTATTATCAATGAGTATTAAAGTACATACAGATTACTTGAAACTTGAATACAATATTATGTTAGTAGGGGACAGTAGTGTCATCTCACCTTTCAATACTCCTTCTCCTAGCTCTAGAAAGAATTAATATCGCCACCTTTTAGGGTGCGTACAGACTATGTAACATAACATGTTTTATTTTATTGATTTTATTTTATATTATATGTTATAACATTGTTCTTTAACATGGTTCAGATAATGTAGACACAGAATGTTATAAAACACGTTATAATAATATGATATAATATTATGTTTTATAACATTCCGTGTCCACATTATCTGAAACATGTTAAATAACAATTTTATAACATGTTATGTTATATAGTATGTGCGCACCTTTATACGGTAGATATTTAAAGCAAATTGAAGTTATTATTTGGTTGTATTATTTTTTTATATGTATGTGCCTAATTAGGTTGTAAATTATATTATAATTGTATTATTTGTTTAATATTATTTGGTTGTAAATAGGGTAAAAATTAAAATTAAACAGTTTCAACACTTCGCAAAGTACATTTAAAAGTGTACTTTGAGAAACATGGAACTGTTACTTTCTCTATAAGCTACTTAGCTCAATGGCGATCGAGAGGTCGTGAGTTCGATCCCATCCATAGCACTATTGACGTGAACTCACTCCAGACACGTGCATACGAGTATATAGCTTAGTTGGAAGGATTAACAAGAATACGTAAGCAATGTCTAAGGACTAAATCAAATTACAGTAAGTAAGTTGTGTTTATCTAAGCTAGTTTACATTGATACCCAAACTAGGATTACCTGTGTGATGACGTATTACACAGGTAGTATCCTAGTATCATATTAATATCAATATTTTATTTCAAATTAAAGAGCAGCAAACCAGGTATAAGCCCATCAGTTGGTAAGTGGTTATTTACCTATCACCACACCTGTAGTGTAGGTACCTTGAGATTTTTTACCAGAACTACATTTTAAAAATTTGGCAAAACATATAAATAATACAGTTATTCTCTATCATCCACTTACAAATTAATATGAACGCAATCCCAGTCCAATTATTACCAACCACTGCCAAACATTTTACGCTAAATGTAACCATTTATTTTTAGATCGCACAATTAGCAAGGATATCGAGAATACTAGAAATTAAACAGTTGAAAATATGTATTTTATTTACCTTCAAGTTTCATCTTAGGAGCATCACCAACTTGGTTTGTTTATATTTTCCTCGACAAAATCTCACTTTTTGACACACATTGCAATATCTGACTTTTCTCAAGTGTCAAGTCAAGGAATGTCAGACTAAAATCGATAAAAGAGCGCAAGCGCATTTCATCCAAACGATTTTGTATTTTATACCATTAAGAATAAGAGCTAGTATTCTGTGAACGGTGTTATTATCTTCACGCATGCCCTTTGAAGACCCTGATGCTGAAATATCTAGAGTTATCTCATCGTACCCATAGATGTCGCGAGTAGTCTTCTATGAGGTGGATTTCAAAATATGTATATCATAGACGGAAAATTAAAATGTATATTATTTTCTTTACAGAATAGATGAAGTACCTACTATTAGTGTAGAATTTCCTTTAAGTGACTTGTAGATCTGGAAGTGGGGATAAGCCATTTTCTTAAGATAAAAGGTAACAGGACAAGCACGACGCTCGCCTGATGGTAAGCGACGACGTGTACCTATTACAGATATAGCAGCATGCAACATTCTGGGAAGCCAAAACTTTGCATGTCGCCCGTCACTGCTTTGCGACTGTTACCTCGAGACATAGGATGTTAATTAAAGTCTCGTAATTTCTCTTGACATTTTTGAATGCAATTTTTTTAAATATCTAGCTAGCGTTTGACCTCTATCTCACTTGTTGGTTAGTGATGATGCGGTCGAAGATGAAAAACATTCTTATTTCAATGCTGAATTTATTCAGCCTCTCATCTTCTCATCATCATCGAATACATTGTCAAAGAGGTGGTAAGTACCAACCCAGGAGGACTAGCGGAAGTCCTACCACAAAAAAAAATGCCCTGCGATTTCAGATAACTAGTTATCTACCTATTTAAGCACAAAAAAACTTCAGTTTGCATTTCAAAACTTGTTAATCTATCCCGGTAGTCGAGCTATAAATCTTCATTAATGAAAGCAGCGTAGTGGATAAACAGATATTACGTTATATCTCACCACTCCTATGAACAGAAAAGTCAAACTCATCAACTTGTTTACAGCCCTCTATCTTCCCAGTACAAGCATACTTACTTGTTATATATAACTAGACTTGTCAACAACTCCAAACCGTAGAGCATTGTTGCATCCGACGATAATAACCCCTGAAATTGCTATATACGATTCATTTTCTCTTAACTCTATAGTGAAATAGATCTTTATTCCTTTAAAGGTACGAACAGAATTTGCTGGCACAACAAGGAGATTTTTCTATTTGAAGAAAAGCTCAAGTGTTTGCAACTATTGACTTGTGACTTTAAGTGTAAATACTAATGCTTAAGGTTGAATTTGGTTTGGAGTGGGGGTAAGAGAAGGCTTTTTGTTCTGAAAATGTTTATGTTTATAGCGATCTGTTATGGGGAAGTTAAAAAGAGACGGGCGTATGTAAGCATGTGAGGGGGCATATGATCGATACATCTATCCGAAGCTGCGTACCCTGAGCGCTGTAATGGTCGTTTTCTTACATTTGCATTCTAATTGACTTCTCCACTCCGAAGCCTTCGGGTTCCTTTTGTCTCACATGTGAGCAAATTGAGGAATTACCTTCTTGCTCGCAACTTTAGCGGCTTTACATAAAACGTTGACTTTTCTTGTCTTAGATGATTTTGATTTTAAATGTGTACAGTCAATGCAACAAATATTCAAATTGAGCTTTAATTTGGTACACATTTAACATATGAAAATTAATTTTCTTTGTGTGTTTAAGAACTGAGTAATTTTGCTTATAAAGTGCACCCAATATAAAAATATTATATGCTTTATATTGTATCTACAATAATCATAAAATCTTAGCAAAATTACTACTTATAACAGATCTAATATCTCTGAGTAAATAAAAAAATCTCTTATTATTTCAACCTCAAAAACTCTACAACTACGACTGCTACTCGTATGAGCTATGCTACGAGAGGAGAGTTGTTGGTTACGTGATCATGACAAAGCAATGGAAGAATTTATAATAAAAGTTCAATTTTAAAGTATCAGATTTTTTTATTTTTACCATCTCACAAGAATCTAACAAAAAATCGATCTACGCATGACAAGGTTCAAATATATCTAAAAGAGTTGAGAAAACAAATACAGAAAATCTGCCACCATAGCCTTACAGTGTTCCAGCAGCACACAGCCCTCGAGAGTCACAGTATTCTAGGCCTAGCGTGTTCGCCATCTACGACCACATCATCACTTACCACCAGGTGAGATAGTGATCAATCGCTAGCCTTAAGAGAGAACGCGTGGTGCACTTTTCCATACAAATGTATTCCTCCGTTTCCTCCCTGGAAATTGCTTCTAGACCAAAATTTGTTTCTACAAAAAATCAAGGTCTGCTGTACCTGCGCCCTATTATCTAAAAATCTAAGCCCCTATTATTTTGTTTTTTTTTTGACCAATCAATTGCAAATAGAAGTAAAAACCTTAAAGAAGAGATTCGAAGGATTATATTTCATTTTGCAATTGGTTGGTCAAAAAAAGCAAATGATAGTAGCTACAGCAGACCTTTATTTTTCGTAGAAACATATTTTACTCTAGAAGCATTTTCCAGGGAGCAAACGGGGGAATACATGTATATGGAAAAGGGCACCCCGCGTTCCCTCTTAAGATATAAGAAAAATGTAAGCGGTAGCTTCACAGAAATATTAATAAATGAATATTAATAAATTAATATTTATGTGGGGCTTAGATAATAAAGTCTTTCACAAAAAGCAATCTTTGAGTATAGGTATCAGTGTTCTAAAACAATGCCTAAACATACAAGCTGAATCACCTACATCCCCGATCCTTGCTACAAACCTATTTACAACATGCACATAATATAAATCCGAAACAATACATTTTCGGTTTTCTGTATCAAACGGAGATTTGCGGCGTAGGGCGGGCTTGGGCGGCGTTGCCTAGCAACCGTGGGCAGGGGGCGACCCCCTTGGATCACTTTTAAACTTTCATGTCGGAAAGTTTTTAAGGTTTGCTTGTGGCTCTCAGATTCGCCATCTTTTTGTTTTAAGCTTCTTTACGGAGAAACCGACATGAAGACGTTGCTTTTAATCATTTACGAAATAAGGTCTGTTTTTGTAAACAGGTAAATTGGGTACTTTGCTATGAAATAGGATGGATTAATGAATTTAAATCACATTTTTGGTAGAATGACTGTCGGTCATATATTTATAATATATTTGTATTAACCGGTAGGGACGGCCAAAACTTGTACATTTTTAAAGAAATTATTCAGGTTATTCCCATATAACCTACCCATACCTACATTTAACTAAGATTGTTTGGAGTTATCTTAAAATGGGAAGAAAGGACCTTGGAACAATACCTTAAAATATTGCAGCGTATCATTTGAAGTAGGTTCCTTTTGGATTTTTTAAAAGGATACAACTGTGCTATATGGCAATATTTTTTCATATTTTCTTTTAAACAAGATGAAATATATGTGAGGCTTATTTATTTTTTCAATAATTTGGCATGCTGACACTTACTTTACAATATTTTGTTTCTTTATATTTTTACACATATTTATTTTGGATTGTGTGTAACAATTTATAATAATATTTTTTTGTCAATGTACTGAAAATTGTAGCACGGTAAAGTTATCGATATTTATTTCGTACGAACAACAATAATATTTTCTTAATCATGGAACTATTTACATACAATAACTTTGCAGAATCCTTTGCAGGATTGGTACATAGCAACAAAATCTTCAACATTCAGCTAAACAATTATAGCAAAAGCATTTTACAATTTTCAATGTACACGTGTACGCGTAGCTAGTCTATTTTTCTTGAGAACACAGATGACAAAAATGAAAGAAAAACATTTTATCTCGCTCATTTAATCTCGGTAAACGTCGGAAATTTACCACGCTACTTATTTACCTGTAAAAAAGGGAATATACTTTTATTATACTTAGGTAGGTATCTAGGACGACCCTATTATGATCCGTTCGTTATGATCCGTTAGTATTAGATAACTTACCTATATATTTAAAATATTATTTTTATTCCAGTCAGAACAACAATTGCTTACTATTTTACAAGATAACATTTGAAACATACTTATTTCGATATCTTCATGCCGGAGAGCGAAATGAATGCATGCGGCCGCATCTAATTCTCTCCAACAGCGCAGTAAGCTTGGAATAAGAATATTTTACGCCTTGTGGATGACGGCCATACAAGGGACGAACTTTTATTTATGGTAAAAGTTAACAGGATATGCACTACGCTCGCCTGATGCGCCTGTTAGTGTCGACGTCTAACTATTACAGATATAGTGGCATGCAAAATTCTAGACAGCCAGAATTTTGCATGTCACTGCACGGCGCCTGTTACCTTGAGACATAAAAATGTTAAGTCTCACATGCCCTGTAATTTCACCTTGCCATATCAACCGAAAAACATTTCTATTTCACGGCTAAAAATTAATTAGCAAAGTGGTGGTACCTCCCCAGGTGGACTAGCAGAAGACCTACCACTACAATGTTAAGTCTCACATGCCCTGTAATTTCACTGGATACCTTGCCATATCAACCAAAAACATTCATTGTTTACTGCTGAAAATTAATTGGCAAAGTGGTGGTACCTCTCCAGGCGGACTAGCAGAAGTCCTACCACTACAAAAAATAACTTACTGACAGAATTGCTGCCAGCCGACAAAATGAATAGCAAACATGAGAGTTGCTCGCCATATGTAACGTTTTGTTGATGGTGTGAGCCATAACAAAGCAATAACAAGAATAATTTGAGGTTGGAACGATAGTTCCCATGCTAACTAACGTCATGCTTGAAGTATATTGTGTAGTTCTCCGTGATAGCGACTTACCAAGAAAACCTTGCAACTTTATAAAGCGATGGTAGGTCAGTTGGAGTCGTTGGCATAACGCATAGAGTCTTTGCAAAAAGAGAACTGTGGTGGCTTTACGATGAACTAGCATTCTAAGTTAAGGAAGGAAAGTAATTAATACCTACCTACCTAGTAGCACACGATAATGATAAGAGAATATCCTACCAAGAATCAAATTTTTTTTCGTACTAATAATGACAGCAGTGCTATCACTCCAACAAAAACTGTAAATTTAAACGACCGACGACGCGACCTCAATTTGTATGACGGTTCTCTTTTTGCACAGACTCTACGTGGAGATATGATTGCAATTAAGTTGCCCAATCTGCTTGCAGTGAAGATTGCAATTATAATAATGATGATGACGTCTACAAATCGTGTAGTCCAACTTATAACAATCTTTATTTATTATACGTACCTGTATTACGTAGTTATGGTTAAAATTGATCAGCAGTTAACATGTTTTAATGTACCTCTTCAGTAGATTTTCTATGTTGCCATTAACGTTGAAAATAGAGCTACGAGTATGTTAATACCTACCATGTTCTATTCGGAGGACAACTAAATCAGCTAAGTTACATATCAGTCAAATGTGTCAGATAGTTATCTGACAGATGTCACCATATAAAATGTGTCGAAAATTTGTCAGATTAGTTTCATGTAGCGCTATCAGGAACCGGTGAAACTGGCCCTAAGTATGTATCAATTTGATTAAAAAAATACTTTAGTATCTAAATTGTCTAAAACAACCTTTCTTGAAATAAAAAATAAAGCTCACCAGTTTTCTCCACAGAACACAAAGTTTTTAACTCCGAGAGAGCGCCGTACAAAATTGATGAGGTACAGAAACCGCGCGTCCCGCCAAGCAAGCATCCCGAAGGTGGCTTTTAGTGCCTAATTGCCGGGCTTTTAAGACTGCCTCGCGTTCGTTTGACGTCGAAACTGGCAACCCCACGTACTGTCGAAGAGTAAAACAAAACAAATTCAAAAAAAGAATGCTATGTAACGATGTTTTGCTGGCCAGTTATTGTGTAATCCTTTGTTAAAAAAGGTTTTTAAATATGCTTATCAGCTGCCTTTTCACCTCTCTAATAATTAAGATAGTTTAAAAACTAAAACAACCGAGTACAATGCCCCGCGAGTCAATTTCAGTAGCAAGTTTGAGACGTTTATCGTCATATCACTGGAGATACTTATTAGATCTCAATGAAATTACAATGGGACCATTTCGAAAACGTACCCTACCGATTACAAAAAGAATCATTGCATAGTATATATAGTCATATGCTCGGAGTATCTCTGAGGGATCAAATTCGAAACGAAGTCATCCGTCATAGAACCAAAGTTATCGACGTAGCTTAAAGGATTAGCAAGCTGAAGTGTCAGTGGGCTGGTCACATCTGTCGTAGAACCGATAACCGTTGGGGTAGACGTGTTCTAGAGTGGAGACCACGGCTCGGTAAACGGAGTGTAGGGCGCCCTTCAGCTAGGTGGAGCGATGATATACGCAAGCTGGCTGGCAGCGGTTGGAAACAAAGAGCTGAAGATCGAGCTCAGTTGCGTGCCATAGGTGAGGCCTATGTCCAGCAGTGGACAGATATAGGCTGATGATGATGATGATGAATTGTTGATGAATGTGTACGAAAATAGAGAGGTACACAATATTGAAAATTGATTTTGATACAATAAAGGATGGATAAGAAATATTTGTAATATGTTATTGACAATATTTTTTGTGTGACAATTGTTTATTGTTTTGTTTGTTTGCTATGAAATTGGGTTAAATTAAATGTAATAAAATAAACGTACCAACCTTTCAGACTAGGTTAAAGGACAAACTTACCTTTGTAGTTCGATCCATGGAAAGTGCACCAACAACAAAAAATAAGCTTGTAACAGTAAATTTATTGAACTACATATTTACGGTTTTCAGATTTATTCCTTTATTAATGCTTCAAGACCTTGCTCCTTAACACATTTCATGATTCTAGGTCAACGGGAAGTACCCTATAGGTATATATAGCTACCTTTCGACTAAAAACCTATAGGGTACTTCCGGTTGACCTAGAATTGTCAATATTGGCTAAAAGCAAGCAGCTCAAGTAAAGGAAAATTTTCGAAAAATAAAAATAGTTGAAAATTAAGGTAAGTTTTTGTTACTTACAATTTATCGCAAAAATCTAAATTTGCCCATATCTTTTATTGTGTTGACTCGTAATAGGGACTATAGACTTCAGTATCTGGTATAAATTTCAACTTGCTAGGTCCACTCGTTCCTGAGACAATCGGTGATGACACACGGACAGACAGACGGACAGACGAACAAGAAAGTGAACTTATAAGGGTTTCTTTTTTTACCTTTTGAGTTACGGAACCCTAAAAACATCATAATTAATGCTTGCTACCAATGGATTAAAAATACTTGATGGTAATCTTTGTATTTTCTTTCTGACTGTCCTATCCGCATGGAATCGAAAACATTATTAGAAGATACATTAGGATCAAGGTTGATCGTAATGTACTAATTTGTTTACACTAAACCGTATCAATACTATTCAATCTACATGTATCAGTAAAATATTTAAATTAATAAGAAAAATCACACACTTTTATTTTACTGATCTTTTAACAGAAACATATAACACAATAAAACAATTTAAAAAAATCAATGATTACAATTGGATAGGCACAATGCCAAACACTGGTTGCCACGCGGCTACAATAAAAAAGTTAAAGAGTTCTAATTTCAAATTATCGGTGGGTGGCAACAGGCGCGCGCGTTAAATTAGGCGACAATTTTGACAGCGGCGCAACATGGAATTTTCCTGTCAAAATATTTTTGCAAACAATCGACATTTTGACTAACTTCATTTTGTTAACACCCACCTTACAACTAACAAAACAAAACCACAATTAGCATAATAGTTACTTGTGATTTCTATTGTTAATGTTCAATGAGTTTTTAGGGTGATTTTTAGCTAACTGGTAGCTTTATGTTTTTAATTCGCCCTTCCCACTTTTACATCACTTTGTAATAATTTATGCATTTTAGATATTCTCCTAACAGAAATAATTAATTACCAGAATTGAACCACTCAAATCCGCAGCCTTGTATAAATAATTAATAAGGCAAAATGGTTCAAAAAGGATATGAATTATAAAATTAGATGTCAAACGTTTCGTGGCGACCGTGAAGGGTGTTTTTAAGGCCCCTGTACATTTTAGACCTGTTTCACTTAGCCGAGTTACGACCCCGTTGGATGGAGCCGAATTTTTGAGCCACGTTACCTATGCATTTCTCTATAGCGATATCATTTTGTCTGTTAATACAATTTTTAACGAGTTTTTGTAAAATCATGTCACACGAAATCACAGCTAACAAACTTAATTTTTTAAACTGAAATAAATAACTTTAATTTACATTAAGTCATGGCAAACTTACATAATGCTACAATTTGTACAACCTTGTATTTCAATGTGTGTTAATCAGTTTAAACTTATATTACTTAAATGTTTTGGCGTTGAAATCAGTTCCATTCGGATCATGATAATATGTACTGTGATCGATATGCGTTTCTTTAAGTTGTGTTTCTCTATTTCACTTTTTTTATTTTTTTTTAATATAAAAATTGTCTGAAGTACTGAAACACACAGTTACATGTATGGTTGGCAACTCACTTTAATATTTTTTAATAGGCTGACGTAAACGATTGGATGAAAGCTGAATGGCTCATTACTTTTGTTTTTTTTTTTTTAATTCAAAGCGTTAAATTCTGCTTTTACTATGTTAACTTAATAATTGGTTATGATTTATTTTATAATTTATGATTTTGACGTGTATATGTGCTTATATTAATACTGCCTACATACTGAATAAATGCTTTGATTCTTTGATTCTCTTTGATTCATTAATATTGTTGATTACCATCGATAATAGCTAAATCAAAAAGATAAATCAAAATTAATAATGATCTTTGATTACTTCTTCTTAGATTGCTGTACATAAACCTCTGTTAGATAACACTGCAGTATAGGTTCTTCTTTCAGTCCATGAGACACCTTGGCTCTGACCAACGCCACATTTGTCATGTTGTCTCGCCCCTACAGTCCATTAGTGTAATTAATCATAGTGACTGATATATCCGATGATTGCGTGCGACATTTCTATAATATCCTTGTGTAAAACAGTTGGTGTTAAAGTTACGGTGACTTCCCTTACGAGTATTGTTTAGAATTTTGATTAAGTATATGTAGCAAGCTAAAATACTTTCATTATGTAAACCAGGTTATCTACGGTGTATGATAAATACATAGATATAGGTACTGATCAATTCCGCGACAAGCAACTTTAGATTCTACTAGCTTTATTTACAACACCTTAATTTATATACACCTATGTACAAGTTACATCAACGTTATATAAATACGAAGCAGTCTAGGGGTTTGGCAGCCCGAGGTGAAGGGGAGAGGTCCAGAGGAACGGGACGGGTAATTGCTCGAGATGATGTTTAATAAGTTTTTAATGGCTGTGACGGCGCGGATCCCGACGTTTAACCATTCCCCATATACAAAATTTATGACCAGCCTTCAAAGACCCCTCTTCCGGTAATTTACCGCCTTCAGATATTCGAAATTACTTAGTAGAACACTGATTTTCGAAGAGAAATTATTTATTTTTATAATTTGCTCAAACTAAAAGCAGTATTTATTTATTTTAAGGCACAATACATCTAGATATTGTCAGGATAAAATCACTTTACTGGCGCTAAAACCACCTATTTCAGGATAGATAGATAAAAAATTTATTGCTCATCACTTCCAAAAGAAAAAATACTTTAGACTGAACAAACCTTTTTACTTAGCTTACATCCATAAAACTTTATGTACGCACATAGGAAGTTATACTAATACGAATTACAAAACAAAAATTACTATAAAAATTATATTCTGAGTGCTTGGAGATAATCAAGTAACAATTTATAAACAACTTAAAAAAATAATACATACCAGAGTGAAACTCAACGATAAATAAACTAGCTAAGTGCAAGTCGGACTCGCACTCGTATTAGGGTTAGTTGGAGGGGTTAACAAGAATACTAGTAATGTGTAACCCACATTACAAGTAATCTTTTATTAAAAAAAAAAAAAAAAAAACAATATATACGTACCACTTAGAATGTTTCATAAGATCGAGAAAAAATTACCAATTTAATTTTTTGCCAGCATAAAATTAACTTTGTTTTTCATAGTGTTCATATGAATGACAAGGTTATATATGCTGTTTTGAAAATGTGCTGTATCTCAAACACTGCAGACTATATCTCGTTCAAATAAATTTTTGTTCAAAGTGTTTATTGAGATCTACAGCATATATATTTTATAGATTTTCCACTCTTTTTTATGGTTCCGTTGTCCTGACAAGGAACCCTTATAGTTTCGTAATGTGTATATCAATTCGTCAATTCAACATCGCAAAGACCAAAATAATGGTGATTGACCGAGGCACGAAATTGCAACCTTCACTAGCCCTTAAAGACTATGAAAGGGTTGATAACTTTGTATACCTGGGCTCGCTTATATCGAAAGACGGAGGCTACACTGACGAGTTAAGCCGTCGCATTAGTATGGCTAAAAGTGCAATGTCTAGTCTGGAGAAGATATGGAAGAACAGGAGAATCCGACGTGCCACTAAGAAACGGCTAGTGCGATCTATAATATTCTCCATTTTCTTGTATGCAGCTGAAACCTGGTGTCTAAAAAGCCGCGATGTAAACGCCATTGAAATGTGGTGCTGGAGACGAATGTTGCGAATACCATGGACAGCCATGAGGACAAATGATTCTATTCTCCATGAGCATCGATACTAAGTAGTATAGCGTCTAAAGCAATAGCAACAAATGCATACTACGGTTACGTGTATCCTCAACTCAGTTATGGAGTTATTTTCTGGGGCAATTCAGTTGATGTTCAGTCAACTTTTATATTGCAAAAACGATGTCTTAGAAATATTTTTAAAATAAAAGAAACCGATACTTTACGTGATATTTTTAGAGCTAAATACATATTAACCATTACATGTATATACATTAATGAACTTTGTATGTTTGTTAGAAATAATCCTGAATACTTTTTCAATATACAGTCAAGTCGCGCCGAAAACCTTCGTAACAAACATAAATATAATATATGTGTACCCCAGAGTAACAACACAATGTTTCATAAAAGTTCCTTTGTTACTGCCATCAAAGTTTACAATCATCTGCCCACAGATATTAAAACTTTAAGCCATAAATATTTTAAAATTAGGCTTAAAGAATGGTTGACATCTAAAGCGTATTACAATGTAAACGAGTTCTTTAACGATTAAGTTAATTATATTGTAAACTTATTGATAAATTCTATGATTGTACTTAAGCCTCATTAGATTAAGTAACATTATATTGCTCATATTCTCACTCTTCTTTATACTATCCTTTTTATTCCCTCCTCTCCTTTCTATCTCAAACAACGCTTCACCTTCCAATATCTCTCACATTCTCTCTTCTTGCGCTCATCTGAAACTCTTGAACTTCAAATGCCTCTTCACTCTTCCCAATACTATGATAAATCGTTCACTGTACAAGCTATACGTTTATGGAATTCTCTGCCTTTAGATATCAGACGTGCAAAATCTTTGCCTATTTTTAAAAATATGGTAAAGAATTATTTTCTATCCACTGTCAAATGAAAGCTATCGATCTGTCTTATTTACCGTTTAGTAATACTATACCTATATATATTAGTATATTTGTATTATGCCTATATATGTATTAGAATCCGAATTAGATTGTAAGTAGGCATTAAGTAAAATATGTAGCAGATTTTTTTTTATTTTATTGTGCACCGCCGTCCATTCTTTAATTTTACTCCAGTCCATCCTAAGGTTGTCTGGAAGAGATCGCTCTTAGCGATAAGACCGCCGATTGTATTACCATAGTATAGTTGTATTACTTTAAGTTGTATTTTTTTTTTCTGGTGATCAATAAAGAGTTATTGTATTGTATTGTATTGTATTGTATATTGTACGCCCGAAAGGGTAAACTGTTGATACCAGACATATTGTACATAAGACCATCTTGTACCAATGTACCTACACAGTTATACAATAAAAATATTTCTATTTCTATTTCTATTTCTCAGCATCACAAAACGTCTTTCCTCTGTGTACCAAGAGCGTCAGTTAAGTTTCTTTGGTCACATAATGCGTTCACAGAAACATGACCTAGAGAAACTGCTGATAGTGGGACAAATGCAGGGGAAACGACCTAGGGGTAGAATACCAACTAGATGGTCTGACAGTACCATCTTTGTATCAGTATCATCATTTCATTTTTCCTGTTCCTCTTGGAAACAGGAAAAACTCTTCAGAAAACAATTGAACTGGCGCAGATCAGGGAGAAATGGCGAAATATCATATCTACATATTATGGTCACGATCCTCATTAGTGAGGGAACGACGAAGAAGAAGAAGTATATCAATTACGTCAACAAAGTGGTAAAATAAAATTTTGAAAATATTTTTTTTTTTAGGTTAGCTTCCCTACATGTGAAGTGGGGATTTTTTTCGTCGTCTACACCATCGTACTATTTTTCGATATAATGCTCCGGGCATTTTGTTCCAGTAGGGGGTACCCCCCCCCCCCCCCCTCCCCCTCTCTCTAAAAGCTACACTTGAACACAGCTACAGCTCAGCTACAGCTTGAAAAATCTGGAAAAATTCATGATGATATTGCATTTCATGAATTTCAAAGGAAAATTATAGCGGTTAAGAAAAAGTAGTTTAGCAATAATAGTCGTTGAACTTGGGTGTTGATAATTTTAAAAATAATTATGTTAAATATTATACTACTACGGAATCCTACACTGTGCGTAGCCCAACACGCACTTGGGCGGTTTTTTTTTAAGTTAGGGAGGATGACACACATTTTACCACTTTAGTCTATAGTTCAAACGATTACTTTGAGAAAAAATAGTTTTAAAAATCTCAATGTCATTTTTAAATACCTATGTATAGACGCACGTATAGAATTGTTGATTTTTTTTAGTTTTAGTTCCATGAGCCATATCATTGTTTTTTTTTCGTATAATAATCGTAAAGTGATTTACAGAAAATACTACCTACCATGTTTCAACTGTGTAGTTTTAATAGTTTCGGAATAAAGTGGCTGTGACATACGGACGGACAGACAGACGTACAGACAGACAGGCATGAAAAATCTATAAGGATCCGTTTTTTGCCATTCGGCTACGAAACCCTAAAAAATACTTTTAAAAATTTGTGAAAATCAACTTTTATTACTTATATTCACAAACAATCCATGTTTTAAAGTTATTTGATATCAGTCACGACGGTATGTAATATATCGAAAACACATGAAATGTTTTTTTTTTAATCAATATACACGTGTTGTTTTGGAATCCCACTCGAAGTTGTTGCGCAGTATGTTTACCTAGGGCAAACGCTCCAACTAGGCTAACACAACTTTGACAAGGAAATCCAGAGAAGAATTGAGCTGGGCTGGGCAGCATTTGGAAAACTCCGTCGAGTCTTCTCGTCGCATTCCCCGCGGTGTTTAAAGACAAAAGTCTTTAATCAGTGCGTTCTACCCTTCATGACATATGGAGCCGAGACGTGAACACTCACAGTTGGGCTGGTGATATTTGCCGCAGTACTGATAACTGTTGGGGTAGACTTGTCCTGGAGTGGAGACCGCGAATCGACAAATGTAGCGTAGGACGTCCTGTGACCAGGGAGCGACGATATACACAAAGCGGTGGGTAGTGACTGGAAAAGAAGAGCCGAAGATCGGGCTCAATGGCGTATCTTGGGAGAGGCCTATGTTCACTGGACTGACACCGGCCGATTATTATGATAATGATATACGTGTTGTTTAAATGTCCGTTTCTTCATTAACCCTTATAAAGTTACAATGCTCAGATTTTTCGTATGATGCACTAAAAATAATAGTTGATCATGCTGTCTGTAGCAACATTATTGATTCACGTGATAGATAACAGTTGTTCTTCTTCTTCATCGTATCACTCTTGGCAGAGCGGTCGTGGTTGTCTTCTTCAGTATTATTTATTAGTGGCACGCATAAACATTCATCGGCATTCTTCTCTCACGGCTGCCTTTCTTGTGCACTCATTGATGGAAACATTATACATAGAGAGATAAGGCATCTTAGGACGTTCTACTAAGTATAGAAGTTATATTTTAAGTAGTAGTTTATATTTTTTAATAAACCTGACTAAAAACAATCTCGTGTCTCATGATTACGCCTCTATTGCCGCACTGGCAAACTATGCAATCATTAGATGTGGGTTCAAAAAATACTCTAAGCTAACCAACCAGTACGAAGTATTCATATTACCAAGAGATTTCAACCAAAAAATAAAAGCACCTTAATAAAGCGTTTCTTAAGAAAGTGCACCCCTTACAAAGACATAGCTTACGGTCATACATCACATAGGTAGACATTTACGAGTGAACGTCAAAGTGAAGTCTCGACTCGAGGCTGCGACCGGAAACAGCGGAAGTGGTGGTCACAGGAAACGGGTGCGACGCGACGGAGCGGAATCATTCTCTACCCTCTATTCCGATATAAAATTTTCTGATTTATTTGCTAACGAATTGGAAAAAAGTGGAAGTAATTTATTTAATGTGGAAGATGGAGTTATCGAGGTATTAGATGAAGTACTTAATAGAAATAATTTTAATAGCTGCACCGTTTGATAACGTAACGTGAAAAGGAGACTTTATGACAAAAAATGACAAAGTTCTCAATTTTCCTGTATTTTTAACCGACTTCACAAAAGAGGAGGAGGTTCTCAATTCGTCTGTATGTTTTTTTGTGTGTATGTTACGCGATTTCTCCGTCAATTGTGAACGGATTCAAATGATTCTTTTTTTAATAGGTAGGACACGTTTCCGAGGTGGTCCCATTTTAATTTTATCGAGATCTGTTAAGTATCTCCTGAGATATGGAGATAAATACCTCAAACATAGGAGAATGTACTAGTTTTAGTAGAAGAGTCCCAAGAAGATTATACACAATGGAGGTTGCTATTGCATATACTTTTGAAGACTAAAAAATATGACCTTGAATAATGTTTTTACATCTTTCTTCTCGTTGATTTTGGTTTTTGACAGATATTCTTCCGGTAACTGTGAGCGAGATAGAAATAAAGGTAGGGTTTTTTATTATATCTTATAGGCTAGCGTTTGACCACCATCTCACCTGTTGCTAAGTGATGATGCGGTCGAAGATAGAGAAATGGACTAGAATGGGAACTGGCCCTCAAGGATAGCTCCCGGAACACATTAGATGTTTGGCGACAGATTTTCTAACTTCAGGGTGGTAGCTGGCCAGGCGGACACTAGATATGTCCTACCACCATGCGGGGGTTGTTGGTTTCTTAACGATGTTTTCCTTCACCGAAGGGCAACTGTGAGAAGCGCACATATACTTTTCGATAGAAAAATTTATTGGTGCACGGCGGTTTGAACTCGGTACCACGGCATCAAAGCCGACTGTTCTCCCAATTACGCCACCGGGCCCTCAATAAATAATTATATATTAATTATTATAATAAATAATTTGTCTTGACAGGAATGTTCTACCAGGCAAAGTAATGTTAGAGTGCAAACTTTTTTAAACATACCTAAGATTTTTTGACATGACATGACGTTTGGCGAAGATGGCGGCCATTTCAGTCCCGTGACACTGCATACATTATTAAATAACTCAGAATTATGAACGTACTTTGTACCAATCAACACTGCAAATAAAATTATAAGCATCATACCACAGATTATATAATAGTTACTTGGTAAATAATACTTTCCGTTGTTAGGTTGGCTACACAGTGCTTTCATAATTCGGGTATCAACAATATAGGGAAGTGCCTCTTATAACGTAGTAGAATGATTCAGTAGTCTGTTGGCCATATGGCGGCAATTAATGTTAATAATCGCAAATAATACTTTTTTAATATTCATTTTGGAATACAACTAGTCCGTGTTATAAAAGTATTTGGAATTATTGTAATAAAATAGACAATTAATTATCGTGTGTGTCAGATGCTTTAATTGCACAGGGCCATTTTGGACACCAAGTGCCACGTGGTGCAAATAAGGGATGAAAAGCTACTAATTCGCCATCATTGCTCTGAGATATATTCTTGTTGCCACCCTTCAAAGCAATACACTAATACCCTACTATATAATTATCTATACAAACAATGTGGCTAAAAGTGTAGGCGGGAACGCACATGGTCCAAACAAATGTCGCAAATTGATGCCAAATTATTTACTGTTAGAATCACTTTTGAAATGAAAACGAGAACTAGGAATCATGGGAATCCATCAAGGCCAACGCAGAAAATAATTAATTATATTTTTTTATTATTGATTGATAATTATGAAAATCTTTACATTTTATTACAAAAACATGATCACGAAATACTCTAATAAATAACACGAAATACATATTAAATTTTAATTATCAATTCGCTAGGTATTTATGACATTTTTATAGAGTTAAATTTAGTTACGTTGTCAACTACTTAAAAATGTTAATATTTTTAGTGACTCTTTTCATTATAACAATTTTATATTATCTAAACAAAAAGAAATACAGTTATTGGGCTAGAAAAAATATAATTGGACCAAAGCCGTTTCCCATCTTTGGAAACTATTGTTCTGTATTTTTACGATTCAAATCAGAAGCTGAATTTTTGAAAGAGGTTTATGAAACATACGATGATGACTTTATCGGCATCTATAAAGGGTTACAACCAGTGCTGATTGTTAAAAATCCTACAGTGATAAAACAGATATTGTTTAAAGATTTTGATTATTTCAATGTAAGATGTATCGAGACACTTTTAGCGAAGTATAAACACAGTATTTATATTATGAATGGTGATGAAAACTGGAAACGATTACGTAGACTATTTGCACCAGGAATGTTAAGCGACAGAATCGAAAAAATGATCCCTCTTATACAAAAGTCGGTGGAGAAATACTTGAAATATGTAGAAGTTATGACAGAAAAATATACACATTTTGAAGTTCGCAGTTTGCAAAATAAATATACTCTGGACGTTTTTAATAAACTAATTTTTAATAGAGAATACGATGTTCCTGAATTGAATAGTTTTGAAGAAGCTGTTACCGAGCTTATACGTTCAAAACTTGCAATATCATTTGTTCATATCCTAGAATTTATATTTCCGTCTACGATTACATCGATCGTGGCCAATACAAAAGATTATTTTAATACGTATAACCTAATATTTCAAGATTACGTGAAAAATTTAATTCAAGAAATAGAAAATAAAGGAGTTAAGCAGAACAATATGCTTGAATTTTTAATTAGCATGAAAATAACAGGAAAAACTAGAAAAGATAAAGATCTGTCATTTGATATAGATGATGATTTTATTTTACAGCAGACAATGACGTTTTTTCTGACTGCTTTCGAGTCTACATCTAATGTCTTAACATTTGTGTTTTATGAACTAGCAAATAATGAAGAAGTGCAGGAAAGATGTGTTCGCGAAATTAACAATATTTTTGATAAATTCGGTGCAGATTTGACAGGAGAATCAATCAGACAAATGAAATATCTGCAAATGGTAATAGATGAAGCTCTGAGGAAACATGCAACACAAATAAATGATCGGAAATGTTTAGCAAAATATACTTTCTCTGGCACTAACCTAACGATAGATGAAAATGTATTCGTATATGTACCAGTACATGGTTTACATAATGATCCCAATTATTATCCAAATCCCGAATTATTTGATCCAGAGCGATTTTCAGCAGAAAATAAAGATAAAATACCAACATGTGCTTATTTACCTTTTGGAGATGGGCCTAGAATGTGTATCGGTAAGTGAAGAATACACTTATCAGAAGCTTGTACTTTAAAAAACTTTTGCACAAGAATTGTATATCAGAGTTGTTAGTTGTATGCTGTTTAAATCTGGCTCACAGATAGTTAATAAATAAATGTTAGGTTTCATTGAAGTGTTACACACTTTATATTTTTGTAAAAGTTTGTTAATGATTAGTTAATTAGATAGTTAATAATCAAGATAGTTTAACAACTAAAACAACCGACTTCCATGCTGTGCGAGTCAGTTTCAGTTGCAAGTTTGGGACGTTTATCAACATAGGTATCTCTGGAGATACTTATCTAATCTCGATGAAATTACAATTCCAACAAAAATATAATCACCAAAATCGGTTCATAAACGACAAAGGTATCCGTGAACACATATAAAATAAATATATCGCGGACTTCAAACCATAGGCGTATAAGCAATACCCCTACTCAGGAGACAAAAAATTAATCAAAATTTGAAATTTAAAATACAATAATTATTTTGTCAAGCCAGATGGACGTATAATCTTCGAAAATGGTAGAAATAGTGGATTTAATAATATAAAAATTAGTTTAACATACAATTTTACGATACTTGTACTAAGTTCATTTTTTATTTTTAATACCGCGTTAAATACAAAAGTTTTAAATTGTAAGTCCATTTACTCCAAGCATTTTTTGAAAAAAATACCATATGGTTTGTCTAATATTGTCGAGCCAAATAGAAGTAAGTGCATTATTGCGGGCCTTAAAATAAGCCTTTTCGTCTTTTTAGCATGACTTTTAGTGGCAATTAAATAAAATTCGATAGCCGTATGCCATATACGTCTAAATAGCGCGATATTATATTGCAGGTTTTATGAAAATCGATAGTAGTATGCACATAAGTCTATATGGCGTAACATTATATTCGTAGGTCATTAAAAAAACGATAGTCGTATGCACATACGTTTTTATAGTACGATACACAATCCGTCACTCGTAGACACGACCCCTGTACGTCTTTCTGGTTTGACAATAATATCTGACCTTCGGTATACGTCTGAAAGTATTTCATGTATAACTTTTAAAGTAATTTACCGATTATTACAAAAAATTGTGAGTTGTTGTATCGATAAAATTAGAAAAGATTGACGTTATTAAAAAAATCAGATTTTTCCATATACGCCCCTCTGGCTTGAAGCCCGCGATATATGGTCGGACGAGACACCTTTTTTGGAAGTTGGTTAAAAATATGTATATTAAATAATCACGATAGATACATACGTCACATAATTGTTTATGTATCACTGCAGTTTTAAAAAAGATTAAGTTTGTAATAATAAAATTAAAGATAACAATAACTAAAAAATAACAACTGCATGATTTCAGGTCAGCGCTTGGCAACCAATGTCATGATTATTGGAATATCGTCATTTTTAAACAAATATAAAATACTACCATGTAGTAGCAAATTAAAATACGATCCGAGAAGAATACGGATGCTTGCACCATTGGGGAACTTGTGGATCAAAATAGAAAGAAGAACAAAATAATTTCTAACTACCATCCAGATATAGTCATCATCCAGAAGTCAATTTATTACTATTTATTTTAGTTTTGTTTTTCATACATTTAAGTTCTTTAACAAACTCTTATTATTTTATTTAAGGTAAATTGATTCCGTGTAAAAATAATTATTATTTGGTTTACAGCTATTGAGTTTTTTGTCCCTAAATACATTTAATAAAAATTGGAAGCTAAAAGAAAAATATTTTATTTCTCAATACATTTGCACATGTTTAACGTGGGTAATGTATTTATTATATTTTATTTATCCCTCGTCATACCCTTTCGTTACCCATTTCCTTAAATTTTCTGGGTTCTCAGTTTCGAGCAGGCGACTTGTTGATTGAGAACTATCTACTGATGCACTGTGACCACATCTGTTACTGCTTGAGTCTACTTGTCATTCACGTATGAATCACAAACATATAATTTTATTTTTAGATATGGTGTCATTAATGCTTCTATTTTCAACCGACTTCCAAAAAGGAGGAGGTTTTCAATTCGTCTGTACCTGGGTTTTATTAATGTTTGTTACGCGATTACTCCGCCAATTGTGAAATTATTGTGTTTGGATGTTTATAAGTAGTATAAGTGGCTGAATAGATTTGGATACAATTTTGCATACAGACAGTAATTAAAATTTGAAATATCACACAGAATATATTTAAAAAAAACTTTGTAAAGTGGGCGAAACCGCGGGGGCCAGCTAGTAAATAACAAATGTTACTGTGAATGTATATTCAAATAGTATAAGTTGGCTTCTTTTCGGCACCATAGACAAGTGGCCCTGTGGCGCAATGGATAACGCGTCTGACTACGGATCAGAAGATTCCAGGTTCGAATCCTGGCAGGGTCGAAAGTATATTTTTGTTTCTTGAGTAAGAATACTTATTCGTGCTTATGTGTTGTTTTAAAATATTTTTATACAACACGGCAGAAATAATGAATAGGATAGAACGGGAAAGTTTTTTTATTAATATTTAAAAAGTTAATGCTCAGTTTCACCGGTAGCTGATAAAGTGTCTGATAATTATCTGTAACACCTAGTAAAAGTTGTCAAAAACCTGTCAGATAAAAACCTGCAAATCGGACCCTAAAGGTGCGGACACACCGCGGCGTCCTGCGTGCGTGATCTAGGCGGCGATCAGATAGCGCAGTAGTATTTGTACCGACTGGTTCAACGCGATCAGAAAACAATTGAGAAGTACTAAGATCGCGCCAGCAGATCGCAGGACGCCGAAGTGTGGCTGTACCTTAAGGGCCTCTTGCTTTGCAATGATAGCGATCGATTTACTAGTAATAGTGTAAGTAGGTAAGAATATCTAAATCTCATCACAAATTTTATTATAATGTCGCAACACATGATAAAATCATGACAAAAAAATGAAATATAATATGTTGATTCCCAATAATCCATATGGACTTTACTCTACAGTAACCTATCCTTTATCTAATATATAAAATTCTCGTGTCACAGTTTTCGTTGCCATACTCCTCCGAAACGGCTTGACCGATTTTGATGAAATTTTTTGTGCTTATCCGGTATCTATGAGAATCGGCCAACATTTATTTTTCATTCCCCTAAATGTTAGGAGTAGTCCACCCCTAAATTTTTTATTTTATTTTTTAGACAAAATTTTTAATATCTATTTTTTTATGATACAACATACAAAAATACATACAATCCTCAATTTTCACCCTTCTACGATCAACCCTTATTTTTTAATAGCCATTTATTTATATGGCAAAACAACGTTTGCCGGGTCAGCTAGTAAATTATAGAAATTCAAAACTCCTTTAAAATAATACAAAAAATATACACTACCTGAGGATATCGTCTTTTATTGAAGTCGTTGAAAATACTTTTAATACTTATACTATCCTACTTCTCATGGAAAGCTGAAACAATATCTAAGCATAATATGTTAAAAAAGTACATGATAAAATTTGAAGTAAACTCTCTAAGATACTTAGTTACCTACTAAAATTAGACAATCAATAAAAATACAACAACTTTAGTGGTAGGACTTATGCAAATCCACCTGGGGTGGTGCTACCACTTTGCCAAATATTCTATCAATAAATCAACCGTGAAAAAGGACCGTGATAGGACTGCTTTTCTGTTTTAATAGAAATGTGTCCAGTGAAATTACATGAAATTTGAGATATCTTTATGTCTCAGAGTAACAAACAGATGCATTTACATGCAAAATTACGTAATCCAGATTTTGCATGCCGCTTTTTCTGTAATAAGTAGACCTTATCACTTATCATCAATAAATAAACCGGCCAAGTGAGATTCGATTCGCGAACGAAAGATTCCGTACCATTATCTATAAAAACGATAAAAAAATATGTCTGTTGTATGGGAGCCCTCCTTAAATATTTTTTTATTTTCATTTAATTATTAATTTTAATTATAATATACAACTATATATTCTGTAAATATTTAAAGCGTCTACCTGTTGCCGTTATCAATATCGAGCAAAAACGTGCAAAAATCACGTTTGTGGTATGGGGACTGTTTTTTAGTATTTGTTGTTATCGGCATCAGAAAAACATCAATTTGTGAAAATTTCAACTGTCTTACTATCACGGTTCATGATACAGATTGGTGACAAACGGACAAAAAGACAGAAGGACAGACAGACAGACGGACGGACAGCGGAGTCTTAGTAATAGGGTCCCGTTTTATCCTTTAGGCACGGAACCCTAAAAACGTATCAAAGACATGACAAGTGTCAGGCGGTGGTAACCACATGCCATCAGGATGGATACCCACTAGCTTATTCGCTATTCCTAAATTATAAAAAATAAATAAACAGGTCATCCTGAGCTTTTTACCGACTTCAAAAAGGAGAAGGTCAATATTTGAGTGCAAATATTTTTTATTCTATTCCAATTGAATAAATTCACATAAGAGTCATCTTTTATTCTCACTTTGCTTGATAGTTCAAAATTGGCTGATTAAGCAGCAGGTAGTGCAAAGTCTCGTCTTTTGCCTAACTTTGTAATTACCGTCTCCTATAATATATCCACATATACCAATCCTGTATAACATTTACTAAAACTCGCTCCGAAGTCTTACTTTAAGGAGCGAGGAATCAATTAAAACTACTAATGAAATTCTAAGTCGTCTCAGTCAGCTCCTACTTACTGCCCAAAAACTTTGCTCCAGTGTACTCGTAGGAGTATAAGATGGGTTCTATTTAGACGCGCTATCGGGGTAATCCAATCAATATGTAGCAAGATATTAATGATTGACTCACCATGTATGTTTAGCTATTCCTTCTCACCCCAAGATTGCCTGGAAGGGATTGCTTTAAGAGATTAAAACTCCTGTTGTCTGTTTGTTTAATTTTTATGTTTAAATTAAACTGATCTTTCTACCTTATCTAATAAGAAAATGAATTATGAGTACCTACAGTATTAGAAATAGGAATCCTTCTTGTCCGCATAGGGCGAAACCACTGCTCAGTCTGTTACTCTTCAGTGAGATAAAATATTTAAAAATATATATCTGGCATTTGATCACTGTCTCGCGTAGTGTTAAGCGATGATGTGGTCGAGGAACTCTAGGACGGTGAACACGCTAGGCCTAGATAATACTCCGACTCTCAATGACTATGCTGCCGGAACACTGTGACGTGTTGGCGGCAGATTTTCTCCTTGATGGTGGTAAGCTACCTTTCGGTAGCAAGTCAGGTGGAACATTGAAATATTGTTCCTACCACCTATAAAAACGTGTATCCACATATCGTAGAATTGTAAATAAATTGCTACCTTTATTATTTTTGTATATATATGTATACTTATATATATGTATATATATATAAGTATACATACATACTGAAACCAATATGGTTTGGAATAAATTGTAAATATAAAATGATTGTATAATGAATAAAAGTGGCCAAGTGCGAGTCAGACTTGTGTCCCGCACACGGAGAGTTTCGAACCGCAGTATAATAATATATAAGTATAATATTATATTATATTACCGTGTCAATACCAAACATGCTTATTAACTACAACGCCATCTAACGAACTTCTAACACCAACTAAGGGAACGTTAACACAATGGTAGGTAATTAATATTATTTATTAATAAGTTAAGCAATCGTCCATAGATGGCGCTATAGTAGAAACACGATTATAGTATGGGGACCCCCTTTAATTTTTAACTTTGTTCTGTTTTTACTATTTGTTGTTATAGCGGCAAAAGAAATACATCATTTGTGAAAATTTCAATCGTCTAACTGTCACGGTTCATGAGATACAGCCTGGTGACAGACGGACAGACAGACAGACAGACGGACAGCGGAGTCTCAGTAATAGGGTTCCGTTGGTACCCTTTGGGTTCGGAACCCTAAAAATGACACCAGCTTATTTGGCCAATTGCAATATTTAGAATAGAACCCTTACCACACCATGTATAAACCACGATAGTATCTACAAATGAAATGTCATTAAATATTAAATTTTATTTAAGAATATCACGATGCGTATCTTCAATCAGATCATAAAATATGCAGCATTTGGTGCGCGAACCTGATACCGCTAATGATATTCATAACCAGCAACCACTGACTGAACGAAAGGGTAACCAAATACAATCTTTGTACAATCTACGACTAGGCAATCGCAATATCATCAGTTCAATAGGCCTTGAAGAAGGTTATTGAAATTTATTAGCCAAACCTAAAGCCTCGAAGGACAGCATGTGTCTGCAAGTAGGTACTTATTAACTAGTATGGATCATTGCATCAATAATAGCAGTCTGTGAGTTTAGAGATATTGAAGCCTACCTACATAGTTGTAGGTAATTTCACGTTGATACCAATGCGGTAGACGAGGGCTGACCTCGGGTTCTAGACCCGGCTGAATACGATGCACAGACACCGTCACGACACTCGGCGACGTAACAATCAAACACCCATCTCCGCGTCACGTTTACCTTGAGAACTTCATACATGATTTTGCGTTTTGTGAAACAAAACATAGTGCAATGCATAAACTTTAAACGCAAGATCGACGAGGAGCCGTGGGGACAATAAAACAAAGAAAACCGTATCTCGCCCGGAGCGGTGGCGCGGCGCCGCGCGCGTCCCGCCAATGAGCGCGGTCCGCCCGCCCCACGGCCCGCCCCGCTCGGACCGCTCCCGGGGGTGAACGAGACGCAGCATCCCCACGTAGGCTCACATCGATCATAGGGGTACGGGAGCGAGCCGTTTCGCTCTCGCCCGTGGGCGGCGATGCGAGGTTCTCTCGCGCAGTCGCGAACAATTAACGCGCGGGGCGGCATGGTCGACGGATCGCGACGCGCGACGTCACTATAATGTGGTTAGTCAGTGAACGTCGGGGCCGAGCCGACGGCGACGGCGACGGCGGCGGCGGCACGGACCACGAAAGGAGCGCGGTCGAGCCGCGCTGGTCGCTCAGCCAGCGCGCCGGCCACAGCACGGTGGAGTTCAAGAGCTCGGCGTGCGCGGGCGCCGCGGAGCCGCCCGCGCCGCACGGCCCGCTCGCCGCGCTGTCGGACCCGCAGCAGTTCAACATATTCCCGGCCTTCTTCAGCCGCCAGCTCAACTTCACGGGTGGCGGCGCTTGCGGCCAGGGCGCCAAGATCATGGAGGAACTGCGGCCGAACCTGGTCGGTGGTCTGCTTGGTGTGCCCGGCCTCCTGGACGAGCATCAGAGCGACGCCAAGTACCTGTCTGCCACGGGGGAGACCAAGTACACGCCTGACAAGGGACGGAAGTGCAGTAACGCGTCCTCATCGTCGGCGGAAGAGTTCGGAGGATTGTATAGTGGAGACCACGCAGCGACGCCTCCCGCGCCTACCCTTAGCAGGTCACTTCAGGATCACACAGGTATGTATTTAGATATAAGAGCCCGATTTATACATAGGTATATCAAAATCCATCCAATAACTGATATTCGAGTAAGCAACGTTTATTTGATTGAATCCAATAACCATAATTTATAAAAAAATTATCAAGGGAATGACATTAACGACGAAGAATTTATAGAAAGCTTAGCTAAAGGGACAAGGACGAAATTTATTTTATCGGTTTAGTATGACCAAAGCCCTTCTAGCGTAGCGTGATTCGAGTTCTGTGTGGCTTACTAACTAATAATAACAAGCCTATTTCAAAGATTCATCGTATTCAAACATTCTGTATTCGTATGTGGTATAAATATACGGATAGAACTATATTTAAACGGTTAAACGGATTTAAAGTTGAAATCGCTAGTATGCCTAGTAATATAACTTAATAACCTGTATAAAGATAAAGGGAAGTAAGGTGCTTCATATACCTAATTAATCGCCTAAGTATATTTATAAAGGTTTTAATCCATTTAAAACTTGTATATTGATTATCTCTTTATTGGACATCGCCACATCACTCGCCCATTCATCCAGATATCGTTCTTCGATATCAAAACCAATCAAAACCAATATTTTAAATGTGAAAGTCAGTTTTTATACTTATTTGATGGAACCGAAGAGGTTCCAAACAAACACGGATTGGTCGATTTGGCTAAATTTTGCAACGGGATAGCCATTACAGAGTCCTAACATAAGATACTTTTTAACAGTGGTACGGAACCCTTTGCGTGCGGGTCCAATTCGCACTTGGTGGGTTTATTATTTTATTATCTGTAATCCACAATACTGTTAAACTAACTAAATCGGTTATTAACCGACTTCAAAAAAGGAGGAGGTTATATGTTCGAGGTGTATGTTTTTTTTAAATATATTTTTGTCACCGATTACTCCGCCATTTGTGGACCGAATCTCAAAATTATTTTTTTATTTGAAAGAGTATACTTCTGAAGTGGTCCCATTGGCACCAAGTCAGGATCTGATGATGGAATCCCAGGGAAATCGAGGGCAACCCTCAAATGTTACAGGTAATAACAATGATTTTCATATATTTTCTAAAGCTATGGAGCCATTTGCGTATGATCATTATCATCTCATGACGCTGATGAGCTGATGAAGGAAGGTACGACTCTTTAACGGTTAGGAGTTCGGTGATGAAATTTTGTAAATGGATTTAACTATAATATAGCCTGTTCTAAACTCCATCATGACATGGTAGCTGCACCCAGGGTTAACTGTCGGCGAGGGAACTTCTCAACGGTTAATAGTACAGACACAAAATGTTGTAAATTGATTTAACCGTAACAGCTTGTTCTAAACTCCTCAATGCTGAACAGCCCAGATACGACATTTTATATATTCATGTAATTTAAGTAATTAAAACTTGTTTTTCACTAAAAATGGTATAATAAATCATTTTAAAAAAATATTAAACCGACTTCAAAACCAGAAATAGGCACTCAAGGGCGAAAAGTAAATTCATATAATTACGAGTATTATAAGCGCTACCCAATCATCTATTTGAAGTCGGTGCCAGCCAAGTCTATTAGGTAGTAGATAGATACTATGTATGTAGTAATTAGGTAGATACTTGTAGGTAGTATCTATCTATTAATATTAAACTTGGCTAGCACCGACTTCAAATAGTTGAGTGATTAGCGCTTATAATAATAATATTAATTTATTTTTCGCTTTTGAGTGCCTATTTCTGGTTTTGAAGTCGGTTTAATTTTTTTTAAGCGATTTATTAATCATGCTTAATTTACTAGAAACGCTGGGAACAGCTCATATAATTTAAAAAAAATCTAAATACATATAGACAGTAGATACCAATAAATAAATAGTCTAAGCGAGCTTGATGGACGAAAATAAGAAATGGCCCTTTCTTCAGTCGGACAACCAGACGTACTGATGTACGCCACCGCTAGATGATGATGGTGGACGTTCCATCGACTCGCACCAATTAGGTATGCTTCATCTTTAATCATACGTACAGCCAAATAATGTAAGCAACACTGTTGCTAGTCCTAGTCAGCTTTTTTTTTCAGATATATGTTGTTTCAGCAGGTATTCATAGACTTCTCTGTTGTTTACTGTCTCTTTCTTGTATCTTTAGCGTTTAATCTTTCCATCATCTAACACCTCTGTTAGATGATGGAAAGATTAAACGCTTGTAGTTTTCTAGCAAGCATGAAGATTGAGGAATGCCATTCCGGATCATGTTTAACTGACTTCAAAAAGGACAAAGTCCTATATTCTACTGTGTTTACCAATTTCTCTGTGAACTGCGGATCAATTTTCAAAATATTTTTTTTAAATTCAAATTAAGTTAATTCCGAAATGGTTCCATTTCATATTTTGTAAAGATCTGATAAACATCTCCAGAGATATGGAGATAAACACTACAAACTGGTACTGAAAATTACTAGCGCAGCATTATTATTCATCATCATCATCATCAGCCTGTATCAGTCCACTGCTGGACATAGGCCTCTCCCAAGATGCGCCACTGAGCCCAATCTTCGGCTCTTCTCTTCCATTATTATTAACACCGATTTATGGTGGATATATAATTTACCCGAGCGAAGCGATTTACTTCTTTGTTCATTATACGAACCTACATGGAATGGAATACCCCACCTCAGTCGGTGTTTCCGGTTAAGTACAATATGGGGTCTTCAAATCGCGAGTGAATAGGTGGCTTCATTCGGATCATCACTTAACATCACGTGAAAGTTCACGTGCCACATAGTTTGGTATAAAAAAATGGAAGTCGGTTTTTTTAGTTTTTAAACTATGTGAATTATAAATGATCATTCATGTGATTATCTGAGGTAATTTACCGTTGTTTTAGATCTTTAAGAGAGAGTAGTGGTTATTCAAAACCACACATTATTTATTGTTTTGTGCACACATATTCTGAGTCAGATAATAGCCGTCTATTCAAAAAAGTGCTACTCAAGGCTTTATCCTTTTTTATATATCTTATAGGCTAGGGTTTGACCACTATCTCACCTGTTGGTAAGTGATGATGCGATCGAAGATGGTTAGCACGCTAGGCCTAGAATGAGAACTGGCTCTCACGGATAGCTATAGTTGTACGGATAGTATCCGAATTTATCTGGGGGCACTACCATGCACCCGTCAAGACGAGACAACGGAAGCACAGGGCACTGCTACCTACCTTTTCTCGAAGCGTTTCGTCGTGTATTTTTGTACCCTTATAGATTTAATCTGGACAGTGATAGAAATTCCAAATTCGCAGGATGATGTCAACAGAGACTACTTATTAAATATGCCAAGTTTCAAATGATAGCTATTAAACTTTACATGATGATGATAATGTAGTCCGCGTCGTGTCCAACGATGGCGACACTGGTTTTACTTCTGGCCTGTGCTCAGAAGTGGTCGGTAAACCCGAACTAGGTCTTGCACACTTGGCCACAAGTCGCGCAGTAGAGCTGGCCTGCAAAAGTAATTGCAGGAGAGAAGCGCTTATAGCAGAACAATCCTCTCTACATGTGCTTCGTAGATCTTGAGAAGTCATTTGATCTTGTGCTGCATGAGGCCTTGTATCCTCCGTAAATCCGGATATCCAGAGAAGTTCATAAACCTAATGAAGCAGTTCCATAAACATATGAGGGCTCATGTCATGCATGAATGTGCTTTCTCTGATCCTTTTCCGGTAACTAGTGGAGTAAAACAGGGATGTGCGATGGCTCCTACCCTATTCGCGCTCTTTTTGCAGCAGTCTTGACGAAATTGGGATAGCTCTTAAACAGGTTAGAAATATAAAACTACCAGGGAAGACGGTAATACTGCTCTTGAAGTGTGGTGGTACCTACACTTGTATTGTAGGTACCATATTATTGTTATGAAGGAACTCCAAAAAATATTTAATACTATCTTCTTTGATGGAAGAACTCCAGAGGCGTAGAGTAATAGTGTTGTTTTTTCAAAAAGGGTCATAAGATCCTTTTGAAGAACTACCGGCGCATTTCTTTCCTAAGCTACGTCTACAAGCTGTTATCAGTCATTACGAACCGTCTTGAGCGGAGACTCAACGAGTTCCGGTCTCCAGAACAGGCCGGCTTTTGATCGTGATAGGGAACCATAGACCGTGTGGATCTCCACACAGTGTGGCAGAAAATATAAAAGATCGAAGAGTATAATCAGCCCCAGTGCTTAGCGCTTGTTGACTATAAAAATTGCCTTTGACTGCACCGAAACATGTCTATTCTAGAATCTTTGCAGCGTTGTCAACTCGGCTGGTGATATATTCAAGTTGAAGTGCTAAGAAGTTTATATAATGCCAACTACGTCAACTTTCTTCATTCCCAATTCCACAAAGTCTAAAAATGAAAGTTTTTAAATTAGTGCGTCCTACTCGTCATGCATAACATCGATGCTAAAACGTTGGTTGGACTGGTTCACATTTTTAAGTCGCTAAGTGAGCTATGGAAATGGCAGCAGTGGACGGAAATTGGCTGATAATGATGATGATGATCATGATATTACAGGATGTCGGGTTTCATATGGTTTAACCGAAAACTATCGATGGAGGGACTCGAAGTTTCTTTAAAGGATCGAATCCGAAATGATGTTTTATATGGTTCAAAGAAAAACCATCGATGGAGTGGTTCAAGGTCTACTCAAAGAAAATGTATGTTCTGCGAAAAACTATACTTTTCGAGAAAACTGCGTATCAAGAACCGGTTTACCCCAACGGTTGTCGGTCTTTCGGCTGATATGGCCGACCCACTGGCACAGTTCCGTTTGCTAATCCACTGAGCTATATCGATAAATATAGTTTTGTCGGCTTTCCTCATTTCCGGTTGGATCCTTCAAAGAAACTCCAAACCCCTGCATCGATGGTTTTCTATTCAAGCATATGAATCATCATCATCATGATCAAACAATTTCCGTCCACTACTAGACATAAGTTTCACGTCGTCGGCTGTTTAATACTACAATATTCGTAATAGTTTTAGTCAATGAACACAGATTTTTTTTTAAAGATTACTCGCAATGTGGGTTGCACATTACTAGTATTCTTGTTAACCCCTCCAACTAAGCTTGTGTCTGGAGTGGGTTCACGTCAATAGTGCAATGTGTGGGGGTGGGGATCGAACTCACGACCTCTCGATCGCCAGTCCGACACCCTATCCATCAGGCTATTATTGTCATTACTGTCAAATAAGTTTTAACAATAAAATAACTACATCGTAAGATTTTATTTATATTTTTGATATTGCGGAACACACATTCGCCTAGACTTGCAATTGTCTTTGTATGCTTCAGAATCTTAAATACCTATATATTCTATCTGACCCATCGCAAATACAAGCTACACTCAATTACCGTTCATTAACCGACAAAAGACGCAACTAGCATGCCACAATCACGTACCTGCATTCGGACACGATATATGTGCGTATAATTACAATTCCAATTAGAGTAATATTGCAAACAATCGGGGAACGGGTGACGTCATGAATACGAAATGTCACTAACGACCCGCCTCGTCCCGCCCGTGGGGGGCCACGGTCGAAGCACCCCTGCCGCGAGCGAAACCTGAATTTTCAAGCGGCTACAGTTGCCAAGTTGGGATGTACAGTTGTATGGAGCATACCTACATGATATACGAATACCTACTGAAGTTCGTAACAGTTCGATCTGCCTAGAATTGATAGTTTGGGAATATAGATACTTCGACCGTTGCGCACTAGAATTGTTCCTTTATACCCTGCAGATATCTATCTAGAACAGTGAAATCCCAAAGAACCCACCGTTTAATCTTCAGATACATGAAATTGATTATAATTCTGAGTTCATTGTATAGTTATATGATTTAAAAAAAACACTCAATGTTTTTAAGATAATAATTTTATTCGATGTAGTAAATTGTTTCATTAAATTCTTGCCTTTCATTTTCTGGAACAACGGGCTTAGCTTGAAAGTAAAATTTTTGCTTGGAAAATGGTATAAGTTTGTTTTTAGCCTTGTTGTTTGTAGCAATATTATCAGTAATGTTGTCATCTTTACCATTTTGTGGGGATTGGCTGTATGTCTCAATTTCAAGCGTATTTCTATTCGAAAAAACATCATCGTTGTCGATTTTGTGTACAGTTTTATTTCCTCCAAATGATAATGTGCCTTCTTCTTTTAATTTTTTGATATCCCGCTGTACATTTGAAAGTTTGACACCGTTAGGATATTTTATAACTACTTCCGGGTCTACACCTGCATTACTTTCTTCATCGGCTTTAAAATTATTTCTACTTGCTTCTTGCCTATTTATTGCACCATTAGTCTCGTTTATAATAGTTAATTTGCCCTCTATTTTTACTCTATTAAATTCTTTAAGCCTATCCAATAAGTTGACACCTTCGGGCATTTTTTTAGCTTCTTCTGGGTTTACCTCTTCGTTTTTTGCATAATTACTGCTTTGTATTGACTCATCTGTATTTAAACTATTATTTTTTACTACTATTCCAAAGTTATTACGTGATTTAATAGTGACTGTAGGTGCTGGGTATGTAGGAAAACCATTCGTAATGGTTCTTGGTTCATCATTTGGAAGATACCACCATGAATTCCTTCCATAGCTTCTGTCCACATTCCCATTGAATCCTGCATCCAAAATCTCCTTAGTATTATTGATTTGGTACATTGGACTGAAGGCCTTCATGGGCTCTTCAACTCTAGCGATTTCAATAACGTCTCCAAATGCGTCAACAATGCCAGCTTCAATAGGTGATACTAACACTGAAAATTGAAGTATTGATCTCAAAAGTGTGATGGAATAGTAAAATTATAAAGTGTGATGTAGTAGATAGAAACATATCAAGAACTATTCAAATTAATATGATGACTTTATATTAAATTAGATTATTTACTGAAATATATATTTTTATAACAAATTTAAATAGTTAAAACTGAAAAATTAAGGAGGAAAATGTATCAATATTAATGGAAAGCTAAACTTTAACAAAATGTTGACTTACCCAAGGCTTGATATATTATGAAACACGGTAATATTTTTATCAAATCCATATTAGGTATATCAACAAAGTATTATAATATTTTATCACTTGCGTATAAGCTATATGGCCAACAAAACTAGACTAATTATTTTAATGTCAAGAGCTATTATAATTAACGATTTCTCTTGATAACATTATGATGAATTGTGCAGCAATTAACTACCATTACGTACGTAAATCAATCTTAAAAATGAGCTGGCTCGGCCATCCTTTTAATTGTAAATTTTAAATAAAACGATACTGATAAGGTGACAATAATCTTCTCTTATATAAAGCAATAAGAATAAAAAATCTCGATAAAACAAGGAGGTATACAAAACTCACCAATAGAAAATGAGAGGTTTAAACGCATTATAATCACCACCAGTTAAAGATTACGGGTCAGTTCACACCGCGACGCGACGCGACGCGACGCGACGCGACGTTTTTTCGGCATTTCACGCCATCTATGAACGCTTAGTTAGGTAAACGTCCCATAGATGGCGTTATATTGAAATGTCGATCCCTAACACCTTTGTTAGACGTTAGAAGGCGTTATAAGAAACGAAATGTTTATTCATTATTATTTTTTTTGCGGGCGAATAATGATAGTGGTATTTTTTGCTCGATCTTATAAAATACTGTACTGTGGTACGGAACTCTACGAGTGCGAGTCCGACTTGCATTTGGCCAGTTTATTGTAATACTCTCTTAATAAGTGCGCGCCGCGTCGCGTCGCGGTGTGAGCCGACCCTAAGATAGTCAGACAACCATAGATTGTAACTTCGGCAAATTTTTAAAGAAATGTTAAATTTAGTTACCATATTTTTGTGCGCTAATCGTACAGTACAGCGTTCGACACTTTTTATACGTAAGTACTTGATGTAAAAGCCTTCTCATACTTATACTAGGAGGTTTACACCACTTTATGCCCAACACAAAATTCAAGATATCAATTATGATAACGACTAATCTAGAAACATTTAAGTAAATAATTCTTCTACCACCTGTGGACGAGTTCCCATGAATTCACATAAATCCATTGGTGCGATGCCTAGATTTGAACCAGCGGTTTCCGGGCTAGAAGTCAAGGTAATCTATCCGTTTCGGCAACGGGCAGTTCTGTAGAAATACTCAGTTCATTAAAAGTTGTCATCCTGTGCCCTTGCTTCTTACCAGAACATCAACAATTAGTCTGTAATGTCACTATTTGACCGCTGCCACGCTGCTCCAACAATACAAAAAAAAATCGCCCAAGCTGTGATCATAATTTGAACAACCTCACTTCTCTCCAAGGTGATGGAACGGATCCTAAACACACAGCTCTTAGGACACCTAGAGGAACACCAACTGATTAGTGACCGTCAGGACGGATTCCGTCTTGGACGATCAGCTGATAATCTTCTGGCCTTCCTCACACATCGCTGGGGAGAGACTTGAAAGCATAGGTGAAACTCTCGCTGTCAGCTTGGATATCGCTAAAGCGTTTGATAGGGTATGGCATAAGGCCCTTCTTGCTAAGGTATCTTCTTACGGCCTACCCGAGGGGCTTTGTGAGTGGATTGGCAATTTTCTGCATGGTCAAAGCATAAAAGCCGTCGTTGATGGTGTTTGTTCTGAGACCATGTCGATAAACGCTGGAGTTCCACAGAGATCTGTGCTATCCCCCACGCTGTTCATCTTGCATATCAATAACTCATTATAAATCAGTAATATTCATTGCTTTGCAGATGACAGTACACAGGGTGATGCTCATAACACAGGTCAAACAAATGCCCCCAGGGCGGATATTGATGCTAGGAGATCAGAGCTAGTGTCTAAGGTGGAGCGTTCTCTAGAAAATGTTTCAGCTTGGGGTTTACGAAACGTAGTACAATTTAACCCTACTAAAACACAGGCTATCGTTTTCTCTGCCAAAAAGTCTCAGTTTCCTGTAGCCCCGCTTTTTCAGAACATTCCCCTTACCTTGTCAAAATCGATTAGCATATTGGGTGTCGACATTTCTAGCGAGGTCCTGTTTGGAAGTCACATAGAATGCAAGGCAAAACTTTAAAAAACTCGGTGTACTAAATAAAGCTAAACAGTACTGCACCCCGAGCCAGCGTCTGTTTTATATCAATTTGAACTACTTGACTCCCTCCAGAGTAAGAGCCGTTAGACTTGTTGACGGCCCCAAGCTAAAGGTACGGACACACCGAAGCGTCCTGCGTGCGCGATCTAGGCGGCGAGCAGAAAGCGCAGTAGTATTTGTACCGACTGGTTCACACCAAACGATAGCACCAAATATAGCGATAAGAAAACAATTGAAAAAACTGAGATCGCGCCCGCAGAGCGCAGGACGCCGTGGTGTGGCCGTACCTTAAATTATAAATTGGAACCTTCGAATCTTCGTCGCGAAATTGGATCTCTTAGCCTTTTCTATACGTACCATCTATAGGTACCATCACGGAGAATGTTGTGAAGAGCTTTTTAATATCATATCTCGGTCTCGTTTCTACCATCGAAACTCCTGAATATGATATCCTGTATAGATACGTGGGCATCACATACGTTTCACACGATTGTTCTTCCTACGTACCTGTAAGATGTGGAACGACCTCCCATCTGAAACCTTCCCAGAAACATTTAATCTGAGCAGCTTTAAACAAAGAGTAATGAAAGTGCTCTCTAATAAGGGTAAGCAACACACCGGCAATACCACTGGCTTTTGCAGATGTTGATAGACGGCGGTGACCACTTACCGGTGGGCCTTGCCTGTTTGCCGCTCCAAATTATAAAAAAAATATATATGACTGTACAAATAACCGATATTGACCGTAATTTACAAAGTGGTGTGAGTAATGCAGTACGCGTGCCAGTCGCGTGTCGTTCAACACCTGTCTAGTGGCTATTCATTGCCTTTACCCCTTTAAATGTGACAGATCCATTGTGGATTGTATTCGATGCACAGCTATGCTTTTATGAACCCTCATTTTTGTAGTAGAGCTTGTAACAATACAGTCAGCTGGGGTACTAACTTACTTACCGGATGTTTGAGAAGCGGTAGTGAGACGAGGCGCTATCGAAAGTACTTACCTACCTAGGATTACTTATTTATTTTTATATTGATTTTCCATAGCGGAAAGGTCTGGTCCTTTTTGAGCTTGACACCAATTTGAGGATTTTTTTTTAATGGTAAATTGTAACAGGACAAGCATGACGCTCACCTGATGGTAAACGATAAAGTCTACCCATAACAGATACAGCGGCAGATACAGATATTCCGTCATACCAAAGTTTCACCATCTTTTTGAACACATCGTCTCAAATGTTGATAAAAATTAATCCACTTCTAGTTCGTAGTTCGTTCGAAACTAAATTAATTCAACGATTTAGAGAAAAAGTTAGAAAATCTATCACCAAACATCTAATGTATTCCGGCAGCTAACCTTGAGAGCCAGTTCCCATTCTAGGCGTAGTGCTTACCGTACTTACCGTACCGTACGTGCTTACCATCTTTGGCCGCATCATCACTTCCCAACAGGTGAGATAGTGGTCAAACGCTAGCCTATAAGATATAAACAACAATATGGAACAAAGCTAAAATAAAGTGTCATACCTAAGTATTTGTATTTTTATTATATTCTATTTATTATATACATTAGTATTTCTATTCTAAGTTCTAGCAGGTACTTATTTTATTTCATTAACATATGTGTATACATAAATAAAATATAAATATTAAACAACAACCCAAGTAGTAATAATTTAAGATCGTTGACAAAACGAAAATAAACCGGCCAAGTGCTAGTCGGAGTTTACCAGTTAAATAATAATAAATAAATACTATGCCAAGACTAAATATTCTGTGAATATTTCAAGCGTTATCTACCTATCACCATCAAGCCAACAATTTTTTATTTTTTTATTTTTTATTATCATTATGTTTTTTAGTATTTGTTGTGATAGCGGCAACAGAAATAAATCATCTGTGAAAATGTCAATTATCTAACTATCACGGTTCATGACGGACAGACAGACAGATGGACGGACAGCGGAGTCTTAGTAATAGTTAGGTTTTACCCTCTGGGTACGAAACCCTCACAACTGACTTCAAATTCCGCGCTAGTCATTTTCAACCAACGTCCAAAAAAGAGGAGGTTCTCAATTCGTCTGTATGAATCTTTTTAACCGACTTCACAAAAAAGGAGGAGATTATCAATTCGACTGATTTTTTCCTGTTTGTTTGTTTTTTTATTGTTTGTTACCTCAGAACTCCGTCAAATCTTAACCGATTTGTAAAATTATTAAGATTTATAAAATTATGAAAATTTGAAAAAAAAACTGCGCAATGGCTGCGTGTGTTTCGATTGCAGAAGCGTGCCGTACTATTCCCGGTATCAACACGCTTCTATTCTGCCAGACCCTATTTAAAAAAGTTACGTATACTGATAGTGACGTTTGTGGTGATACCCAGGTGGTAGAGCTTGACAGACTCAGTGTCGACTCATTCCCCAAGAACAGTGACTATCATCTGTACAACACGCGCTGGATACAGAAAATGACAATTTTTTTTGATATACCAAACTTGATAGCACTTGACCACTTGTATGTGATGATATGATAGATGATGGAGCGCACTTACCTAGAAGATACCTATTCACTAGCGGTTTGAAGGCCCAAATTTTGTACTTAACCGGAATGACAGTCTCAAGCAGTCTCCCTGGCGGTTCGTATAATGAACGAAGAAGCAAACCGATGCGTTTAGGTAAATGGTATATCCAAAATAAATCGGGGGCGTCGTTTAGTATCTCTGGTTGACCGATTATAAAATGGGGATGGTGGAATCATATTTATTTGTCCCGCACAAACTTGCGAAATGTAGAAAGCTGATGAAAGAAATGTCATGGGACCGTCAGTATATACAACAAACTACCGGATATTGTGACGGCTGCATCAAAGCTTTTCTTTGTTAAAAGTTGAAGAGCTGGTTTATCGGTCAGGGTTTGTATTCATACGACGAATTTATAAATTCTTATAATCATTGAATTATTTTATAAAATTTACTAAAATTATTATAATTATTATGGGTTAACTGTAATGTAAAACTATGGTGCCATTTTCCCGAAAATCAACTACGCTTCTTCATGAACCTAACTACTTAATAAAAAAGTAAGTGGTTAATCCTCTAAACAGCGAACCAATATGCGCATAATATGCACAAAGCACCTCTCGACATAATGACACATAATGGAGTGTCATCGGCGCGTGCGCACCCTCGCCAACCGGCGAGGTCATTGTCGTCGCGCATTGAGCTGAAAGATCAGCTGCCACTAGAAAAAGTTACGTCTCAAGTGCAAAGTTACTTTTAATTGGTTTGACTTTCTGAACTCATTATGGCATGTTTATTTTAGTTATCAATGTTTTTAAAACAGTTTAAAATACTTTGAATGGGAAAATTTATAAGAGATCATTAATCGTCGATTAATCAAATAACCAAAAGAATGGCTTGACCTGAAACTAAATACTGACGGATAGCATAAATAATTGTTTATCATTACTGCAACAATATCTCGGAAGGATCATCATTATCAGCCATTTTCCGTCCACAGCTGAACACAGGCCTTATGGCTCTTATGGATGCCACTAAGTTTGATTCTTAACTATTCGTTTCCAATTTGTACCTAATTTGTCCAGTTTAATGTCATATTTTCAACAGAATTCCAAAAAGGAGGATCTCAATTCGACTGTATGTTTTTTTTGAATGTATGTTATGCCATTACTCCGTCAATGGTGAACCAATTCGAATGATTATTATTTTATCGGTAGGGTACGTTTTCTAGGTGGTCCCATTGTAATTTCATTAAATTCTAATGAGTATATCCAGAGATATGACGATAAACGTCTCAAAGTTGCTACTGAAATTGACTCGCGGGCCATGGAAGTCGGTTGTTTTAGTTTTTAATTATCTTTCTGCATGCAAATACGTAAATAATAAATGCAAAACCTAAGAAAATATTAACAACAAACTTCTTACAAATAACATATGATATAAACAGTAAGTACATAATCCTTTATTTTTAATAGTGCAGTTTACTAGCTCTAATAAAATCATTTGAACAGTAACATTGTAGTAGAGAAACTATTTAACCGAAGAACAACTGAGCTTGATATTCTAAACGACAAAAGAACAATGCTTCATCATTCATTATCTTTGTATCGAATTCAAATACATCCACTATAAACAAATAAACTGGCCAAATGCAAGTCGCACTCGCACTAGTAGGGTTCCGTACCAAACTACAGTATTTTATTAGATCGAGCAAAAATTACCACTATAATTTTTCGCCAGCAACAAAAAATAATTAATAAACATGTTATTTCTTATAACGCCATCTAACGTTTAACAAAGGTGTTAGGGATCGACATTTCAATATAACGCCATCTATGGGACGTTTACCTAACTAAGCGTTCATAGATGGCGTGAAATGCCGAAAAAACACGTTTCTTGTATCGGGACCCTCTATTATTTTTAATTTTATTCTGTTTTTAGTATTTGTTGTTATAGTGGCAACAGAAATACATCATCTGTGAAAATTTCAATTGTCTAACTATCACGGTTCATGAGATACAGCCTGGTGACAGATGGACAGACAGACAGACAGACAGACGGACAGCGGAGTCTTAGTAATAGGGTCCCGTTTTACCCTTTGGGTACGGAACCCTAAAAATGATGCCTAAAGATTACGAAACAAATACGCACCGCAACGATAGTCCTCCTGATCCTGACTTTACCACCTAATATAACTGAACAGATTGCCAATCAAAGATCTTAATCAGGGCTTTGTGGCATTTGCACCGATCACAAAGCTATTAGAGGAGTGGAGTGCCGACAGCATATGTACCGCTCGAGGGGCGAAGCACCCTACCAAGCTCCGGAGGTGGTCTTTGTGGAGATTGTAGATTTAGCGGATTTTGATTGATTTTTAGGAGGAATAGATACGTGGGCAATTTAAACATTGTTAGGTTATAGACTAAATATTATTAAATATAAGCTTAAATATAAGGTATGTTGTAAATGAATGAATAACTAACAACTGGAACATATAATATTTCTAGTTTTTATTTAAAGATAATTTAGTAAAACAACAAATATATAAACATCCTAATATATTAATAAGCAAAAGCCGATAATGCAGAAAATGTTTGTAGTATGACTAACTGAACTAAGGTAAAGATTTTTTTTATAATATTTGCAGTTTGATTCTAAAATGTATAATAAAAATATAGCAGTAGCTACAATTGTTGATAAATTATTACAGGTTTGATATTCTACTGTGTTAAGTATGAGGAACCAATATTAGTGATTACAGATCATAAAGCTTGGGTATGTGGTCTGTGTGACGATGCATGTTGCAATGCTTTTGATAAATTTGGTATGTTAGTTGTTTGTTAGCATATAACCACCTCAAATTACGATACACTACATGGAATTACTTTTTTTTCTTTGCTAATAATCAACATGCTGGACATAAATGTGAAGTTCACCGACGAATGTTTCACGGCCATTTTGACGTTTCTTCCTTTAAAACAAGTAAACTGGCCAAGTGCAAGTCGGACTCGCACTCGTAGGGTTCCGTAACACAGTAGAGTATTCTATAACTTTGATTTTTTGCAACTACAAAATTAACTTTGTTTTTCATAGTGTTTGTATGAAAAACAAAGTTATTTTTGCGGTCACCATATCTCTAAAACTGCTGACTGTATCTCGTTCAAACCAATTTTCGTTGATAGTTTTTATTGAGATCTACAGCATATATTTTTTTTAGATTTTTCACTCCCATACTTTAAAAGTTAGAGGGGGGGACACACATTTTACCACTTTAGGCGCGCCTATCTTTCAAATGATTGACTTTGAGAAAAAATGATTTTAAGAACCTCAATATCATTTTCAAAGACCTATCCATAGACACATCACACGTATAGGATTGAAGAAAAAAAAAATTTTTGTGTCAGTTCTATGTATGGGATGCCCCCCCTTAAACTTTTATATTTTTTATTTTTGTATAAAAATCGGAAAGCGGTTCACAGAATACATCTACCTACCAAATTTCAATTCTGTAGTCCTAACAGTTTCGGAATAAAATGCCTGTGACATACGGACGGACAGACAGACAGACAGACAGACAGACATGACGAATCTTCAAGGGTTCCGTTTTTTGCCATTCGGCTACGGAACCCTAAAAATATGTCAAAATACGTGGTTGTTTTTTTTATATCATATAGGCTAGCGTTTGACCACTATCTCACATGTTAGTAAGTGATGATAATGATGATATTTTTCTAGTACGCTGTTTGCCCTTTTTTCTGCCAGTGTCAAAAGTAAAAATACGTGGTCATAAGTCTCCAGGCGTTTTAAATATGTCAGTGAACTTTGCCCTTAGTGTAGCGTAATAATTAATAGCACAAAAAAGTACATATTTCCAAGGTATTAAAAACATATCGTAATTTTAAGTGGATATATGCTAACATACAACGAACATACAAAAAATATCAAAAGCATTGAAACATGCATCATCATCACTAACAAAGCCTATACCCAGGGTATATGATCTGTGATCACTAATTTACATCGAAACAGTCATGTTGATAGTAGTCGGTCGAATCAATTTTCTCCAGAGTTGTATTTAGTATGGGCGACACTTCGCGGGACACCCGACACCTCTCTACGGCCACAGATGGCGCTTTTATGTCAATCGTCATAATTAGAGGATTACAGCCCCCTAATGACACGTTACATTGAATCTCCGTTACGCCCCCGAACAAATGTTCCCCAATTTCAACAAATAAATACTGTTCATTGACTTGTCGCAAATCACTGGTGATTTTGATTGCGTTTTGTGTTTCTGACCCTTTCGAGTCCTTACAGCACTTTATCTAATTTTTTTAGGGTTCCGTAGCCGAATGGAAAAAAACGGAACCCTTATAGATTCGTCATGTCTGTCTGTCTGTCTGTCCGTCCGTATGTCACAGCCATTTTATTCCGAAACTGTTAGGATTACAGAATTGAAACTTGGTAGGTAGATGTATTCTGTAAACCGCTTTCCGATTTTTATACAAAAATAGAAAATATAAAAGTTTAAGGGGGGGCATCCCATACATGGAAATGAAACAAAAAAAAATTTTTTTCTTCAAACCTATACGTGTCCATGGATAGGTCTTTAAAAATGACATTGAGGTTCCTAAAATTATTTTTTCTCAAAGTCAATCATTTGAAAGATAGGCGCGTCTAAAGTGGTAAAATGTGTGTCCCCCCCCCCCCTCTAACTTTTAAAGTATGGGAGTGAAAATCTAAAAAAAATATATGCTGTAGATCTCAATAAAAACTAACAATGAAAATTGGTTTGAACGAGATACAGTCAGCAGTTTTAGAGATATAGCGACCGCAAAGATAACTTTGTTTTTCATACAAACACTATGAAAAACAAAGTTAATTTTGTAGTTGCGAAAAATCATAGTTATGGAATACTTAACGATGTTACGGAACCCTACGAGTGCGAGTCCGACTTCCACTTGGCCAGTTTATTTAATATGTTATAAGCTAACGTTTGACCACTATCTCACCACTTGTTAAGTAGCACTCTAAGTCATGATGGAAGCCATCTCTCTTGAAGACTTATTGGTGACAAGTAAGCTTTCCTTTGACCGCGGTCTCATTTGTTGAAAAGTGGTAAAATGCAAAACAGCAGTAGATAGTGCTAAAAAAAGTAGTAACTAAAAAACCCTGTTGGAATACAATACACTGATGAGAAAGAACTTCAAAAACCATAAACCCTTACAAAAAACAAAATATAGACTGAAAAAACGGAGAGAGCACAAAGAAATCGCTACATTCACCGCCTCTAACATCGCTGGCCAGAAATATGAACGCAAAAGTATACAAAAAGCGGGTCTAATGGAATAATCACATCTCGAAAAAATGTCAGGTAAAAAGCGAAACCAATATATTCGCCATCAAAGCTCCTAAAACATAGAAGCGACTAAAAAATCCAACCTTTTAAACGTTAAAAGGCCCCGTTTACCGCGGACGCAAACACTTAGCTCCATTTTAATTAGTAAGTAGCTGGAACACCGTCAAAGGGAATGCATGAATACTCGCAAAACCAACCTGCGACGCCGCTTTTAAAATCCTCCCTCACTTAATTCGGGAGCTCAGAGAAACCGAAGGTAAACTGATTATGTCGTCAATATGCGAATTTTTCGCGGAAACTTCATTACATTTGAACACTCAGTCAAATAGCAAAAGTATGGGGACAATTGACGCACGGTCCCATATGTGAAATTATATTAGAAAGATGGAAGACGACATCCGAATGTTAAAAACAAAGTTCTGATATATATTTAATCTCTTTAACATTATGTATCAACCGACTTCCAAAAATAAACTGGCCAAGTGCAAGTCGGACTCGCACTCGTAGGGTTCCGTAACACAATTAAGTAATCCATGTATAACTATGATTTTTCGCGACTACAAAATTAACTTTGTTTTTCATAGTGTTTGTATAAAAAACAGTTATCTTTGCGGTCGCCATATCTCTAAAACTGCTGACTGTATCTCGTTCAAACCAATTTTCGTTGTTAGTTTTTATTGAGATCTACAGCATATATTTTTTTTAGATTTTTCACTCCCATGCTTTAGAAGTTAGAGGGGGGGGGGGACACACATTTTACCACTTTAGACGCGCCTATCTTTCAAATGATTGACTTTGAGAAAAAAATATTTTAGAAACCTCAAAGTCATTTTTGAAGACCTATCCATAGACACCCCACACGTATAGGTTTGAAGGAAAAATTTTTTTTTGTTTCAGTTCCATGTATGGGATGCCCCCCCTTAAACTTTTATATTTTTTATTTTTGTATAAAAATCGGAAAGCGGTTCACAGAATACATCTACCTACCAAGTTTCAATTCTGTAGTCCTAACAGTTTCGGAATAAAATGGCTGTGACATACGGACGGACAGACAGACAGACAGACAGACAGACATGACGAATCTATAAGGGTTCCGTTTTTTGCCATTCGGCTACGGAACCCTAAAAAGGAGGATTGTATGGAATTTTGTATGTCTGTTACGCGATTATTCCGTCAATTGTGTACCGATTCAAATAATTATTTTTTAATCGGTATGGTACATTTTCGAGATGGTCCCATTGTAATTTCATCGAGATTTAATAAGTATCTCCAGAGATATAATGATAAACGTCTCAAACTTGCTACTGAAATTGACTCGCGGGACATGGAAGTCGGTTGTTTTAGTTTGTTTATAAACTATCTTAATATTATAAGAAACTGGTGAAATTAAACAAATGTCTACTCTATACTAGCAAACACAGTTTGGTAACGTTTCATCTGGCATCCGTATGTATTTGTCGCGATAAAAGGTACCAAATTTGTGTGCGCAATAAATGCGTCCGAAATTTTACCGAAATGTGTCCGATGAAGTTCTCCAACTCCATGTCTATGAAACGGTTCTAAGGCCGTATATATAAACATAGCTAGAGAAATTAAATTGCCAAATAAAGAACTGTGATCTAGATCTAAGGAATATTTCAAGATACACTATAGCTCCAAACTCCTAGACAAACAAAAGCAAAACTCTCACATTTCATTTGGTGCCCATTCCCAGCCATTGGTCGAAATATTTTAAAAACATGTTGTAGATACAAGGGTATTCTGGGCTGCCAAATTTCTAGACAATTAATCTGCAAACTGTCCAAATCTAGGCCACAGCTGAGGCGGTCGCAATAAAAGCACGTGACGTAAACAAAGTCAAGCGCCACCTAAATTCCTGGAAACGTCTGCGGGCGTCGAATCATTAGCTCGTAACGTTGTTAGTTAAAACGCAATTACAATTACGGGCGACGAACTTGACCTACGGCAAGGGTCGATGCGCTACACCCAGTATGCAAATAAGAAAAGCTTCTTTGGACGCTTTGAATCTGGATCGGGATAGTTGATGTTGAGTTGAGTGAGAGATCGTGATGCGAGATTAAGGTGAATGTTCAAGTTGCGAGTGAACATCTTATGTGAGTGAACGTGTCACATTTTAAATCATATTAGGTGAGAATGTGGTCCATCATTTGTGTATGAAGCATACTTTTTTTTCACTTATTCATGGTTGAGAACAGAGCTTCTTTACCCTGATACTTAATATTGTAGTACCTGTTGTACGGGTCGGATTTCATGTACTAGCCACAGTTTTGATCAATTTAAATATTTTTATTTTTGCTTCTATTTTAAAGAAATACACGTAGAAGAGAACTAAATAGAATTTAAATTAAAGATAAAATTAAAGAAAATAAATTAAATTAAAGAGACATTAAAAGAGTATATTAGGAATTCTTTGCCTGAGTCTGTGTTTCCCGATAACTATCACCTGGGGGTCTTCAAGTCACGAGTGAATATGTATCTTCTAGCCAAGCATGCTACATCTTGGATCACATCGCCACTTAACATCAGCAGAGATAGTGGTCAATCGTTGGTCTATTGACCTTATATATACATTTAATGAAAAAAAACGCGGTTTTAAAGTCATACGTCATTAAGTCATTTATACTAGTAGTTCTGTGAGAACAGTAGACTTTACGTGCCCTTATAACCATGGAATAACCGACACTTTCCTGTTTCCCATTGTTTAGCAAAGCCTTTTCAGAGTTTAGGCTTTTGCCAAAAATGTGGTTATAAGTTTTAGCAAATTACTCACATTTGCTTGGTTTTAGAAGTTTGTTGAATCTGAATCTACGGGTTTATCTTGTGAAGGCTAAGAGGACTGCGTTGTCAAATTGGTGGTAGGGTAGGAAACATATTCAGAAAAAAAAACAAAAATAGAAATTCATCAATATATATAACGCTACAGCTAATTCGGGTGAGTTCCCCCTCCATTCCCCTATTTGGATTTTTTTTCGCAACATCTTATGTAGAATGAAGTCCTTATTGTGCCTCTCATATTTGATTTAAATCTGTCGATAAATATTTCTACAGCAAACTTCTCTGCACCACTCCCCCTTTTGAGAAAAACATTTCAATGTTTTCCTCAACACCTTGTGTAAAATGATGTCCTTATTATATTGTATCGATAAATAACGCTGTAGCGTTGCTGTATTATATGATTGTAGCAAATTTTACCTATTTTCCCTCCCTATTTTCCCCCTCAAATAAAAAAACGCGATCATCAAAAATTCTTAAATAAATCAAGAAACTCATGTGCCAATTTTCATCAAAACCGATTGAAAAACGCGACCTGTAGGCGAGAACAGACAAACATCCGGACAAAATAATTTTTTGGCAGTCTCGTAACTGAGACACTTCATTCACTGCGCTCGCTCGGTCAATAATGGCGAACGAACTTCGATAATAATAATATATCCGTTTATTTCTCTTCACAATGGTTGAGTAACTATTATAAAAGTCGCTATCATATCGATGACGTCACCGCTGTGTATTTTTGTCAAATGTTTCGATGAAAATCGCATTGTGATATTTATAATTCTTGGAGTAGGTCTAGATATTAATATTTGAAATAGTTTTACACTCGTATGAGTGTAAAACTATTATCAAACCAATTTCGATGGTTATAGCGTATGCTATACTGTCAAACCAATTTCGATGGTTATAGCGTATGCTATAACCATCGAAATTGGTTTGACAGTAGTTTGTTCACACCAAAATTCCACTACAAATCTTCGGTAAAGTCCACATCTTTACTGAGGGTATGACTTGGATTGGACTGGACTATAACTTTTGCTTTACATAAATGTGACTATAACTCAACTAGTATACGACTAAAATCTAAAAAAAACGCGGTGCATTTTTCCATACAAATGTTTGCCCTGTTTCCTCCCAGGAAATTGCTTATAGAGGAAATTTTTTTCTACAAAAAAATTATGGTCTGCTTTAGCTATGGCCCTGTCAGTATTTTTGACCAACCAATTGCGCAAAGAAATGTGACCCTTTAAAAACCTAAAAATGACCTATTTTATTGCCCTGATCTTAATGGGCTACCAGACAAACTTTAAAGAGTTTTAAGAAAAAAGAAGATAGGATCATGGCTGAATGTTGTGTAAAAATAATTCGATCGGATTGAGGAATAATTTGAGTTTTCGAAGCGAAAACAGGGGAATACGTAACCTTAATTTAGTCAAAATGTTGTAGGTAAAATGGGTCTAATTTGCTGTTGTCCCTGTCGCACTCTTATTGGTTGTTCGGGCGCTGCGCGATAGCAATAGTTTCTTTTAAATACCAATTTTTTAAATACCTCGCACCAACTCAACTCTTCCCTCTTAACTATGCTAATACTTTGACACAGGTTTAATAAACTAACCATGCGGAGCCATGGAAAAAAAATAGACGTGAAGCTCTCTGAGGGTCTTTGAAAATGCCTAAAACTGATTGATTTTTTTTATTTTTATTCAATGAATAATAATGTTGCGTACTAGCACTGTAGTTTAAACACTACCGCAAAAAATTAAGTGGTTGTCATGTCATATACAATACAAATTACACCATTATGCATTTAAAGTATAACAATTCTCAACTAGTAAGGTCGACCAATATCTCGCCTGGTGATTAAAAAGACTTCAACGCATATTCTTTACTTTTCTTTATGTTCTAACCAAAAAAGATAAATAATTTAACAGTAGCAATTACAACATTTCTAAAACAAACGTCAAAAATCAGTCAAACTCCATTCAAAAACACCGGTTAATAGTTATAGTTACGGTTAAAGTAAGATGGTGCAACTCAGCCTAATATACGGAACGTTAACCCAAAAACTTGAAAGTCAAAACAAGGCTATACTGATCGCTACCGTATAAAATTATTTTTGCCACAATAACTACCAATTTATATTTGTCAACAGCGGAAGGTGCATTCAAAAAATTAAAACCGGAGCCGGGCGGGACGGGCAGCTCGGGGACATCAAGTGGGACATCAGCACTGTCACCCGCACTAGGTCCCCAACATGCGGGACATACACCCACCACCGCGTCCTGTCCCACACCAGCCCGGCGGAGGCATAGAACTACATTTACACAGGTAACAATAAACCTGACTATTATTTGGTTGCTAATAAAATGTATTATTAGGCTACAAGTGAAATCAGCACTGTCACCCGTACTATGTCCTCAACATGCTAAACATACACCCGCCACCGCGTCCCGTCACTTCTAAGCCCGGTGGAGGCATATCACTACATTCACACAAGTAACAATAAAGCTCCAGCAATTACCATAAAGTTGCTAATAGAATGTTACTACAGGTGACATCAACACTGTCATCCGCACTAGCTCCCAATACGTCGGACATACACCCATCACCGTGTCCTGTCCCACATATACCCGGCAGAAGCAACTCCTCAAAGTTAATAACACTTCTTATTCCTTATGTGAATGTAGTTCTGCACAGGTAATGAGAAGAATTAACAATAATGTAATCATTATGTATCATTAGTAGTACAATACAAGTAGGACATCAGCACTGTCACCCGGACTATAGTAGAGTCAATTTAATAGATCACATTTGACACTTCATCAAAATTCAACAACGTAACCTTGTAATGAAGGGCACATAAAATTATTAAGTATTTCAAAGTCAGAACTGCATAATTACTTAACATATTTCAGTTAAAAATACATATGTATTCTAATAATAACAAAAGAAAGCGTTTTTACGATTTACTTTGACTAATAATTCATTTTAAACATAATAAACAATTTTATTTTTGTTCTGAAAAACAAAACGCCAGTACAAGGTTACGTCAGTGAACACTTTTACTTTATAAACACTAGGGATGCTACCCAAAACATCAAAAGATTGATCAGTCGATAGGTTGAATCGAATGTAATGATAACTTGTGAAGAATGTTTAACTATAAAAATAACTACACTGTGAGTGTAAATAACACATAATATTATTCTTTGACTAAAAAAATACAAAAATAATTGAATAGGAACTAAAATCAATAATAATTTGGGTTAAAAAACTAACGATAAACTACTAAACGTTAGATCCATAGGTACATTTGAGTATGTTTTTTTATTTTACTGGGCCATTTTCTATGGAGCTAAATTCTAATCCATAAATACATATAAAATCGTTTAAATATGTACAATTTCCAATTTGTATAATTTGTATTAACCTGTCTTATCAATTTCTAATTAACGCAAAACAAACAAGTAAATGACACTGAATAATGTAAATAGTATTTGTATATCTAATTTTGAGCTGCCGGTTTAATTGGTTATTTTGAATAACACCAAACTAACATCATTCTTGTTTGTTATGATGCGTATCGCTTCATCAATTGGATCGATGTTTTTAAGCAAGTCACCTTGCTATGAAGCCAAGAGTGACAGATGTCAAATGTAATCTATTAAATTGACCCTACTATAGGTCCTAATATGTGGAATACGCCCACCACCGCGTCCTGGCCAACACGGCGGAGGCATAAAATCACATTCATACAGATGTCAAAATCTTCAGTAATTACAACAATGCTACTATAGAATAATAAAGAATATAATAGAATGTATCATTGAGCTACAAATGGGACATCAGCGCTGTCACCCACGCTGGACTGTTGGTGCTACGAGCTGTTTCATGAAAGTTAGTGTAAAAAGTTTGGACCACAAGTGGGAGTGCATTAGTACTTACACTATTGCAAGTAATTAACCTGCAATAGTGTAAATCTGCAAGAAGAGGGACACGATTATAACCAAGCCCTATGCCACGCAAATTCTAAAGATAAATATTTCTAACATAATAAGTAGAACATTCCACACAGAGTCATCATGTTATCAGATTGAAAGTTACGTTATAGTATTAGATGATAAGTGACTGATCAGAAATAAATTAACCCGTGCTAATTATTACTGTTAGATTTTTATTAATCATGTTAAAAAGTTATCATCTCGCTAGAGACACGGGACATAATATACACTCGAGAGCAATAAAAACAGGTCGGTTTACGGTTATAAAAAGCGATAACTTTTAAAATATTTAAGCAACCCTTTTAAAATAAAAACAAAATGAAAGTTTATCTTATCACAAATGGAAAAAGAAGTAAATTCTCTTTATTTATATTTTTTGTATATTGAAAACCATAAATAAAAATAAACCAATTTTAATAAGAACATTTAAAAAATGTAAAAGAACCGACTTCTAATGCCGCGCTATTAATTTTCAGTACGAAGTTTGAGGTGCTTATCTCTATATCTCTGGAGATACTTATCAAATTTCGATGAAATTGGTATGGTACGATTTTTGGGATATCTCCTTTCTAACAAAAAAAAGGATAATCGAAATCGGTCCATTAACAACGACGGTATCCGCGAACAAACATAATATATATATATGTACATACTTATACGGTCGAATTAAGAAACCTCCTTTTTTTGAAGTCGGAAAAAAATGGAAATCTAGTGAAAACCGAACGATACCTATAACAGCTATATTGACAGCTCGTTGTTGCAATACAAAGTATTAAAACTAGTAAAAATTTGCATATTAGATACCATAGCACATTTTCAGGATCTATTGCAATTGCAAAGTGGAAATTTTTACTGATCTTACTTATATTTTAGAAAAAACTTTTTAATCTTTAACTTTTCTAATTTAAAAGACAATTTGTCTATAGTCTATAATACACTCTTAATTTCATAAAGCTAACAATTCTAAACAAAGCTTCAATATTTTGAAAGTTATTGATGTTTTTGGTAACGACCCTTGTAACCGACCCGTTTTCATTGCTCTCGAGTGTATTATTCACGTCCACCTATCAAATTCTTGTATAACAGATTTCTTACTTGTCCCAGATTTAATACAAGCACTTCTTTAAAAAAAAACCTAAAGGGATTCCATCAAAAGACGAATAAAGTAATATCGCACCTCACCTTCGAGAAATTAAACAAATACTTTGTTGTGACAGGAACAATTAGCGGAATTAGAGGCGGCATTCGCGAAATCACATTACCCAGACATTTACTGTCGAGAGGAACTGGCGAGGACGACCAAACTGAATGAAGCGAGGATACAGGTAATTTTATTTTTATTTTTAACTAGCTGCGCCTCGCGGCTTTGCCCGCGTTTAATCCTGATTATAAACCTTCCTCTTGAATCACTCTATCTATTGCTGAAAACTGCATTAAGTTAAGTTTAAAAGATCTAAGCGTACAGACAGCAGGAGCGACTTTGTGTTATACAATGTTAAGATTACTATTAGGGCCAATTTCAACGATTCTTGATATATTGTTCTTTGCAATACAACATTTTACCGTACCGACGGGACTCGAACCCGCGCATCCTTGCATACCTGGCAACTGTCATAGTCTGTCACTCTACATTCTGACTTTCCTAAAACAATATACCACGCGAGTTTTGGCGGGAACGTGAAAAAGTGGGTGTGCTCTCATTGTATTTTTCCTAAAACTCGTGTTCTTCCGCGAGTTAATGTTAATGTAATAAATGTGGATTATGTACGAGTGTAGGAAAACAGCACAATATTGAAACACATGCTATTTGCGTTCTCACCAAAATTCCACTGAAAATCTTCAGTAAAGTCCACATGTTTACTAAGGTTATGGCTTGGACTAGACATTGACTTAAACTTGGCCTGAAATATGACTTTATGACTTATGTTCAAAAACTTGAAAAATATTAATACTTGACACTGGCTTAATACACTAATCGTCTGGAGCCATAATGAAACTAATGAAACTAAATGAAAATATTCCACACAATAAAAACGAAAATCAAAAACCAGACCACCCACGGAGCCAATGCAAAAAAATATATAAAATTGGAACAAAAATATGAGAGCACAATATACCGTCAGTCTTGGTGGAATCGTCGAAATATCAATGATGCGCGAATGCTCGGATAATACAATTTGAAGCGTAGGCCGGAGGCGGATTGAATTAAAGCGCCATCTGTCGTCCTCGACCGTATGAATACGAAATGCTTACAGTAACTCGCGAGAGATCTTTATCTCAGTTTTAAAATTGCTCAATCCCCCGGGACCCTCGATATTGATTTGTCCCCGGAGCACCTAATTTGTCGCTTTAGATATTTTATTCAGGGCGTGACATTAACCAGCCCTTAATAATGTAGTGACCTCTTCTCGAGCGCCTGGCCTATCTCACAGAGACCTTCATACGTTCATTAACCGTCGTGCGAGCTTTCAGTGCGTTATATTTTATTCACTGTCACGACAGACAATTACCGTTTTCTTCCGTGGCTTTCTTTTAGAAAATGAAAGGTCCCGGCAAACGTTATTACTTATAACATATAAGAGTTTACCTACAGCTGCCTCGCTAAAAGCACGTGAAATGCGCGTAGGCGACCGTGCCATGTATCGTAGGTATGTTATGTAGCGTACATACTCGTATGTGGGGGAAGTGTTCCTGCACGCGCGCTCCGCAGGAGGCTATTAGCGTTTAGGCGACGCTATATAAGAATGTAAACGTTAAAGACGACAGCGACGTCGCTCCCTCCTTCTAGAGAAAATTTCGATATAAAAATACAACGTCGCCGGGCGGAGGGTTGCGGACGGGGTAGGGGAGGGTGGCCCCTGAGGCATTGCAATCCCATCAAATGGATCCGTAACGAAGTTAGCCGCTCATCCTCCCCGCGCGCCTCTCGACATTGTCTCTGCCCTCAAATGAATTCTACAATTGGAAATAAGAAAATGTTTTGTTGGATCCCGTGCTTTTTCAGTTTAAAGGCGACCGTTTTCTTCGGATAGCTCGGCTCTCAGGATAATAGATACGTATTTATAGCGATTTATCTCGAGACTTAAGTAAAGTGTTTCGAGAGAGATCTTTACTGAATTAAGTGTCTTTCTTCAAGATTATTTTATGAGTTAATCTTAAATGCTTGGATAAATAAAATACAAGACTGAAATTAGTTAACTTAAAAAAAAAAATGTATACGCTCGTTATACCGGGTTTCGCCAGCTATGTTAGTTTTATTTGTATTTTTTTTACATAATATAGTTATTTGCATACATATATCTTTACCATACCCTGGGCTCGATAGCTACTTTAATATCGTATTATAGGTTTTAATAGAAAATCATTTTCGAAAACCATTTTACATGGCTTCTACGTAGATAGATACCAACGTTATTAAAAAAATTTGAGGCATTGTGCTACATACTACACATTTTCACAGATGGTAGAAGCATTAAGTCGATGTGCCGCCTAACTTGCTACCAAAAAGTAGTTGACCACCATCAAGGATAAAATCTGTCACCATAACCTAACGGTGTTCCGGCAGCACACAGCCTTGGGAGTCGTACCATTCTCTAGGCCTACCGTGTTCAGTCGACCGCATCATCGCATACCACCAAGTGAGATAGTGTTCAAACGCTAGCTTATCATACATGACATAAAAAAGATTGGGCTCTGCATAGCATGTCAGTCGGAGTTAGTAGATTGATTTATTTTTCGTTATTGATGTTTAACCTATCAATTCGCGACTCCGAGCGGCCTTATCTCAGGCCTTTTCCATAGGGAACAATCCTTTTTCCGGTTAGCATTCAATTGAAATCCTTATTTCAAATAAGGCTATTCATGAGCTAGGACGATTTAACTAATAAGTCTTTAACGTACGTACACAGTATTATTTGTATGAAATGTAGAAATTAAATACAATTACTCATTATTTCGATAGAAGTTGATAGTGCTACAACAAATGTCACATATAATGTACATAAGTTCATATACAGTAAATGAACATGCTGTTATCATTTTAATTACATTACTTATTCTTTAAATCATATAAATTTGATTACTAATTATATTGCTATACTGGAGTCCGTTCTGGAGTTCCATACATTAATGCTATTGACATATATAACCATCTCCCCTTAGAGTTTAAGCTGTTGGAAGGAAACACATTTAAAAAACATGTAAAAGACTGGCTAATAACTAAAGTATTTTATAATGTAAATGAATATTATGGAAAGTAGATAAATAACATAGTTATAAATAACATACATACATACAATCACGCCTTTTTCCCGTTGGGGTAGGCAGAGACTACTTCTTTCCACATGCTACGATCCTGACATACCTCCTTCGCTTCTTCCACTTTCATGAGCGTCTTCATACATGCTCGCCGGTTGTAGGTACTTTTGACTTGGCTTTTTTTTAAAACGTCTCCAATCTGGTCGTGATACGTTCGCCTAGGTCGGCCTCTACCAACTGGCCCATTCACACACGTCTCATAAATCTGTTTCGTCAATCTTTCTTCATCCATTCTCTCTAGATGTCCAAACCATCTAAGCATCCCTTTCTCTATCTTTGTCACTACATCTTCTACCACACCACAACATTCCCTTATCACGCTGTTCTCCAACTTATCCATCAGAGTCACTCCGATCATACTTCTCAAACTTCTCATTTCTACAGCATTAATTTTACTTTCATGTTTCTTCTGCCATACCCAGCATTCACTACCATACATGAGTGTGGGAACCAACACTCCCCTATGTACAGCCAGTCGTGCTTTTTTAGACACGTTCTGACTTCTCATAAAGTTATGAAGTCTCACTTGGTTTCCAGCCAAAACTCTTCGCTCAATATCACTTTCATACTTACCATCTCTCGTAAACTTAGAACCCAGGTACACAAACTCTTTCACTTGTTCCACTCTTTCTCCTTCAATCGTCACATAACAATCAGTCATTCTTTCTTCTCTTTCAAAAACCATTACTTTGGTCTTGCTTACATTCACTTTTATCCCTTTGCTTTTTAAGGCGTCATGCATAATATTATTCATTCTTTGCAACTCCTCCTCCGATGATGCTAATATCACCTGATCATCAGCGTATAGGAGGCATTTGATGGTTAAATCATAATGGTTACAAATAAGTAGGTGAATAAGTAAGTAATTATGTATTCATAAAATGTATAAGTGGTAAATTAAATAATTCCATATTTGCATATATTGTCAAATCCTTTTATTACTTAGCTACTATATCTTTATATTGCACGCCCGAAATGGGAATACTGTTGCTACTCTAATTTAAGTCCTTGTATATACACAGTTCTTGTAATAAATTGATCTTTATCTTTATCGTTCTGGAGTCCTTGCAGCGTTGCCAAGTTGACTGGCGATGTATCGAAGTGATAAGATGTCTGTATAATGCCGCAGCGATGAGTGTGGAGAGTGCCGCAAGTACAAAACTAGCGTACTATTATAAACATATCCACCTGCATCAAGGTGTGAGACAAGGGGACGTCATATCCCCGAAACTGTTCACTAACGCCTTAAAGGATATGTTTAAGTCGCTGGACTGCAAAGATTGTGGCATTAACATCAACGGCAAGTATATAATTATCTCACTTACGATTCGCAGATGACATCGTCATTATGGCAGAAACGCTACAGGACCTACGAAGAATGTTGAATGGCATAGCTGATTCTTCTCCTCGCATCGGTCCCAGGATTAATTTGGATAAAACCAAAGTCATGTACAACGAGCACCTTGTTCCGTAACCGATTGCCTTAGATGGAATCCCTCTCAAAGTTGTTAAGCAGTATGTTTGCCTAGGGCAGACGCTCGAACTAGATAAACACAACTATAAGAAGGAAATCCAGAGAAGAATTCAGCTGGGCTGGGCAGCATTCGGTAAACTCCGTCGAGTCTTTTCGTCGCCTATACCACTCACACAACTCAAGTCAACTCGCACTGGTTGGGTTCTGTAACACAGTACAATATTTTATAAGATCAAGCATAAAATGCTGAAAATACCACAATGCCAGCAAATTATTACTTTGTTTTTCATAGTATTTGTAGTGATAAAGTTATATTTGCGGTGTTTTTAAATGTGCCATATCTCAAAAACTGCTGACTTTTTCTCTTTCAAACCAATTTTTGTTGAAACTGTTTATTGATATCTACAGCATATATTTTTTCTACCCAGGGGCCTTATTCAGTATGACCATTTTAAAGTCTTACCGTGCCGTGTTACGTTATCTCCGCGTTATGGTATTCTCTATGCCAATTAAAAAGCGGTAGGGTAAGGTTATGAGCGCGTTTTGAGCTGTCAAAATATCGTGACATACGAGGACGTGTAACGCGCGCGTTTTGTATAATTTACCTATCGTGTGGCATACAGAATACAATTTTTCAATAACGTAACGTGGCGCGTTAAGGAACGCGTTATCTCATTGGTCATACTGAATAAGGCCCCAGGTGTCGCTGCCCTCGGAGGGTCGAGACAAATTACAAGCTATAGATTTTTTACTTTCTTATTTTAAAATTTAGAGGGAGAGAGGGGACACCCATATTACCACTTTGGAAGTGTCTATCATTCAAACGATTGACATTGAGAAACCTCAATGTCATTTTTAATGAACTATTTATAGCCCGCACATATAGGTTTTATGAAAAAATAAATGTTTGTTTCAGTTCCATGTGTGGGAAGCCAGCCACTCCTTAATCTATTATTTCTTTATTTTTGTATAAAAATCGTAAAGTGGTTTATAGAATACATCTACCTATAATAGTTTCAGAAGAAAGTGGCTGTGATATACGGACGGACAGACAGGGATGACGAATCTATAAGTGTTCTGTTTTTGCCATTCGGCTACGAAACCCTAAATAGTACATACAAAATCTCGCAAGCAGCTTGTAAAAGATGAGACATAAGAACGACAAACATCGACGTTTTAAACGCCGGAAATTGATTCGTTTTTCATTACAACGCTCGCGAGGGCGGAAGTCTGGTTGCTTCGCGAAAAAACTAATATTCCATTTATGTTTCCTCCCTCTGTATATACAGAGATACAATAATCATATGATTATTGTATTAAAGGGTTATGATATATCTAAAGTAGCTATAACGTAGTACAGTGATTCAGTACTCTGTGGTAGCTATTAAATAATTATATAGAATAGGGGTGAGATATTTAGATTTATAGGCTATAAAATAATGACTGACTTTTTTTACGAAGCAATAGGCTAGCGTTATATACCATGCAAGACGATAGCACGGGAGACGCACACTATGCCGGTAGTTTTAACGCCGATTATATTAGATTGATATGAGCTTGCCCAACACATAACAATTTCAAGTGTGTATGTTCATTCTTGAATCACGAAAAACGGCTGTACCGATTTGAAAAAAAAATAGCACACCGATAGATTATAACCTGCATTAACACGTAGAATACTTTTTATAAGCATTTTTAAGGCAGGTGAAGTCGCTAGTCACAATGATGGGTAAATAAAACGATAAACACCACAAAAACGGACGTCAAAGATCAGCTAAAGTAATGTTATACATAGCATGATTTTTAAAGCCGACTTCGCGGGAAAGGATAAACGGGATAAGGCGAATTAAAAGGAGAAAAAAACTGTAATATATAAATAAATAAAATACTACTTCTACACAAGTTAAAACTCCAGACATTTCGCTTCTACCCTCGTCTGCGCTTGCAGCGCACGTGCTTCAATATTGTTTTACTTTTATTCGGAGCCGGGACGCCGAATAACGGTGGGAAACGTTGGTAATACTAAATAGTACCTATACCTACCGTCAGCTACGGTATATGTACCTAACATAATAGTACCCAGAGACGAATCTAGGCACGTCTATTACTGTATGTCAATTTAAGTCACTTCGAATGAACTTTTGAGCGAAGACGTTTTACAGGTACCCTATTATAGCTAGCTTTTTTGCATACTGGCTGTGCCCTACGGCTTTGCCTGCTTTATTAGGTATTTGCAAAAAGTAGCTTATGTGCTAATCCAAGTTAAAAACTGTTATCTGTGTGCCAAATTTTATCCAAATCCGTTTAGATGTTTTTAACCTACTTTTATGTTTTTTTTTTGTTGGAAAGAAGTTATCCCAAGGGTGGTTCCCTTATGGTACCATAGTAATTTCATCGAGATTTGTTAATTATCTCCAGAGATCTGGAGATAAACACCTCAAACTTGGTACTGAAAATTAATAGCGCGGCATTTGAAGTCGGTTATTTTAGTTTTTTTAACGATCGTATGTGCTATTAAGTAACATGCAAACATATTCATTTATAATATTTGTAGGATGAGAGTATGATGCGATGTTATGTTTAAATTGTACAGTTTTCAAATATAGACATAAACATTCTTTATTATCAATATTACCAAGGCAAACATACTTTACAATAATTTATGATCGTACAAAACGAAAAAACCGACTTCACATGCCGCGATAGTCAAAGTAGCCTGGAGCCAGTATCATGTCATCAAGGTCACATTTGTTTATATTGTTATCTCCATATCTCTGAAGATGATTATCAGATCTCAATAAAATATTAATGGTAAAAAAACGGGAAAAAATGGGAAGCATAATCTCTCAAACATTTTTTTTTTAAATCGGTTAAGATTTGATGGAGTTCTGAACAAACATTTTGATATTCTCAAAACCATTTTAGTGAGAAATAGCTAGTGCCTACTAATGATTTAACTTTTTAACCTAATAAATGATTATCGCCCCTCAAAATGGCGTTCAGGGCACGTGCCTAGATCCACCACTGACCGTGCCTACGTGTATTTTGGATAGGGTGAGCTTAGGTACCTATATATATCGGTTTATTTATATGGAGAATGCGTGCGAGGGAGCGGCCCGCCCTCGCAGGGAGGGCCGCCTCCCTCTCCCTCTAATCAGCTCTAATCACCATATCAAACGACGCACGCTCTCATTCCTGTTGACAACACACAGATTAGGCCCTCGCTTGTTTTGCTCCTTGTTTTTTATTTACTGTTTATGTATGAATTAATAATTATGGTAAATTATGTCTCATAATATTTAATTTTCAGTTAGATGTAGGTTGTTTGTTTTTGTTGATATAATATTAACCTACTTGAAATTTCGCCAAACAGAAGCTACTTGGCTTAGCTTGACAGCTGTCAGTGTCAATAACCGAAAACTTATAGCATCATAATCAGTATCGCATATATCATATTGCTTTACTAGAATTCAAATGCACTGAAACGAGGTACTTTCCGCTCTGAGCAACCAGCTTCACCGAAAATCATGCCAGAAATTAATAAACTCATCTTTGCAAGTGACAATTCGATAGAAAAGTCCATGTCACGACATAAAATTAAAAATTAAATCTTTTAACTTTTAAGGTGATAGGAGCATATTATATCGATGTTCCGTGTAACTTGTTACCAAAAAGTAGCTTATCACCATCAAGGATAAAATCTGCCGCCACAACTTTACGGTGTTTCTGGCAGCACACAGCACATGACAGTCAGAGTATTCTAGCCCAGCGTGTTCACCATATTCGACCAAATCATCGCTTACCATCAGGCGAGATAGTGATCCAATCAAACGCTAAATCTATATGGTATTAAAAAAAACAGAAAAATTCACATCTTCTGTCTTGTAAATCCACAATTCCAAAGGCGCGTGCATCTATGTGAATAATAATTGAACTATATATGTATAGGTTATAATTATACCTGGTTTTGACCAAACTCGGATAAGGGAGTAAACTGTCATTTGTTCAAAGAATAATCATATTTTTTTTGACGTTTCCAATGATTTAGTAACTCTTATCCGAAATCGGTCAAATACGCACTAAGAAGTATGTTTGTATTTAAAATATATTTTTATTATAGGTGTGGTTCCAAAACCGGCGTGCAAAGTACCGGAAACAAGAGAAGCAGCTACAGAAGGCATTGGCGCCGGCAGTACTACCTGGCTGCAACGGAATGATGAGGAATATCCAGGGTTACCGAGGGTATCAACCGTATCCACATCCGAACACGATCAACCGGTATCCCCAGGTATGTCAACATTATACCTACATATAAAAAGTTTCTTCGTATTTTATATACAAATTCAAGACATTTATTTTCAAAGTAATCCTCTGTTTTAAAAACTGAGCTTCATTATCATCATTAAGCTCATTTTAATCATTTGAGCGAGGTAAGCAAAATGTTGAGCGATACTTTCGGTTTAATATCATAATATTCGCCTTGCTCTAGAATAGTTCACTATACTAGGTAAAAAACAAAAATGTTGCACGTGTCCTCTTGGATAAAACAAAAAAAAGAGACAAAAACTATAATTTTTTTATTCATTATTCATTTTTTATTGAAAGGAATTCTGCTAGTCTGCGAGGCCATCACTTTGCCATTAATTTTGAGCTGTGAAATATGAATGTTTTTCGGTTGAAATGGTAAGGTGTCCAGTGAAATTACAGGGCATGTGAGACTCATCTTTATGTCTCAAGGTAACAGGCGCAGTGCAGTGACATGTAAAATTCTGGAAGTACAGAATTTTGCATGCCGCTGTATCTGAAATAGGTAGAAGTCATCACTTACCGTCAGGCGAGCGTCGTGCTTGTCCTGTTACCTTTTACCATAAACAAAAAAAAATCAACCTAAACTAAGGTTACTATAGACAAGGTTAAAATCGTATTTTTAAAAACGGTAATGCGTCTCCACACAATACCCTCATTAGCATAGTGCGCTAATCAGCCGGCGTGATTACGCGGTAATGCGATTATACTGCGTATGCGGCGCGCCCAAAAATAATGCAAATACTGCCACAGGACCATTGGCGTACACAAATGTACTGGTGATAATCGTATGGTAACTTTGAAAGCTAAAATAGACCGAAATTCAGGTCTATCCTCACTTGGTTCTGATTTAAACTCGCGCGAAATTATCAAGCTTTGTCATCAAAGGTTGTGTCACCTGTTCTTAATTAAACTCAAAATAGTACGCCACTATTTTTCAAAACATCAACAGGATAAGCATAAAGCTCGCTTGATTGTTTTTTCTATACTTAAACATACACTTTAGCACGCTTACAATTTCTTAGTGTGTCACTACCACAGAATAGGAATAAATAACTTATTATTCCTATTTATGTGGTCACATACATACTTAGGTACAGCTCCCGCTATTTACAAGACGCGTAATTTAATCGGCCATTTTGTTGTTTAAACTGACAACATTTCAGCTTCAGAATACAGAAAAAAACTAGAGACCACGTCCTGTAATTTCAAGCGACGCTCTGTGTCCAAAAACCGACTCGAAAATCCGCGCGCGCCTTTCTTCTAGCCGTGTAAAGTTGCTATTGCTAGCTAGCATTTTTACAGGTATGAACGGTTTACTATAATTGAATTAGACATTTATAATACACGTTATCTACGCAACGACGCGTCGTTCACAAAGTGACTTATAGAATCGCCAGCGCGTGAATCCCCACTATTAAAGAGTGGCTTTAGTGGCTACTTTTAGGTGAGTTGACGCCTTCGGGTTTATTCTGCATACAGCTTTACGGTTGAATAACAGATAGAGAGATGACCTTCTCCAAACAGTATTCGAAGTTCAAAGACTAGCACGAAATTGCGTAGCGACTAGACTTGCAATCCCGCACGTTTTCCATATATTTTCAGTGTTACAACTTTTAAAAGGACCAACGCCACGGCCAGTAAAATTTGGTTGGTCAATAATAATGATTGCCTATTTTTGCTGACTTCGAAAGTGGAGGAGGTTTTCTGTTCGTCGTCATGATTTTTTTTTTTAAGTTCACCAATTGCTGTCAATTCTGGGCAGATTAAAAAAAAATATTCGAAAGAGGATTCGAGGAGTATAACTATATACTCCTGAGATAGTGCCATTGTAAATTCATCGAGGTTTGATGACTGTCTCCAAAGATATGGAGATAATACCTCGTATAAATAGATCGTAATAATAAATACTTACTACTGAAAATGACTGCGTCATGTGAAGTCAGTTGTTTATTTTGATCTATTTTGTAGTAAGTAAACGAGCTAGTAATTTAAAATTAGTCATTAAAAATTTACATGTATTCTTATATATTATAACAACAATTCATTCTTCATCGTCATTAACAGCCAGTATTCGACAACTGCTGGACATATGCTCTTATTGCACGCCACTGAGCTCGATCTTCAAAAAAATACAATAACGAACCAAAATTCACTAGCAATCCAATTGGTCCTTTGTGAAGCTTCAAATATCATAAAACATTAACCATACATATTTAAAAAGCAAACGTTTTAGTTCAAACCATCAGAAACGTTTGCTTTACAGTAAAAACACGTTTTAATCAGCTAGGTATTTAAAATATCAGGATAACGCCATCATTGCATTACCGGAGTGTTAATCTGGCTGCAGCGCGAGCATTAACATAAAGCTGAAAAATAATTAACGGCGTGATAATGGCGATTGGTGGCCGCGATAGCCGCGCGGTAATGGCGTTGCGGTGGCATTCAATGGGGAATGATCTTTGAATTACTTTTATACGCTATTTATATTTAAAAAAATTTAGATGTATGGACAGAGTACCTCTTTCATTGTAGCTATAGAAAACATTCTGAGGAGACTGGGCATTATTTTTGCCTATATTGAACTGCGAATTCGAATTGCGAATGCGATTTGAGATTTCTTTTAAATAGCAAGAATATTAGCAATGTACACACTTTTTATGATGCCATGTATGATACGTTAGCCATAAGGCAAATAAATAACACAATGCTATAAAGCCCCGCCCTACTCTATGATTGCAAGTAGCTATTTGTATTGGGATCATTCGACGCTTTTCAAATTATTTCAAAACATTTTACTTGTGTAATAAAATTTGTAGGTTCTTTAACTTGATATATTTTGTATGTTTGTCACCCGATTTCTTCTTCAACTTCTATTAAAGGTCTGCTGTCGATAAATCCATGGAAATTAAATGGATTGACCATTTGATTCCCATAAATTTATCTTAAATGTTTATATTATTTTCATTATGATTTTCTGTTATACATGCCTTATTAGAATGACTTAATACCGTGATCGATTGGCTACGAACGCAAGTGTCTGTGGAATCGACTAACAAGTCTTAGGAACTAGGAAACTGGTAGTTAACAGGTTGTTTTGTTCCAGCACCATGGTAGCTACGAGGAGCTGCAGAAGGACATATTTTCGCTGTCGCAGATGGGCGGTGGGTCGTACCCCATGCCGCAAGGGTTCTCTATGGGCCACGGGGCCAACATGAGCGCCGTCGGAATGCGCCAGGATACGATGGGTAAGTTTCATGTACTTTTGTGAAAATTTTGCGCTTTCAGTCCTTGAAGTCCCAGATCGTGATAAACACCACTTACATCGCTGTTGTTTGGCAATACAATTGTAACAATTAGTATAGTCTAATATCTTATCTACAGGCAAGTTTTTCTCTTTTTTAATAGGTATGCATGGTGATCATGCAAGTCAAGTGATTGAAAACTTTTTAGTAATGTAGATGTTCACTCCCATAAAATACAAATCATTGAATATATTCATTAAAATATAGCTTCGAAGTAAATATATACAAAGGTATTTATTTGTGTCATTAAGTTTAAAAATTGTTTGAAAAAAAGTAATATCTAATATTATGTTTCTTTGAAGTGTTTCACAGTTTATATTTTTGTAAATTGTTAAACACAATCCAAAATTTCATCGTACCGACGGGACTTGAACCCGCAACCTCCGGAATAACATGTTCCGGTGCTTTGCCAATTAAGCCACGGTGCGAAGTATCGTTACGACGAAATTAGTGGATTGCATTTGTTAACCCAATTATGCATTGGTGGCGCCATCTATGACTACTTATTACGTAAGTTAATCATTCGGAAGAAATCATTACAGTTTTCAAATCCGACGAGAGATGTTGCACTGCGTACATCAAATATTATGTTCGCACCGTGGCTTAATTGGCAAAGCACCGGAACATGTTATTCCGGAGGTTGCGGGTTCAAGTCCCGTCGGTACGATGAAATTTTGGATTGTGTTTAACAATTTACAAAAGTAATATCTAGTTTTAATATTTAGTAAGTTGGTACTCTTCTTTTAAAAAAACTATTGGGGTATTTTCAGTTCCACTGTAGCGTGCTTGGAATATAAATTATGTCTTCCTAAAATCTACGTGCTTAGCCAAAATGCCACTAGTTCAGAAATCTCGCAAACCAATTTAACTTTATGAGCCCCAAACAAATTATTCTTCATAATAGGCGTAAGAACTAAAATGTAAGTTTGCACGAAACAAAAAGCGGTAGACGGCAGGCGGCAGCTTTCATCAAGTTTCTATTAAAGCCGTCAAGACAATTATAAAGTTAAGAGTTGAAGCCGCGCTGGGCCGTTTTTATACAAATATCCCTTGTAATAATGGAAAAACTTATTCACGCCGCTAAGATCCAACAGACGATCCTGAAAAAAGAAATAAAAACTTGATTACAATTTGTTTAATGTCATCGGTTCGTTTACGTATATAAACTTACGTTATGTAATCCACTTTAAATATTTGTATATTTGTAATTCATTTATTGTTCAGATTCAATTCTTATATTAACTGTGCCGAGAAGAAATATGGTCGTAAAATGATTGTTTAATAAAACAATATTATTAAATAGATATACATATCACTTTAATATTGCTATATTATGAAATGTACGGCGCAGATTCAGGGAAACTATATAGAATTCTATTTTATGATTGATGTATTACATGATTGATATACAAATTATACACCTATGGCTATTATATGGAGACCTTACTCAAATGTACCTTAATCAAATGACGTCTTAGCACGCCGCCGGAGATGATTAATTTGTACCCCTTAAGCCAAGACATATACTAATATCGTCTGCAGACATCTGACGTGAGTTTTAACGTCAGTTCAGTACTGAAGAAGATTTAAAGTCTTACAAATAAGATGCTTTCTAATTTAATATAGAAATGTAGAAATGGTTAGGATCTACTCTTTATCACAACTACAATTAATAAATTGTTAAACACAATCCAAAATTTCATCGTACCGACGGGACTCAAACCGCACCCCCCGGACTACACGTCCAGGTGCTCTGCCAATTAAGCCACGGTTCGATACATAAAGTGTGAGACACTTCAAAGAAACATAATACAATTAACAATGTTTTAAAGTACAATCATGTGAATGATGATAACTATCAGCTAGTTTAAGAAGGAAGTATATTATCAATACATGCCCGTATTTTACGTTACTTTTAAATCTCAAAGAGCTTGGCGTTCTTTTGTTGTTTAATTTGTAGTGAGAATTCTTTATTGAAGCATGTAATACTTACACATATACATTATGATTGAACTGAAACTATCTAACTGAGCACTTTAGAAAGATAACAAAGTATTTTATATATAACTGCACGTACTGGAAGGTATAAAACATTGTATTCTAACTTAATCGAAAATCGGTCTTATCAAAAAAAAGCATCCATAAAAAATACGAATGCGCGATAAAGCGTGAGATGCGAACTCGGGCGTGCAGATTCCTGCGTAGAAAAAACGAGAGGAATGGAACCGAGGCATCGTACCGTAGATATTCTAATAAGAAAATTTCCACTACATTTACTTTGGCGGGCGTCCTCGCGGCGTCTTGGCAAATATCTTATTTCCTGCGGCGAGATTGCATCTTGAGAAAACGCGAGGGTAGATTCAGTGCCTCACTATTCGTACCCCTTGGTATATATGAGCTACGTACTTATATTGTATACTGTCTATAGCTATCTATTTTGTATGTTCTATTAATGTACATTGTTGCGTAGCTGTACTCGTAGCTGTATGTAGATCGCCTACGGAGTGCTACGTTCACGCTACGAGTGATATGAAGCTTTCGTAGCAATATTGTGTTGTAAAATAGTGCAGTATCTAATTTGAATATATTATGTACATAATATGAGGTACTTTATTTTATTTTTTTGACGAATAGATTAATCTATTAAGACCAAGAGACTATACTTAGTTAAACGTATAAAGAAATGATTGAAGTGTTTTTCTGTTATCGTAAATAAACCCTTAATTATTATTTTTGGACCAGACCTTATAAGACAAAAGTATACTAAACATTTTATCAGACACATATATAGTTAAGTATCTCTATAGCGAAACCATTAGTGAAATCCAAGAAAAATCAGTCGCCAAACATCTAATGTGTCCCGGCAGCAGTCCTTGAGAGCCAGATCCCATTCTAGGCATATCGTGCTACCCATCCTCTACAGTCTACCGCATCATCATCACATCATCGCATCATCACTTAACAACAGGAGAGATTGTGGTCAAATAAAGTTATCAGCTCCTGCTATATCGACCATCCAATCTAACCTAACAATTGCTTCCCAGCTGGCATGACAGCCGAAGACGAGTGGTACAACAAGTCACTGTCAGCTCTTCGGATGAACACCGGCCACCATGCAAACCTGGCGGCCGCACCGATGCTGCAATACCAAACCTAATCACTACTACACGGCGACTATACTCCGACGCATGATTACGCGCCACCATAGTCGCCGCGCAGTGTTCTGCGAAAATATTGATAACTACGTTCAAGGACTCTTCTGTTACTCACCGAACGAGTGGCTAGTGTCATTGTGTTGATTTTATGCTTATAACAATGTTTTATTTCTTACCCTACTATACTTCTACACAGGGATTCAACTTCAACGTCAAATTGCTGGTCGTAGCGACCGCGCAGTATTTTAAAATTGTATACTCATGAAGCAAGCAGTATGATGTTTTTATTTCAGATACATTTTGATTACAAAGATATTTCAAAATATTATGAAAGTTAATAAAAATCCATCATTGCCGTAAGTCGGCTGAAGAGTAATTTAGACATTTCTAAATTACTACATTTCAATAAAACAGTTAAAACGTGTAAATTTGAAAGTTTCACGATCTGTGAGTCTGCTTGTTTGCCTACACTAACATACAAAAAAAAAAGATCTGAACACAGAGTTATGTTTAATACGTGACTTATCGCGCTAAGAACATTCATGTATTTACTTCGACATTTCGATCAAGTTGCAGTCGTGTTCTACAAATTATAATTTAAAAAGTAGCTTACCACCATCAAACTGTCGCCATAATCTTACGGTGTTCCAGCAGCACAGAGCGCTTGAGAGTATTTTAGGCCTAACGTGTTTACCACCTTCGACCACATTATCGCTTACCTCCAGGCGAGATAGTGGTCAAACGTTAGCCTATAAGATATAAAAAAATCAACCATTCATCATACAATCTACAGCATTTCTATCTGTCTCCCAACAAAAGCTAGATAATGATGGAAATGTTTAATCAACAGCAGTTTATCCAGCCTCACAGAGATTTATCGTAGGTGTAGTGTAGGTACGCGCACCGTCGCCAATTTGCAGTTATGCCTTCGGCACCCCGCAACGTTGTTTCGAAACCTGATCGATTTTGCATACATTATCCATTGTAAAGCGTATTCAGCTCAAATTTAAAACTGGAAACACGTAGTGTCTGAAAAAGGAAGACTCAATATTTATATTATACAACGTCGGTGTTATTTAAATTTCTTCGCTTTTACCAAAGGCCCAACTTGTGTTCTTTTCACGGGCACCTTTTATACATTGATTCAGTCATGTAATTGTTTAAATTAATAAGGGTAGACTGAGTTACCCTTCCTATCTGTATATTATGTTTATGATTTTCTGAGTTAAATCACGTTAATGAACGGATATAAAGCAACATATGATTATGATAATACCAGCTCTAAACAATGATGATAAATTATGAAATATAGCTTACATCGATACTTCAGAATTCAAGGCCATTGAAATAAAATAATATTAAAATCGGTTAATCGATTGGGTGCTTTGTATAATACTCCGGCAAAATACTTTGAATGTATAAAATCTAAAGTTTGTATTTTTAATACCTTTATTTCGCGTCGCGATGAAAAAACTTCTACAATGTACCCAAAATCTGCATGTTAAATTCCTAAAATTGCGATTCAACTAAAACTCACTAGTTATAATTAGGTACAAATAGTATTTTAATATAAGGACCGTTCGTTTCACAATATACGTAAATGTGTATGCTAGTCATATTTGTACAGATAATTTCAATTATTTAAGTGATAAGTATTGTCTTTCTTAATTATTGTTGTAATAATAAATGTGTGACAAATACATTTTGGGATACAAGATTCGAACACAATCTGGCCGTAATAAAAATTAGTTTTCAGTGTATTTATTACAAATATTAAGAAAAACAAGTCTAAACATACAAATAAATCGAACACAAAAATTGGATGGTCCAATTCTCTCAGCTGCTAACATATTTTTTGAGAACAAATGTTTTTCTGAAATTAGAGCTGCAGATTAAAGAATCTTTATCCCGAAATTGTCAATCTTTAACAGCCCAAATTACAAATTATTTATATAAAGAAAAGTTACGGAAATTATGATCTTATTATCTTTACAAAGTATACAAAATCGCTCCCGCTATCTGTACGCTTAGATCTTTTAAACTGCGCAACGGATTTTAACTCAGTTTTCAGCAATAGATAGAACTAGAAATGCCCCGCGGCTTCGCCCGCGTTATAAACTTCTTTTATTTACTTATAACGTTTCTTTTGTAAAAACCTTTCTATCATAAAAGACATCAAAAAAGAATTAGCTAAATCAGTTCATCCAATTTCAAGTTATCAAGTGACTAAGGGAAACAGGGATTCATATTACAAAACCCGAAAAACCATATTGATTTCCAGACTTTGCTACCTACCCCATTTCGAAACATCCTGCAACACGTATTTACTTATTTATTTTCAGAAGTACTTAAGTAAAGTTTCGATTAAAACAAACTGTCTCATCTTGTTTTGCCATACAAACTTTCAATCCCCGTTCCGTCTCCTTAAGAGGTGAATTTTGAAAATCCTTTCTTATCAGATACCTACGTCATAATAACTATCTGCATTTTAAATTTCAGCGCAATCCGAAACAATATTGATTTTTAGACTTTGTTACCCCATTTCACCCTCTTAGGAGTCGAATTTCTAAAAAGCCTGAAATACGTTATTACTTATTTATTTATTTTAAGTGTTTATGGTATTTAACAATGACATAAGTAGCAATGAATTAATTCAATCAATTTGTTTTTTATTTAAAATTGGGCTGTTAAAGTAATTTCTATTAATATAATGCCTTTGTAAATAACATCTGGTTTTGCATGATAAGTTTAAGGCGTAAACCGCTCAACGATATTGTAATGTTACATAGTAGTCCATTTAAAAACAAATGGGTAATTTCATTCCATATACCTATTTAAACCAAAGATTGCTAGTCATTCCAAATAATAGATAATCATAGTGTCGAAGTTTTGTGAATGTGGAATGTGGTAGTTGAAAAGGCTAGTTCTTATGAGGTAGCGAATATCTTGACCTTTTGCTTTAGTTTAATTCGTGGCAATGTTTCCTCTGCTAATACAAAAAAAAAATATGTCGAAATCCGTCTCTAAGACTGAGGCTACAAGGTGTGTTTCACTGTGTTGCGTCGTCGCAATGCTACGATTTATCAATTTATTAAGTCGTATGACGTCGCAGCGCACCGTGCGAAATAAGACGCGCTCAGTCGTCGCAACGCAGCGCACCGCACTCGTGTCGCCTCACTTTAATGTTAAACAACAGGCTACATTGGTATATTTAGGCGTACAAGCCAGACGGACGTATCCACCTTCATAAAATAAGGCTGTATTTTTTGTTTTCTCATCCAGGTCATCTTCAACCTAGAATGAATGAACAAAACTCTTAATAAAAGGTCAAGACATCCGACAACAATGAGTACTAGCCTTAGAAACCTGTCCATATCATTTTATCACAATTTGATCTCATAGTAGCGTAATTAATTATAATAGTAATTGGGACTGTTTGTTTGGCTTTTATACAATTGTAAATCAATTAAGACTGGCCGGCGTTTGATGTTTCTGATATACCGCCGATGGCCATTCTGTGCACGTGTATATATAATTTAAGGAACTTGTCTAAATAATGAACATGTGTAAAATGAAATAAATTGTCTAAAATGTATATTTACGTTTTATTCATGTATCTTGAAAAAAAAAATCAATTGACCTTCATTAACCTAATACATAGTCTAACAACAAGTAATAGAATTAACCAAGTAAAATACATTAATGAAAACAAAAATAAACTAACAAATTCAACAGGATAATAAATAGGCATAATATTCCTTGTATGGGATCGTTCTTACCATAGTAAACATGCTAGATGCAGTTGTAAATTTTATAAATTGCAGAAATTATATGTCTAAAGTAGCTCGTAGTATCCTGGTCGTATTTCACCACGATTAATTAAAGTGTTCAGTAGCTAGTCTTTATTTAAAGTCAATTGGTAAGTGAGATTCATAAGTATCTATAACGCGTACGGGCCGTTCAACAACCAATTAGCTTCACAAAGACAATGACAAATGCTTTGGTATAGTGGCTCGATACATTAATTTGTCAAACATCTACTTTCCACAGTCATGTTTATAGTAAAACGTCATTGATCTAACATAATAAAATAACATCACAACTTTAAACAGCTAGTTAGTACTAGCACAATGTTTTCGGCGGTTGACTAGTTTCTTCTTCAGGCACGGCATAGTGTGGATGAGTGACAGAGTTCCTATGTAAGTAATCAGTAAGATGAGACAGGATGATAGCATCACCGCCGATTGTTTTCCAGAACTTGGCTGCGTCATCTCGAATCTCTTTGCTTTGACCGCACGGCTATAAAAACAATACAAGATCAATCTTGATTCTTTGATATTCAAAAAGTAATGTGATACAATGCCGTATTTCTTACACAAACATCATTCATACGAAATTCAGCTATAGATAGATTATATTTAACAACAGGAATTAATTTAAAGATATTGGTTGATATCAAAATGTCACGTTTTAAAGTCTCATTTCCCTGTGAAATTGTCACTTATAGACGAGTAGGTATCTAATTCTTTTGGCTTTACCGCATAACCAATTTTCAATAATTTTCTTTTAGTTATAATATAAATGATAAGCATGTTATGATCGATTGTAGTTAATTTAGTTATATCCCATTGATCTGATTTATTTCAAACTACCAAATCTGTAGCACAACAGTAGTACTTTAGATAAGTCGCTGTAATAACCACTGAGATCTTTAAAATAATGTGGTCTATTTTCGGTTTGTGATAAAGCCGCAGAAATTTTGTAATACGTAGGTAACAGTTTAATGAAAGTTTTTATGTTAATTAATACTTTCACTTTCGATAGAATTTAAGATTGCATTCGTTGCAAGTGCTATGTATACAAAGCAGCAGTTAAGTCTTTCCGTGAACATGGCCCTACTTTGCACGACAAAAGATAAGCAATAACGCAATAGACCACTGTCAGTCGAACATTTCATTACACTACCAACTGCGTCGTTACACTGAGATTAAAAATAACAGAAGTTTAGCACTAACTTTAGAGCCGCTTCATGTGTACCTATGTCTATGCCCTTCTTTGACACAAACAGACAAAACAGCTGTCGACTTTAGTCGGAAAACAAAAATTACACCGACCACAGGGCTTTTTCCTTACGAATTATAAAAAGGAGCTAAACTGACTTTTTAAGTTACAGTAATAGATAAATTCACAATAAACCCCAAGTGGTGTCAATGAACTCATCACGCACCACAAATTAAAGCTATCTAGAATAAATGTTCATATATCACTTACCGAAGTAATATCAACCCCACTGTAGCCCTGAAACAATAATAATAAACTGGCCAAGTGCAAGTCGGACTCGCACTAGTAGGGTTCCGTACCACACTACAGTATTTTATAAGATCGAGCAAAAAGTACCACTATCATTTTTCGCCAGCAAAAAATAATAATTAATAAACATTTTATTTCTTATAACGCCATCTAACGTCTAACAAAAGTGTTAGGGATCGACATTTCAATATAACGCCATCTATGGGACGTTTACCTAAGCGTTCATAGATGGCGTGAAATGCCGAAAAAAAACACGTTTCTTGTATGGGGACCCTCTATTATTTTTAACTTTATTCTGTTTTTAGTATTTGTTGTTATAGCGGCAACAGAAATACATAATCTGTGAAAATTTTGAGTCTTAGTAATAGGGTCCCGTTTTACCCTTTGGGTACGGAACCCAAAAAGATCAAGTAAGCAAGATAAGTGTGAAAACAAAACACACCTCAATATCATCATATCAACCTTTTGTCATCAACACGCGGGGTCAGTGCAACACGTAGTCTCTAAAACCCTCTAATGAAATGTTCATCAATCATTTTGGAAAATGTGCTACCCAACTACACGAACTAATATCATCATCCTCATTTTTCTATCGGACAACCAGACCGACACCATTACATGGTGGACATTTCATCAACACACACGAAGAGATTTGCTTCTACATGCCTCATAAGCACTGTCAAGGAATGGAATTATTTGTCTGAGTCTGTGTTTCCCAATAACTACCAACTGGGGGTCTTCAAGTCGCGAGTGAAAAGGTTTCTTCTAGGTTGGCGTGCCACATCTCGGACCACATCATCACTTAACATCATGTGAGATAGTGGTCAATCGCTTGCCTATTGACCATGAAAAGAAATCTAGCCGATGTTATTTCCATATCTGATACTTTTTCAACCTTATTTATCTTCAACCAAAGAGTCCATTCCTAATTTCTTCGGTCCTTATCTCCCTCTAAAGCTATCCACTTCCATGCTCATCACCTTCAGTCCAAATCACTTCTTATAAAAAACTTCGCCTCAAAGGAAACAAACTAACTACTAAAATAAATAATGCTAAGAAATCACTCAAAAGCACTACTCACGGACTCATAAACTGCATCAATGTTCAAGATAGCTTTGAAATAAAATACAAATATTGAATATTATTACAAATTATACAAATTTAAATTGAAACCTATAGTTTGGTTCGTTTACTTCATAACAGCGTAGTATCATCCTTAAGTATATGTGTGTTTACTGGAAAGGACCATTCAATTAATTCGAAAGTAATCCTGAACTTTGATGCAGTTTATTAGTCCGTCAGTGTATAAGGAGACTTCGTGCTTTTATCAGTTGAGGTAAAATATCATTATTTTAATTTTTTATTTAGTATATCGAGCTGAAGATCGAGCTCAGTGGCATCACTGGTGTGCCATAGGTGAGACCTATATCCAACAATGGAGGCTGAGGATGATGATGATAACAAGGTATGCTACTACTCACAAATTTAAGTCTGCTTTTTCTTGCCACGTACTTGTTCATCACAGAACGGAATGTTCCGAGATTGATCGCCTAGAAAAGTTACAGTAATTAAAATAAAAGAAGAAACTTATTAATAAGCTACCAACAATTTCTGAAATTATTTCAAGAATCTCCTTGTCTTATTTCACGATATTGGTTATCTCTATGCAAAATTTCAGCCAAATCGGTCAAGCCAATAAGTGATAATAAGATCAAATCAATTTCTTTTAATGCAGAATAATTAATGGTCTATTTACACGACGGCAATGGACGAGCCATTCCAGTAAGAGAAGACAAGTTTGCATTGCAAATAAGTTATCTGGTCTCGAAGCAAATTTTTCTACCTAATATATACTGGCTATAACATGTCTGTTATAAAACAACTGAAATATTCATAAAAAGAAAACCATTAGTGTAAGTACATCTTCAAATACACGGTACCTTTAAATCAGTGTTTGAGAATGTTAATTTTCTTTGCTGAAATTGCTTTCAAAGTATTAACCAGATTTATGTATAAAATAGAAAAATAAATCCATCAGAAATTCAGACTAAAAAATACGTATTATGATTTCAATAAATCTGGTTAATTTTCTGAACGAATAATTAATTGTGTTGAAGTTACAATCTGTTGGTACGAGTAGCTCAAGCCTTATTGCCGAAGGCGTAGTGAACATCATTTAACAAACAAATTAATGAAATGAAGATGCAGTTTTGCAGCTGTACGCCGGAAACTGAGAAAGATGCTGCTATACCCATCTGTCTTTCTCTCTCTAGTACCTTGTATCTTTCCAGTATATATAAAAAGTACTCTGTGCTAGAAACACTAAAAAGGTTTATTAGCTCCCTTAGAGCCTTAGAGTTCCATTAGAGACTAGTTGAGATTGGGATAGGCTATAATTAAGATCGTTTAAAAAGTATTACAAAAACTGTCTTTACATGGCAGGCTAATCATTTTCAGTACCAAGTTTAAGGTATATCCATATCTCAGAAGATAAATAATATCTTGATAAAATTTATTAAAGGACCATACCTACTCAAGAATAGTTAAAATCAGTTCATATTCAGTTAAAGGTTTGAGGTATTTATCTCCATATCTCTGGAGATGATGAGCATCTCCAGAGATATGGAGATCTCGATGAATTGTAAGTAAATGGAACCATACAGGAAGTTACACCCTCTCAAACAAAAAGGAATTCAACTAATAAATTACGGAGTTCCAACTTCCAAGGTACACTGACAAGTTAAAATAATTAATTTTGTAATTACCTCTTCTTTGTTGGCAGTCTTCGCATCAAACGATTTCAGTCTAGACACTCTAGACTTATATACGTTGTACGCCTGAAAATGCAATCAACACCATCATCAACACCTCAACACCAATATTATAAATGCGAAAGTCAGTTTGTAGATATATTTGTTTGTTTATTTGGGACTTCTTCACGGTCAAACGGCTTGAACGATTTCGCTGAAATTTTGCACAGGAATATAGGATACTTTTTTACGCAGGTGAAGCCGCGGGCCGCAGCTAGTATTTTATATTTTAGTATTTTTAGAAGTCAGTTTTTGTTCAGCGACATATTTCTTGATCTCCCTAGACGCAAGACTATGGGCATGCCCGGAGTTAGCATATCTTCGTACAGCACGTGTGAATTGTTATGCAGGGGCAGCCGCAGCCACAGCAGCCTCCGCAATTTTTACTATGTCGCAAAACATAGGCAAACGTTTATATCACAATATTTCTAATATTTAAAATGTAACTCCTGGGTTTCAGAACACTCCCCTCATCTCAGAGAATATCGATATCCTGGGCGTCGATATTTCCAGTGCAGTTCCGCAACCATATCGCGTCAAAGGCTAAACTTGCGTTCAAAAAACTTGGAGTACTAAATAAGGCGGCGATGATACTTCGCGTCAAGTCAAAGACTTTTGCTTTACAAACACAGGTTCGACCACACGTCGAGTATTGCTCTCACCTTTGAAACGGAGTACTAGGTACCCAAGTTGATGACGACCCCAACCTTACCTCCAACATCGACCCCTTGGAGCACGCGTAAAGATATCGGGTATCTCTGTATCTTCAACCCCATTGATAAGCGGGAGTGCCCTGAAGAACTATTCAATTTAATCCCAGCGTCCCGATTTTACCATCGCACCTCTCGCCATAGACAATTCGCTTATCCGCATTATATCAAGACTTGGACTTTACAGACATCTCAATTCAAACGGTCATTTCTTCCTTACACGTGTAAAATGTGGAACGAAATGTGTCTGTCAGCAACGCATGAGAACCCCTAGTGTTGCAAGTGCTAGGCAACGATGACCACTTCCCATAAGGTGGCCCATATGCTTGTTTGCTACCTATATCATAAAAAGATATATGAAAAAAAGGCTAAATTACTAACAGTATCAATTTTCAGCTCGTTGATATCTCTAAGCAAATCCTGGAAGTTTTCTTGGTACAGAGCTGATAGCCATGGCTGATTGAAGAACTCGTATAGATCAGGTATAAGATTTAACTGAAAAAAAGGTAAATTTATTGAACTAGCGGAAACTTGTGGATAATTCTGAACCTAGTTCTTAAAACTAATGTTATCCTGCCATATCGTACTACAACTATTAAGTTTACTTTTAAATATGAATATGAAATTATATACCGTTATAGTATATAATATTTTTTAATTTTTTTTTACATTGATCTGGTAGCACTTGACCACTATCTTACCTGATGCTAAGTGACGATGCGATCGATGATGGAGCGCGCATACCCAGAAGATACCTATTCATACACATTATATACGTAATAGTATAAATTACATATGTAATAATACATAATGCCATTTTTATTTTATTAATTAGGTATTGATTGTATTTTCCTTATTGCAATGAATTCCTTATCCTTTAGGTTGTCTTGAAGAGATTTCATTGCTTTATGCGATAATACCGCCGATTGTAAAACCTAATTACGCTATTACCGTGAAACATGTTTAGCTAGAGACGACAGTAATTCTAGCACCAAAAAGAATATTTAAATCCTACTACTATTACAAAGGTGAAAGTTTGAGTGTGTAAATATGTTCGTTAGTACTTCACGCTAAAACTACTCAAACGATTGAGCTGAAATTTGGAATAAAGATTGCCTAGAGTCTAGAATAACACATAGGGTACTTTTATCCCGATAGTCCCACGTGAACGATGTCTGCGCGAGTAAATGCACAGCTAGTTGTCTGTTGTGTAGCTGGTGTTCTGTAATACAGGTTTTCCTGCAAAACCTACCACAGGCATCAGTCTCATTTTTAGTTAAGTCAAAATAGTTTTGGCTCCACTGTATATTTTGAGAAATAAATAATTTTTTATTATTATTTGTTACATGTCACGGGTCGTACACGCCCGGTCGTTTGGAAGGCATTGATGGAGCCGAAGCCATCATCAAGAGGCCCTTTACAACTTACCTATTAATATTACTTAACTATTAATAGTGGATGAAAAGATATGGAAAACTATAAAAAGATGGTACATTGTATCATGATTATTGGATGAGCTGATTGATGTCTGGTTCCTGGTCTATGGGATGAATAATAATAATAACAATAAGGCCAGCCGGTGGTGGGAATCGCATGAGCTAAGACCTAAGCTCCAGGGTGGAAGTTTTAAAGGCATAAAGCCGCTAGTAGCGTTTAGTGAAAGTGCAGCACACCTCTCAACACCCTTAGCTATCCACGCCAATGTTGCCCCTCGGCGCAGACATAACGATCCGCCTTTATGGGCCATTAAGTGTGTATCGCGTCACCACCCGCCTTAATATTTTGAAATAAGGCATAATTGGCGGGTGCCGTACGGCACCAAAACAAAAAAATGTAAAATTTACCATGTTTTATAGTTTTTCAGCTCTCCATCCACAAATCATTTAATTTAAGGTAATATTGTAAAGGGCCTCTTGACGTTGGCTTCGGCTCCGTCAATACCTTTCAAAGGACCGGGCGATTTACGACCCGTGATGTAAAGTAAATAAAGAAGATATATATATATATCTTTTTTCAGGCAATACAAAACCCATATTTGTCTTAATACTAAAATTTTAACACTGTATAGGGGTGCCAAGTAAAAATAAAAATACAAATAAAAATACAACAAAACGAGTCGTAGCACGCTAGTGCTGAATCACTTTTTGTTCTGATCCATCCATCCATCTGATGAGGTAAGGCACCCGCCAATTATGCCTCATTACAAAATATTTAGGCGGGTGGTGACATGCCATCCACTGAATGAGCCCCCCATAAAGGCGGACCTTTATTATTATTATTATTTATTAGCTGTTTCATAATTCTCACCTGGAATCTTATAAGCAGTTTGTTGAAGAACGCCTCGTGTTTCCCATACAGCTGTGCCATCATATCTGTGTAGAAGTCCACCGCTGAGAGGCAGGTGATTGCATCGACGCAGTGAAACACGTTTAATTTGAGACGGAAGTAGTTGTTATTGTGGTTGGTTATTAAAGTGTGGCCCTGTGAAATATATTACATAGTAAGACTGACCCGATAGTTGCGTGTTTAGTTTACGTAGTAACTATTATGAATTTATAAAAATATAAAGTGTGAGACACTTCAAAGAAACATAATATTTTATGAAATCTGTGGTTTAGTGACAAATAAAGTGACTTTCAAACCGATACTTATGAATTCGATTCTCACACTGGACAATACTTTGTGATCCGAATAAGAGTGTAATTTGTGTGTGTCATATCAATGTTTTTTTTCATTATAGAGTGTCTAACAAGCCGGCTGTCCACCTGATGGCAAGTAGTCACCGCCGCCTATCGACATCTGCAATACCCGTATGTGTGTATAGTCGCCCGCTACACAGAGATTTATATTGCAGCAGAGAGCTGTCTGCTGACCTGCTGTGGACTCTCTCTTCTAAGATAACCAAGAAGACAGAGTCAAAACGACACACCCCTGAGCAGCCTGCCTGTAGGTCAGGTATTTGGAATATCTTGAAACATCAATAGCAATAATTAAAACAATACATTAGGAATTAATTATTAATCATGGATTATATAGGTTTATAATGTGCTTTACCACATCGTCTCTGTGAAATACAAGTTGATACTACAGGCGCCCTCTAGCTTTACGCTGTAGAATTAGATGTTGCATATGCTGGCACAGAATATAAGAGGGCGCTTTTCAGCAACAACTTTGTATGAACAATTTCTCTAAACATACGAGTATAAGTCAAAGTAAATGCAAGCTTTTTTTATATGGAAGAACGGAGCAGGACAAGCGAAAAAAAACATCTGATAGCGATATGTGATGAGTGATGACAGATACTGTGGCAGGCAAAACTCTGTTTCGCCAGATTATTCGCTCGACGTGCTGCGCCAGACAATGTAAGACTCACATGCCCTGTAAAACTTAGTTTAACGTTTGCCAGTTTGAAGCATTAATAATAATAGAAATAACGCCCCAAGAGATCTAGCAAAAGTCTTGAAACTAAAATCTCGTTCGACTTAGTTTTATTATACTGCCATGTAACCTTAAGTACGAACCGATTAAATATAATTCGGTAAATAAAATATTAAGAAAATCTAACTCATTACGATTCATGATTACCTGATTTGGTAAACACAGCTGAGCTTCCATAGGGATCTCGAATCCTGGCTGCCTGATTTTCATATAATACAGCGGGCCTGGCAGTACCGCAGATTGTACCAATGGAGATTCAAACTTCAATACTGGTTGCCATCTGGGATATATTTTAGTACCGTGAAAATCAGTTAAGTATTAATAGGGGCCGCCTAGTGGTTGGAATTCGACAAAAACTCAATAAACTCAACTCAATTATCCAAAAATATGAGCTTTTTGCACTTCCTCTTCATATATTCAAACAATTCATGAGAGCTAAGTGGTGTAAAGAGAGAAGGGCTTTGATGCCAGATGTAGGTACCGAGTTCAATCGCCGCGGTGCACCAATGGATTTTTCTATCGAAAAATGTATGTGCACTTTTTACAGTGGCCTTTCGGTGAAGGAAAACATCGCTAAGAAACCCCTAACTCCCGCATGGTGGTAGGACTCTAACTAGTGTCCGTCTGGTCAGCTACTACCCTCAAGTTGGAAAATCTGTCGCCAAACACCTAATGTGTTCCGCCAGTTATTCTGAGTGCCAGTTCCCATTCTAACTGCATCATCACTTACCAATAGATGAGACAGTGGTCAACGCTAACTTATAAAAATATAAATATAAAGTTTGACAACACAAAATGTCACAGTCCTCTGTGCGCTCAATGATCATATAAAAACTTTTTCAAAAAAAAACCGACTTCATTACCACAAACAGGCACTTAAAAGCGAAAAATAAATTACTTAATATTGTTACATCGCGTCGTCGAGTCGCGATGTTTCGCCAAGCTTCTCGAACAAAAATACCGTGGGAAAGAATAGACTAATTAGGGGCTATAAACACCCGACCCGACCGTCATAAAAGTTAACCTTCCGGGAATTCAGACCCTAGTCAATGTACCTAGTTTTGTAGTTAAGATTGAACCTTATTCATAAGTAGTTAGAGATCAAATTAGCATGTATGGTAAAGTTGTTTACGTCAGATGCTCAAAGGAAAGCCGCCCCTTTTGTTTGTGATTTCTATTGCTTTGTTTTGAACGTCTTTTGTCTATTGTTTCGAGTCAATACTGGAAAGTTCTGTAGAAATATTCTCGTCCTATATAAGACGTTGAAACCGCGGCTTCAGTCAGTCTTTCTCTGGAAGCGACAGTGTAACTATCTAAGTGCGGATAGCGACCAAGTGATCGTTAAGTGTTATCAGTGAACTAGTGTTGTGAACTGTGAACAGTGAAATCAGTGATTGTGATTACCAACGACCTCAGTGTGTGTTAAACGGACTTTTGATAATTGTGCAAGACGATTTGGACAACTACTGTGGAACATTGAGCTAACCTAGTGAGCAGTGGAAATAAACGTTCATCTCATCGGATTGGCATTTTAATACCACCCCGCACGTAACAATTGGTGTCAGAAGCGGAATGCCAATCACTCCGAGGGAAGATACGCGTACTCCACGCACCAGGCGCCAGGCGGAAATGGATGCAACCCGGCAGAAGGAGCTCGAAGCATCGGGAGCAGGAACATCCACATTGGAAGAGCCAACAGCAACATCGATGGCAGCGCCACCTACAGCACCGCCGGTGAGTCTAACTACGGATGGAGGCCTGGAGGCCATGCTAGCCGCTCTCCTAGCAGGACAACAAGCTGCACAGGCTGCACTACAAGAAGCTAGCCGTAAACAAGAAGAAGCTAGCCGTAAACAAGAAGAAGCTAGCCGTAAACAAGAAGAAGCTAGCCGTAAACAAGAAGAAGCTACCCGCCAACTGGAAGAAGCAATTACACGTCAGCTGCAGAGCGGGCTTGCTGGTATGGGAGAAAAGATAAAAAAAGTGGAAGCCAGTGTCAAGGAAGTAAAGGAGCGGCTTGACGAACACGAAGATACCGTGCATGATCTGGCTAATGAAGTCCAGAAGCTGAAAATGCGAGGAGTTGGACAGAGCAGCCAGGGTCCCTCTATGACTTCGCCCTTCAAATTAGATCTGCCACACTTCGACGGTACATCTTCATGGGCAGCCTACAAATTCCAGTTTACGACGCTGTCCAAAAGCTGTGGTTGGACAGATGAGCACGCAAATACAGCGCTCACATTAGCGCTGAAAGGAGACGCTCAGCTTATCCTCGAAGCCCTCGAAACACGCTATGGAGACAAGCACATGGAGCATGCCTACAGGGCACAACTACGTGAGCGCACCCAGAAGCCCACAGAGACATTGCAACAGTGGGCAGACGAAATCGAGAGATTGGTCCGACGAGCCTACGTGTCGACGCCATCAAACATTGAGATGACATCTCTACAGAGCTTTGTGGATGGAATCAGGGATGATGAGGTACGCGCTGCGGTACGATTGGGGCATCATCAGACACTCAAGAACGCCCTCGCTCATGCCTTGGAAGTAGAAGCAGTGCGACGAGACACCAAACCATACAGAGTTCGGGAGCTGGTGACTGAACCCAGGAAGCCCCGTTATGGACCGACATGTTACGGGTGTGGAGAAAGAGGGCATATTCGGATCGATTGCCCGAAAACGAAGAAACGGGTCAGAAATTGCGAGACCCAAGTGGATGAGGAGGCGTTAAACTAATCGTCGCCAGGGCCGCGGGGCGGGCGCTGGCTGGTCAAGAGGCTCTCTCTTCATCACTGCTCCCCACCATCACTGTGACACAAGTGTGCAACGGGAACAGCTTAATCGTCGAGGGCACCTTGAACAACAAGACCTGCAAGTTCACAGTGGACACAGGAGCATCGCGCACAATTGTGAAGCCTGAGTTCCTGCAACGATTTATATCACGGAAACATCGATCTGCAGAATGCTCACTACGGACAGCAACCGGCCAGGCAGTTCCTGTCCTTGGCGATACCGACGTGGAGATAATCATCGGTGAGCACTTATACATTCATCCTGTACTGATTGCCAACATAACTGATGATTGCATTCTGGGATTGGACTTTTTGGAGAAGCAGCAGTGCATATTGGATGTGGCCCGTGGTGTACTCCGGTTTCCCGAGCAAGAAGTGTTCTTCGAAGGAACGGCACCGTGTAAGCTTTACTGTCTCAAGGACGTCGTGTTGGCTCCAAAATCGCAAAATATTGTTCGAGTGAAATTTCCAAATACAGTCAAGAGTGGACTATGTGTAGTTGCCGAAGATGAGGGCACACATCCGACCTGGATTACTGCAAGAACATTGCTCATGACAAACAGAACGGCCAGTGTGCGAATTCTCAACCTTGGCAATGAAGAAGTTCATCTGAAGAAAAACAGCATAATTGGAAAATGTCAAGAAGTGAAGTACCTGCGACGAACGGATATTACTTCTACGGAACCAAGCTCGGAAGACCAAATATCACAGCTGCTGGAATCATCCAAAGACAACTTAACGTTCGCTCAGCTGTCACAAGCAAAACGTCTGTTGATGCGGTTTAAAGACGTCTTCGCCGCTGGAAACAACTGTGGACGTACCGGACTTGTTAAACACAAAATTGACACTGGCGACGCAAGACCTATACGACAGAGGCCACGAAGGATTCCATGGGCGAAAGAAGCTCAAGTCGCAGACATGATAAGAGACATGGCCAAAGAGAAAGTCATCGAACCATCTACAAGTCCTTGGTCATCGCCAGTGGTTCTGGTGAAAAAGAAAGATGGCTCCACCAGATTCTGCGTCGATTACAGAATGCTTAATGAAGTCACAAAGAAGGACAGCTACCCCCTGCCTCGAATAGACGATACACTGGACATGCTTAGTGGAATGAAGTGGTTTTCCACGGTTGACCTGAAAAGTGGCTACTGGCAGGTAGAAATCAGTCCAGATGATAAAGAGAAGACAGCATTTAGTACAGGCATTGGAAATGGGCTCTGGCAATTCAACGTCATGCCATTTGGACTGTGTAACGCTCCAGCAACGTTTGAACGTCTCATGGACAGAGTAATGGTTGGATTACTGGGAGACGTATGCTTGGTGTACCTGGATGACGTCATCATTTTGGGCCGTGATTTTACTGAACATCTGCAGAATCTGGAGAAGGTTTTGAACCGTCTACGTGAAGCAAACCTGAAGCTGAGTGCCAAAAAGTGTGACTTCTTTAAATCCAAAGTCAGCTACCTTGGACACATCATTTCGGAAAACGGGGTACAAACTGATCCTGACAAAATCAAGGCTGTTCAAACTTGGCCTACCCCGAAGAATAAAACTGATGTAAGGTCGTTTTTGGGACTATGCGCTTACTATCGGCGGTTTGTCAAGAACTTTTCTGGAATTGCCAAACCCTTACATCGGCTGACAGAAGAAAAGCGCACATTTGTATGGGACTTGGAGTGTGAAACCGCCTTCAACGATCTAAAGCAGCGACTGTGTGAAACGCCGATCTTGGGATACCCTACCAGAGATGGAAGATTTATTGTGGACACTGATGCCAGCAACACGGGAATTGGAGGAGTTCTCTCACAAATCCAAGGAGACAAAGAAGTGGTCATAGCATACTTCAGTAAATCATTATCCAAACCAGAACGAAACTACTGTGTCACCCGCCGCGAGTTGCTTGCCGTGGTAAAGACTCTTCAGCACTTCAACAAGTACCTCATCGGAAGGGAGTTTACGCTCAGAACTGACCACGCTGCTCTAAAATGGCTTCTACAGTTTAAGAGCCCGGAAGGTCAAGTGGCACGATGGATCGAGCAACTTCAAGAGTTCAACTTCGTGACAGAACATCGCAGTGGAAAGGGCCATAGCAACGCCGATGCCCTGTCAAGAAGACCTTGTGCAGATGACTGTAAACACTGCGAAAAGCACGAGTCTAGAGAAGAAGTCAGAGTCATCAGGATGGACAGAACAGATGACGAATGGAACGGCGAAAATATGAGACAAGCACAATTGGAGGACAGACATTTACGACCTGTACTGGATTGGATAAAGTCTGGAAATAAGCCCCAGTGGAGCGACGTGTCAGCTTGCAGCCCAATTACAAAAAGTTACTGGGCTCAGTGGGACAGCCTGACTCTGGAACAAGGAATCTTGTACCGAAAATGGGAAAACAGCAATGGAAAAGAAACTACGATGCAGGTCGTTGTTCCCCGGAGTAAAGTGGCATCTCTACTACGACACATTCATGATGGAGTTTCTGGTGGACATCTAGGAGTCAAGAAAACTCTTGTGAAGGTTCGTCGACGATTCTACTGGGTACACAGCCGCGAGGATGTAGAAGATTGGTGCAGGAAGTGCACCGCTTGCGCGTCAGTAAAAGGACCGAAGACAAGAAGTAAAGGACAACTAAAATTGTACAATGTTGGGGCACCATGGGAGCGCATTGCCGTGGATGTTGCCGGGCCATTTCCCGAGACTGAAGAAGGCAACAAGTACATCATCGTAGTGCAAGATTACTTCAGCAAATGGCCCGAAGTTTTCGCGACACCAAACCAGGAAGCAAAGACAGTTGCAAAGAAGTTGGTGCAAGAAGTGATCTGTCGATTTGGTGTACCGATGGAACTGCATTCCGATCAAGGAAGGAACTTCGAGTCTGCCCTATTTCAGGAAATGTGCACCCTCCTCGGGATCCAAAAGACGCGGACAACGGCAGCTCATCCACAGTCAGACGGAATGGTTGAGAGGTTTAACCAGACGTTGGAGAATCACCTGGCTAAAGTCGTGGACGCACATCAACGTGACTGGGATCATTACATACCTCTGTTCTTGTTGTCATACCGTTCCGCTACCCATGACAGCACTGGTATGACTCCTGCAAATGTGAATTTTGGACACGAACTAAGACTTCCTATCGACGCCATCACTGGTTCCCCGCCAGATGCTCCGAAGCCTGTAACCGACTATGTCAGTGATCTTCGTAGTCAGCTGGACGAAGTGCACAGGATAGTTCGAAAGAATAGTTTAAAAACTGGTGAAAAAATGAAGACCCGGTACGATCGTAGAGCGAATACGATGGGTTTCGAAGAAGGAACTCTCGTCTGGTTGCACAACCCACTACGAAGGAAAGGAAAAAGTCCGAAGCTGCAGGCTCATTGGGAAGGACCATACCAGATTATCACGAAGATAAACGACGTTACCTACCGCATTAAACGAGGCCAGAGAGGAAAGCCGAGGGTAGTACACATCGATCGACTTACACGATACCATGGAACAAATGATGATCGGGACGATCATAACTAAGAAGGGGATAATGTTACATCGCGTCGTCGAGTCGCGATGTTTCGCCAAGCTTCTCGAACAAAAATACCGTGGGAAAGAATAGACTAATTAGGGGCTATAAACACCCGACCCGACCGTCATAAAAGTTAACCTTCCGGGAATTCAGACCCTAGTCAATGTACCTAGTTTTGTAGTTAAGATTGAACCTTATTCATAAGTAGTTAGAGATCAAATTAGCATGTATGGTAAAGTTGTTTACGTCAGATGCTCAAAGGAAAGCCGCCCCTTTTGTTTGTGATTTCTATTGCTTTGTTTTGAACGTCTTTTGTCTATTGTTTCGAGTCAATACTGGAAAGTTCTGTAGAAATATTCTCGTCCTATATAAGACGTTGAAACCGCGGCTTCAGTCAGTCTTTCTCTGGAAGCGACAGTGTAACTATCTAAGTGCGGATAGCGACCAAGTGATCGTTAAGTGTTATCAGTGAACTAGTGTTGTGAACTGTGAACAGTGAAATCAGTGATTGTGATTACCAACGACCTCAGTGTGTCTTAAACAGACTTTTGATAATTGTGCAAGACGATTTGGACAACTACTGTGGAACATTGTGCTAACCACTAGGTTAGCACAATGTTCCACACATACATACACACATACTCACTAGAGCAGTGGAAATAAACGTTCATCTCATCGGATTGGCATTTTAATACCACCCCGCACGTAACAATATAATTATTACAAGCGCTACCCACTTATCTATTTGAAGTCGGTGCCAGCCAAGTCTATTGAATAGTAGATAGATACTATGTATGTAGTAGTAGTAAGTAGGTAGATACATGTAGGTAGTATCCATCTACTACCCTTTTTAGTGCAAAACAAGTTTTAATAAAATTACATGCATCTATAAAATTTCATGTCTGGGCCGTTATACACTGACGGATATATACTTTGTAAAATGTACATCTGTAAAGTGCACACATACAGACACACGGAAGGACGGACGGACGGACGAACGGACAACAAAATCTCAAAAAGTGTTCATTTGGTACCCTTTGGGTTCGGAACCCTAAAATGCCGCGATAGTGAAAATATCCACTAGTCATAATGATGTCATCAAGGTATCAAAGGACTATGTCTAAAATGGCCCTGTGCAATAAAAGCATCTGACACACACGATAATTAATTGTCTATTTTATTACAATAATTCCAAATACTTATATAACACGGACTAGTTGTATTCCAAAATGAATATTAAAAAGTATTATTTGCGATTATTAACATTAATTGCCGCCATATGGCCCACACAGTCTGAATCACTCTACTACGTTATAAGAAGTTATAATTATATAATTATAAGCACCTGGACGTGTAATCCGGGGGGTGCGGGTTCGAGTCCCGTCGGTATGATGAAATTTTGGATTGTGTTTAACAATTTACAAAAATATAAAGTGTGTGACACTTCAAAGAAACATAATATACGTTATAAGAGTTGGCACTTCCTTATTTTGTTAATACCCGAATTATGAAAGCACTGTGTAGCCAACCTAACAATGAAAAGTATAATTTACGTAGTAACTATTATATAATCTGTGGTATTATACTTATAATTTTTTTGTGTGGTTGGTACAAAGTACGTTCATAATTCTGAGTTATTTATGTATGCAGTGTCGCGGGCGGGACTGATATGGTATCTTCGCCAAACGTCATGTCATGTCAAAAATTATAAGGTATGCTCAAAAACTTTGCACATTAACAAGACTTTGCCTGGTAGAACATTCCTGTGAAGACAAATTAATTCTCCCCACCTTTGTTTCTATCTCGCTCACAGTTACCGTAAGAATATCAGAAGTTAATATTACTTAAATTCAGAAAATTAAAACCACTCCCGACTGATTTGTATATGTAATCCGAGTTTATAATCAAAGCATATGAATAACTTTGTACATTGAGACCATTCCAAGGAGATGTCTCAGAATTAGATCAAGCTTACCATATTTGTGCAATATCATCGAAGTAACAAGATACTGCGACAGCGCCATTTTTTGACATCCGCGGTCAAAGGACTACGAGCTTACGAAAGTTGCTATCGTAGTTTTTTTTAACCAAAAAAGAGCTGATAATATTTAACGGCTGAACAGATTTTCATGAAATAAAGCTAAGAACACTCTCGACAAAGACATCTATCAAACAAAACAAACTAAAGGGGCTTTTGAGGGCCCGGTGGCGCAATCGGGAGAACGCTTGCCTTTGGTGCCAGAGGTACCGAGTTCAAACCGCCGTGCACCAATGGATTTTTCTATCGAAAAACTTATGTGCGCTCTTCACTGTGGCCCTCCGGTGAAGGAAAAACATCGTTAAGAAACCAACAACCTCCGCTTGGTGGTAGGACACTATCTGGTGTCCGCCTGGCCAGCTACCACCCTCAAGTTAGAAAATCTATCACCAAACATCTAATGAGTTCCGGCAGCTATCCTTGAGAGCCAGTTCCCATTCTAGGCCTAGCGTGCTTACCATCTTCGACCGCATCATCACTTACCAACAGGTGAGATAGTGGTCAAACGCTAGCCTATAACGTATATAAAAAATAAAATAAAATAAAAATCGGTTCATCCGTTTGGGCGCTACGATGCCACGATGGCAGACACACAGATACACTGATACATACGACAAACTTATAAACATTCCTTCGTTTTACGTCGAGGGTTAAAAACCAAAATCAACGTGAAGAAAGATGTAAAAACATTATTCAAGGTCATATTTTTTAGTCTTCAAAAGTATATGCAATAGCAATGGAGGTCCATTGTGTATAATCTTCTTGGGACTTCTAAAACTTAATTAACTAAATCTTCTAAAACCAGTACATTCTCCTATGTTTGAGATATTTATCTCCATATCTCTGAAGATGCTAATCAGATCTCGATAAAATTAAAATGGGACCACCTTGGAAACGTACCCTACTAATTAAAAAAAGAATCATTTGAATCCGTTCACAATTGACGGAGTAATCGCGTAACATACACACAAAAAAAAACATACAGACGAATTGAGAACCTCCTCCTCTTCTGTGAAGTCAGTTAAATAAGAAAATATTTTAGTGTTAAAAGCAAAAATTTCCAAAAACCAGTGATTCCCAAAGTGGTCCAGGTAGACCCCCAGGGGTCCACGGGAGACTCGACGGGGGTCTACGTTGGTGTGAAAAGAAAATGGGGGTCCACAAGTTATGAATAGGGGTCCACGAAAAAATTATCTGGTTTTGATAGTGAAGAACAAAAATGTTGGCTTGGCTTTACCTATCAATGTAGGCGGATAATATTTTAAGAAGGTGTAACTGTTACAGCAACTGTTACTTGTAAAATCTTGCATATTATGATATTCAGTACAATGCGGTTTGAGGCTTGGAAAGCATCGCCCGCCCGCAAAGCTTGTTCAGACGAAATAGACTTGTGCTGTGCTTGCAATCATTCATAAACTTGTTTGATTCTTCAACATATAAATACGAATGCCAAGGATAAGCGTTACTCGTTTGTTTCCGGAATTAAAAAAAATAAAAGTGTGAATGATTCGATGTCAATGTTTGCCAGTGCTGGAAAAAGTAGGAAAGTACCTGCATGTTTGTTATGACTTTTATTTTACATTATTCGTTTCACCTGTTTTCAGCCGACTTCATAAAAAAGGAGGAGTTTCTCAATTCGCCAGTATTTTTTTTAATGTTTCTTACCTGAGAACTCCGTCAATTCTTAACCGATTTTAAAAAATCTTTTTTTTTTTTGAGAGAATATGCTTTCCTTTTGGTTCCATTGTAATATTATCGAGATATGATATCCAGAGATATGCAGATAAACACCGTAAAAGTAGTACTGAAAATGACTAGCGCGGTATGTGAAGTCTGCTTTTTCGTTTTGTAAACGATCTTAAATTGTTAACGGAAGTTTTGGGAGCGATTGTTACCCACTTCAAAAGGTCGAATTGGGTTGAAACTTAGCACACTTGATAAGGACCGATGACAATACAATAATTCAAGTACAAGTTTCAATTATTCAAATATATGTCTTCGATTATCCTGAGAAGCATCTTCAGGAATAGCGATTTTAATTTTATCACTAACACATACACAGCATTCATAAAAATGCTGTGTATGTGTTAGTGATAAAATAAAAATCTCGGTCTCCACTTTGTGCTCCCTTTGTAGTGTATCTTTGTAGCTCCCCACTCTTGTCTACCGAGAAAACAAGCATTGTACAGAGAGTATTATTATATCTACCGGATGCTCTGGTTCGATGTACAGGGTGGGGCAAAAGTAATCATCCGATGTTTTTCACTGTAATTTTTTTAATGAAAAAACTTTGATGCTGCGTGTAAAATGTGTTAACTTAATCTATTACAATTTATTCCATTAAGTTGAGAAAATTATATTGGCCAAGTGGCCGTCGCCAGAGTTGATGACCATTACGGGCCCGTTTTATGGCATTTTCCATCGCTCTTGCCAGAACTTCGGGAGACAGGTTCTCGCATACCTGGCGAATATTATCTTTAAGAGCTTCGAGAGTCTCAGGCTTGTTGACGTCAGCTCGCGACTTTAAAAAACCCCATAAAAAAACGTTTGGAGCGGTTAAATCGGGTAATCTCCAGTGCAAATCACCAAAACGAGAGATCAAACGACCCGAAAATGCTTCCTTTAGAATATCTGATGTGGCTCGAGCAGTGTGCGCCGTTGTACCGTCTTGTTGGAACCACATGTTCTCCAGTCCCAATTCATCTAATTGAGGAAGAAAAAATTCGGTAATCATGGCTCTGTAGCGCGCGCCATCCACAGTCGTCGTTTGGCCCGCGGCGTTCTCAAAAAGAATGGCCCGATGACACCACCAGCGTAAATAGCACACCACGCAGTAACTTTGAGCGTGTGTAATGGCTCTTGTTGGTGATACAAGGATTTTCGGTGTCCCAGAAACGATAATTTGGAAATGTGCTTCATCGCTCATGATCATTTTCGATGAAAAATCGTCCACCTCTTCGTTGAGATTCAGGATGGCTTCAGCGTAGGTTAGACACGTTTGGTGGTCAATAGCTAACATCTCATGCACTGTCTGCACTCTGTAAGGGAACATCTTCAAATCTTTCACCAGAATTCTGCGTCGGGACCGCTAGCTAATGCCCAATTGCGTGGCACGTCGTCTGGTCGATGTTTCGGGCTCCTCTCCGACATCTTAGACAACGGCAGCGATATTCTCAGCAGAACGGCTGCTCCGGGGCCGGCCAGCCTTGGGAACATCTCAAGTTGTCCCAGTCGCATCTTGCCTGGCCAAACGCCGCAGTGTTTGTCCAGTTGGTGTCGGACGGCCAGGAAATCTGCGACGAAATTCACGCTGCGCCAACACAACCGACGAATTATTGCGCAAAAATATGGAAACAATTATTCCGCTTTCTTGCGGAGTAAACCAATTCATGGCTTGTCGATTTGTATTCTGCGTTTGTTTACTTCACAAATTTCATAACCGAATTGACTTGGCGCCATTTGCAAAAGTTGTAGCGTTTTCCGATACGGTGATTACTTTTGCCCCACCCAGTATGTGTGCGCGGTGTGCACCTACAATACGTGGTTTACGACTAGCCTGCTTATATTACTCTCTAAAGTGCTTGCTTTAAAAAGCATTGTTATTAGCGCATAAGACAGGCAATTGTAGGCACTAGGTACAAACACCTTGATATTTTCATTCTTTTTTTTTATTTCACTTTTTCAAATATTTATTTTTAAGGTATTCTTATTTTGTTAGTAACACAATGAGTAGGACTCAGATAATTAATACCAATCTTTCAGATCCCTTATCTCCATGACTCTCTCATCCGCTTTAGGAAAAAATAAATCTCGCCTTACACGTTTTTTATTAGCTTTACCTGTATGTTTCTTGTTTACTCTTACTTAGAAGTACGCTGGTTATCAAAAAGTGCATGATTAACGCGATTTTTCGAATCAATTTTAGAGTTTCTGGAAAGTAAATCAAAGTAAAGCAGATTGAACACAGAACAGGAAAATTTGCGGTTATTCCTTACAAAACTGAAGCAAAATATATAATACATATGAATACCTTTTTTAATTTTTGATTTGCATTGTAGAAGTTACGTGACTTTATAAATGTTTAATTTTAATTCTATTAAGTCATAGTCATATTATTTTAATAAACTGAACTCAACTTTTGTATCACTCCGAATTTAGAGTAGAAAAGAAACTCAGCCGCGACGTAAATTCCATTGTCTGATTTTTTTTCACGTTTTTTTAAACCAGTTTTGGGAATATGGTAGAAATGTAGCAGCAGGGAGTCCACCGTAAGCAGCATAATGTTGAAAGTGGTCCACGAGAAAAAAAAGTTTGGGAACCTCTGATTTAAACCGTGTTAACAGGCTTTCAAAAAATTTGAAGCGATAAAATTTTCTTCAACAAAAGTTTGGGATCTTTCAACTTTCATCATCATCATCATCATCATCAGCCGGTGTCAGTTCACTGCTGGACGTGGGCCTCTCCCAAGATGTGCCACCGAGCCCGATCTTCTTTTCCAGTCACTGCTCACCGCTTTGCGTATGTCGTCGCTCCACCTGGTCACAGGACGTCCTACTTTTTACTTTCAACTTTAATTGGTTCAATATTTAATTGCGATTTAAATTCACTTTTTTAATTATTTAAATAACTTTCAATTTATTAATTGTTAACCCCGCAAGAGTGAAGTATTTACTGTCTTGCGAATACCGTTGGGTATATCACACCTCATATACTCGTTGTTATATCTTTGGGTTAACGATAAGTTTGTGAATTCAAGTTGATTTTATTTTAACTAATTTAAGATTTATTTTTAGATTTCTCAAGATGTCATATAGGTAAAAGCGAAGAAGAGTTTGATAACGTTTTCAAAATGAAAAAGGTACTTTTTTATATCTTATAGGCTAGCGTTGACCACTATCTCACTTGTTGGTAAGTGATGATGCGGTCGAAGATAGTAAGCACGCTAGACCTATAATGGGAACTGGCTCTCAGGGATAGGTCGATTTTATTACACTATTAAAACTTTGATATCAAAATTTCAGGTATCTCATACCCACCTCGTAGCTAATGTAACAATTTATCAACAGTGAAAACACCATTCATGAAATGGTGTGAAAAAAGTTGTAAGCTTTTAATTTAATGTAAGTTTAAAGGATAGTCTGAGGTTTAAAGGCTCAAAGTTCTCAAAGATGTAACTCACCTGTTGCTAAGTGACAATGTGAACGACTACTAAGGATTTTAGTTAATAGCGAAAGTTACTTTTCCTAGTCTCTCTGAATCAAAAAAATCAAGTAACAACTAATAAAAATTGAAAATTTACCGAGGAGGCAATTTCAAAGCAATATTTGACAGATGCATCAAACTATGGACGCTTTCACACACTGTTTCGTGACTGAAATCAGAAATTTAATAATATTACATGTACCTTAAATCTAAGGGCAACCACACACGTTACAGACTATAGTATACTTGTGCAAGTTGAGACTTGCACAAATACAGGTTTGGTTTTTGGCGGGAACGTGGAAAAGTGTGTGTGATCTCATTGTATTTTTTCCTAAAATGTGTGTTCTTCCGCGAGTTAATGTGTAATAAATGTGGATTATTAACCATTAAGTGCCGGTGAATGTGTGCGAGTGTAGAGAAACAGCACAATGTTGAAAAACATGCTATTTGCGTTCTCACCAAAATTCCACTGAAAATCTTCAGTAAACACCACATCTTTACTGAAGGTATGACTTAGACTAGAGTTTTACTTGAAAACTGACCTGAAATGTGACTTTGACCCATCTCTACGACCTTAAATTCATAAAAACTTGAAGAATTTCAATACTTGACACTGGCTAAATACACTAATCGTGTGGAGCCATAAAAAAAAATAAAAAAACAGGTTTTTCGAAAGTGACCACAGACTACTCAAGTATGCTGGTACAAGTATCATTTGAGAGTTGGAGTTGGACACGCATTTATTGATGTGTTCAGTTGTGTTTGGTACGTTGGAGGCCTGGGAGCCTTGATATCTACAAATAAACTCATGTTGATAAAATTATTTTTGTGAGAGTGTCAAATTGCCCATTTCCGCTTGAAATAGATACAATTTTTTCAGCAACCAGTCTTTACTTTTTCGATAAATTATGCAATTTCTTTGCGACATTTTTGCCAAAAACTTAGATGAACCTAAAAACGAGCAAAAATGACAAATCGGTTGTCGTCTAACATCGAACAAACAAATAATCGAACAAGACCTTTAACTCTATGTAATCGAATTAGTTTAAACATTGATTGAGTTTAAAATAGTTTTTTTTACGAGTTAATAGTTTGTTCGAGGAAATAGTTTTCTTGAAAGTCGACTTGATGATCGGAATAATTTCGATATATTAACCCGTGAGTGTAAAGCCGTTCTAAATTAATAATAATTAAGCTTGATGTTCGTTCAGAGGTAGACCCTGAGAGTCTACAGCGAGTTTCTTTATATTTATGTATCTACTCGATCACGTTAAAGTACTTTCGTTTGTACAAACGCAAATTTGCAAAAGAGGAATCGAAAAGAGAAACTTTCTTAAAACTTTTACCATTTAAAAATGTACCAAGCAAATAATTCCTTCTTGTGAAAGTTTTAACTTGCGCAAGTTTACTATAACGTGCGTGGCCACCATAATTGTATGTACCTGCAGCTGGTTAAGATTTTATCCGAATCCGTCCGGCCTTTTTTGAATAAACATACACCATACATAAGTAAAAGCCGTAGTAAAACATATCTGTGAAAATTTTAAGTCTCAATCTATTTATTATCTATTATGGTTCATAAGTTCATGTTCGTTCAAAAAACGCCGATAAAACACGTATTTGGTATGACCCCCTGCAATATTTAATTTTATTGTTTTTAGTATTTGTTTTTAAATCCCCCATAATAATACATACTTTGTGATAATTTTATAAAAAGGGCAGACAGACAAACAGACGGACGAACGGACGGACGAACGCACAGCAAAGTCTCAGTAATAGAGTTCCTTTGGTACCCTTTGGGTTCGGAACCCTAAAAATGTGAAGTAAGAATGATTAATTAATTAAGGCAAACACAAGCATTCACTTAATCGCCATGATCTCACTTGACCAAAAAGTAATAATGCGATCTTATTATCAGAAGTAGATAGTAGCTACGTTTATATTAAATAGGTAAGGTTACCCTATCATGATGGAACTATATCGAGGCATCAAGTTTTCAGCTTCCTGCGTGCCTATGACGAATGGGTCATGTTGCTTTAGGAACATCCTCGCCAACTAAAAAAATAATTTATTATTTAATATTAGCAGAATGTCATCCTGTCTGTACAACTTCATATACATATGTATGTAATAAACTCCCCTCCATACAGTGCGTAGCCCAAAACCAGTGTATCTATATCCCCTGGATAGTAACCCACACTTGTATTGGTAGTAACTAATTGTCGATCAATCGGTGACCACTTCGCATCAGGTGGGTCGTTTGCTTGTTTTCTACCTTTATGATAAAAAATAGGGTTCCGTTGGTACTCTTTGGGTTCGGAACCCTACAAAAATCACCGAGTTCAGTATAATGTTCGGTGCCAGTCAGTATGGGTTGGGATATTTAGGCTATGTGGGACTAAAGTCAGTTGTCCAGCGCCTCGTCTCGTGTGTCGTTTTCCAATTCCTGACAAGTACAATCTTATACCGCATCTTCACTTAACATCAGGGAAGATTGCGGTCAAGAGCTTTCCCTAGATAAACAGAAAAGTCTGCCAAACAAAAAAAATTAAATTTAAATAAACTGGCTAAGTACAAGTCGGACTTGCACACGTAGGGTTCCGATTCCGTTCTACACTACAATATTTTATAAAATCGAGCAAAAATGCTGAAAGAAATAACGTAATAAATTGATAAATCCATCTAGCTAGGTTTTCATATTCAGAAAATGTTGTTTTATCCCTGTTAGGTAATGAAAAATTTCTACAATATAATTAGAACATGAAGGTAAATTTCGCCATAGTTACATTGTTATGATAGCTCAGTGGAAGATCAACCGGATGGCGATCAGAAGGACCCGGTTCGAGTCCAGACGAGATGATTAATTTTTCCAAGTTTGTTGTTTTGTGAGAGAATCATTGGGAGCCAAAACTTAACATAAAACACGATTTACCAAAAAAAATTAAAATTGCGAGCAAAGCTCGGTCATCCAGATATTTTATGATTAAACAAACTTACCTTAGTGACGTTCTATCATAATTATACGAGGGCTTCATCCGAAGAAATTAGTAGAATAATTGTAGAATAATTGTAGTTTCGTGCAACTACTCGCTAATCGTAGTTACACTATAGTTTAAAGTAATCAAAAACTAAAAATATCACAAGGTAATACAATTCATGCACTGGTATCCCCGAATTCTTCACCCAACGCTTGTTCCTTCGCGTAAACGTCATTTAGTTGAGAGTCAACATTAAATAAGAATTTCACGAGACAACATTTATCTTTTCGTAGTGTTTCCAGTTCTTATTAAAAAATAAGATAAAATAATATTTCGAATACTTGGGTAAAGACGTGGCGGGTGGGTACTAATTTCTTCGGATGGAGCCCTCGTATAATTATGATAGAACGTCACTAAGGTAAGTTCGTTTAATCATTAATTATACATCGAGCTTCATTCCTCGAAATTAGTAGAATAATTGTAGACCTTGAGAGTCTAAGAAATATTATTTTAAAATGAAATAAACACAATAAAATCAAAAATATTTATTGTGAGATATTTTTTTAGAAAAAATCTGTCTTCTAAATTTACAATTGATATATACATACTTATATAATATTCGAACGAATCATTATAACTGGAGAACTAAGCACAAGCGTTCTCTTAGTTATTATTATCAAGGATAGATAAGGCAAAATCATCTAAATTTTGATTATTCGAGTGTCTGTTATAGAATCTCCCAAAAACATTGGATGTCCACACAGCAGTGCTCCTAATAGTATCAATGTTCACACCGTGCCTACTGGCCGCAGATGTGCTAGCATGCCGCGTGGAGTGAGCACAAAATATTGACGTATCAATTCCGCTTTTATATAAAGTACTTTTAATCCATTTACTCAAAATTTGGCTACAAACCGGTTTGTATGGTTTCCGAAAGCTAATAAACAGACGATCAAGATTGCCTCTCAATGGTTTTGTTAAATCTAAGTAATTCAACAGAGTGTTAGCGGGACAAATTTCGGGTTTTACATTATAAAATGGAATCCTAAGGCACGGCTGATGAGCGCCTAGCCTAGATGTTTTGATAGTGTCTGGTATCTTTATGGAAATCATATTCGTACACCGTTGAATATTTTGTACTTTTATCAGGGAAAATGTCTGCACTCTATGTGCCGTAATTAGAGCCAATAATGTGAGCGTTTTCTTAGCTAACTGGTCGATTGGTAAGTCTTGATTTGGATACAGATGTGATAAGTAATCAAGAACAATTGCAGTATCCTATGTTATGTCGTATTTGGGTAAAGGTGGTTTTATCTTATAAAAACCCTTGAAAAGCCTATTGATTCGGTCATCAGTTGAGCTTGAGTAGGCCAGTAAGGAACAATAACTATCCCTTCGGCTCTATCAGTTATAATTTTCCTTAGAACTTTTGTTATAATCGACACCGGAGGAAAGGCATAGAAATTAAGACTATTCCATTTAACCGTGAAAGCATTGACAGCGCATGCTCCTGGGTTTCGATGCCATGAAATGTATCCAGAACATTTTGTGTTGAGTCTGGTGGCGAAAAGGTCAATTTCAGGCTTACCGAAGCAATTCACAATACGTGTATATGCTGAGTCATTCAATTCCCATTCCGTGTCAGGATGTAATCGACGAGATTCCGCGTCTGCTATATCGTTATCTTTTGATTTTATATACGAAGCATATATAAATATGTTTCTGCTTTCACAAAATTTCCAAATATCCTTTGTTAATTTGTTTAGATGTGAGAATCGTACACCCCCATATGATTAATATACGATACAGCAGTCGTGTTGTCTATTCGCAATAATATTTGGCATTTCTTTAAATTGGACGCAAATATCTTAATACCAAAATACGCAGCTAATAATTCAAGAATGTTTATATGTTTATCAGCTTCCTCCGCGCTCCATTGGCCATTTGCAGTCTCACCGTTGCATACTATCCCCCAACCAGTTTTGCTGGCATCAGAAAAAAATTCTAAGTCGTAATTATCTTCTCTTATTGGATTAACTGCAGTTTTGATTGAACTGATCCACCATTTAAAATCATCTTGTAGATGAGTAGGTATATTCATGTAACTGTCGTAATTATCATCCGACTGTAGGAGAGCAAGATATTTACATCTTTCCAGTTGCTTCGTGTAAAGCCAGCCATACTGTATACCTGGGCAAGCGGCAGTGAGAAGACCAACGACGCGAGCAAAATGTCGAATCGAACAACGCTTAAGATGACTCAATTTTGTTAATTCTGTTAAGATATTATATATTTTTATAGCAGGTAAGCAAACGTGAAAGTTATATGGTGGATAAGTAGCCTAATGATCTCAATACACACATGACAGGTTTGAGCAACTTGGTAAAAACGTATGGGGCTGTGCTTAAACCAAAAGGAAGGACATTGAATTCAAAAAGTTTGTCATCCCATCTAAATCTCAAATATTTTCTGTAACCTTCATTATGTCTAAAGAAGCCATGAAACAGTCTTTTGATATTAAAGTTGTTCTGAGGTCTTCTAATTTAAAGTGATCAGTCCTAATAAATTTATTTAACGATTTCAAATTTAAAATGAAGCGGTACTTATATTTTTCTTTTTTTATCAAAAAATAGCTGGATAAGAACTGATCATCACATGGCTTGCACTCAGAAATAGCTCCAGACTCTAAAAGTTATTTTATAGCTTCGTGATCATTATTAATTTCGACCAGTGACAATTTAGGTGATTTTGGAATACGTTGCTGTACAACAGGCTTATAAAAAGGGATGCTATAACCCCTGACCCAAAATAATATCATTGGGTTATTGGTTATTTGGCACCATTGATTGTAAAATAAAGCAAGTCTTCCAGAGGGACGTACCGGGTCTAACGACGTTGATACGGACGTTGTAGGGTGCTTTTTTCTGTTCCAGATTTATTAATGGCTTTAGCCGCTTTAAAGTCATCGGATAAGTTTTCTCCGAATAGGAATTTGTCTATTGCTGTTTCATAAATCTGACTCTTAATCTCTTTCTCTATAGATGCATAGATAAGGCTTCTCCTTTTCATCGACGCGTAGTGTTGTAGGTCGCATAGAAGTTGAGCACCTTCAATAAGTGGTTTTATTACTGAAGGGTCTTTATGATCAGATTGAAAGATTTTCGTAAGAGCCTCTCCGATGTAAGCAATAACGGATGTTACCTGCGATTGTTTAATTTGCGAAGTCTTGTCTTTGCCGATCATGGTATCTGACAAGGCTGCCTTTATTTCCGGTCAAGATCGGAGCACCCAACTTAAGGCAGTTTCCGGGAACTAAGTGTTTATCTATGAGTTCTTTTCGAGCGTCTTTTGAGAGGCCTGAAGTTGTAATATGCTCCCATCTCAGCGCAATATCCTTTTGGATTTTTTCACCAGTCTTTTTCAATTCTGACGGAGATGCTCATAATAGCTCGAGGATATCATTATCCAGTGGGCATTCTTCGGGACCAGGCTGAGCTGGCGGGGAAGGCGCTGGGACGGGTTCTAAATCCACATCGATTGTGGGTAGGCCGAGTTGTTCAGTCAAAGTGGCTGAATCCATTAACTGCAGATCTTGGCCATCTATAAAGTGCATAAAATAAGTATATTTTATTATCTTGCACTCAAAATTGTATCCAAGAATTATGTACCCACAAGTCTTTAATATTACCAAAACAAAATTATTTACAAAGCGATATTCGCTAAGTATTTGTTTATATCGTAAAATGCAGATATGTATGTATATTTTATTATTCTGCACTTTAACAAATTGCATCCAAGACATGTAGCCACAAGTCATTATACTGGATCATTTAAATTACGAAAACAAAATTATTCACAAAGCGATATACGCTAAGTATTTGTTTATTTAGTAAGTTAAAAAAAAAGGTAGGTATATTAGAGATATACCTGGTTGCCAATTATCTACTGGCAATAAAATAAGAAGCTATAACATTTTTACAAAATTATTTACAAGTCGTAGCTCAGCCGTGTAGCCTAATTACGCACTGGTATTTGTACATTTGAATGTGTTTTTTTTTATGTGGGTATCTTTGAAAAAAAAAGTTATCATCACTACGTTATTGAATATAATCAATTTTGTTGAGGACGTAATTCTATTTTAACCGATGAAATATACAAAGGGAAACGATAAGTAACATTTACCTGCGATTGGTGATAGCACGGGTGACTCGCATTCCATCCTCAAGTCGCTGCTATCTGAACTCACTCGGCGAGAACGCATTTTGCGTTTACGCAATTTCTTTTAGATTTTTCGCATCTTGCGCCTGATATATTCATCACTATCTTCTCCATCATTAATTCTTTTTGGCATTTTGCAAAACACGCGCAGTTTGAATTTATAAGTGTAGACTAGCGTAGCACTAAAACACGAATGACGTTTGAAAGAACAAGCGTTGGGTGAAGAATTCGGGGATACCAGTGCATGAATTGTATTACCTTGTGATATTTTTATTTTTTGATAACTTTAAACTATAGTGTACGATTAGCGAGTAGTTGCACGAAACTACAATTATTCTACAATTATTCTACTAATTTCGAGGAATGAAGCTCGATGTATAATATTATATTATATTAGATTATATTAACGTGTCAATTCCAAACATTAATTAAAACAGGAGCCGCGTGTTTATTTAGTACAACGCCATCTTACGAACATCTAACGCTAACTAAGTGAAAGTTAACACACAGGTAATTAATATAATTAATACAGTCAAACGTTCATAGATGGCGTTATAGTAAAATGCCGAAAAAACACGTTCCTTGTATGGGGACCTCCTTCAATTTTTAACTTTATTCTGTTTTTAGTATTTGTTTTATAGCGGCAACAGAAATACATCATCTGTGAAAATTTCAACTGTCTAACTAAACACATAGGTAATTAATATAAATAATACAGTCAAACTTTCATAAATGGCGTTATAGTAAAATGCCGAAAAAAAACGTTTCTTGTACCCCCCTTTAATTTTTAACTTTATTCTGTTTTTAGTATTTGTTAATATAGCGGCAACAGAAATACATCATCTGTAAAAATTTCAACTGTCTAACTATCACGGTTCATGAGATACAGCCTGGTGACAGACAGACAGACAGACAGACGTACCGATGTGCGCCACCGCTTCATGGTGGACGTTCCATCTACACGCACGAAGCGTTTTGCTTCGTCCTACATAATACGATCCGCCAAAGAATGGAACTCCTTGCCGGTGTCTGTGTTTCCCGATAGCTACAACCCGGGGGTCTTCAAATCGCGAGTGAACAGGTATTTACTAGGTAAGCGTGCTACGAGTACATCGTCGACCGCATTGTCACTTAACATCAGGTGAGATAGTGGTCAAACGCTTGCCTATACAGCATAAAAAAAAAAAGACAGACAGACAGACAGGACAGCGGAGTCTCAGTAATAGGGTTCCGTTGGTACCCTTTGGGTTCGGAACCCTAAAAACACCGTATTAAAGTATAAAATTTTCCAACAGTTCCGATTTTGGGCGTTTTGGTCACCGATTGGTTTTGATTTCTTGATCACCAATACTCACCGCCTTGATAGTGATGATGAGTTAGTAAAGAGTAAGCAACGCACCACTAATCCGAAGACTATGCAAGTGTCTATAGACTAGCCCTAGTCATCGGCAAAACAGAACCAAACCAAAGTGACTAGGGTAACGGGGTCTCTGCTTTGCGAATGTCATCGCTCAACCTGGCTGGTCACAGAGCGTCTTACGCTACGTTTGCCAATTCACCGTCTCCACTCTGGAACTAGTCTACCCCAACGATCATCGGTCCTGATTGGAAAAGTCCCCTGTCGTGTGTTGGGTGAGGCCTATGTCGAACAGTCGACTGATATCGGCTGAATATGATGCTGATAAGCCGTCTGCTTTTTTGCCATTATCATAATACATAAAAAAAATAGTTTAGAGTATAACAGATCGGATTAGTTGGTAGTGTAAATTGCTTTGTAAATTGTCAGTTCCGAAGACCTGCCTTTAGATTTGGATTGGGATCCATAATTGTGTTATGTGGATGCGGATTGGATGGACTAAACACATAGTTATTTATTGTCTTCCAATTCTAGAAAAGTATGTTGCCATCTTAGACCACATCGGCACCTACCAACAGGTTAGATAGTGGTTCAAGTCCTAGCATGAGTGTTCGTCCACAGGTGTGCAGAGCATATTATATCGATGTTCCACCTGACTTGCTAAAGGAATAAGTAGCTTACCGCCATAAAGGAGAAATTCTGCTGCCATAACCTAACGGTGTTCCGGCAGCACTTTGCCCTTGAGAGTCAGAGTATTCTAGGCCTAGCGTGTTAACCATGTTCGATCACATCCGCGGAAATATCCCAATACCGCAGCAATAGCCCAATGGCTAAGGAGTCAGACTGGCGATCGAGAGGTCGTGAGTTTGATCCCCACCATTCATTACACTATTGACGTGAACTTACCCCAGAAACAAGCATATAGTTTAGTTGGAGGGGTTAAGAAGATAAGTAACGGTAAGGTACTAGTAACGTGCAACCTACATTATGCTAGTAAGCTTTTGAAAAAGAGAAAATAATAATAAAAATACATCATTGCTTGCCACCAAGCGGGATACTGTTCAAACGCTAGCCATAAATATATAGCCATATAGCCATAACATATATATAAAGAAAAATGTACTTTACGGCTACTTATTTTTCTTTATTTTTTTTTTATTATTTATTATTGTGAATACCGCTTCTCCGACATCTTCAGACGAGAAATACCGATGTGACTGCGTGTTGCCATACAAATGTCGCGAGTATTTTGCGCATGATCCAGCACCGAACACATGCGGATCGTTGGTTTCAAACGCAGGGCCCACCACAAGTCCACCGTCGTATACTAGCCCGCACTCGTTTATTGCTGCCAAAAATATTAGTTTGTAATATAACGTACAACTAGGGTATGTATTCTTGAAAGAAGACCGTGGTGATTCGGCATAAAACAGGGAAAGCGTAGGACGTCTATACTTGTAATTTTAGCGATGATCTACGCAAGATAGCTGACGAAGTAAGTCGAGATTATTACTCAGCGGTGTACGATTGGAGACGCATATATCCATAGACTAGTGCATAATTATGATGATATTTTATCATTATTATATATATGGTGATATGGTTTTAGTTTTTGAACTTATATTTTATTTAAAGCATTTTGGGGTTTTTGGATAGATGTATAAATGTATACATGTCAACATACTTACATACATACACAGCAATCAACAAACACATAACCTTCCCAACTGCTTCTTTGCGACGCCGTGGGGTAAAAATTAGTTTTCTTGACTTCGGCGGGATATATCTCGCCAACACTATGCCCCACAAAAATATGATGTACTAAACCCTACCTTCATTTTAAAATCCCTATTCAACGATACCACACACGATGGGGTGGGGGATTTTTTTTTTAGTTCTGGACTTCGTCCCCTCGAGGGGGCGCCACATTCAATTTGTTGTGACGTCACATACCCTATAACCAGCAGACAAATAAGACGCGTCCAAAGAGACCTCATTTGTTGAATTATGATAAGTAGTTTAGAAGTTATGAGGGAACAGATGAACATAAATACATACATACCGATCAAAAACATAACCCTCCTCTCTGCTTCGCCGTAGTCGGATAAAAAGGACATTTCATGGGTTGAAAATGACATTTAATTCAACCCGTACCAATAAGTAAACTAAAACTCACTGTATCTTTGCTTTTTGCTATACTAAGCGTATTTTATTTTAGCCGAAAACATTATCTGACATGCCTGTTAGCCGCGGCTTACGGACTTGCCGATAGTGTGTTTCAGCTCACCTTTAAAAGCGTTAACATCAATGGCTCTCAGTCCATAAAAAAATAGCGCAAAGCACGGCAGCACGATGGAATGTAGTCGTGACATGAAATGAATGGACTCAATTCTACTGCCATGTATTTGCCACTCTTGGAATATGTATGTACGATGCACCTGGATGCCGAAACTCTTTATTTTCGCTTGTACTCTTTCATCCACCTGGAAATAGGGTAATTCTTAATCATCATCATCATCATCAGCCTATACTAGTCTACTGCTGGACATCCTTCATTCGATTGTTCTTCCCACGTACCTGTAAAATGTGGAATGAGCTCCTATCTGAAACCTTGTCAGAAACATTTATTCTGGGTAGCTTCAAACGAAGAGTAACGAGAGTGATCTCTAATAAGGGTAGGCAACACAGCGGCAAAACCTCTGGTTTTGCAATAGACGGCGGTCACCACTTACCATCAGGTGGGCCGTTAGCCTGTTTGCCGCTCCATTTTATAAAATAACCGGCCAAGTGCGTGTCGAGCCACGCGCAATGTAGGGTTCCGTAGTAGCCCGTTATTCAATGCAAGTCTTTACCCGTTATAAACAAGCAATTAGGAACTTCGTCTTTGTTACTTTAAAGGATTTATTCTAAGGATTTTGTATTTGGTGCACAATTATCCAACACCTAAGTTCAACGACTATTACTGCTTAACTAATAAAGTTATTGTAACTGCTATATTTTTCCTTTAAAGTTCATGAAATGCATTATTATTACGAATTTTCCCAGATTTTTCAAGCCAGCAGTTTAGCTTATAAAGGGGGGGGGACGCCCTACTAGAACAAAAATTTGCACTTTAAAGTTTAATATTTGGTAAATGGGCATTCAATCAAAAAATGGCATTGGCAACCCAAAGTCATTTTAAAAGACCTATTCATCGATACCCCACACAATGGGGTAGACGACGAAAAAAATTCATCCCCACTTCTCATGTAGGGAAGCTACCTAAAAAAAAAAATTTCCAAAATTTTATTTCACCATTTTGTCTGCGTAATTTATATACATTAAAAAATTACAGCTTTCTAGTATTAACAACGGTCTCTTAGCAAAACCTCGGACAGACAGACAGACAGACAGACAGACGGACATGACGAAACTATAAGGGTTCCTTGTCAGGACTACAGAACCCTAAAAAAGAAAGAAAAACAGCCCTCTCCAATTGCATGCCACTGAGCACGATCCTCGGCTGATCTCATCCATCATCCCATCTTCATTTAATATACCAGGTGAAAATACACTTAATATACCTAGTGACGGACTCATTATAGATAACAATCTAGCCTGGGGCCTTATTCAGTATCACCATTTTAAAGTCTTACCGTGCCGTGTTACGTTATCTCCGCGTTATGGTATTCTCTATGCCAATTAAAATGCGGTAGGGTAAGGTTATGAGCGCGTTTTGAGCTGTCAAAATATCGTGACATATGAGCACGTGTAACGCGCGCGTTTTGTATAATTTACCTATCGTGTGGCATACAGAATACAATTTTTCAATAACGTAACGTGGCGCGTTAAGGAACGCGTTATCTCATGGGTCATACTGAATAAGGCCCCTGATGACAAGTGCTGATAATCACGACGTAGCGTGCCTGCTAGTTATCACACAAAACGGGTAAGCGTCTGAAATTTACGTTTTCCATCGTCAACAGTAAAGGTAGATAAACATAAGATCGTTTAACGAACTAAAATAACCGACTATCAAATGCCGCGCTATTAATTTTCAGTACCAAGTTTAAGGTGTTTATCTCCATATCTTTGGAGATACTTATCAGATCTCTATAAAATTACTATGGTACCACCCTTGGAATAACAACTTCCACAACAACAACCTTTCCAACAACAAAATAATCATCAACATCGGTTAATAAACGACGAAGCTATCCGTGAACATAAAATATATATATATATATTTATACGGTCGATTTGAGATACATACTTTTTTTGAAGTCGCTTAAAATAGGATATCTATCTTTGTAATGTACCTACTACCCCAGAGGGATGCATCCCCCTGATAATAGTCTCAGTGGCACCTATAAACAGATGTAAGTACCGACAAATAAAGTAATACCGTTTCATTATTAAAACAGTTGACCCGCAACTTGTTGGGGTCGTCAGAAGGGAATGGTTCTACGAAGGTAATCATGTCGGCTGATATGCCTAGTTCTAATAATGCTGCCATACAACAGTAAGCTTCTATGCAGTCGCCGTAAACAATTATTGGATTCTTGGTGCTTAGAGCATTCGGTTTTCCTTCTGAAAAATCACGAAAAAGTTTAGTTCTTGATATAAAATGTCAACACGTCTTCGAGAGGCCAGTGGCGTAGAGGGAAAATGGTCGGCTTTGACCCCAGAGGTAGCGGGTTCAAATCACCGCCGTGCACCAATGGATTTGTCGAAGTATCGAAAAATGTATGTGCATAAATTTAAACATAAGTATCTACATAAGAATCAGTAAACATTTATAGCAGCCTACTGTGAGCGAGGTTTGCCTCGTACAGTGAGTTTACAAGCATTCAGTCAGCTCAGGCGGTAAAAGGACCCTATTAATTATACTGGATTGGAACATCCTCGACCACATCATCACTTACCACCAGGTGAGATAGAACAGAACGCTAGCTTAGCAAATATTAAATAAAACCGGTCAATTCGAGTTGGACTCGCCCACCGAGGCTTCCGTACCAACGTTGGTTGGTACCAATTAAGCTAGACCTCTAAATTGTATGAGCGCTCATATATTTGTTTTCATTATTATTATTTTTTGGTTTTGTTTGTTATTAATAATTTTAATTGTGATTTTTTAGCCTTATTTGCATTTTGTATTTATTTCACACACAATGTTATATTGTTTACTGAATAAATTGAATTGAATTGAATATAACTCAGAGGCCTATCTTAATTAGAGCAAACTATGTATGGGGACACCCTTTAATGTTCAACTTTTTTATTTTTTGGTATTTTTCCTTTATATGTGCTGTAAGACTTGACTTCAGTATCTGGTATAAATTTCAACTTGCTAGGTCCACCCGTTACTGAATAAATCGGTGGTGACACACGGACAGACGGACAAGAAAGTGATCTTATATAGAAAGGGTTCCTTTTTTTACCTTTTGAGGTACGGAACCCTAAAATCAGAATATCACCATTAGAACATGATTTATGTAAATAGATATAAGCATAATTGTTTTTATGGTAAGTATTAGATATAACGCTAACGCTTTAGGTTTAAGTATCTGTTAAGAATGTTATATTTAAAGTATAGTAAATAAATAAATGATGATGTCGCTTTCTCTCTCGTTACAGTTTCATCTTACGCAACCTGCTCTTGCATCTGGATACAATATTTTGCTAGCATCTTTCAAGACAATGAGAATATTATTCTCATTCTAAAATCTCAGTTAATAAAATCACACTAACTGGTATCAGACATCATGTAAAGCAGTCTCCTAAGAGCAAGGTTTCCCTCGAACAATGAGTTTACAAGAATCAAGTTTCGTGGCATCTCGGGCGGAGAAGGCAGGGTATCCGGTTGGTACTTTGGGTTGTCCATTAGAACACGGTCGCATGGCTGGTCTGATCTGGCGGGAATACAGATATAGAAGAAATTACAAATAAAAGTAGCAAATAAGGCCTAATTGTTATGCTGAAAAGGCACGCGATCGACCACTATCCTGATGTTAAGTGACGAAATGGTGCAGAATGTAGCACGTTTGCCTAGAAGATACCCATTCACTCGTTCGTGACTTAAAGACCACACTATACTAAGCAATGTATAATCAAGAGATGGTTACGATGATGAACAAATACAAATAATTATAGATACCATTTTTAGACAAATTATATTTGAAGGTTTTATTAAGTTGCTCTTGGCATGATCAAAAACTAAAATTCAGAAGGTTGTTCCTGGTACATCATCATCAGCCAGTATCAGTCCACTGCTTGACGTAGGGCTCTCCCAAAATACGCCACTGAGTCCGATCTTCGGCTCATTGGAAGGGATATGCCCTAATCGCCACGCTGGGCATATGCCCTAATCGCCACGCTGGGCAGGCGGGTTGGCGATCACAGGACGTAGCTTCTCACACCGGTGACGCTGCTGCCCGTCACCGGCATGTAGAATTATAGCTGCGCCATCATTTGAACCCACCACCATTTGTCGGTCGCCAGAGCCTCGTCTGTTGGTTAGCAGGATGCATCACGGGCAGGTGAGGTTGGCTGGGAGCACTAAGGTAGTATTTGTGCTCCCTTTGAGCCTATCCCATATGTTCGTGTTACGGTGTCGTATTATCGAGATATGGAATGCCTCGGCCATGTCTGTATATCAGATATTGCCTAAAATTTGAGGGTCTTCAATATCGAATCTGGCAGCGTCATTCGTCCAGCATGTTGCGTCTAAAACCACATGGTCAATGGTCACTTAACATGAGATGAGACAGTGTTTAAGGTCGATCGTATTCAAACGTGTGTTTTTATCAGGTGGTAGGAGCCTATCATATCGGTGTTCCATCTGACTTGCTACCAAAAAGTAGCTTAACACCATCGAGGAATAAATCTGCCACCCTAACCTTACAGTGTTCCGGCAGCACACAACCCTTAAGAGTCAGATAATTCTAGGTCAAGCGTGTTAACCATCTTCGACCACATCATCGCTTACCACCAGATGAGATAGTGGTCAAACGCTAGTCTATAAGATATAAAATAATCAAAGAGAAGAATCAAAGAATCAAAGCATTTATTTAGTATGTAGGCAGTATTAATATACGCACATATACACGTCAAAATCATAAATCATAACCAATTATCAAGTAAACATAGCAAAAGCAGAATTTTAGCACTTTGAATTAGAAAAAAAAACAAAAGTAATGAATCATTCAGTTGTCATCCAATCGTTTACGACAGATTATTAAAAAAAAATATTAAAGTAGGTTAAAACCAACCATACATGTAACTGTGTGTTTCAATACTTCAGACAATTTTTATGTAAAAAAAATAAAAAAAGAAATAAAAAAGGTGAAATAAATAATTGTGGTACTTTTAAAACTTAAACAACTGACTTTCATGCCGCGCGATAATCGACATATCTCTGAAGTTACTCATCAGATCTCGATGAAATTACAACGATATCATCACCCTTGAGATATCTCCATTCCAACAAAAATTGAATCATCAAAATCGGTTTATAAACGACGAAGTTATCCGCGAACACACATAATAAGGTACAACACAAGGAACACACATAATATATATATATATATATATATATATATATGTATGTGTCGGTTAAAATGGTGAGATATAGCTAAGCTATAAGTATATTAACTAACTCAGTTTCGTTCTGAAGCTCTAACGATCCGCTCAAATAGTCCGGATGTTGGAACTGCAGGCCGCAGGTTAACACGAGCTCGTCGTAATACTTTACTCCACCTCCTTTTAGGTTGATGAATTTCTGTTTTCTGTGTTACAGAGAATTTAAAACAGAAATAAATATATTTTGTGAGGATCAGGTGACATTGTCCGCAGTTGTCTTAAGCTAACCGCATAATGTATTATTTCATCAGCCACCAAACAAGAACATCGCAATGAAAATTGCTGAGTTCTGATTTAATTTAATCTAGCTAGTCCGACAAGAAGATCAGAAAATTAATAATAGTAGTAAAGGTTCCAAGTCTTTTTCCACCTTTTAAACGTTCAGGCTAGCAAGTTTCATCTAAGGGCACTTGCCATCAGCTGAAATCGTGGTCAAATTGTTGAATGATTTGATTGGTTGAATAAAATAAACAAATCGGGGCTTTTACTACATTTAGGGCCAGTTTCACAGGTTCCTGTGTTTTAGATAATTATTTGACACCATGATGCCATATAAAAGCTGTCAAAAATCTGTCACATATTGTCATATTAGCTCCATCAGGAACAGAAACTTGCCAAGTGGCAGTTTCACCGGATAAGCCAAAATTTCCAAAATTTCATCGTACCGACGGGACTCGAACCCGCACCCCCCGTATAACATTTCCAGGTGCTCTGCCAATTAAGCCTAAAACATTTTGGATTGTGTGTAACAATTAACTAAATTACCGGTGAAACTGGGCCTAAGGCGTCCATTACATGGTAAGTAATCAGTCATTCAAAACCATCAGTCATGACTCTTGGTTGCTAATGCAGCAAATCAAAGTATATTAATATCGGTCAGTAACCCCATTAGACGATACGTTATCCATCAGTCACAGCCGTGACTGTGAGCAAACTGACAGCAAAACCTATCGTGCAATGGATGCCTTATGCTATTTTTCCAGACACGACAGCCATATCCACAGGAAAATACAGCTAATACGTACCGGCTACTTACAGAAATTAGAAAAAAATATTTTGTGATAATAATAATCCTAACAAACTCAGAAATTATTTTGCTTGACCTTTAAATATAGATAGTTTAATTAAATAATAAAGATAGTTTAAAACCTAAAAAACTGACTAGATGCCGTGCGAGAGTTTCAGTAGCAAGTTGGATATGTTTATCTACACATACTTACATATCTGGAGATACTCATCAGATCTCAATAAATCGTTTAGTGGGACCCGTAGATATTACCCCACCCATGACACCCACTCATTTTTGTAGTGGTAGGACTTCTACTAGTCCGCCTGGGGCGGTACCACCACTTTGCCAATTAATTTTCAAGCTGTCCAGTGAAATTACAGGGCATGTGAGACTCAACATCTTTATGTCTCAAGGTAACAGTTCAGAATTTTGCATGCCGCTGTATCTGTTATAGGTAGACGTCATCGCTTACCATCAGGCAACCGTCGTGCTTTTACCAATAAAAAATAAACTGGCCAAGTGCAAGTCGGACTCGCACTCGTAGGGTTCCGTACCACACTACAGTATTTTATAAGATCGAGCAAAAAATACCACTATCCTTTTTCGCTATCAAAAAATAATAATTAATAAACATTTTATTTCTTATAGCGCCATCTAACGTCTAACAAAGGTGTTAGGGATCGACATAGATGGCGTGAAATGCCGAAAAAAACACGTTTCTTGTATGGGACCCTCTATTATTTTTTACTTTATTCTGTTTTTAGTATTTGTTGTTATAGCGGCAACAGAAATACATCATCTGCGAAAATTTCGACTGTCCAACTATCACGGTTCATGAGATACAGCCTGGTGACAGACGGATAGGCAGACAGACAGACAGACGGACAGCGAAGTCTTAGTAATAGGGTCCCGTTTTACCCTTTGGGTACGGAACCCTAAAAATGAAAAAAGATCATTTGAATCCGAGTAATTGCTTAAAAAACCTACAAAAAAAGCATAGGAACGAATTGAGAACATACTCCTTTATGAAATTCAGTTGAAAATATGCATAATTACCTGTCTATCCCAACCATGACCGCAGACAGAACATCTATATAGTAATAGAACGGTATACTCTTCAGATATCTGTCATTGTATCGACCGGCTCTCGGGACACAGACGTCTGCGGCTGGGAGACTCTCAGAAACTGTCGGTAGACCGTGTTCGGACACTAGTGTCACGTTACTGAATGTTAAGTACTCGCTTGTTGGGCTGAGGAACAAGATTCCTAGGATTTTTATGGTTTCAAACATCGAGGTAAATTTACACTATCAGGGTTTATTTCCACTGGAGATATGAGAGTAAAATAAGCGGAATAAAAATGTGTAGCGAAGCAGTGAAACTGAGCGAGGAAGTTGAACAGTACAAGCGAGGATGCATAGCGGAGCTGTGAAACATGCATGCAGATGATTGGTGCGAGGATGCGTATCGGCACTATGGGCAGCGTAATGTTATAGATAACATTACCGTGGTATTGGATTCTTTTCCTATATACAAAAAATACAAACACAAAATTGCTTTATTTAAAAAATGTTTGTTATAACAATTTTATGTGGTACCCTGCCTTTTTGCTGTAGTCTTTGATACTGTGTTGCAAAAGACAGTGTTAAACCAAAATATGAACTAATTAACAAAATACTATGTAGAAAATAGATTACCAAGCAAATTCTAATTATAAGCAGTGTTACTTAGTTAAACTACTACTGTATATAATCAGTATCTTAAACAAAGGTAAGTGATTTGAGATGTGTGTGACTGCATGTGTGTATGTGTATGTCTGTGTGTGTATGTGTGTATGTGTGTGTGTGTGTGTGTGTGTTTGTGTGTGTGTGTGTGTGTGTGTGTGTGTGTGTGTGTGTGTGTGTGTGTGTGTGTGTGTGTGTGTGTGTGTGTGTGTGTGTGTGTGTGTGTGTTATTTTTTCTAGTATTTTTACCGCATTTGCATAATCACAAGATTGTATCCAGTAAAATATTTTTTTAAAGATTGTAAGTGCTTTAATTTTTTGTTTGCCATTAAGTGTGTTGTAAAATATAGGTGACAGGTGATAGTAGTGTCTCCATGCTATAGCGCTACGGTAAGATGGAACAGGACATTTATCTATGCGCTTGTTAATAGTTGGTAAATATGGGACTACTTCTGTGTGATATCAATACCATCAATCATCATCATCAATACCAATCAATACCAATCAATACCAATATTATAAATACGAAAGTCAGTTTGTTGATTTGTTTGTTTGTTTGTTTGTTTGGGACTTCTTCACGGTCAAACGGCTTGACCGATTTGCCTGAAATTTTGTGTGAATACATGTCATAGGGCAGAGTAGGATATAAGATACTTTTTTTCTGGCTGTTGTGTCAAGGGGTCCAGATATTTTTAATTGAGTTTTGTAAATATAAGACCTCTTCTCGAATAAACAGCTTGACCGATTTGCCTGAAATGTTGTCACACCCCGGACACTCGCTAAATCTCCATACAAACTAGCGTTTTAACGACCGACACTGTGACACCGACACAGACACTACACACGGGTCGTTTTTCTATACGTGCATTTGTGTGCGTGATGTCTAAGGTTGTCGCCCGTAATCACCGTATCACAGATTATATAATAGTTACTTCGTACATACGTACTACGTACTAACCGTGTGAATATTTTTTGTACACTTACCCAAAAAGCTTTTAACACTAAAAATATTAGTCGCTATTTCGTAAACCATCATCTCCAGGTCCAGTCGACTTGCATAGAACAAACTGCACCACAGTAACTATTTTTTTATTCTGTTTTGGGCGGCCAGCCAGAGCTGTACGAAACAATGTCGTGTGTCTTGCTCGCACGTTAGAGCGACATCAAGTAAAGAGAATATAAATACTACGTACCTACATCAAGTTCCCAATTGCTGTGTTATAAAAATGTTTAAACGTGAAAGTTTTTTTTAATATTTTACAAATTAAGCGTTATTTACGCACGAGTATATATATATATCGTTGTTTCAATTATGAAAATAAATTCTAAAATACGAATATGTAGGTAGGTATACTAATATAATTAAGTGTTTATTATATACCTACGTAATAAGAACCTACGTAAATTTGAACCTCCAGTGTCTACTGGTCCCAACATAAATGTATGAAGTTGATGTTCTTCTCTCCGTGAGTAGTAATTGTTCTATAGTCGTACGCGTGTGGCGTCCTTGCACAGCGCAGCTCCTCGACAGCTCCAAGTCGGTGGCGGGGTGAGGAAGCCTGGAATTGGTGGGGGGAACAGAGTGTCCGTTCTATACGTAGTATTATTATCTTTTCTATGATGTTGTATAAAGACAGTTCATAGGGCAGAATAGGATATCAGATACTGTTTTTTGTCCATCGAGTCTGAGTGTTTAGATATTTTTTATTAAATTTTGTGAATGTGTGTCCTCTTATCAGCTAAACTAAGCTTGACCGATTCAGCTGAAATGTTATACATATTAAAGTTCATATTGCATAGAATCACATAGGATACTTTTTTTCTGGCAGTCGAGTCCAGGTGTCCAGAATTTTTAAATTGAAGTTTGTAAATGTGTGGCCTACTCTCGGTCGAACGGGTTAGCCATTTAAGCTGAAATTTTGTACACAGACAGTCAAAAGACATAGAAGGGCAACGAATACTTTTTTTTTGGGTGGAAATTTCGGTTGTCTATATTTTTATTATGGAATTTTGTAAATGTGTGGCCTCTTTTTGGCCAAACGGCTTGACCGATTCAGATGAAATGTTGTACGAACACATTGAATAGGGCATAAAAGGGCAACAAACACTTTTTTTCGGCAGTTAAGTGTGGGTGCCTATATTTTTTGTTAACTTTACATAGAGTTTGCATAATCATAAAAGTTTGACCTTAGGTTCATAGATTATGACTAAACTTAATAAGTGCCTTAATTAGGCCATAAAACTGTCAGGGTCATTAAAAGTCATCAAAATTTACGCGATGGCATTGCTTGCCCAACGTGTTTTATCTGCTTTGTGGGAAGTATTTCATAAGCATTCCTGTTTTAACAGCCACATTTAACCTTAGGGTCATCGGTGTTGACTTAGTAGGTTATAAAAACTGTCAGCGTCATAAAACGTAAAATTTTTTGCGCTCACTTCGCTCGCGCCGAGATAGCGCTCGCTGCGCTCGCGCAATCATTTGTTTGGTTTACTTTGTAGGTAATATTTCAGCAACTTTTGTATTTTAATAGCCACATGCATAGAAATAGGAATAATAAGGTATTAGAAGTCACATACTCTACGTAAATTGTCGCCGCACTTGTGACTTGACAGCCACAACTGTGCGGAAACTGCCCAAAATTAGCTGTCAGTATTGTTCGAAACGGCGGACGTGAAACACCTACAAAAATGGTGTGTTGCAGCATATCTAATTGTGGAAACTCTTCCACAACGTTTAATTACATAAATAAGAGGATTACATTTTATTGATAAGTGTATTTTTTTAATTCTAATGCTGTTTTTTAATTAAATATGCTGGATCAAATTATTTACTACGAGAATAATAATCTATTTGTTTTATCGTCATTTTGCATACCATTGCTGCATATGTCCTTCAACATCCAGAGCGGTACAAGCGTACGTAACAATGTAATGAGATACAAACGATATCGTCATGCTCGCAAGATTAGCGAGCATGACATGGTGCGGCCGCAAGCGACGCGCATGCGGTTGTCGTAAGCTAGTATTGTGATTGTACGGTTATACTTCGTCAATAGTTATCGATAAAATTGTTATGTATCGATGAAAATAATAGTTATAATATTAATATGATATTCTTTGCTAAGACAAATACATAGTTATAAAATTCAATGTAACATTTCACAATATTTTTTGCTTCTAAAATGTATTTAAGGTAGGTAGTGCAATGGGGCATGAAAGTTTAAATCGAAAGTTTTTTTTATTTATAAAGTTAAAGTTGTGAAAATTAATACATAACATTAATAATAATTTGAGGAATGAATGAACGTGTCTAAAAAAGCACGACTGGCTGTACATAGGGGAGTGTTGGTTCCCACACTCATGTATGGTAGTGAATGCTGGGTATGGCAGAAAAAGCATGAAAGTAAAATTAATGCTGTAGAAATGAGAAGTTTGAGAAGTATGATTGGAGTGACTCTGATAGATAAGGTGGAGAACAGCGTGATAAGGGAATGTTGTGGTGTACTGGAAGATGTAGTGACAAAGATAGGGAAAGGGATGCTTAGATGGTTTGGACATCTTGAGAGGATGGATGAAGGAAGATTAGACGAAATAGATTTATGAGACGAGTGTGAATGGGCCAGCCGATAGAAGCCGCTCTACCGGCTGGCCCATTCATACTCGTCTTATAAATCTGTTTTGTCAATCTTTCTTCACGAAGACAAAAAGTTTAAGCGAAATGTACATTAGAATTATAGAAAACGAGAAGAAGATTAATTATTTACCAGCAATACAAGTTACAACATTTATACAAGTTATCGCAAGACCATATCGAACTCACTTTTGGTCACATTAGAGCACACGGAGGTTTTAATAATAACCCACAGCGAGATAATTTATGTCAATTTACAAAAAAAATATTTCACATGTTGAACTAAAAGATTTTGGTAGCGGAAATTGTGTAGCCCTTGAAAAAATATCAATCCTTAGTTGTTCTTCAGCTGTAGATCAAATAAATATTACAACAGTGGCTCCATATCATGTTGACAACAATGACGAAGATACTGACACTAAAACTATTTTTATTGACGTGATGTCGAGTTACGATGTAAGTAATATGTCTGAGTTCGGGTCACAAGTGGTAGTGTACGTAGCAGGGTCTGTCGTTCATAACTTATTAAAAAAGATTAAGTGTGAGACGTGTATTGCAGCATTAACAGGGTCCGTAATAACAACGATCAAATTAAATTCCTACATTTGAAAGAAAACGGATGTCTCATTGTGCCGAGCGCAGATGTCATCACAATTTGCAAAATAAGTGAATCCTTACTCAGAAAAATGTATTCGGACAATAAGTTAATTAAAAAAAACATTTAAACGTCACTTTGTTACAAAAACCATGGGTAATTTTCTTGGACTTAAAATATTTGAAAATATTTACTATCATTAGTATGATCAGTCTCCACTCGATAATCATATCATTCATTTAATAAAATGGGTATTGGAGAGGTACATGAATATTTGTCTTCATCACTTTGCCAAAAATGCGGTGCAACAAGTCCAAAAAAGGCAACTTTTAAACAAATTTCTTCATTTCATGGGGCTGTACAATCTGAAACTGTTTTACTAAAAATCTGTGTGACTGAGTGTGAGTGGTAGGTATGTGTGAGTGTAAATAAACTGGCCAAGTGCAAGTCGGACTCGCACTCGTAGGGTTCCGTAACACAGTAGTAAGTATTCCATAACTATGATTTTTCGCAACTACAAAATTCATACAAACACTATGAAAAACAAAGTTATCTTTGCGGTCGCCATTTCTCAAAACTGCTGACCATATCTCGTTCAAACCAATTTTCGTTGTTAGTTTTTATTGAGATCTACAGCATATATTTTTTTTAGATTTTTCACTCCTATACTTTAAAAGTTAGCGGGGGGGGGGACACACATTTTACCACTTTAGACGCGCCTATCTTTCAAATGATTCGACTTTGAGAAAAAATTATTTTAGGAAGCTCAATGTCATTTTTAAAGACCTATCCATAGACACCTCACACGTATAGGTTTGAAGAAAAAAAAAAATTTTGTTTCAGTTCCATGTATGGGATTGCCCCCCCTTAAGCTTTTATATTTTTTAGTTTTGTATAAAAATCGGAAAGCGGTTTACAGAATACATCTACCTACCAAGTTTCAATACTGTAGTCCGAACTGTTTCGGAATAAAATGGCTGTGACATACGGATGGACAGACAGACAGACAGACAGACATGACGAATCTATAAGGGTTCCGTTTTTTGCCATTCGGCTACGGAACCCTAAAAAGGTCGATTTTTAGGGTTCTACGGAACCCTAATTGCAAAAAACGGAACCCTTATAGATTCGCCATGTCTGTCTGTCTGTCTGCCTGTCTGTCTGTCTGTCCGTCCGTATGTCACAGCCATTTTATTCCGAAATTATTAAGACTACAGAATTGAAACTTGGTAGGTAGATGTATTCTGTGAACCGCTTTCCGATTTTTGTACAAAATCAAAAAATATAAAAGTTTAAGGGGGGTCATCCCATACATGGAAAATGGAAATGGAACAAAAAAAATTTTTTCATCAAACATATACGTGTGGGATGTCTATGGATAGGTCTTTAAAAATGACATTGAGGTTCCTAAAATCATTTTTTCTCAAAGTCAATCACTTAAAAGATACACGCGTCTAAAGTGGTAAAATGTGTGTCCCCCCCCCCCCCCCCCCTCCCCTCTAACTTTTAAAGTAAGGGTCACTCCCTTCAAAATCTAGAAAAAATATATTCTGTAGATCTTAATAAAAACTTTCAATGAAAATTGGTTTGGACGAGATACAGTCAGCAGTTGTTGTGATATAGCGACCGCAAGTATAACTTTGTTTTTCATACAAAAACTATTAAAAACAAAGTTATTTTTGTAGTTACGAAAAATCAAAGTTATGGAATACTACGTATTACGGAACCCTACGAGTGCGAGTCCGACTTGCACTTGGCCAGTTTTTTAGTGAATGCCTATATTTTTATATTTTATATTTACTTAATTTAGTAAATTACTAGTAGCCCGCCCCGGCTTCGCACGGGTAGAACATAATAATATATGCCTACAAAATTTGCATCAGTTTGTTGCATCGAATATAAAATACGAACATATTTAACAACCATAGTCATATTTCATCCAATTTACACAAAACCTTAACGAATTATGCACCTAAACCTTCCTCAAAAACACTCTGGCTATTGGTGAAAACCGCATGATAATCCGTTCTGTAGCTATTGAGATTATTGCGAACAGACAGACAGACGCAGTGATGAACTTTGTATTATAATACTTACGTATTGATATTGGACGGCCCTTTGGCGTAAAGGATAGTTACCCTGATTCTGACCCGACAGTCGTTGGTTCTAATCCTAGCTATATACCTACCAATGAAAGTTTTATGTGCATTCATGAATCGTGAGTTTTCGTACAGTGGTAGTGGAATCATTAAATCTACCAAAAAGTAGCTTACCACCAAGGAGTACATCTGCCGCCGTAACCTTACGGCGTTCCCCGACGCAAAATGTAGGGATAATATACGTTTAACGTGTGTATCTGTGTGTCTGTCTGTAGCATTTTAGCACCTAACCGGATGAACCGATTTTGTTTTTATTATTGATAGTTTTTTTTTTGTTTGATAGATGTCTTCATCGAGAGTTTTCTTAGCTTTGATTCATGAAAATTCGTTCAATCGTTATAAAATTATGAGCTTTTTTCTAGTTAATTGCGCTATGAAATTAACTTTCATAGGTCTGATCAATTCGAAAATCTTCTTCTTCAACGATATTGTAAGAACATGGAAGCCTCCTGGACTCTACAGAATACTCAAATCCTCACCAACTTACAGCTCAGATTTTAAATGTCGTGTTTAGAGTCATTGGAAAAAGCTATTATACATAGATCAGTCGGGGTGGTTTAAAATATTATATTATATTATTATATATATAGATGAATATTATTTTATACAATAGATCATATTATTATACTATATTGACTTCAAATTGATTGTGATCGGTGGGGATCTACAGCATAGCTAAGCTTATAATAATATTTTCGTAGTAACTATGACCTAATCTTTGGTTTCTCGGCAAATATTTTATTAATTTTGCGATGCGTGTTTGGGAAATTCGTGATATTTTCTAGAGTTTTCATTTGAATTATATACTGTAAAGGACAATTTTAATCTATAATATGTGGCCAAGCTAATTAACGTAATTATTTAAATAAGGATTAATACTATATACTTGAAAATAGCCTTGGAAGTTATGTAATATTTTTTAACAAAAAATTTAAGATTAAAATGGTTACTGTGAGTCAACCTTAAGAGATAGACATATGCTGTCGGGGACTTTTTTGTTGGTCTTATTAAGTTGTACAACTCTTGCATAGAAAATATTCTTCTATCTATTTTCAATTAAGCAGCGTTCGTAAGAAACGTGTTTTTTCGACCGTTTATTTGCCGACTTAGGTTGCAAATTAGTTCTCCATGAATGTACCTTTGATTTAAACGGGATAATATATAGCCTATTTTCATTCCGAAAGTCCATTCTATGTATTAGTGAAAGAATTTTTTAAATCGGTTCAGTAGTTTTTGAGCTTACTCATTACAAACATACAAAAATACAAAAATACAAATGTTCTCTCTTTATAATATTAGTATAGAAGTATAGATAGAAGACAGGCGCTATGTGGTTAATTATGAATCGCAAAGCACCTGTTTTTTTTTTCAAAATTAAATGAAATGTTTTGTGTATAATCATAGAAAAGATAATAATACTACGTATAATTGAATTTATAAATACACTGTTCAGTAACAGTTACAATAAATGCATCGTTTAATAAACATGTATGATGTTTGTTTTTTAATTTAGCTAATACATTTTGTAGTGGTAGGACTTCTGCTAGTCCGCCTGGGGCGGTACCACCACTTTGCCAACTAATTTACAGCCGTGAAATAGGAATGTTTTTCGGTTGAAATGGCAAGGTGTCCAGTGAAATTAATTACAGGGCATGTGAGTCTCAACATTTTTATGTCTCAAGGTAACAGGCGCAGTGCAGTGACATGTAAAATTCTGGGAGTCCAGCATTTTGCATGTCGCTATATCTGTAATAGGTAAACATCTTTTCATCATTCATCATATCAACGCTTACCATCAGGCGAGCGTCGTGCTTGTCCTGTTACTATAAAAAAACATAACAAAGCATTTAAAATTAAAAATTGTATATGGTCCAGAAATAAAATTTTAATATCTACCTCTGCATGTTCTATTCGAATGCTTGATACAGCTTATTGTATGGTACTTAAAAACGAAATAAATATCACTATTTGCAGGAAGTAAGAAGAAAAACCAGCTGTTTTGTTGCAAATAAACCTACTACGCAAAAATTTGTTCGTATACGTAGCTATAATTGAACCCTGTTGAAGTATTTAAATTAATAATAAAATTATATATTAACAAATAGGATTGCGCCCCGCTATTTGAAATATCGACAACTTTTTAGTTTTGAGATTTGTCCAGCGCTAGCTGTATATGTCAAATAAATCAAGTCTTCGTAACCGGAAAAATTTGCAAACCGGTTACGCCTTAAGAGGGAACGCGGGGTGCACTTTTTTATACAAATGCATTCCCCCGTTTCCTCCCTGGAAAATGCTTCTGGAGCAAAATTAATTTCTACAAAATATCAAATACCCGCGTTCCCTCTTACATGCCTAAAATCTTTTCTTTAAGGTTTAGTTCTACCTCAGCCTCTATTTAGAGCGATACATGCAATAAGGGTTTTCAAGTGGTTTCGTTCGAAAAACCGGTATACGTATGCTCGTATCAGTTTTATATTTATTGTAGAAATGTTGGCTGGAATGGAAAATCGTAGAAAATTCATCAATGTTTGTTTTGACGAATTATACAGATAATATTATTTTTGAAAATCATTTCCTTAAATGGTTAAACAGGGTGATACAGTTTCTATTGAAAATGTATTACTTGGTTAGCTTCTTTCGAAATTCGGTACAAAAACCGTAAAGTCATACTGCCTACTAATATAATAAAAGCGAAATATTCACAGAGTTCAAATTTTAAGACTTTGGATGACACATTTTCAATTCCTTCCTCTTTTCGGGGAGAACTCCTAAGACGTGGACTAGCTAAGTTGAGTTGGACTCGCCCACCGAGGCTTCCGTACCAAGTGCTCAAACTACTCGTAGGTTAAAAGACAAACTTAACTTTGCAGTTTGAGCCCTAGACTGATGTCTGGACACTGCAACCGCAAATAATAAGTTATCTATATTGGTATAGTAAATTCGTTTATTGTTTGGTCTTAAAACAAATTTTTACTGTTTTCAGATTTTTTTCTCTAGACCTTGTTTCATGCCAAATTTCATGATTTTAGGCCAACGGGAAGTATCCTATATTTAACAAATGCGATCCACTAATTTCGTCGTAACGTTACTTCACACCATGGCTTAATTGGCAAAGCACCGGAACATGTTGAAATTTTGGATTGTGTTTAACAATTTACAAAAATATAAAGTGTGTAACACTTCAAAGAAACATAATATTTGATTTACGCAGTGCAACATCTCTCGTCGGATTTGAAAACTGTAATGATTTCTTCCGAATGATTAACTTACGTAATAAGTAGTCATATATGGCGCCACCAATGCATAATTGGGTTAACAAATGCAATCCACTAATTTCGTCGTAACGTTACTTCGCACCATGGCTTAATTGGCACCGGAACATGTTATTCCGGAGGTTGCGGGTTCAAGTCCCGTTGGTACTATGAAATTGTGGATTGTGTTTAACAATTTAGTATCCTATATGTTTTAATTCCATTGTGAATTCGCAAAATATGCCAAAAATGCAACTTAAACGGTCATATCTTTTGATCGCGTTGACTTACGGGTTTGTTTTGTTCTCACCCAAAACATACCGTAGATCCAAGTACTTGATATAAGTTTCAACTTGTTTTTTCTTTAAACAACAAGAATTTGTGGGTCCCTGCGATAAAGGGACTAGACAGACAGACAGACAGACGATGTCGAAGCTTGTTTGATTGACTGATTTGGCTGGAATAAAATATAAAGATACGCGTTTCCTTCTCCACGCAAGCTGGCTCGCGCCGTGCGTCTTGCATCGAACGACAGATACGTGACACGGGCTCGCGGAATAAACCGGACTACAAAGGTTGTTAATGAGGTTTTTATAACCCTCGCGCTCCTAACGAAATAATCGTAAGAACGTTATGTACCGGTTACTAACCGGAAAATTGAAAACTGGTCCTGAAATAAATTACTGTTTTCGATGTATAAGTAAGTTCACAGACAACCGTTTGTGAATGTGCTAGAACTAATCACAGTGCAGAATTGAATGTGTAACGCATTGGTAAGTTCACAGACAACCGTTTGTGAATGTGTTAGAACTAATCACAGAGCAGAATTTTAAGTGTGGGGCTGTTTAAGTGTGCGTGGCTCTGCGTTTTAATATATGCGTATGTAGTAGTGATGGCATGGGTGGGGAGAATGCGCGGCGAGGTGGCGACAAGCGTTTTGTAAGTAATTGGAGATTTTTGACATTTCTACTACCTTATTATTCCTATTTCTATGGCCACATGCATCAGAACGAGTCCATAAATTAAAACAGTACAATCTTCAATAATCATAATGATTTTTAACCTTAAAATAAGTGGATATGAAGTTTAACCTCTGTGTCATCAGTGTTGACTTAGTAGGTCATAAAAACTGTCAGGGTCATAAAAGGTCGTAAACATTTTTCGTGATTTCGGTTTCGTTTTCAGTGATAGCGCTTACTACCCTCGCGCGGTAATAGCCCTCGCTCCGGTCGTGCACGCATTAGTTATATCTACTTTGTAGGAAACATTTCAGCAATTATAGTATTTTAATAGCCACATTCATCAAAACATGACATGAATTGGAACAGTACAGACTTCAATAATCATAATGATTTTAACCTTAAAATGAGTGGATATCAAGTTTAACCTTCGGGTCATCGGTGTTGAATTAGTAGGTCATAAAAACTGTCAGGGTCATAAAATGACGTAAAAATTTTCTCGCTCGCTTCGCTCGCGCATTGATTGCTCTCGCTGCGCTCGCGCAAAACTTTGTTTTATCTACTTTGTAGGTAATATTTTAGCATTTTTTGTATTTTAATAGCCACAAGCATCAAAACGAGTTAATTAATTGAAACAGTACAACCTTCAATAATCATAATGAATTTTTACCTAAAAATAAGTGGATATCAAGTTAAACCTTAGATAGTAGGTCATAAAAACTGTAAGGGTCATAAAAAACCTTTGTTTTATCTACTTTGTAAGTAATTTTTCAGCATTTTTTGTATTTTAATAGCCACATGCAACAAAACGAGTTTATAAATTGAAACAGTACAACCTTCAATAATCATAATGATTTTTACCTTAAAATAAGTCGATATCAAGTTTAACCTTAGGGTCATCGGTGTTGACTAAGTAGGTCATAAAAACTGTCAAGGTCATAAAATGACGTAAAAATTTTCGCGCTCGTTTAGTTCGCGCATTGATAGCTCTCGCTGCGCTCGCGCAAACCTTTGTTTTGTCTACTTTGTAGGTTATATTTCAGCATTTTTTGTATTTTAATAGCCACATGTATCAAAACGAGTTTACAAATTGAAACAGTACTACTAGTAATAATCATAATGAATTTTTACCTTAAAATAAGTGGATATAAAGTTTTACCCTAGGGTCATCGGTGTTGATTTAGTAGGTTATAAAAACTGCCAGGGTCATATAATGACGTAAAAATGTTCGCGCTCGCTGGTAAACCATCGTTAGCTTTACCAAGTACCAAGTAATGATTAATGACTTCAACGATAGACGATATCGAGTTCGACCTAAGAGTCATCTATATTGACTTGATGATTAGGTCATTAAACTGTCAGGGTTATAAAACGCCATAAAAAAATTTCACTCGCCCAATAATAGCGCTCGCTACGCTCGCGCAGCTATTCACCTTATTTTCTTTGTAAGAAATGTTTTAGGAACTGTTGTATTGAGTCAAACATTTAAACAGCACAATTTCGTATACTAACCTAACCAAAATGATTAATGACTTTAACAATAGAGAATATTGAGTTCGACTTTGAGGGCACCTATGGTGATTTGGCCTTGGATTTGGATTTGAGATCATCGATCTAGACCTCAATGGTCATAAAGACATAAATAACGCGGGCGAAGCCGCGGGTAACAGCTAGTATTTTTATACATTGCGAAATAAATAGCTGCCTTACTGTTAATACATTACATTTTTTATACAAGTTACTCGTGGGATATTGGAACGGCAATGACATCAGAACTTAGCAGAGCTCTTTGAGCTTTCTCCGCTACAATTAGGTGGGATTTTGCAGTTCCACCCTATGAAGTGATGCAATAGCTGATAACGCATTCAGCAAGAGCCTTATACGTCTGTAATAATAGTTTTTCCTCTGCTACATGCCGAAGGGTCTTGAAAACATGAATTAAGCGTCTAACACGCATCGACACATTTTCAATATGAGGTCGCCAAGACAGTTTGTCATCAATTAAGACACCAAGATACTTTATTGTTTAAACTCGCGTGAGGATGTTACAGTTACAGTTGTTCGTTTTAAATTTACTTCTATTGCAGGGAAATGAATGAGCAGTAATATCGAAATCAGAAGGTATTTTGTTTTGATTACTTTTTTTGAAACATATGTATTTTGTTTTATCAGCATATAAAGATAGAAGATTGTCATCTAGCCACATGATAACTCGGGATAGGGCTTTTTCAGCTAAACGTTGAACATCTGACTAACTCTGACTATGAAACAAAAGCACAGTGTCATCTGCAAACATGAGAATATCGGCATTAGGTAGTTCAGTTTTACAGAGTTCATTAATATATAGTAAAAATAAGCTAGGGCCAAGTGTACTTGGGGTACTCCGTAGTTGTAGATGGCATTGTCACTTTCGTGTTGGCCTATTCTAACTTTTTGGCAACGTCCAGTAACATAGTCTCTGAACCAGTCTAGAGCTCCACCCCTTATACCAGCATTTTCTAATCTTGCAAGTAGAATTGGAATTGAGACTGTATCGAATGCCTTCTGGAGATCCAGAAAGACACCGACACGTTTCTCACCCTTATCTAAATATTTTGTGATGAGTGTAGGTTTGTGTTTAGGACAGCATCGTCAGTCGACATGTCAGTGTGGGCTCGAAAACCAAATTGATTATTAGCAAGCAGTTTGTTTTTTTTTTTCAGGAAAGACATCAATCTTTTATTTGCAATCTTTTCTATGATCTTAGACAGAGTTGGTAAAAGGGATTTAGGTCTATAATTTGACGGTAATTTATCTTCACCGGCTTTAAAAATTGGACATACCATAGCCTGCTTAAAAATGGATGGAAAAACGCCCGAGGAAAAACTAAGATTACATAAATTCGCAATGGGTTCTGATTCTTGACAGTTAGATTTTAATAAATTAGAAGTAATGTTGTCCTTACCAGGTGCACTATTTGCTTTGAGTCCAGAAATTATACGTGCAACTTTTTTGGCAAGATATGGAATTTTGTGGTACCATATTTAGTGCAGTGGCTGAAATTGCAAGTTCCTGGTCTGTTTAATTTAATTTATGGAGGATAGTGTTTGCTAGTTCCTGACCAATGCTAGTGAAAAATGAATTTACTTCGTTGAGAGATTCTAAAAAGGTATTCCCGATCTTTAATAGATTATCTGATTTTGCTTTACTTTGGCTGTAATTGCATAATTCCTTTATAATTGACCAAGTATCTTTCATACTACCCCTTGCTTTAATTAATTTCGTTTTATAATAATTGTATTCAAGTGTTTTTATTAAAGTATTGCATGTATTTTTGTATTTGATATAAAAACTTCGCAATTCCTCGTCTATCGGTAATGCTTTACTTTTTTTGCAACTTATTACGATGGCGAATACATTTGATGACGCTGGAAGTAATCCAAGGTTTAATAGGTTTATATTTGTTGGATTGAGTTTTAGTCAAAGTGTTTTGGACAACAACCTAACTAATTTTCTTTTGACTAATTTTCAGAAACTAGAAGGCTTGCTGCTTCATTAGCGTCATCTATTAGATAATATTCTTGCCAGGATTGCTGAGCAAGGATTTCTCTAATTGCGTTTATATTAATGAAGGGCTTGGGTTTATTATCAATATCACTATTCCTCATTATTTTATTAGGCTTCCTCATGAAAAACAAAACAGGTGAGTGATCGGATAATTTATTAAATACTAACGTTTGCCATACATTATTGCACTTCACCATAAAATGATCCAAACAATTTAATAGTCTGGTTGGTAAGTTTATTCCTTGAGAAAGGCCGTGTGATGCCATTGGATTTAGATATTCCGAAATAAAGTTTGATGATTTGTTATTATTTGATAAAATGATGATATTTATGTCACCTGTAAAAATAATATTGTTTTAAAGTTGTAGAGTGGTAAGCACAGAGTCTATTGAGTTGAGGTAGTTTGATGGGTTTTGAAATGAAGGTGGATGATAAGAGCATACAAGAGAGTATGTGTCATCAATTTCTAAAATAAGGCAGTTGCCATCCACCACGGCGGGCTCATAAGCTCGGACTGAATATTGGTTGCGAACATAAACCACTACACCATCATTTTGATGGATATGAATTTTGGTAAAATATAGGTTGTAATTTAAAATTGGCGGGGTCGTATTTGTTCGTCCAACATTCCGTCAAAACGATGACATCTATCTGAATGTCGAAACTACTCAAGTAAACTAGAAATAAATCTATGTTTTTGTGATGCTGTGATGTTTAGAGTTAAAATTGTTAAATTAAGATTGTTAATGTTATATTTTAAAAAGTTAGAACAATTAGATGGATCGTCGAGGTAATTACAAGTTATCGAATTAGTAGAGTCAATATCTTACAATAACTGATTATTAATCATATCAAACATATTTACTGTGACTTAAATAGGAACTGTTAAATGTGATCGTAATTAAATACATAGGTATTATATGAGTAATATGAATTAATAGTAGAATATTCACCGTGCATAATACAATAGAGTTATAAAGTTGAATGATTATATTATCAAGGCTAATTTTATATTTATCTATGTCATTAATAATTTTAATAGATGTATTTAAGTTTACATTACATTTTTAATAGCTGATCTAAGTTATGTATGTTAACATTAATTTAATCATAGATTATACAACAAGTGAATAAAAAGGCAATTTAATTCGAGGGACTAAGTTGGATCCCGAGAGCAGCGAAGGATTCTAGATTAGAATCCTGAGCGGAGCGAGGGATACAAGGACCGAGATTAATTTTTTTATTAATGAGTCGTGTAATCTTCTTTTTACCATTGACTGCGAGAAAATAAATAGTAGTACCTACTTATAGTATTTATGTTTATAATAGTGGAATATTAGCCATTTAGTTCCGGTGAATGTGTGCGAGTGTAGGGAAACAGCACAATGTTGAAAAACATGCTATTTGTTTTCTCACTAAAATCCCACTGAAAATCTTCAGCAAAGTTCACATCTTTAGAAAGACTTGGACTAGACTGTGACTTCAACTTGACTCAGAACTCACAACACAGAAATGTGACTTTGACTCAACATTATGACTTGAATTTACAAAAACTTGAACAATTTCAATACCTGGCTGAATACACTAATCGTATGGAGCCATAATGAAAACAAAAAAAGAATTGAACCAAAATTGGCGGGATATTTATATTTATTTAATTATATAGCTTCTATCGTTTATCTCCATTTAGCCAGCCAGTAGGCACTTTCAGCAAGATTTATTTATTATTTGACCACAATCCGTATTTTGTGCTTGTTCCAAATTCAAAATATTTTTATTCACCAAGTGAGTAAAAGAGCATTTTATTCACTGCTGTCGGTGAATAAAGTGCTCTTTTCCGAGTGGCAATGGTAAAAATGTATTTATAAGATTGAACAGAATTCTTAAACTTGTAGGTGATTGTGATATGTTTATTGTATAACGTAGATAATATATTTCTTTTTGTGGTTTTGTTAATATTATAATGGCTTTGTATTGATATAAATGTTGTGTTTGTGACTGAATGTTTTGCGAGTATATTATAATATTTTTCTGTGAATGTTTATGTGTATGAGGTAAAGATACATTTATTTGGATTGTATGATGTGTAGTGTACATAGTTTGATTTTGTGTGTAGTTATGACTTGTTTTAATATGTTAATCAACCAAGTTATTTTTAAACATATATTTTTATGAAAAATTGTTAGCAGTGTGACACATACTGCCGTATATAGGACGTTATTACATAATAAACCAGTAAAAGTATAGAAGCTGCAGAATAAAAATTTACAAAAAGAGAGTAGTCACTTGTTTGACTCATTCAGCTTATTATAATAATATAAGATCATAAGATTATAATATTATAAGATCATTTTCTTCATAGATCCGAAACTGTGGGGAGCCGTCAGTTTTCCGTAAAAATAATCGACCAAATGAGGTCCAGCAATACCTAAAATCATGATGTTTTGCATATTCTCTGGCCAGATAAAACAGTTTTCGCTCTTTTTGCGTCAGATTTTCTGATATATACACTGGTCTACTAGGACCTCCGATACTGATGTTAGCTGTCGACAGCTTGCTGTTGATTTGCTCCTTGTTGTATCTTTTGATCGAACTTAAAAAGCTGTCTCTCGTTGCAACCGTCGTGAAGTCGGCAATTATCGGCTTTACTGTCGCTTTATTGTTCACCCGGTAGACATCTCTTATTTCATTTTTTTGCAGCGGAATGTTAAGTATCTCAGCCGTGCTACAGATAACCTTTTTGAGGTCTTCTTTTGTTTATTATCTTTGGTTTTGGTGTTGGGTGATATTTCTCAGTTCGATACTGGAGCTACGAGCATATCGGTCTTGAATCTCTAGCATACTCTCGAGCTGCCGACTATACTGCTTGGAGTCCTTAACTTCTACTTCAAAGATGGCGATTTTCTGCATGGCCTCGTCATACTTCGTGGACATAAAGTCCACGGATGTCCTAACGTCATTGATAGAGCTCAGTATAACGTCGTTCTTTGCATCCTGCCTTTTTTCGAACGTGGCTATCATTTCTAACAAGTACTCCTTAGTAATGATTTTCTGTTCATCCATGTCGTCACCTCTCATTCTCTTGGCAGGATTTCTGGATGAAACACTGGTACGAGAGGAGGCATCACTAATAGTAGCCTCTTCTGCTACTTCCGCTATGTTAGTTTCGGATGCAGAGTGTTGCAGAGGGGTTGCAAACATAGTAGTCATGGGAGAAGTGTCTCTCCTCGGAGGCGTGCGTTTCAACGGCATTTAGGCAGGAATTTATCTAGCTTTGACTTTAATCGGAGAAATATGATCACCTGTTTTTGTATCGTCTTACTATCACATTAAAGTAGTTGCTTAGGCAAAACTACAAGGCGTTAATGGTAGCTTCAAACTTAGTTCGTCTTATTATTTTTTGCTATACAGAAAATGGCAGTCCAATTTTTAATAGTGTAAATGTGGGTGGATACACTTACTGGTGGCAGAATTGACATTAAATAATATCGTTTAAAAACTAAAAAAGAACCGACTTCAATGCCGCGCTATTCATTTTCAGTACCAATTTTGAGGTGTTTATCTCAATATATCTGGAGATACTTATCAGACCTCGATAAAATTACCATGGTACCACACTTGGGATATCTCCTTTCCAACAAAAAATAGAATAAGAATAATCAAAATCGGTTCATAAACGACGAAGTTATCCGCGAACAAACATAAAAAATATATATATATATACACACATCAACACTGTCTAGGGATATTTCGTAAAAATGTCATAAACTCATAAAATACTGGACGGTTTAAAAATATTTTAATGTAAGCTTATTTTGTAGGTTTTAATGAACAATTACAAATTTGAATTTGAAAAATAAATTATAAACAAAAGATTTGCCCGGCATAATTGTAGCGAAGTTCGAATGTTTTTAATTACCTAACCTAGTTTTTGGTATTTTTTTTGTTTCAAATTAAAGTTTTAATAAAAATCATCGTTTAATTTTGAATTTATGTAACTGTATGCATCATGCAGCGGCGCCATTTAACGAGAGACGAGATGTTAAGGGCTGTAAGCATGCTTCAAGCTGGGGCTACTCAACGGAGTATAGCCGAGGAGATTGGTACAAGACAAAACGTGATATCAAGGTTGTGGTCACGTTATCGTACCACTAGTGAAGTGGCTGAAAGGCCCCTAGGCGGGAAGCGCATAACCACCCAAAGACATGACCGATTTTTGCAAGTGGCCGCGAGAAGACAACCTAATGCTACGGCCATGCAGTTGGTTCATAGGCTCCAATCAGAGCACCAGTTGCTTGTCAGTGACCAAACTGTGACGAGAAGACTGCATAAAGCTAACCTTCATGCTCGCAGGCCGCTTTGTACTCTAGCACTACGCAGAGGAAATCGCGGACGAAGATTAGAGTGGGCTCGAAAACATTTGCTCTGGGAAGATATCCAATGGTCTGTAGTGCTGTTTACCGATGAGTTTCGAAACGGTTTTTATCCTGATTCAGAAAGAGTACGTGTATGGCAAGTTCCTGGACGTGAGAAGCGTCTGCAACTTCAGGAAGTCCATCCATACCACGGCGGAACAATTTTGGTTTGGGTGGGTATTCGTGTTGGTGGAAGAATAGACCTCGTTTGGATCAGAACCACCATGACTGCAAAAAATTACCGAAATCAGGAGCTAGCACTAATAATCTATCCTCAACGAATACAAATGGGCCAAGCTTTCACGCTCATGCACGACAACGCTCGTCCACACACTGTGCGAGTGGTCACCAACTGGCTACAGGAGCACAACGTGTCGGTCTTAGACTGGCCCGCGCAATCACCAGACCTAAACACCATAGAGCACGCGTGGGACATGCTCCAAAGAAGGGCTTTGAGGAATTTTCCTCCAAACAGTGCGACTGAAAATCAACTTTTTTTGCATCTTAGCAGGACCTGGGACAATATCCCGCAGCAGACTTTGATAACTTGATTCGAAGCGTGAAAAACCGGTGCAGGACCGTGGTTAACGTCATGGGCGGTTTTACTGACTACTAATTTTTCGGGTAACTGCAAAAAACCTGATAATTTCGCTTTACTTTTACTTTTTTCTTAAAATGAAATTCATCTTTAGGTTTACCATTTTTTCACTTTTTGTCTTTATTTCATAAAAAAATTATTTACGCAAAACAAATAACTTTGTTTTACTCTAAAGCATAGTCTGATAAATGGGCTCTATAAAAATATATATATGTTGTATGTTAGTTGTAACACATTCGGAAAAAATTGAGAAAATCAGAATATCCCTAGACAGTGTTGATGTGTGTATATACGGTCGAATTGAGAAACCTCTTCCTTTTTTTGAAGTCGGTTAAAAAATCTGATTTAAATGTTGTTAACACACTTTTCGGGCAATTATTTTCATAAACTTCGGAATGTTGCACTATTTACAGCAGAAAAATCACTCGTGCTTTTTTCAAAGGTTATTTAAAATGTCATTTTATAATTATTTATTCGGAGCGATTTACAATAGGACTAACTTCAATGACGGCCGAGCCCGGGGAAGGACGATGGAGTGCGATGCGGTAGAGCGGAGGCGGTGTTAACAGATTTTCACTCGCATCCCTCACACACATTCCTCGCTTGTTTTGTATGTGCGTACTTCGTTTTGCGATTCCGATAAGACCTTTTCCTTCAGAGCTGCGCTGAGCGAGGCTGGGCAAATGTACGCATGACTTTATTTTTTTTGGTACTTGACCACTATCTCACCTGATGATCCGGTCGATGATGGAGCGCGCTTACCCAGAAAATACTTATTCACTCGCAATTTGAAGACCCCCATACTGTACTTAACCGGAAACACAGACTCAGGCAGAGCATTCCATTTTTCCATTCCAAACAAGTTATAATTATACAGCCTATCAATTGGAAATTGTAGTATTAGACAAGCCATCGCGTGAACAAAGGATTTTTTTTCGTTGAAAAATTTAAATTATGAATACTCAACACATTTCTCCATTATGATTACAAAACTTTTTGTAAAACTTTTTGTAAAAAAAGTATGAAAAACGTGGATAAAATCCCAAATAATTTAAATAACACATACCCCATTAGCAATGACTCGATAAAAGCCAGCCCGGTACGACTGGCACCGACAACTACTATGCTGCTATTGACATACACCTTTGGTAAACTTGTTAGCGGACGTTCCAATACCCACAGAGCAAATGGTTTTGATCTGAAACGGAACCATAAAAGAATGCAGCATTTTATAACTCCCGATCACCGATCTAAACGTCTGATATACCTAACTACCTTAAGATGCGCAGAAGTCAACTTTAGGTCAGATGGGCGCGGGTGCCCATGTGCGGCTGGGATTGTGGAAATTACAATACTTTTTCTGTAATAAATGTTTTTGACAATGTCATTACCATCTAATACATTTTAAAGTTGCTTCGGTATTTGAACGCTAACGGAAATTGTATTTTGTATAAGGGATCAATTCGTCAGCCAAAAGTCTGCCCCTCTTAATTATCATTAACAGCCAGTATTCGTCCACTGTTGGACATAGACCTCCTATGGCACGCCACTGAGCTCGATCTTCTGGTATTTGTTTCCAACCGCTGCCAGCCAGCTTGTGTATATCATCGCTCTACCTAGCTGGAGGGCGTCCTAAGCTTTGTTTACCGAGCCGTGGTCTCCACTCTAGAACTAGTCTACTCCCAACGGTTATCGGTTCTACGACAGATGTGACCAGTCCACTGCCACTTCAGCTTGCTAATCCTTTGAGCTATTTCAATAGCCTTGGTTCTCTGTCATATCTTCTACTAGCTTCATCATCATTTCATTATTATCAGAGAATTTCCAGCCACTGCTTAGGAGAGGCTGCTCTTAAGCTTATTACGCCTCCAACTGGTTTAGCAGAACCATCTCAGAGGTATAACAACTAACATCAGGAGGGGAACAGTATACTCTATGCATGATCAGACTTGTGCTTAGTACATATTCAGTAGCTGTCTCGGTGTAAAGTACTGCCTCACATTGGCTAACGTTGGCCACAGAATTATGAATAGTCCTTGGCTAACGTTGCTGGCGAAGGCTGTGATAACCGTCCGCTCTATTAAACATACAGAATAATACTGTGCATGTACTAACATATCTTTATACATCTTGTCCATAGTTTTATAACCGGTCATGTTGGGCACAGCACGACGGGGGTGTACTGGAGCCATGTGTCCAGTCAGAGACATTAGGTGTTTATTTGCACTCTGGAATTATAATCAAGATTTTTAAGGTAAAATTTTTCGACATTCTGATCTAAAACGATACATTATACAAATATTTTGAAAATCTAATTAATACATTACTAGGTATGCCCCGCGGCTTCGCCCGCGTTAAAAAGTATCCTATGGCCTAATCCATATTACAGGCTATCCCTGTGTAAAATTTCAGCTAACAACAAACAAACTGACGTGATTCGCATTTATAATATTGATGGTGATCTGGCTATGTCTCGATATGAATTATTTCATATCGAGACATAGCTTTTCATTATTCAGACAGAGATCAGACATTATTAATTTAAAATGTATTCAATTCCATTACAATTTTATTAAATATAATAATAATACTTATTACTTAGGCTGAGTTGCACCATCTTACTTTAACTAAAACAAACGTCAAAAATCTGTCAAAATCCATACAAAAACACCGGTTAATAGTTATAGTTACGGTTAAAGTAAGATGGTGCACTCAGCCTCAATGTTAATGTTGGAAAATTATACAAAAATCCTTACCAGTTCGCCCCTATTGAACAGATTGCAAGTCCAAAACAGAGTAGAATATTTACTTAGTCGTAATAACTCTCGCATAAACCAACGACTGTGGGCCTCTAATGCTGGCGATATTATTCCTACTAATATCTGTAAAACACAGTTATTTTTCTAATAAAAACAGACATTAACGTGGTTACGACTACAATTTAATAAGAGTCATTTATTTTAATTTTTTTTTATAAAAGTATAAACATATCAGTCAATTGATTGTATATCAATTGATATACAATCAATTGAGTGCGGCCCCTTCGAGCATTTACCAAGCTCGAAGTGCAGCCCTGATTATCACCTAGGTGTTAAGACTCCACCTTTACTTTGGTAGCAGATTGGTAGCTTCTTGAAAATCTGAAAATCCGGCACGCGTTAGAATTTGGATAAGTCGTAACGTTAATGCCGCGCATTTGGTCATTTCTTGCAAGCTAAATTAGAACCACTTTCTGACGTCCAATTAGACTAAAGTTTGGTATTTTTGCGTATCTTCGGTGACAATGCAATAATATGGTGCAATGGAGCTGACTTGATGAAGCCGGGCTGTAGGGACTGGAACCACAGAACCGATACTATGTAACTCCATAATGGAAAATGGAGCACAGCCGAATTATGGCAAATATGTATTGTTACCACAAGTACATTTCATTACACATGGTAACGTCTTTACAAAAAGCTTGTGTTTAAAAATGATTTTTATTAATCTTACATTTTATCATAGTGTACTATTATGTATTACGATTTTTGCTCCACGGCTTTGCCTGCGTTATTAAATACTCGTAAAAAGTATCTAATGTGTTCATCAAGGTTATATTTAAACAGTGTGTCTCATCATAATCATTAACAGCCAGTATTCTTCCACTGCTGGACATAGGCCTCTCCTATGGCACGCCACTGAGCTCGATCTTCAGCTATTTGTTTCCGTATTTGTAACCGCTGCCAGCCAGCTTGCGTATATCATCGCTCCATCTAGCTGCAATGGACGGCATGTGCTGTCTGTCTAATTTCATCCAAATGTGATTAAGTAACAAAACATACAAACTTTCTCATTTACAATAATACTAGCTGCGTCCCGCGACTTTGACCGCGTTGAATCCTGGTTATAAACCTTCCTCTTGAGTATGATATTGATGAAAACCGCATTAAAATCCGTTGCGTCGTTTAGAAGATCTAAGCGTACAGACGGTGGAGACGACTTTGTTTTATACTGAAATTAGTTTCTAAATAATTGGTTCACCCAACAAATTTTACGATGGTTTGATTGGATTGAACATTGTTTAATGGCGGCTGTACACACTCGCCGAGACACACCAAGACAGACCGAGAACGAGTATGTAGACGGTGCATTCGCCTTGTCTGGCTCTCTCGTGCCTCGCCTCGGTTGGTCTCGGTCACTGGTTGGTTTTTGCGCCCGAGTCAAAGGGTCAAAAGGAGAAAAAGGAGAAAAAACGAGTGTGTACACGTATGCTCTCGCCGAGAACACCATCGGCCGAGACTCTCGACGAGAGGCTCTCGACGAGTGTGTACAGCCGCCATAACAGTGTCGATGTGGTCAAAGATTTATGACATGTTGTATGGATGATGTGGCCTACAGGGATAAGTAACACTGAACAACAAAATCCCTTACCATGCTATCAGTGCCAGGTCTTCTAGGCTCTGGGTCTAAGTCATATTGTGTTCTTATTGCAGGTCCCTCCATTAATGGCCTAAAATAAAATTTAACATTATGTAAACATTAATTGAATTATAGATAAATGGATAGATTTAGTGCAATATAAAATCGGCAAGTGAAGAATCGGCCGTGGTTGCGGTAGTGAAATATAGGCGCATGCACAATAGCAACGCTACAATATTTATATTTTACTTCAATTGTATTATGTACTGTGATGGAATCTCCACAATACACCAAAAATACCGCACGTGCCTCCGTGACCGACCCCCCCCCCCCCCTCACTTAAATCTGCCCTTGAACATAAGTATATTACAAAAATTATAACAGATTTATGACTGTCAGTTTGTGGACTATGGAAACCGCGGTCTTTTACGTCATCGTAATTTGCCAATTATTACTTCGAGCATTTACCAATGGAGATGTTAACGTTGTAATCCGCAAACATTATTTTCTGCCGATTCTTTACGGGGGACGAGGTAAACACGCATTGGACACACACAAATCACTGACTAGCGATCCCGCACACTAGCTTGAAACACGCACATAGTATTAAAAATACAGCGTAGTTACGCACGCTCATATGGCCAAAAATGGCTATATGGCAAGCAGAGGGGTACGCCTTGCGTTAACATCTCCATTGGTAAATGCTCGAAGCAATTATTAACGTATCGTAAATGACAAATCGCCAAAAAATGCACATTAGCCAATAGCAAGAAAGAAAATTTGATGGAAATATTATTTACCATAACAATAAAATTTTAAAAAAAGCTTAAATATTAATATATCACATCTTCCCTATTGGGTCACACGAGTACTCGACAACATAAAATGTAAAGTGAAGATGTGGATTATGATATAATCTGGGGGCACGGTAGTGCCCCCGCCAAGACAAGCCAAGCTAACCGCAAGGGCACTACCTACCTTTTATCGAAGCGCTTCGACGTTTTTTTGAATCCTCATACCTTGAGTTTGGATTATATTATACCAGATAAACAAAAGTCTTATGATAATATGTCAATAGTGGACTTATTAAACATAAAGTTTCAATTGCATAGCTCTTATACCCGATTTCGTCAATCACTCACTAACTGATGATCATCAAAATTTTTAGGGTACTTCCTGAAGTCCTAGAAAGCTAGTATATACGTAATACGTAGTAAATAGTAAATACGTAGTAAATAAAAATAGTATATAAGTACACAAACAACAAAACAATTCTAACACTTAGAACTTTAAAAAAAATTGTGATAAACAACTTACAAAAAGACGTGAAATCCCACCAAAAACATTTTCATGAAAAATGTTGCCAAGACGAGATCGCTTCTTGTCGCTTGCTCGCACTGTATAAAAGTTATCAGATCTCATGTAGAGCTAAACTTCTAACAACAAGTACAAGCTCTAATTTCACAAACTCTATACCCAAAATATGTGACTTTGCCATTTCGCTACATTCACATGTGTGTAATGTAAGGTGAAAAATGTATTAACTGTTCATTACTTTTCTATTATACAATAGTTCTTGTAGTAACGAAATGATCAAGCCACATATTTTGAATTAGGTGTAGAGCTTGCGAAGTTAGAGCTTGAACAGTTAGGTTAGGTTAGTTGAAGAGTTAGAAGCTTGGCTCTACATGAGATCTGATAACTTTTTGACAGTGCGAGCCGCACGGTCTCGTCTTGGTAACATTTTACATGAAAATGTGTTGGTGGGATAGATAGATAGATAAACACTTTATTGAACACCTTAAAAGTTATACATATATGTACATAAAAAAATAGTTACTACCAAACAGTGTACCAATAGGCGGTCTTATCGCTTAAAGCGAGATCTTCCAGACAACCTTGGGGTTTAAAGGAATATCTGATATATATATATATGGCGGTATAATGGTGTTAATATTGCTAAATAAAAACGTAAGTACATACATAATAATAATATACACAAAATAACATTGTACAAAAATACATCATACTTGTCTGGAAATAAGAGACATGATATGAGGCGTAGCACTTATCCATATAGCTCAACTATTCCTACCCGTATTCCAAGCTGGCCAGCCCTTCAGTCTGGCGAGCCAAGGCCTAAGCCTATCACCAGTGGTCGTGGATAGAGTAGGTAAGTAATATTCTTACTCTAATATCATCAGTCCCACAGGCTGGCGCTCGCTAAGCAACACAAAGGATTGTTGTGAATACGAGCTAAGCGACGATGTGAACATATCCATCGCAGCACGAGCTTGCGGCGCGTGCTCACACACTTCCTGTAACGCTGGAATGTCGTACGCTTCGCCTCGACGGACTTTTAGCACGCTGAAATTTAAATATGTGCATAATATAGATTCGTTTTCAACCGACTTCAAAAAAGAGGAAGTTCTCAATTCGTACTGTTTCATTTTTTAACCGACATTAAAAAAGGAGGTTTATCAATTCGACTGTATATATAAGTATATATTTTTTTTATGTTTGTTCGCCGATAACTTCGTCATTATTAAACCGATTTTGATGATAATTTTTTTGTTGGAAAGAAGATATTCCAAGGGTGGTACCATTGTAATTTCATCGGAACTGATAAGTATCTCCAGATATATGGAGATAAACACCTCAAACTTAGTACTGAAAATTAATAGCGTGGCATTTGAAGTCGGTTTCTTTAGTTTTTTAAACGATCTTATTTGTATACTACCTACCTCAAAACTCCGTCATTTAAAAACCGATTTGGAAAACTTTATTTTTTGTTCGAAAGAGTAGAATACCTACTTCTTGATGGTCTCATTGTAATTTCGTCGGAACTTAGTATCTCCAGAGACATGAAGATAAACAACTCAAGGTTGATACTGAAAATCACTAGCGCGGCATTTGAAGTCGGTTTTTTTTTTTATTTTGAAAGGTTTTTGACAGATTAAGGCCGCAGATTTTCTCCATGATGGTGGTAAGCTACTTTTTGAAGATTCTATTTTTAATCGGTAGGGTAAATTTTCGAAAAAATTTCAACGGGACTACCCGTTGTAATTTTTTATTAAGATCTGATAAGTATCTTCAGAGATATGACGATAAACGTCTCAAAACTGATAAGAGACAAAACGTTTGTAACAATGTAAGTACAACAACAGGGGACAATATTTTCGCAATCCGCTGTCCTAAGTGAGCTGAAATGATACATAGGTATAGGGCTCCTGTAGTTTTCTTAAAAGCGTCTTCGTCTCCAATAAAGAGTTAAATAGATATATTTTAAGTGAACCAGTAGATATTTATTTTTTCATTTTTATTTTTCAGACTACATTAATCACTATAAACCAAAGATAACAAAAAAGTAACCCAATGAGTTACAAAATCTTGGTATCTATAAAATATATTTAGCGTAGGTACTACCTATGCGAAATACATTTTTGCATACCCACTATTAGGTATGTATGCAAAAAATTCATTAAAAAATATCTTACCCTCTAATAGAATTCACATGAGCAACATAAAGCGTTTCATTTATATACCTCATACGACAGCTGTAAGCTGTAACCAACTGAAATATTAAAAATAAAAGTATTTATCTAGCGCACTACAAAATTTAAAAAAGGTACCTAATAGTAAGGAGCATTATAAAAGTATATTGTAGTTCGCGATTTTGTTCACAGTGTTACCAGGTGAACCCTCAGAATAAAGAAATAAAACTGGGCAAGTGCGAGTCAGCATCGCGTCTCTTATCGCACACTTAGGGAGTGTTCCGTACAATACGAAACATAACAGAGTTTCAATCTCATACATTTGATTAATTGATATTACCAAGAATATTTGGTTTGGTCGCGATCTAGAAAGACGGAGCTCGTTTACTAGCGCCATCTATGTCATTTTGCCGAAACTAATTAGATAAATGGCGTTTAAAAACACGTTCTTTGTATGGGACCCCCTTTAATTTTTAACTTTATTTTGTTTTTAGTATTTGTTGTTCTAGCGGCAACAGAAATACACCATCTGTGAAAATTTCAACAGTCTAACTATCACGGTTAATGAGCTATAGCCTGGTGACAGACGGACAGACAGACAGACAGACAGACGGACAGCGGAGTCTTAGTAATAGGGTCCCGTTTTACCATTTGGGTACGGAACCATAAAAACCAGAAACCGCGACCAACCGTAATTTCAAGTGACGCTCTGTGTCCAAAATCTGATCCGAAAATCCGTCTCCACGCTCCTGCCATCTATGAAAAGTTGCTAACCAGCAATTTTACAGGTAATAATCCTAAAACACGATCATAATCATAATTATCAGCCAACCGCTGCCAGCCAGCTTGCGTATTCATCGCTCCACCTAGCTGGAGGGCGTAGACATTTATAAAACTCCTTATCTCCACACCGATGCTCACAGTGACTTAGGCGCATGAAACTACACTATTTAAGAGTAGTTTAAGTATAATAATATTACCGTGGTTTTAGTGGCTTCATTTATAGATGATTTGATGCCTTTTGATTTATTCTATATTCTAAGGATTCACCTGGTAACACGTGGTACGCAAAACAACTATTAATACTACTAAGATAATATGGCGCCTGTCTGCTAAGTTAAATATTAAGACTGAGTCTCACAAGCCCAATCATTTTTTCAGCCTCTGTACTCTTTCAGACGGAATAGGTTATGCTTTGCTTTATGGTTGTATTATAGGTAGGTAGGAGTCTGACATAGGTGAAAGGTGATAGTTCATTCGGCAGACTTAAAGTCCCTAAAAAATCTTGATCTAGAATATATAGTGCCCATTAGAATGGCATTTCAACTCACAGTAAAATGTTCAAGCAAAGGAAAAGAGGTATGGTTAGAGGGTAGGCATATAACGCAGTAATCTCTATCGGGAAACAGCTCGAATGCTACTTCTAAGATGTCGAAACTGTATCTGTGAAATATACACCAAAACGCTATGAACTAAGTTATTGTTATATATAGTATAGTTAGTTGTATAGTTAAAACTAAGTTTGGCGTAAGGCTCACAAATCTATCAATAAAATTACACAATTTAATTCCTTCTTCCCCCTTTTAAAAATCGGACAAAGCAAACTATAAGCCGGCAACCATACATGGTGGATATTCGAGCAATCCGCACTAAATGTTTTGGTTCGACATTTTAGGGCCCGGTGGCGTAATCGGGAGAACGGTCGGCTTTAATGCCAGAGGTACCGAGTACCAAACCCCGCCGTACATCAATGGATTTTTCTATCGAAAAATGTATGTGTGCTTCTTACAGTGGCCCTCCGGTAAAGGAAAAACATCGTTAAGAAACCAACAACCCCCGCATGTTGGCAGGACATTATCCGCGTCCGCCTGGCCAGTTACCACCCTTATGTTAGAAAATCTGTCACCAAACATCTAATGTGTTCCGGCAGCTTCCTTGAGAGCCAGTTCCCGTTCTAGGACTAGCGTGCTTACTATCTTCGACGCATCATCACTTACCAACAGGTGAGATAGTGGTCAAACGCTAACCTATAAGATATAAAAAAAACGTTCATAATCCAAACCGCAAAAGAATGGAACACATTGCCAGCTGACTTGTTTCCGAGTAGCTATAACTTGGGTCTCTTCAAGTCGAGAGTGAACAGGTATCTCCTAGGCAAACACGCTACACCCTCGATAACATCGTCACTTTCCATCAGGTGAGATAGTGGTCAAATACTTGCCTATCTGAAATATAAAAAAATCTGTGAGCAAAAAGGGTCCGAACAGCATCTTGGCACCGCTAAGATCGACTCATCTTTGGTGGAATCACAGCCTTAGCATGGTAAAAGTACTCAGTCATTACTGAAACTTAAGCTTCGTTCTCATGATCGCAACGCACAACACTGCGATATGCGGCATGCGTTGTCGGTACGTACCTAATCGTATGAAAACATCTAGAATGTTCTTTTATTTTTCATAAGACGTCGTTTTTAATGTGTCCGACAGTGTTGTGCGTCCAATCACGAGACCAAACTTGATAATAGACTTAGGTAAAACCAGAGCTGTAGTATCTTAATGAGGAGCTAGAAAAGTGATTTTTTAGTCCAATTATCTATAAAGATATCTTAGTATTTCGCTTAACTTGGCTTAGTTTTTGTTTACTAAGTTAAAGAAACATAATATTAACAAGAGGAAGACGGGTTGAAATAGTCGCTCTAAGTGGATTGGACCACAGAAATATTAATATTATTATACTTCGGCCGTTCAGAGAATGCGTTCTTGACACCTATCAGTTAGTCACGACTAGTGATGGGCACAACATAACACTGAGTTCGTTACCGTTCCTCCAAAATGAACCGCCGCATTATTTTTAAGATTATTTTCGTTTTAAATTGGCGGAATCATTTAAAATTTATATTTTAGTTATTTAAGTGGAAACCAAAAAAAGGTAATATTAATATAATAAAATTGTTTTATTTATTCTTTGTTACGAAGTTACAATCTGTATTTCTATGCAATAAAGTACACGGAATTGAATGTGCGTACAGAATATTAATCAGACTCCGATTCGCTTGAGGAGGTGGTGTCTTCATCATCATCTTCGCCTACATGTGTAATTATATTATTATCAATAACAGAATCAATCCTGATATCTCGGTCAAAATGTTCCAAAACCAGGTTTTTAGTCTTCTCAACAACCTTTGCCCAGTCATCTCTTGTGACTTCCCCGCAGGCTTCTTTTAATAGGGTCATCATCTTTTTCGTGCTGAATGGCGGGGAAGTATTGTGGCGGGCGGCGTAACCTTTTATTTGAGTCCAGATTAGCTCGATCGCGTTATATTGGCAATGATACGGTGGAATTCTTAGAACGCGATGACCGTACTCCAGAGCCAGTTCATCGATTTCGTATCGCACATTTGCCGCTTTATTTTCTTTAACTAATTTAAATAGCTCTGCTTTTAGCATCTGCATATATGCGTCAATGCCTTTTGCTTGTAACCAAGCCACCATTTCTTCTTTTTTATTAGCTTGGGTAGGTGGTTTCTGTATTTGAACCGAGTGATAGGAGGCATTATCCATGAATATTACAGAAGGCTCTGGTAGGCTGGGCAAAAGCACGTTCTGGAACCACTCTTTAAATGTAGTGGCATTCATTTCCTCGTGGTAGTCATTTGTGGTTTTTGATTGAAATGCCAGTAACGCGTTCTCCACAAAGCCGTATTTTGCAGAACCTGCGTGGCATATTATCAGACGGGCCCCCTTACCCATTGGTACTTTCGACGTCGACGCTTGTGTATCATCCGTCCAAGAACGGGAAACCGTGTGATTGGCGTTTAGCCATGTCTCGTCAATGAACACGACATTATCCCAGTTATCATTTTTTTTGCTTCTCTCAAAAAACTTATCCGTTTTAAAATTATGTCGTATCGTTCTAATAAAAATTTTCTTTTGTCTGTTTTTTTATACGTAATAAATTATTTTTCAAAAAAATAAAACCGACTTCATAACCACAAAAAGGCACTCAAAAGCGAAAAATAATTTACTTAAAATTATTATAAGCGTTACCCACTTCTCTATTTCTAAGTCAGTGCCAGCCGTAGATAATACCTACATGTATCTACCTACTTACTAACCTACTTACTACTACTACATACATAGTGTCTATCTAATATCCAATAGGCTTGGCTGGCACCGACTTCAAATAGAGAAGTGGGTAACGCTTATAATAATTTTAAGTAAATTATTTTTCGCTTTTGAGTGCCTTTTTGTGGTTATGAAGTCGGTTTTATTTTTTTGAAAAATAATTTATTTTACCCTTTTTAGTGCAAAAAAAGTTTTAATGAAATTACATGCATTTATTAAATTTCGTGTCTGGGCCGTTATACACTGACGGATATATACTTTTTGAAAATTTCAAGTATGTACCTATAACAGTTAAGAAGATACAGATCTGTAAAGTGCGCACATATAGATACACGGACGGACGGACGGACGAACAGACAACAAAGTCTCAGAAAGTGTTCATTTGGTAGCCTTTGGGTTCGGAACCCTAAAAAAATTGACTTTAAATGCCGCGCTAAAGTGAAAATATTCACTAGTAATAATGATGTCATCAAGGTATCAAAGGACAATGTCCAAAATGGCCCTGTAGAATTAAAGCATCTGACACACACGATAATTAATTGTCTATTTTATTACAATAATTCCAAATACTTTTATAACACGGACTAGTTGTATTTCAAAATGAATATTAAAAAGTATTATTTGCGATTATTAACATTAATTGCCGCCATATGGCCAACAGAGTATTGAATCACTCTACTACGTTATAAGAGGCACTTCCCTATATTGTGGATACCCGAATTATGAAAGCACTGTGTAGCCAACCTAACAACGGAAAGTATTATTTACGTAGTAACTATTATATAATATGTGGTTTTATGCTTATAATTTTTTTTTGCTGTGTTGATTGGTACAAAGTACGTTCATAATTCTGAGTTATTTAATTATGTATGCAGTGTCGCGGGACTGAAATGGCCGCCATCTTCGCCAAATGTCATGTCATGTCAAAAAATATTAGGTATGTTTAAAAAAGTTTGCACCCTAACAAGACTTTGCCCGGTAGAACATTCCTGTGAAGACAAATTATTTATATTTATTATAATTATTAATATATAATTATTTATGCCTATGCCCGGTGGCGTAATTGGGAGAACGGTCGGCTTTGATGCCGTTGTACCGAGTTCAAACCGCCATGCAGCAATGAATTTTTCTATTGAAAAATATATGTGCGCTTCTCACAGTGGCCCTCCGGTGAAGGAAAACATCGTTAAGAAACCAATAACCCCCGCATGGTGGTAGAACATATCTAGTGTCCGCCTGGCCAGCTACCACCCTCAAGTCAGAAAATCTGTCGCCAAACATCTAATGTGTTCCGGCAGCTATCCTTGAGAGCCAGTTCCCATTCTAGTCCACTTCTCTATCTTCGACCGCATCATCACTTAGCAACAGGTGAGATAGTGGTCAAACGCTTGCCTATAAGATATAAAAAAAATTTATCCCCACCTTTATTTCTATCTCGCTCACAGTTACCGTAAGAATATCTTATATGCAATAGCAACCTCCATTGTGTATAATCTTCTTGGGACTCTTCTACTAAAACTAGTACATTCTCCTATGTTTGAGGTATTTATCTCCATATCTCTGGTGATACTAATCAGATCTCGATAAAATTAAAATGGGACCACCTCAGAAACGTATCCTACCTATTAAAAAAAGAATCATTTGAATCCGTTCACAATTGATGGAGAAATCGCGTAACATACACACAAAAAAAAAACATACAGACGAATTGAGAACCTCCTCCTTTTTTGTGAAGTCGGTTAAAAACCAATATCTTTTAAGATTTTGGTTAAAGCAGTTTTACCCCCGCTAAACAGTCCAGCTTCTCTTAACGATGCCAAAAGCTTCTTCCTGTTGAGATATTTATTTCTGGAATAGTAACCATATATATGATTTCTGATTGCATCGGCGTCAAAGGTGTCAGTATCTCTCACGGGTTTAGTTCTACGTTTCTTCTTCGGAGTACGTAAAATATTATCTTCCGTGCCAGTAGAGCCGAACATTTCTTTGTTAATATTTGCTATCGTTCGTTTGCTAACTCCAAGCGCCTGAGAGACGCGTTCTTGTAATTGTTCGACAGGTACCAGGGTTCCGCAATTTTGTCGCTCCCGCTCAAAGTAATATTGCAGCTTGATGATTAACTCACGGGCTCCACTTTTCAATGTTTGTGCACGTTTAGGCATTATTATGCACCAAAAGTAAAAAGAACGCAATACAAAACACAATCGAAGTCCGATTTAGCGCCGATGTCAGTTTGAAAAGCAGAAACAGTCCATTAAACGAAAGCCGGGTAGTCAAATAAAAACAGATCGAAAACATTTGAAAAACGTGGTCTATGCGCACGAAACGACAAGAGACGACTGTTTTAGCGTCACAAAATGGCGGCCCATAACGCCATTTGGGGTTACCATTTTTAATCTATACTAATATTATAAAGAGAGAACATTTGTATTTTTGTATTTTTGTATTTTTGTATTTTGTATTTTTGTATTTTTGTATTTTTGTATTTTTGTATTTTTGTATTTTTGTATTTTTGTATTTTTGTATTTTTGTATTTTTGTATTTTTGTATTTTTGTATTTTTGTATTTTTGTATTTTTGTATTTTTGTATTTTTGTATTTTTGTATTTTTGTATTTTTGTATTTTTGTATGTTTGTATTTTTGTATTTTTGTATTTTTGTATTTTTGTATTTTTGTACTTTTGTATTTTTTTATTTTTGTATTTTTGTATTTTTGTATTTTTGTATTTTTGTATTTTTGTATTTTTGTATGTTTGTATTGATTTGGCTCAAAAACTACTGGAGCGATTAAAAAAATTCTTTCACTAATATATAGAATGGACTTTCGGAATGAAAATAGGCTATATATTATCCCGTTTAAATCAAAGGTAAATTCGTGGAGACCTAATTTGCAACCTAAGTCGACTAAAAAACGGTCGATAAAACACGTTTCTTACGAACGCTGCTCAATTGAAAATAGATGGAAGATTATTTTATATGGAAGACTTGTACAACTTAATAAGACCTGCAAAAAAGTCCGCGACAGCATATGTCTATCTCTTAAGGTTGACTCACAGTAACCATTTTAATCTTTAATTTTTTGTTAAAAAATATTACATAACTTCCAAGGCTATTTTCAAGTATATAGTATTGATCCTTATCCAAATAATTACGTTAATTATCTTGGCCACATATTATAGATTAAAATTGTCCCTTACAGTATATAATTCAAATGAAAACTCTAGAAGATATCACGAATTTTACATACACGCATCGCAAAATTAATAAAATATTTGCAGTGAAACCACAGATTACGTCATAGTTACTACGAAAATATTATTATAGGCTTAGATATGCTGTAGATCCCCACCGAACACAATCAATTTGAAGTCAATATAGTATGATAATATGATCTATTGTATAAAATAATATTCATCTATATATATAATAATATAATATTTTAAACCACCCCGACTGATCTATGTATAATCTTTTCATTAAAAGCATTCCAATGACTCTAAACACGACATTTAAAATCTGAGCTGTAAGTTGGTGAGGATTTGGGTATTCTGTAGAGTCTAGGAGATGTCCCAGCATCAGGTCAATGCTTCCATGTTCTTACAATATCGTTGAAGAAGAAGATTTTCGAATTGATCAGACCTATGAAAGTTGATTTCATAGCGCAATTAACTAGAATAAAACTGGCCAAGTGCGAGTCAGCATCGCGTCTCTTATCGCACACTTAGGGAGGGTTCCGTACAATACGAAATATAACAGAGTTTCAACCTCATATATTTGATTAATTGATATTACCAAGAATATTTGGTTTGGTCGCGATCTAGAAAGACGGGGCTCATTTACTAGCGCCATCTATGTCATTTTGCCGAAACTAATTAGATAGATGTCGTTTAAAAACACGTTTTTTGTATGGGGACCCCCTTTAATTTTTAACTTTATTTACAGGCAGACAGACAGACAGACAGACAGACAGCGGAGTCTTAGTAATAGGGTCCCGTTTTACCCTTTGGGTACGGAACCCTAAAAAAGCTCATAGTTTTATAACGATTGAAAGAATTTTCATGAATCAAAGCTAAGAAAACTCTCGATGAAGACATCTATCAAACAAAAAAAACTATCAATAATAAAAACAAAATCGGTTCATCCGGTTAGGTGCTAAGATGCTACAGACAGACACACAGATACATACGTTAAACGTATATTACCCCTACTTTTGCGTCGGGGAACGCGTAAGGTTACGGCGGCAGATGTTCACCTTTTTTTTTAATATCTTATAGGCTAGCGTTTGACCATTATCTCACCTGTTGGTAAGTGATGATGCGGTCGAAGATGGTAAGCACGCTAGGCCTAGACTGGGGAACTGGCTCTCAAGGATAGCTGCCGGAACACATTAGATGTTTTTGGCGACAGATTTTCTAACTTGAGGGTGGTAGCTGGCCAGGCGGACACTAGATAGTGTCCTACCACCATGCGGGGGTTGTTGGTTTCTTAACGATGTTTTCCTTCACCGGAGGGCCACTGTGAGAAGCGCACATAATTTTTTCGATGGAAAAATCCATTGGTGCACGGTAAGGTTTGAACTCGGTACCACGGCATCAAAGCCGACCGTTCTCCCGATTACGCCACCGGGCCCGGGCTCCTTGGTGGTAAGCTACTTTTTGGTAGATTTAATGATCCCACTACCACTGTACGAAAACTCATGATTAATGAATGCACATAAAACTTTCATTGGTAGGTATGTAGCTAGGATTAGAACCAACGACCGTCGGGCTATACTTTACGCTAAAGGGCCGTCCAATATCACTATGTAAGTATTATAAAACAAATTCCATCACTGCGTCTGTCTGTCTGTTCGCAATAATCTCAATAGGTACAGAACGGATTATCATGCGGTTTTCACCAATAGCCAGAGTGTTTATGAGGAAGGTTTAGGTGCATAATTAGTTAAGGTTTTGTGTAAATTGGATGAAATATGACGATGGTTGTTAAATATGTTCATATTTTATATTCGATGCAACAAACTGATGCAAATTTTGTAGGCATATATGTTCTACCCGTGCGAAGCCGGGGCGGGCTGCTAGTCTAAGTATAAAAATGCTAGTAACGCCATTTGGGGTTACCATTTTCAACCTAAATATAAAAATTCTACTTTCTTTCGCGCGATCGGTTTGGTCGTAGTTTTATTTTGATCTATACTTCTATACTAATACTAATAATATTATAAAGAGAGAACATTTGTATTTTTGTATGTTTGTAATGATTTGGCTAAAAAACTACTGGACCGATTTAAAAAATTCTTTCACTAATATATAGATTGGATTTCCGAAATGAAAATAGGCTATATATTATCCCGTTTAAATTAAAGGTACATCCGTGGAGACCTAATTTGCAACCTAAGTCGACAAAAAAACGGTCGAAAAAACACGTTTCTTTCGAACGCTGCTCAATTTAAAATAGATGGAAGAATATTTTTTATGGAAGAGTTGTACAACTTAATAAGACCTACAAAAAAGTCCGCGACAGCATATGTCTTTCTCTTAAGGTTGACTCACAGTAACCATTTTAATCTTAATTTTTTTGGTAAAAAATGTTACATAACTTCCAAGGCTACTTTCAAGTATATAGTATTAATCCTTATCCAAATAATTACGTTAGTTAGCTTGGCCACATATTATAGATTCAAATTGTCCTTTACAGTATATAATTCAAATGAAAACTCTATAAGATATCACGTATTTCACATACACGCATCGCAAAATTAATAAAATATTTGCAGTGAAACGACAGATTAGGTCATAGTTACTACGAAAATATTATTATAAGCTTAGCTATTCTGTAGATCCCCACCGATCACAATCAATTTGAAGTCAATATAGTATAATAATATGATCTATTGTGTAAAATAATAATGATCTATATGTATAATAATATAATATTTAAACCACCCTGACCCGACTGATCTATATATTAATATTTTTATTAAAAGCATTCCAATGTCTCTAAACACGACATTCAAAATCTGAGCTATAAGTTGGTGAGGATTTGAATATTTTGTAGAGTCAATGCTTCCATGTTCTTACAATATCGTTGAAGAAGAAGATTTTAGAATTGATCAGACCTATGAAAGTTGATTTCATAGCGCAATTAACTAGAAAAAAGCTCATAGGTTTATAACAATAGAACGAATTTTCATGAATCAAAGCTAAGAACACTTTTTGTGTGTATGTTACGCGATTACTCCGTCAATTGTGAACCGATTCGAATGATTATTTTGTAATCGGTAGGGTACGTTTCTGAGGTAGTCCCATTGTAATTTCATCGAGATTTGATAATCTCCAGAGATATGACGATAAACGTCTCAAACTTGCTACTGAAATTGACTCGCGGGGCATTGAAGTTGGTTGTTTTAGTTTTAAAACTATCTTAATTATTGGTAGATTTAATGATCCCACTACCTCTGTACGAAAACCCATGATTCATAAATGCACATTAAACTTTCATTGGTGGGTATATAGCTAGGATTAGAACCAACGACCGTCGGGTCAGAATCAGGGTAACTATCCTTCACGCCAAAGGGCCGTCCAATATACGTAAGTATCATAAAACAAATTCCATCACTGCGTCTGTCTGTCTATCTGTTCGCAATAATCTCAATAGCTACTGAACGGATTATCATGCGGTTTTCACCAATAGCCAAAGTGTTTATGAGGAAGGTTTAGGTGCATAATTCGTTAAGGTGTTTTGTAAATTGATAAAAATATGAGGATGATTGTTAAATATGTTAATATTGTATATTCGTTGTAACAAACTGATGCAAATTTTGTAGGCATAGGTATATGTTCTACCCGTGCGAAGCCGGGGCGGGCTGCTAGTATTTCATAATAGTTATCTTATAGTCAATTATTTTCAAATTCTTAAAAAGAAAAACAAAACGTATTATTTTATAAAGTATAACTGTATAAGAACAGATTACGACACTATTTATTGCCTGTTATTGTTAGCACAGCACTACAAATATAAAGCGCTGACATAACCTTGTAATAGCGCAGTAAAGATTTAGAAAAATATTGTTTACCAAGTTATTAGACACTCAGTTTGGCACAAAATTATAACATTCATTGATTATTGATAGAATAAAGTTGTTTTAATGCTCATCAATTGTTAAAACGGTAAACAACCAGCAAAAATATTTTTATCGTAACTGCAACGCCATTACAAAGTTACGTCGTCAGTTCAATCGCGACGTGTCAGGAACGCATTCTCTGAACGGCCGTAGTATAATAATGTTTCTATGGATTGGACTGAAGTCAGTTGTATACTGCACCACTACCTCGTCTCACTGCTCTCTTTAATTTCTAAACTAACACTTTTTTATCTTACAGCCGTATTTATGAAAATTTTGAAGAACGCATAGCGGTGGATTTGACACATGTAATGTCAAGAATGTAGTATAGGTTTGAACGACCATGTGCGTTCGCGAGCACTGTGAGACCGAATAAGGCTGTTAAACCGCATCGTCACTTCACATCAGTTCAGATAGTGGTCATGCGCTTTTCTATTCGGCATAAAAAAAGAGTGAATTGAAATTCACCCGATAATCGCTCACAGCATTTGCGTGGATCACCGTTTGAAGAACTCACACTTCATAATACAAATACAAATTCGGAAACTTTTGATATTTATAATTAGAAGAGTTCAGTGATCTGAACCGAAAAGGTTTCCGCAACAAAATAGCAGGGTCACACAGGGTCAATATTCAAAATACAAAATGACGTTTCCAAATTCGAATGTATCCGATTTAAGTGAGAATACCTATGCAGTAGGCTTAGACCAGGCTATTATAGAAATAATAGGAAGTTAAGGGTAAGTAAGGAAAATCATGGAGAGTAGGAAAAGGGGGAAAATAGTAGTCGGTAATGAAGAACATACCTTTCATCAAACTCCGCGTCCATAGCAAATAACTCCAACAGGAAAGCATTAGGAGCTCCGGAATATCGTCTGGGTTCAATGTCTTTAGGTAGAATTAATCCAGGAGCTGTAGTTAAAAAAATATATTTAATAAGGGTTAGTTTCGTCATATCATAACATAACATAACATTCGACTAACCTTTGGGTTTATCTTTCTTTCTTTCGTCAGATTCTTTCTGGATAGTAGCCAGAGATTCTTGTGCTTTTTCTGTTAAACTGTAATACCATTATTACTTTAATTTGGCTTCCACGACAGGCATTGTTCGAAAATAACTTCTAGGTTTTTTACGTTACTCCTTCGAAATCGATTTGTGACAGAGTGCCCCAGTCATTTTTGGATATACTTCATTCGAAAGCTACAGTATAAACTATACTTGATTTAATATCAACTATAGTTTATACTGTATACTTTAGTCTTAATCGCATTAACACTTAGTCCATGAGTGGACTCCATTCGGATATAGTGCATTAAAACATTAATTTGGATTGGGAATATGCATGTGGTATAAAACTTGAAATCATTTATTTTCGAAACATTATTGTTCCGGTATTGTATTAAAAAAAAATATACTCCTTAATTAGTTAAAATCTATACTAATATTATAAAGAGATAACATTTGTATTTTTGTATGTTTGTTATTTGGCTCAAAAACTACAGAACCGATTTTAAAAATTCTTTCACTAATACATAGAATGGACTTTTGGAATGAAAATAGGCTATATATTATCCCGTTTAAATCAAAGGTACATTCGTGGAGACCTAATTTGCAACCTAAGTCGGCAAAAAAACGGTCGAAAAAACACGTTTCTTACAAACGCTGCTTAATTGAAAATAGATAGAAGAATATTTTTTATGTAAGAGTTGTACAACTTAATAAGACCTACAAAAAAGTCCGCGACAGCTTATGTCTATCTCTTAAGGTTGACTCACAGTAACTATTTTAACCTTAAAATTTTTGTTAAAAAATATTACATAACAACAAGGCTATTTTCAAGTATATAGTATTAATCCTTATCCAAATAATTACGTTCATTAGCTTGGCCACATATTATAGATTAAAATTGTCCTTTACAGTATATAATTCAAATGAAATCTCTAGAAGATATCACGAATTTCACATACACGCATCGCAAAATTAATAAAATATTTGCAGTGAAACCACAGATTAGGTCATAGTTACTACGAAAATATTATTATAACCTTAGCTATGCTGTAGATCCCCACCGATCACAATCAATTTAAAGTCAATATAGTATAATAATATGATCTATTGTATAAAATAATATTCATCTATATATATAATAACTAGAAGTGTCCCGCGGCTTCGCCCGCGTTAAAACCTTATTTTCTTTACTTAAAACTTTTCTTTTGTAAAAACGATTCTATCATTCAATACATAAAATAAGAATTAGACAAATCGGTTCACCCGTTTTCAGGTTATGGCGTGACTAAGGCAATTCGGGATTCATATTTATAAAAACCGAAAAACCCAAATTTTCAGACTTTGTTACCTACCCCATTTCGAAAAATCCTACAACATGTACTTTATCCCATCTTGTTTCGCCATACAAACTTTGAATCTCCGTTCAGTATCCGGGAGGAATTTTCAGAAAATCATTTCTGAGCGGATACTTACGTCATAATAACTATCTGCATTCTGAATTTCAGCGCAATCAGAAACAATATTTATTTTTAGACTTTGTTACCCCAGTTTATCCTCTCAGGGTGGCATTTTGAAAAAGTCTGAAACTCGTATTTACTTATTTATTTACAGAAGTACTTGTGTGAAATGTCGAATTAAACCCCGAATTAATCCCCTTAAAGAGTGTAACATGAAAAATTCTTTCATAGCGGATACCTAAGTCAAAATGACTATCTGCATGCCAAATTTCAGCGCAATCCGAAACAATATTGATATCAGACTTTGTCACCCCACTTCACCCTTTTAGGGGTGGAATTTCGAAAAAGCCTGGAACACGTATTTACTTACTTAACTTACGTACTTGTGTTAAATTTCGAATATAAAGTACTATCTAATATTTTTTCCATACAAACTTTGAACCCCCGTTTCATCCCCTTCAGGGATGAATTCTGGAAAATCCTTTCTCAGAGGTAACTAACGTCGTAATAACTATCTGGATGGCAAATTTCAGCGGAATCCGAAACAATATTGATTTTCACACTTTGTTATCCCATTTTACCCTCTTAGGGGTGGAATTTCAAAAAAACATGAAACACGTATTTACTTATTTTTTACTGGAGCACTTGTTTGAAGTTCCGAATAGAAAATACTATCTAATCTTGTTTTCCATACAAACTTTGAACCCCCGTTTCATCCCTATCAGGGGTGAATTTCTGAAAATCTTTTCTCAGAGGGAACTAACGTCGTAATAACTATCTGCATGCCAAATTTCAGCGCAATCCGAAACAATATTGATTATCACACTTTGTTAGCCCCTAAGAGGGTGGGAATTGCAAAAAAACTTGAAACACGTATTTACTCATTTTTTTACTGAAGCACTTGTATGAAGTTTTGAACAGAAAATACTGTCTAATATTGTTTTTCCATACAAACTTTGAACCCCCGTTTCATCCCCTTCAGGCGTGAATTTTGGAAAATCCTTTCTCAGAGGTAACTAACGTCGTAATAACTATCTGCATGCCAAATTTCAGCGCAATCCGAAACAATATTGATTTCCACACTTTGTTACCCCATTTCACCCTCTTAGGGGTGGAATTTCGAAAAAACCTGAAACACGTATTTACTTATTTTTGTACTGAAACACTTGTGTGAAGTTTCAGATAGAAAAGACTATCTAATCTTGTTTCTCCATACAAACTTTGAACCCCCATTTCATACCCTTAAGGGGTGAATTTTGAAAAATTCTTTCTTAGTACACCCCTACGTACTAAGACAAATATACCCTCCAAATTTCAAGTCTCTACGACCAGCGGTTTAGGCTGTGCGTTGTCTGTCAGTGAGTCAGTATGTCAGGACAAAGATTCTTATAGTATTAGAAGATATAATATTTTAAACCACCCCAACTGATCTATGTATAATCTTTTCATTAAAAGCATTCCAATGACTCTAAAATCGACATTTAAAATCTGAGCTGTAAGTTGGTGATGATTTGAGTATTCTGTAGAGTCCAGATGTCCCAGCATCAGGTCAATGCTTTCATGTTCTTAAAATATCCTTGAAGAAGAAGATTTTCGAATTGATCAGACCTATGAAAGTTAATTTCATAGCGCAATTAACTAGAAAAAAGCTCATAGTTTTATAACGATTGAACGAATTTTCAAGAATCAAAGCTAAAAAAACTCTCGATGAAGACATCTATCAAACTAAAAAATACTATCAATAATAAAAACAAAATCGGTTCATCCGGTTAGGTGCTAAGATGCTACAGACAGACACATAGATACACACGTTAAACGTATATTACCCCTACATTTTCGTCGGGAAACGCGTAAGGTTACGGCGGCAGATGTTCTCCTTGGTGGTAAGCTACTTTTTGGTAGATTTAATGATCCCACTGTACCACTGTACGAAAACTCATGATTCATGAATGCACATAAAACTTTCATTGGTAGGTATATAGCTAGGATTAGAACCAACGACCGTCGGGTCAGAATCAGGGTAGTTACCCTACGGTTTAGGGTAGCTATCCTTTACACCAAAGGGCCGTCCAATATAAGTCCATCACTGCGTCTGTCTGTCTGTTCGCAATAATCTCAATAGCTACTGAACGGATTATCATGCGGTTTTCACCAATACCCAGAGTGTTTATGAGGAGGAGGTTTAGGTGCATATTCGTTATAAGGTTTTGTGTAAATTGGATGAAATATGACGATGATTGTTAAATATGTTAAAATTTTATATTCGATGCAACAAACTGATGCAAATTTTGTAGGCATATATGTTCTACCCGTGCGAAGCCGGGGCGGGCTGCTAGTATTATATAAAGAATGTGGGAACACAACACAACAAACAAGCGTGGGAAATTTTAATTTGAAAATCACATCACCACTTGTCAATTAGGAAGTAACGTCACAACATACACTGCTGTCACCACAGACTAAATCTTTGTCAAAGAAATAGTATGCGATGTTATACGAATACGTACTATTTATTTTACAAAGATTTAATCTGTGGTGACAGTGTGGCATGCTGTGACGTCACAAAGATTTGGCGGTGTTTTAGACACCTCATATTTTTCAATGCTAAACAATTTTTGAAGATGTGGTGACAAAGATAGCGAACGTCAAAGTCAAACGCTTGGCTATAACGAATAAAAAAAAAAAAAAAAGAAAGGGATGCTTAGATGGTTTGGACATCTAGAGAGGATGGATGAAGAAAGACTGACGAATCAGATTTATGATACGAGTGTGAATGGGACAGCCGGAAGAGACCGACTTAGGCGAACGTATCACGACCAGATCGGAGACGTTTTAAAGAAAGGCCAAGTCAAAAGTACTTATAACCGGCGAGCATGATGAAGGCGCTCATGAAAGTGGAAGAAGCGAAAGAGGTATGTCAGGATCGTAGCATTTGGAAAGAAGTAGTATCTGCCTACCACAACGGGAAAATGGCGTGATTGTATGTATGTAATGTATGTAAACTTTTTTTGTAGCTTAATTTCAACACTTCATTAACCGACTTCACAAAAAGGAGGAGGTTCTCAATTCGTCGGAATATTTTTTTAATGTATACGATTACTCAAAGATCTTCTTTCATCATTTGCATCTTTGAACCGATTTAAATATATTTTTTTTGTTTCAAAGGGTACCCCAGTTGGTTCCATTTAAAATTTAACGAAATCGGTGGGGCCTTTTTTAATATCTACATTTGTATTACGATCCATTAATATACCTCGACGATATGCTTTTAACTACTGGCTCCTGGACTACTACTTGGCTAGCGTGACGTTTGAAGTCGGTTCTTTTGGTTTCTTAAACGATCTTAAATTACTTTTTTACTATGTTAAATGGATGTTATCAGTGTTATAATAAAACTGGCCAAGTGCAAGTCACACTTAGGGAGGGTTCCGTACAATACGAAACATAACAGGGTTTCAACCTCATATATTTGATTAATTGATATTACCAAGAATTTTTGGTTTGGTCGCGATCTAGAAAGACGGGGCTCGTTTACTAGCGCCATCTATGTCATTTTGCCGAAACTAATTAGATAGATGGCGTTTAAAAACACGTTTTTTGTATGGGGACCCCCTTTAATTTTTTACTTGTTTTTGTTTTTAGTATTTGTTGTTCTAGCGGCAACAGAAATACACCATCTGTGAAAATTTCAACTGTCTAACTATCACGGTTAATGAGCTATAGCCTGGTGACAGACGGACAGACAGACAGACAGACAGACAGACATACAGACAGACAGACAGACAGACAGACAGACAGACAGACAGACAGACAGACGGACAGCGGAGTCTTAGTAATAGGGTCCCGTTTTACCCTTTGGGTACGGAACCCTAAAAATACGAAACAAAATCATGCATATTCCCTATTCCTATTTTTCATATTAGATTCAAAACAATTTAATAAACAAATTAAACAAAAATATTATCTATGACTAATAATTAAAATAAAAACTACAAATAATAAATGGAATTTAGGTCGCTGTCTGCTGGTAGAGTACCCAAAAAGCTGGCGACATTACCTCTTTGAATCGTGAAACTAATGCGTTGCCCGAGGTTTAAGCGCCAGCTCTTTGGTCGTGGGGGACATCGATTAGGCGTCTAGATAGCTCCCTAATAAAACCGCGTGCTTGTTGACCCCACAGGCCCATGGTTTCCACCCCAAACGGAAAAAAAGCATAGTTGTCACCGATGCTAATATATTTCCTCCGTTTGAGAGCCTCTGCTGCGTCTGCAGCTGCTCCTGCCGCCCTATTATGGAGATGGGAAACTGCCAATGTGTCGACGCACGTCGCCTCCCACACTAGCGGTTTCCCACGACACCAAGGAATGCTATGTGGCAATGAAATTTTGCTAAGCGCTCCGAAGCCTCTTTAAATTTTTGGCGCTGTTCATCAATAAAATCCGGTAAAGACTCTTCTAGAAGAGTCCTTACCAAAGGAGGCGAAGGTTTTCTTTGTGTTAAAGTTTAATATTTGGGGCCAGACTGTTGAATTTAGTGAATAAGTCATTTCTTTTATCCATAGGCACAATGTCCGTAAAGATAATGCCACACTTTGACAAATTTAGATCCAAAACAATTAAATGAAAGTTTTCAATAAAAACCCGTAAATCCTGTAATACCGTGTTTGCGTCGCCTCCCAGGGTTCCGTCATCCAGATACCACATGTTCAATGTTCCCTATTCTGAATTTTAAGTAAAATGTAGGATACGGATTTCCACACCTGCCAGTATTCAATATAGCTAAATACATAACTATGTAATAAAATTACCCGGTAACCAGTACATCATATGACAATAACTCGGGTACCCTCAACAGCCCTGAGTCAATATTAATGATGTCATATTCAATTTCATCCTCATCTTCTAGTAAAAATTCCAGATGTGAGTACATGGGAACAGTGATGTCATTTTCGTAGATATTGTCTTCGTTTACTGTAATTGCCTGGATAGAAATAAATAAAAGTCAACCAGGGATATTAAGAGACACCACCGTATATATATATATATATATATTTATATATATATACATATACATATCTAACCGAAAATAGACTGACAAGGAATTCCTTTCCTTGGCGGTACGTATGATAAATCAATGAATGAATGAATGAAGATGAAGAAGCAAACCGCTTCGTGCTAGAAGGAATATCCACGATATAGCGGTGTATATATATATATCTCATCGTTCACATCAAATGAGATATTGAGATAGTAAATCAGGTGAGATAGTGGCCAAGCGCCAAAAATCATCAAATAAATACGAATAGAAATTATTTATTCAGCAAATAAAACCTTAAGTATTTGAATGACAGACGATTAAATTTGTTGATAATGCGTGTCATAATGTAAAAGTATCCGACATAATGTTGTAAGTAATAGTTCAAGAAACTTAAAATTATGAAAAGAAATCGAGCTGATGATAGGTAGGATCAAACACTGGACTGACAAGACTAGTGCAATCATATCGGTCCTTAACCGTATCGGTACCTACTCGGTGCACATATTCAAATAATAATAGAAAGGACTCTTTATGTTGCCTAGCTCACAAAGTAATGGTTACATTTCCATTTACCTCTGTTTACTTGCAATGACTATGGAGTTGCATGCAATGTTGTCACACGAACGCGCATCAATTATCTGAACTTAAACCTTATTTAAATGCAGAAAAATACACGCAACTGCAATTGCAAGAATCATATCAATCCTATCTAGCTAGGTACTACTTTATACAAAGTTAGAGTAGATACCTACCGGATCGTTAGGATGCACATAGGCCTCCGAGGGACATGGAGACGCTTGAAATGGATCTGCCATATGGTTTATTGTACTGGTGAAACTGGAAATTAAATCTGATATGTCAACTACTAAAATAGTTCCTATAAGCACTATTGCTGATTAGTTGTGCTTTAACTAAATTACGTTTGATAGCACTAATCTATATTCTATGGAGGGTAGAGACAAGGAGGGGCATCTTATAAGGCACTCGAACTAAAAATTGTCCGACAAAATGTAGGAGAGATTATTTCGTGAAACATCCGAAATGGCGATGGTGTCGGCAAAAATACTGTTGAGCTGGAGGAATTTTTTTCATGTATGGAGTTTGTTCTCCTTCCCACTCACTGGCCTCCGTATTAGAACGGAATTCTAGAACAACACTTGAGCGACGATATCCTCTTGGCACGTCATTTGATTGTTCAACTAGGCGCGGTTTAACTAATCAAATGGCCCCACTCGGTGCCATGAGTGTACACACGCTCGAGCATACTCAAAACATCGATTTACTTTAAGTATAGAAATGAGGCCATTTGATAACTAGGCGCGAGTGAACCAATCGAATAGCCTCACTCTGTGCCATTAGTGGACATACACTCGAGCATACTCAAAAATCGATTTACTTTAAGCATAGAAATGAGGCCATTTGATTGGTTTACTAGGCGCGGTTTAACCAATTAAATGGCCTTACGGCCAAAATCGGACACACGCTCGAGCACCATTCAGTTTAGAAGAAATTGCAACTTTAAAACTGTTGTATATAAGTTTCGAAGGCCAGTGTATGGTAAAATTTGGGAAATTTTCCCAATCTTACAACCTTTCACCTTTTCGGCGGTGTCTTTCTTAATTTGATTTATGGTTTTGTCGGCATTTTATAAGAATCTGCACAGTATCAAAACATGCCGCCACAGCGGCTGTTGACTTTTGACGCTACACTATTTATTCTGTGGTAACTTGATAAGGAAGTGACTTTTGTTTTTTTACGATTTTTTATCAATAATTAAACTAAATAGGGCAAAATCGATCAGTTTAAAACTAATTTTATACACCCGTTAATATGTTCGTAACACTGTACCCAATATTACTTAGTACTATTAATTATTCTGCGCCAATACCACCCTTCGCGGTCGGACACCTGTGATTTTACAATTAACATTCTGTATATGGGAAGTTGTTGTCACACATGGGAAGGTCAATATAGCCTTCCTAAGTCCGTACTCCGTAATTTTTGGGCCTTAATTTACACCCTACTCGTGATCCCTCGGCGGTGCTAAATGGGTGCCCTCTGGCTGGAAAGCTTCGGCCGTGGCTCGAACCACCCACGGGACAAAGACATGTTGCCAAAGGGTTTGTCATGTGCCGACATGATGTTCGGTGCTAACCAGTAGGGAAGACGTTCCATACTGTTTAGGACAGTTGCGCTCTGTGGAATAATCATGTATTTAGCGCCTCCCTCTTTGGATCCCATTTTAGACCGACCTTAATTTAACATCAGGTTAGAAGCGATTAAGTGCTTGTATGTAAGACATACAAATTATAGTGTAAAGGAGGTCCCTTACCGGGAGCATTTGTCTATTATGTAACAATCTGTAATTCCATTCGAATATTAAGTAACAATACAGCCTCACTGACTGTAACTATCCACGGTTCGATTTGCTTATAGGCGGAGACTTATCCTCAGTGCTTCTCACTCACCAATCATTTATGTATGTTAGAGGTTGTGCAATGTATGATCGGTTCTCATCACTCACTGATGTAATGCAAATCTGAACTATTATATTACAGACAAATGCTTCCAGTAAGACCTCTTTAATGTGGCATCTAATTGTAACATTAGGCATTTCAAACAAAGCTACCTGGTACAAGATTGTTGTACATTTTTCTTTGGTAAAAGATTATCTTGTTTATCAAGTTTTCTGAGTCCTGCGAATGGGGACAGTTCAAACGTCTCCTCTAGAGATCCGTAGTTTATTTGCGTGTTGAGACACATCACTCCGACAGCTACCTCTTTATCCTGAATGAAAATTAAAATTCATAAAGAATTGATACAGTTCAATTAACGACCTTAATTTGCAACAATTATGGCTATTTCATCCGACTTCTAAAAAGGAAATTCGTCTATATGTTTTTTTTGTATGAATGTTACGCCATTACTCCGTCAATTGTGAACCGATTCGAATGATTCTTTTTTTAATCGGTAGGGTGTACATTTGGAAGGTGGTCCCATTATAATTTCATTAAGATCTGATAAGTATCTCCAGGGATATATGACGATAAACGTCTCAAACTTGCTACTAAAACTGACTCGCGGGGCATGGAAGTCGGTTGTTTTAGTTTTTGAACCATCTTAATTATTAATTTCACTGCTGGATATAAGTCTCCTCAGACACACCTCGACCTTTGGTTCTTTTTTTCCAGTCTCTGTCTACTGCTTTGCCTATGTCGTCGCTCCACCTGGTCACAGGGTGCCTACAACTTTAAAACCAGCCTATTCCAATGGTTATGAGTCATACGACAGATATGACCAGCCCACTGCCTCTTCAGTTTGCTAATCCGTTAAGCTATATTGATCACAATAGTTCTCTAGCAAATTTCTTCGTTCCGGATACGATCCTTACATAAAAACCTAGCATAGCTCTTTTCATAGCTCGCTAAGCTATTTAAAATTGGGCTCAGGCGACTCCTTGATTCTGATGATGATTCTGATGATGATTTACGCAAGTTGTTTTTCTTGCATAACTTTTTAATGCTAAATATAGCCACTATATCTAAGTTTCACGCCCTAATGTCAAATATTTAATAGACATATTAGTTTACTTACCTCACAAACTAATAGTACTCTTTCCGACTCTGGATGTCGTGATATCAACTCACTGATGTAGAATTCTCCATAGATTTTACGGAGTCTTGTTGAATGAGCCTCGATTATAGGAACTATGTCATCATTATCTTCTTCACTACAGGAGATAACAAATGTAAAATCAATACAAAAAGAGAAATGGTCAATTGATTCAAATCATGATCTGATCATGATTCTATCATTACCAATCGAGATCTGCCTGAGCACGTCACGATACGCTGGCATTTCTAATTTGCCTATCGAATGCGCGCCAGTGGGCTGGTACAAGGATCAACTATAATAACGGATGTTGACAGCCACATATCCAATTCCTTGACCTATTGCTGTCAATAACTTTGCTTTCAAAAATAAAGGCTTTCTCTATTTAAAGCTTCTTACTTACAGTATTTTGGCATTGCTGTTACATACGTATTGTATGTAACAGAAGTGCCACAAGCTTTCGAATTTAAAATTATTAATTAAAAAAAAGGTCTTCGTAACTTTCGGTTTTTTTTTTCTTTCGAACGATTTCTTAAATTATTATCTAGTAAAAGTGGATCAATGTATGCAGATAGCAGAATTATTTAACCTACCGATCTCATGCACCATTAATGCAGAAAAATGTTCTCTTGGCCAGATTCTTATATTTAATATAGTAAATAATAAAAAAAATACTTACACAGCCCGTCTAATTTTCATTCGGGGACTGATTTCATTCCTATCCGCTATGCAGAGAACAGGCAGACAGTCGCCCGGCACGCCCTTTTCTAAAGTGGTCAGTCGTCTAAATAATGACTCTGGTCGAGAAACGTTTGGGATTAGATCTGAAATAAAGGTTTCATAGCTATTATAACCTTTCGTTCGCCCGGATTCCAGACACAATGAAATTTCTATTGTCTCGTGTAATTCCGCAATGCGAAGGGATGTAAGGGAGCACAAATACCACCTCAGTGCTCCCAGCCAAACTGACCTCCCCGTGGTGACCGACAAACGAGGCTCTGACCAACAAATGGCGGTATAACCATTTCAAATTATGGCGAAGCTAAATACTAAGTACAGTCCGGTGACGGGCAGCCGCGTCACTAGTGCAGAAGCTACGTCCTGCGATCGCCAACCCGCCTGCCTAGCGTGGCGATTAGGGCACAACCCTCCCAAAATGATGGATAGTCACACAAAGCCAAGGCCCTCAGTTACCGGCCGCCCTGCTATTCCTGACCATGGCGATGGTAACGGTTACGGCAGGGCAGTGAGTGCTAAGAACTCCCAGGCTACGGTACAGTACAGTACGGTACTGTACAGGTGAAATATGTGGCAAAATATGCGACATAAACGGTCATATCTTTTGATCGCGTTGATTTACAAGTTTGATTTTTTTCACATCTGAAAGAAACCGTAGACTCGAAGTAGGTATATGATACGAGAGTGTTTGATATTAATGTCAACTTGGCACCTCTACGCGTTCCTGAGAAACAGGGTCTTGAAAGACAGACGGACAGTGATTATATAGTTTTTTTCCGTTTAAAGTACGGAACCCTAAAACTAAGATGATGAAAAAAAATAACTTACTGGGATGATTCTTCAAAGACTTGACCATAGCGATATGCTGTACGTAGGGATCGTGCATGAATACAGATTTAAGCAAACTTTCGACGATATCTCTTCCATATATCGGGTCCCAACAGAAGAGGTGAATGAACAACGTGTTACGGGCGTTCAATTCTATCGCTCTGAAATTGATTATATATCAGATTAACTGTGCCCGCGACTTCGTTCGCGTGGAATTGTCTGGTCTTTGGATAGCATTAACAAATAAGACACATACGTATCCCAACTACACTGCGCCGTACCACGCCACGCTAATCCCCCTTCCCTCCTCCCCTCACATAGCCTCCCCTCCCCCTTCCCCTCACTTCCACCTCCCCTCCTCTATATATATAATAATATAATATTTTAAATCATCCCGACTGATCTATGTATAATCTTTTCATTAAAAGAATTCCAATGACACTAAACACGACATTTAAAATCTGAGCTGTAAGTTGGTGAGGATTTGAGTATTCTGCAGAGTCCAGGAGATTTCCCAGCATCAGGTCAATGTTCCATGTTCTTACAATATCGTTGAAGAAGAAGATTTTTGAATTAATGAGACCTATGAAAGTTGATTTCATAGCGCAATTAACTAGAAAAAAGCTCATAGTTTTATAACGATTGAACGAATTTTCATGAATCAATGCGAACTCTCGATGAAAGATCTCGATTGAAATTTGCACGGCGTCTGGTAAAATACAGCTGCACAAGTTAATTTTGTAAGACCACTATGACCTGTATTTGCAATGAATAAATGATTATGATTATTATGATTATGATTATGAAGACAATACAATACAATACAAAAACTCTTTATTGATCACCAAATAATTACAAATTGTACATACTATGTGATGAAAGACAGTAGAATAATAAGGCAATACAATCGGCGGCCTTATCGCATAAAGCAATTTCTTCCACACAACCATGGCATGGAAAAGAAGAATACAAACAAAAATTGGGGGTAGCGTACAATACAAATTATTGATGTCAGAAAAAAAATTATAATAATAATACACAAAGTAGACTACTAAAATTATATAATTATATTATTATGATATAATACATAAAAATACCCTACATATATATAATAATGTTCCTAAATATATTAATATAAATACATATATATGTATATATAATATTAAATACACATATACATAACCATATATATATTAAATCACAGTAGTGTTGCAGTTTTAACATGTTTGGAACAAGTAATGGGCTTTTACCATGGATTTAAAGATAGCCAGCGATTTGGCATGTCTAATCTCCACTGGTAGCGCGTTCCATAAATGGGCCGCTTGCACAGTAAAAGATTTTTCATAAGCAAGTGAGGAATGGGTAGGGGTTAAAAATTGTAGAGTTTCAGCGGATCTTAAGGAAAACGGATTTGAAAGGTGAAGGAACGTGAAACGTTCCTTAAGGTAGGAAGGGGTAGACGGGATAAATAGATGACTATTCCGGCGAAGACGAATAGGTAACCATTTCAGCTTTTTACGGAATTCTGAAATGTGGTCATACTTGCGTAATCCAAATATGAACCGTATACAAAGGTTCTGCAGTCTCTCAAGCTTACTAAGCTGTTCCTCGGTTAAATCCAAATAGCAGGTGTCAGCATAATCTAGTATAGGAAGCAGAAGGGATTGCGCAAGCGCAGTTTTGGTGGAAATTGGAAGAAGATTACGTAATCGTCGTAACGAACCTGCAGATGCGAAAATCTTACGACTAATTTCAGCTATTTGGGGTGCCCAAGAAAATGTCCTATCAAAGAGTATCCCAAGGTTTTTGACTGTATCGCTGATAGGTATATGTGTTCCATCGAATATTACCTGAGGAAGGCGGAACCAGTCAATCTTGGATATCATCCTGGAACCGCCGATGACTATCAATTGTGTTTTCACCGGATTCACACTTATGCCGTACCATTTACTCCATTTGACAACACAATCTAGGTCAGAATTTGTCTGTGTGATGGCATCTGATAGCTGAGAGAGTGGTACTTGTCTGTAAATTTGCAATCATCTGCATAAAGGTGGTAGGAAGTAGAAAGCTGTTGAGAGATAGAGTTTATGAAAATAGCGAAAAGAAGAGGAGATAGAACGCCGCCCTGAGGGACACCCGCAGTCGTGTCACACCAAGATGAAAAGGAATCATCAATGCGGACACGCTGCCGACATCCATACAGGTAAGTACGAAACCAGTCAATTACTGAAGGAGATATGCTAAGAGAGCGGAGAATTGCCAGTAAAATGTCAAAGTCGGCATTATTAAAGGCATTGCTAAAATCGAGTAACGACAGCACTGTTACATGCCCTCTTTCAATGCCATATCGAATATCATCAGTGATCTTCACCATATAGCCTGGACGAAAACCGGATTGAAAAGGATTCAATAGATTGTTTCTGTTAAGGAAGACGGAAAGTTGTTGATGAATTAGGCGTTCTAGGACTTTGGAAAGAAAAGGTAAAATAGAAATAGAACGAAAATCAGAGAACAAGGACAGAGACAAAGGAGTGGATTTTTTAGGAAGCGGTATAATCTGAGCTTCTTTCCAAAGCGATGGAAAAGACGCAGAGGTAACAGATTCGCTTAGGATATGTAGGATTATGGAAAGGATTTCGTCCAGGAGTAGCTCAATCGTGTTACGACTGATACTGTCGCTACCGATAGCATTTGAGGCAATGGCAGAGATGCTACTCTTAACATCACTAGCAGTAAATTGACGGAAGACAAAAGAAGAGTAGTCGGGAGTCAGAGACATCGGAACGACATCGGAACGACATCGGAACGGACATCTATCAAACAAAAAAAAAACTATCAATAATAAAAACGAAATCGGTTCATCCGGTTAGGTGCTAAGATGCTACAGACAGACACAGATACACACGTTAAGCGTATATTACCTCTACTTTTTGCGTCGGGGAACGCCGTAAGGTTAAGACGGCAGATGTTCTCCTTGGAGGTAAGCTACTTTTCGGTAGATTTAATCATCCCACTACCATTGTACGAAAACTCATGATTCATGAATGCACATAAAACTTTCATTGGTAGGTATATAGCTAGGATTAGAACCAACGACCGTCGGGTCAGAATCAGGGTCACTATCCTTTACGCCAAAGGGCCGTCCCTACGTAAGTATTATAAAACAAAGTCCATCACTGCGTCTGTCTGTCTGTTCGCAATAATCTCAATAGCTACTTAACGGATTATCCTGAGGTTTTCACCAATAGCCAGAGTGTTTATTATTGAAATATTGGAGAAAGGAAACGATGCACGAACCTTTTAACTGTTTATTATAGTTAGACAAACTAATACATTTCGTTATTCTTTATATTATTTTTACATAGCAACGGCGACAGACCGAATACAATCAACATGCTATATTTAAAAACTGACATATATATAATATATTGTATTCAGCCAGAGGCTTCACACATTCAACCTCCAACACGCCCCCTTAATATATTACATACCCTTAAGTAATTTATTAATATATTTTAGAACCGACAAGTAGAAAAAATTTAACTATTAACCTAAACACAACATTAAATGAACAACATAACAATACAACATTAAAGTATCAAAAACATAAATATCCGACTAGAAAATACTGTAAACCTCACTTATTCCTCCCCCTTAATAGAATAATTTTTTTAATGAAAGTTTACCAATAAATTCCTTCAATTTCGGACCGTTTACAGATTTCGTCAAGATATCTGCTAACATTTTATCTGTTAGCATGTACTTAATTACTACTTGATTACTAAGTACACATTCACGAACAAAATGATACTTTATATCAATATGTTTTGTTCTGTTATGCATCATTTCATTTGCAGCAATCCTATGTGCAGACATGTTGTCGTTAAAAATGACCACTTTCTTATTCTTAACAGTTATCAAACTATCCAACAGGCTGCACAAATATACAGCTTCCTTAGCACCACAGGCTAAACCTACATATTCTGCTTCGGTACTGGAAAGCGAAACACACTGTTGTTTTCGACTCTCCTATGATATAACATTATTTCCAATTTTGAAAACAAACCCCGTAAAAGACTTTCTATCATAGGCTCCTCCCCAATCCGCATCAACGAACCTATTGAAATATTGGAGAAAGGAAACGATGCACGAACCTTTTAACTGTTTATTATAGTTAGACAAACTAATACATTACGTTATTCTTTTTTAATAATACAACCTTCTTTATCAAAATTAATATTATAATTTTTCTTAGTCAAATCGCTCACCGAAATAAGATTCATAGATAAATCCGGAGCATGTAAAACATTCTTCAAAATAAATTGACTTTTTCCGACATTGGGTTCAGCATCACCACGTCCTGCTACTCGTAGCTTTTCCCCATTCGCTACTGTTATAGCCATACTATTTTCTGTTTTATACGACAACAGTTTACTTTTATCATGGGTCATATGATTTGAACAACCACTGTCGAGGTACCACTTGTCTCTGTCAATCGCATGCTTTGCAGACAGGCATGCATTCGCATTTCCCTTGCATTCTGATGCTTTGTGACCTTCCTTATGGCACTTAAAACATTTGTAAATAAACTTCTGCTTTCGATCATTGGTTTTGGTCTTAAATCTTGCAGTATTTGTATTTTTGGTCGCTAGAGCCAGTTCGGGATTTTCATTCATCTGACTCTGTCTGTTTCCTTCGTGTAATAACTTGGCTTTTATTTGCTCTAGCATGATTTCTTGCCCACTGTTATCTACAGCCATGATGAGAGGGCTGTACTCAGTCGTTAAACCACCCAGCAAAATCGATATGATCCAATCATCGCTTATCTTGGAGTCTATATCTGCCAATTGTTGCGCAAGGAAAATAACCTTCGAAATGTACACTTGCATAGACTGGAAGTTTTCTAATTTGCAATTCCACAAATCTCGTTGAAGACGTATTCTTCTGCCCCAACTCTTGTCATCATATACTTTTTGCAAATTATTCCATGCCTCTCTTGCAGTCTTAACATTGTAAACATGCGTAAAGCATTCAGGTTCGAGCAGCAAGCAAATTGTAGTTCTAGCCTTTCTGTCTACATCTTTGTCTCCATCACAAATGTCATCTTTCTCGACAATATGCCACCAATTTTTGTTTTCTAAATAATTTTTCACTAGAAACTTCCAATTAGGGTAATCACTCGTACCTTTTAGCTTAGGTATTCCTGTAAAGCCTGTCGAGTTTTCTTCTGACATTTTCAGAAAATAAAATCACCAGAAATCACCACAATTCTCCATAAACGTTATTCTGGGCCCATAACCTATTGAAATATTGGAGAAAGGAAACGATGCACGAACCTTTGAACTGTTTATTATAGTTAGACAAACTAATACATTTCGTTATTCTTTATATTATTTTTACATAGCAACGGCGACAGACCGAATACAATCAACATGCTATATTTAAAAACTGACATATATATAATATATTGTATTCAGCCAGAGGCTTCACACATTCAACCTCCAACATTTATGAGGAAGGTTTAGGTGCATAATTCGTTAAGGTTTTGTGTAAATTGGTAGAAATATGACGATGATTGTTAAATATGTTCATATTTTATATTCGATGCAACAAACTGATGCAAATTTTGTAGGCATATTTGTTCTACCCGTGCAAAGCCGGGGCGGGCTGCTAGTTTAAGATAAGAAGATAAGAAAAAACTTAAACGACGCGCTAGTCAAAGTAGCATGTCAACGAGGTATATATATAAAAATTATAGTTATAGAATACTTTACTGTGTTACGGAACCCTACGAGTGCAAGTCTCACACTTTATATTTTTGTAAATTGTTAAACACAATCCAAAATTTCATCGTACCGACGGGACTCGAACCCGTAATAAGTAGTCATAGATGGCGCCACCAATGCATAATTGGTTTAACAAATGCAATTCACTAATTTCGTCGTATCGATGTATCGAACCGTGGCTTAATTGGCAGAGCACCTGGACGTGTAATCCGGGGGGTGCAGGTTCGAGTCCCGTCGGTACGATGAAATTTTGGATTGTGTTTAACAATTTAATAATATCTCACTTGTATTTAGTCCATATGAAGTCTTCCCAAGCACAAGGGGGCACTGAAGGCACTAAGGGATAGTCCCGCAACGCGAGGAACCCTACTATTTCATTATCTTTGTCGAGCTGGCAAATCGATAGCACGCCGTTTTCTCTGGAATTAAAAACCGAAAAGACACAAATAAGGCCAGTATATTATAGCATCGATGATGCCTTATCAGCTGGCACAGATTTAATTGGTTAGGTAACAGGCGCGATTTAAACAATTAAATTACTTTAATGTATGTTAAGAGAAGCGGTGCTTTTTAGCAGGGTGGATTTTTGAGATGGGACCGTAAGTGAAGGTACCTATCTGTTCTGTTGTAGCTACAGTAACACACTCTGAGGAGACTGTCCATTGCTTTAGACTGAATGAGCTGCATTTACAGAATTCATTACTTTTTACTGTTGCTACAGCAGAAGAGGTGCCTATCCCCAAAATCCACCCTGTAGGGTACCTATACAATACAAGTTCAGAAATTTAGGATTTTACTTATCTTTAATGGATATTCAGAAATTGCAACAAGCAACAGTAGGTACCACAGAATACTTAATAGGCAGTATCTAGTTTCTTTGTTCGAATCAGTAGTAACTTACCTACCTAGTAGGTATTTAGGTTTTTACTTACTTATCTGTAATGGATATCCAGCAATTGCAGCAAGAAGCAGTACCTAGATTCCTTGTTAGAATCAGTAGTACCTAACCTATCTATTATCCTATACATATAATGGAACCAGGATTGGTGACTACTCTCCAGCACTGAGAAATTCTGTCAGGAGGCCCTACCCTACATTTTATCTGTATTTTTGATGGTGTTAGAAATGATCTTTATCTTCATCTAGAGGTTTTTATTGAAAATAACTTCTTACAGATTGTACATAATTATTTGTATCGCATGGTACAAATAAGAAATAAAATCACACTCCCATATCACCATCCAAGACCCCGGGCCCGGTGAAGTAATCGGGACAACGGTCGGCTTTGATGCTAGAGGCTTCAATCCCCGCATTGCACCAATGAATTTTTCTATAGAAAAAATTATGTGCGCTTTTCACAGTGGCCCTTCAGTGGTGGTGAAGGAAAAACATAGTTAAGAAACCAACAACCCCCGCATGGTGGTACGACACTATCTAGTGTCCGCCTGGCCAGCTATCACCCTCAAGTTATAAAATCTGTCGCCAAACATCTAAGTGTACCGGCAGCTATCCTTGAGAGCCAGATCCCATTCTAGATCCCATTCGACCGCATCATCACTTATCAACAGGTGAGATAGTGGTCAAACGCCAACGTATAAGCTTTAAAAAAAGACGTAGGTCGAAAATCCGTGTGTATCAGGTATTGAAAATAACAACCACAAAGAGTAATAAGCGGAGGACATCCAAACCTATCCATATTCTTTGTCACAACTGAAATACCGCGATGATTCACCGTAAAATAAAAGAATTCAAGACATCGTTATTTTTAATAGCGCTCAAACATGAACTAATATCCCATCTGACCCCTCGATAAAAACCAATTTTTGTTAGCGTTCACGCCAATCGCAACTTCCACTCCGCACAGCTTCGGTGCATACACCCTAGCTGAAAACCATCTCTTTTCGTCTCCACCACAGAGTACGGAATCACTATGGTCTCGACTTCGGACAACTCCGCGCATCTCCGCACGTCAAGAACGCAGGCGACAAAACAATTGGGTAGATCTATTTATACTTTAAAAAAGGATATTAGTAAATTAATGCTCACATCAAATACTTGATATCCGAGAGGCTCGAAATACGAAAGTTCAAAGCCATCGATTCGTTCACCAAGTCCATAATAAGATGGACATCTTCTACACGAGCCAGCCGGACCCGTTCCAGGCTGGGCGGTCGAGGCATTCGAGTCACCATTGTCTAGTTACTATCTGCTCCTAATCTGAAAACTAAATACGCAATAGCATACAATTTTATGGATCCTTTTAGCAAATAGCTTGCTGTTATTTGACCACAACTTCGATTCGCAATTTCTGTTTTGAATGTCAAAAATCAAGAACATGTCACAGATTAATTACAGAAGCATATGTCAATCATTATCATCACAAGTCACAAGCATGGAGAATAGAAGTAAATTCTCCATAATCACAAGCACGAAGGATATATAGACCTCCGCGATTACGAGCAAGCTAGCTCGATGCAAGCAAGTGACACAATGACGGCAAAATTATTCATGCATTCAAAGATGGCAGGGCAGGCTACATATAGTAATAACCAAGAAGATTAGACACAACCTACTTGTATTTACCAAAAAATCATGTAACGTAATTTTTGGTCGGTGATTTTAACATTGTTTTTACCCGACTACGGCGAAGCAAAAAGGCGGGTTCTGAATTTGACCAGTATATTTATGCTCATCTGTTCCCCCGTAACTTGTTAGCTGCTTATCATAATTTACCAAATTAGGATTCTTTGGAAGCGTCTTGATTTTCGCTGGTAAAGGCTTCACACACTGTGAAGCGCCTTCTAAAAGACAAAGACATAAACTAAAAAAAAATGTTAATGATGATGAACATGTAAGTATCGAATGAAAGTGTAATTAAATTATTTGTTGAATTACATTTCAAATATAAACACATTAGTATTAGTGTGTGTGGCTTTTCTTGCATGCACCCGATAATCGGGAACAATTTCTTAATAAAAGCGTGATTTTTCAGTCTGGTTTAGTTTTAAACTTAATTTCTATATTTATGGCAGAACAGAATAGCTGAATTGAAACTGATTTTAGCATTTTTTTTTCCTGTACAGCACTTGTGAAAACAAAATCAAATCTATCTATAAATCTTCCCATTCTGGACCGCATCGTCACGTTACCAACTGGTGATATAGTGATCAAACACTAACTTACATCATATATTAAAAAAATATCTTACTGTAATAAAAGATCAACAGCATTAAATCGTGACGAAACTCGTGCCCATTAATTAAATACATTCTTTCTTAATATAACTTACAGGCAATTTGGTTGGTTGTGTGTAGCTTATGTGAAAATAAAAGACAATCATAGACATATTCTTACAGTTATTTATTAATCTTAAAACCAAAATTTCTAATATTCAGAAAAGTACTCAATGGTTAATGAGAATCGCTACCATGGTTATTCGGTAGAACACAATACAAGTCGGTAGTTTGAGCTTCACCTAAATAATACGATTACAAGAACCGATTCTACATAATATACAGAACACAATTCATTCTAATAAAATAATAATTTAGTAACAATATTTCTACTAGCTCTAATTAACATCAATAAATAAGATGACTTCATTTTGTGGAACTCTTTGGAGCGACATTTGCTAAAAGAAAACTATTCGCGTGCTAAAAATTAAATTCAAAACTGTTTTGAAAAAGAGCTTGTATTTCAAATAATCTGTTCACGCAGTAACAATTAATTATATCAGAACCGATATTTCAGCAAATGCAATAAGATTGATATAAAGCAAAATATGCTACTTAAAATAAACATACTTTAAAACTTATTAGGATAGAGACCAATTGTATACATGGTACCACAAACAAAATATGACAAAAATAGTCTAGGTACAGAAAATAAATGATATTATTTACATAGTTATTTAAAATTATGAAAAAACCCATAACCCAGTAAATCGACACATTAATAGATAATTGTGTACAAAAATTATCCGTAAGCTATAAATAAGGGCGCGAGCACACGAATCATGTCATCGATTTCTCTACAGAAGCCTCTATGCTAAATCTCTGCGGCTTTTGTCAACATCTCGAAGGCTGAAAACAACGAGAAGTAATTCTTTTAATTCATAAGCGCGCGTCTCTTATTTGAATGTCAACATTATATCAATGACGATAAGAATCACGCAACGCGCTCATAAATGTGCAAGAATTAAAACGACAAACCTGAAGCCTTCAGCACATTGAGTACAAAATTATACTTACAAGAGGTTTCATTCGATTTACACAAAAATATAATTACTGTTAAAATCATTACATTTCGTGTGTGATGATAACCTGACTGATGACTTCATAAGCTTGAAAACATTATATTCAGGTTGAACATAATGTCTGAAGGTTAGCTATGAGACTTAGCTCTTGGACGAAAATTATTTTGATCCGTGTAACACATACGCTCGAAATAGGAAGTCTCAAATAAAAGTATTGCTTATGTCAATGTTAGGCGGACAATAAACCTTAAGGAATAAAATAGCGAACCAAAAAGAAAGCTTATTTATATAGCTCTATATTATAAGTATGTCCTTGTCACCTTGACCAGCTGAGTCATGCATAGTCATGCAACATATTTTCAAATGACAAATTGAACGAAAAATAGCGAATAAAACTAATATTGATGAATCTAGTCAATATCAATGACAATACTAAACACCAGCCCATGGTAGGAATGACTGGTGATATGGTTTAATATGATAAGAACAACGTATTTGCTTGATTAAATTATAACCAATCATAGTTCAGCACGGCTCCGGCCAATAACAACTGACAATACAGACGATTTAAAGGTCTCAATGTAAGACAGCTGTGAGAAGTTTATCAGTATTATGTTGTTGATTATGCAGTCTCAGTTGTTAATACCGCCATCTTCATTGGTGTTTGGTTCAAGGTGCCAAGAACATAAAATTATTAAGTATCCTAAATTGGTTCAAAGATTAAAATAACTAAATTACTATTTGAAGCATGTCATGTTAAACTGTTATATCGGTAACGGGTATCTTCGGTTCCGTGCTCTACTACAGATTCCCCTTACTTTCCTTTGTGATGTCTCACATATTAAAACTAGTAGATAATGATATTACTAATAAAACGAGTCTAAGTTAAACTTAAAAGCTACAGATATAAAAAAAACTTCCATAAGATATTAATTAATTTCACATAATAATTCTAATTGTTTGGATGTCTTTTTGCTAGTATAAAAATATCATCAATATTAATTGTATTTCTATATACGATATATAAGTGGTAAAAATAACTTTTCTTCAAACGGTCAGGGCATATAAAGCATTAATTTCATCTATGTCAAATATTATATTTTTTGTTTATTTATATTGTATTGCTGAATTTAATTGCTTAGTTGTGAACTTATCTAAGATTCGTTTAGGATTTGTAGGGTGTCCACAGTTTGAGTATCATACAATAGCTTGGCCTAGTCTAAATCAATGTTTATCCGTAATTAAAACTGAGTGAACATTATTAAGAATAGACAGTATGCTTACATAATTACCTATACATCTACATTCGAATCCCTATCATATTCACCATAGTCATAAAATGCTTAAATATACTAATTTGTATGAACATAGCTTTATATAAAACTTTGAACCAGTCTCTCTATGTTCTATGATTGAAGCGAGTACACTATAATATAAGAGTTATATTATAAGGCAAGTGAGTAACATTTGTATTGCTATTATGTCTAAGGACTATCACACAACTCAGCGATTATTATAGAAAAACGGAGTAAACACGATACACCTAAGGAGCACAGCTCGATAGTCAGACATACATACAACTAGATTCATTCATTAATTTTTCACTTTCCTTAAGTGATACGTGAAGCGTAACTTCCTAAGAACATTTTAACTATATACAGTTAAGATTATGCGTTTCAATAACGTATACCACATTATCATCACTCACATCATAGATATCACTTGATTTACAACCATTCAATCACACCATGATATCTTAACTATCCTATAAATACAATTTGAGACGGTAATGTGTTTGTGCAACTGCAAACGTTTGTCAGCGAGTCTTGCTAAAGAAATAAGGCAACACGGAAACAGTCCAAGGTTAAAACCGCTAAAAGTATGGAATCAAATCTTTCGATATATTTTGTTCTATGGTCGAGACAGTGGTAAGTTTAAGAAATTCTAAACTTGTGAACACTTGTGAGCCCTGAATTTCATGCTCACAATCGCATCAATTGTTTGTTTTGTTCTTTGCTTACTATTTACGACTGTGTATAGAACCAAATAAAGTTGATGTTTAATAATGACAAAATAATGCGAGTGAGCATGCATAGCAGGCCCAAAGAACAATACCACATTTTAACAAAACAAAAACATATCACGTTTGAACAATGTCTAAGACGCCAAGATCGGGCGATTAGTGAACAATAGTGAACGTACGTTTGTGTTCAGAAACAGTTGGCGGGAAGTGTCGTATAAATACGCGGCGCAGGTGAAGGCGGATCACTTGACCAGCTTCTGTTTGGGCGGCGTGGTGGGCGGCCCGCCCAACTCCGCCGAAGCGCCCAGGGCCACGCCCTCGCTGTCTACCTCCGTCTGAAAATTGAAACGTTACGGTTTAGCTCAGAGGACTCAGTGGCGCAGGGGAGAATGGTCGGCATTGTTAAGCCTGACTTACTATCATAGCTTAAACAGCTAGCTTACCACTATCAAAGAAAAATCTGCCGCCATAACCTTACAATGTTTGGGCAACCTTACAGTGCACACAGTTCCCTTAAGAGTTACACCATTCTAGGTCTAGCGTGCTAAACATCTTCGACCACATCGTCACTTACCATCAGGCGATATAATGGTCATACGCTAGCATAAACAAAATAGACAATAAAGTGGTACCTCGCATAGCACCACTATGCCTCACTTACCATCAGGCGATATAATGGTCATACGCTAGCATAAACAAAATAGACAATAAAGTGGTACCTCGCATAGCACCACTATGCCTCACTCAAAGGCCCTGAGTGTGATAGAGAACGCAACAGGCGGCGTCCTGTTTCTACATTTTATTGCCTCGCGGGCAGCGAGTGTTTGACATTGCTATAGGAATATAGGAAGGCTCTCTGGATATCGACTTCAAAGCCGAGAGATTCCGATTGATGAAGTCCACGCTCCGACCAAACCTACTCCAAACCGTTGTTGGCTCTGAAACATTCCAATTAAAATTGGAAAATCGATTCGCTGCCTTGGTAACCACAGATGACGTAGACCAGAAACTTGAAGAAGTGGTGGAAATCCTCAGGGAAGAAGGGCTTTCGGCAGAAACACTTCAACTAATGGAAGAGAGACGAACACACCCATTGTCAGCTTTGTCAATTAACCAGGTGCGCAACAAAACTATTAAGCTGGTACGACGCGACCTCCGATCCTCTAACACGCTCTTGATTACAGAATCAATTGAACAGAATCGGGGGTCGAAAGTGTTCGTCCAGCCTCTAGGTAGAAGCCACCTCACAAAGCTGACAACATCAACGGGGAACGTCGTCGCATCCAAGCCGGAGATTCTGTCGGAAGTTGAAGACTTCTACAGCAAGCTCTACGCATCGCATGCTTCAAGGCCCAAACCCGATACTGAGGATTGCAGAGACACCTTAACCCGCCACTTCACAGAAGACCTGCCCGAAGTCAGCCGAGATGAGATCGTGATGGCCCTTAGACAGCTCAAAAATGGAAAAGCCCCAGGTGAGGACGGAATCACAACGGAGCTTCTAAAAGCTGGAGGAACTCCAGCTGTAAGCCAGCTGCAACAGCTCTTTAATTCTGTTCTCTTCACTGGTAGAACTCCGCAGGCATGGAACGTAAGCATGGTGGTTTTGTTTTTCAAAAAAGGAGATAAAACCCTATTGAAAAACTCCTGCCTGTCGCTCTGATATGGTGTGCAAAGAAAGCAATGTGCTGTAAAAACAGTTAAAACGAGGGAACAAACCTTTTCTTCCTTAGTAGGTGGTGAGCCAGCTCCATTGTTGGCGGGGGTGTTATCGGAAGTCTCGGTCGCATCAGTGCCTGTTGCGCCTGAAAACATTCATATCATTTAACATTCATACATATTCAGTCAATAGGGAACAAGCACTTTTTAAGACTGATACAAATTGAACTTTATCTACTACAAAAAAGGTACATATTACATTGTGGTAATTTGGCGGCGCCGCGAGTCTTAACCATGTATAGTAGGCGCGCTATCAACTGAGTTGTGAGGCCATAAACGTCAATAGAAATAAGAATGTGCAGCGCGCTGACCTGCCCGTAAGTGCGAGCGAGATATATATATAGAACATTTTTTGGCCTCACCACTTAGTTGATAACGCGCTATCTATAGTTAACTTAATCTTACAGGCTAGAAAAAGCGAGAAGCTGCTCTATATCCATACAGCACCATCTTGCTCTTCCCAGTGTTAAAAGATTAAAATATTTTAGACCTTATGGCAATGCGCCATTGCCATAAGGTCTAAAAAAATGTAATCTTTTAAGTTAAGGTATACAATAATTGCAGTAAAACTCACCAGCTTGTATATGATTAGCATTCCCACGTTCGGCTTCGTGTTCTCGCACAACAGCGTCGAGGTTGTATCGGCGTCGGTATGATATGAAAAACGAGCGGACGTGCGCTTCTGTCTTCGTACCGAGGGTCTCTGCGATGGCTTGGAAGTCACGACCTGGTACAAGCAAAGTACATACCTAGGTTGAGAACATTATTACGACAGATTCTTGGCGTAAAGTATGGATACCTTTACTGCTTGCTACTCGCCGTTTCAAATCCAAGCCGTGTATCAATGGATTTTTCTATGTTCATTTATGGGTGCTCACTGCTCATTGACAGGTGACATGTTTCGCCTAATTTGGTACTTTTTGGAACCACTACCACCTCACAATAGCTTATAACCATAAAGGAGTAAATCTGCCGCCAAAACCTTACTGTGTTCCGGCAGCACACAACCCTTGAATATTCTAGAACTGGCGTGTGTATTGTCTCGACCACAGCATCGCCACACCCCGGACACTTGACTAAATCTTCATACAAACTAGCGTTTTAACGATCTATTACACAGACACTACACACATGTCGTTTTTCTACAGGCGCAATTGTGTGCGTGAAGTCTAAGGATGTCACCGTAAGAACCTACTTCATTTTGAAGTCGGTTTAGACTTGCTAGCCAGTACTTCGCTATGGTTTCAAAAGTATATAGATAATAAAATTATTCTCATTTACTCAACGCGATACGCCATCCATAACTAAGACACTTGTCTCGCTGCGAACGAAGACCGCTACGCGTTCGAGTGAAACAGTTGCGAAAGTTTTTGCAAACTAAAATCTTCTAAATATATGATTACGTTATTTGAATAGTGTAGAGTTAGGTAGGGACATTTCATATACTTAAGTTACTTAATTTGAAAAAGTGACAAAGATAAATAAATTATTAAGAAAGTTTTTATTCAATATTTAAAAACTAAGGTTTATTTACGCACGAGTATATCATTGTTTCATTTATGAAAATGAATTCTAAAATACGAATATATAGTTAGGTATACAAATATAAGTGTATTACTATGTATATTTTATATAGAAGTTACGTAAATTTGAACCTCCCGAGTCTACCTAGTCCCACAGAAATATTCCATAATACTTATTATTAATATTTCTGTGTTTTATATTCATACATGTATGAAGTTGAAGTTCTTCTCCTTGTGAGGTAGTATTGTCCTGTAGTCGTGCGCGTATGGCGTCCTTGCTCACACTAGCTCCTCGACATCTCCAGAGTCGGTGGCGAGGTGAGGTACATACAAGCCCGGATTGGTGGGGGGAACAGAGTGTCCGTTCTATACGTAGTATTATTATCTTTTCTATGGCATCGCTTACTTGATTACTTACTTACTATATAATATTACTTAGATAATGGCTATCAAATATTTAAAAAAATTGTATACCCTAACAAGGGTATTGTAAAATGGGTTCAACCATACTAAGATAAACTTTAGTTTTACTTTCGTTTTATTTATTTACATAGTTGTACCTATCTGGCATTTTATTTACTCTTTATATTTTAATTTATATAGGCACCTTTTGTCAAAATTAGACACAAAAGGCAATAGACTGATCTGTGAAAAAGGGAGGCCTTTGCCCTGCAGTGAGACACATTAGACTAAATATAAAACCATTTATTGACTTTAGACCATCCCATTCTCATCTCTACCAGCCATAACAGTACTATTCTCGCTGCAGAGGACGCATTGTGTTACTCTTAGAGATTTTTTATAGCATTAGCGTTTGTCCACTATCTCACCTGTTGGTAAATGACTATGATATGTGTTCAAATATTTAAGGCATATGTACTTCTATCAGCTATATTGAAACAATAAACAGATCTCAGTTCAAATATAATTCGCAACCTCTTTTTAATTGTATTGCCGTTGAGGATGAAGCTAATCTATCGCATTGTAATCTAAAAATACAAACTGCGAAAAGGAAAATCTTATGACTCACCGTATTTTCTTACTGCTGTGACGGCCATGAGTAGTTCGTCATTCGTCCAGCGAGAGTTTATCTTCGCGGGGGGTTCCCCCGGTCTCAATTCCTCGACGCCACCGTCGCCTACTTTGCGTTTCATCGCACTCAACTGCTGCTTATTTTGCTGCACCTAATCACAAGTAAATATGTATCAGACAAACGCTAAAACGTTAGCTGCAAACGAATAAAAACATATAAAGATGTCAAATATTGGGCATATCTGGATTATCCAATGCTACAGGGAACGGGGACGCGCAACAAATTAAGCACAAAGGATGAATCGGACAAAACAAAACGATAAACTGATATGAACTAATCGCTAGTGTGTGCAGAATACATCGTCCTCCAATACCTCCCAGCGTTGCAGACTCAAATAATAAATAGATAATAAGTCGAACGGTAAAATCCCGACATTCTCAGTGTACATCCTGGCCGACCGGAGGTGATGGTAACGATGTAGGCGACGACGTAATGAGAATGCGTTGCAACGGCACTACGTAGCGACATGGCATGGCGGATTGCGTCTTACTTGTCTCTTCAGGGATACGACCTCTCTGTCCATGGCTTTGAGCATGGCCTCGCCCTGATTGACGAGGCCTGGCAGCGGAGGGTCGCCGGGCTGCGGCCCGGTGGCCATGGCGACGAGATCGTCGTGATTGATGTAAATGCCGCGCGGCAGCCGGTGCTTGTACCGCTGCTGCTTCGCGCCGGGCCCACGCCGCCCCGCCACGCCGCACAGCGGCCGCATCGACCCCGTCCGTCTGTCACATTACCGCCAACGTTCAAACAACTGTCGCCGGCTACGGCGCCAACAATCAAATCGTTCTATGACATGCAATGTCGTATTAGTATAAAAGTGGATCGTTACCGACCTGGCGTGCACGAGGCATGCCTGACACAACTTCTGCGAGTTGTGTGCCGTGGTCTGGTTGCACAGAATGCCGCAAACGGTGCACCACTTGCCGCCGCCCTCGCCGCCCTCGCCCTAAACCCCAATCAACACTTTACAATCCTGCCTGATACTTCGTTAGCAGTGGAACAATGATCTCTCACACACTTCTTTTAAAAACCCATTCGATTATTTAAATTATATTCTGCACACATTAGAATAAATAAACGGCCTGTATGGGGCTATTAAAGGAAGCATGCGGGAACACTGTGGGAACATACAGAGGATAGGTTTATATTTAATCGGTTGGTTAAGTAACTATTCAATGTTGGAAAACGAAGAGTATGACATTGTATTACATTTTAGATGTTGTACTCGTATCATATTATTATACATAAATTGAAAGGTTTAAAACTGAAGCTTTGTTTTTATCTTTCTGAGATGTAACATTTTATAATAAAATATATTTGGAATTGGGATACAATTGAAAAAAATAAATAAATTAGGTCTTTTTGATATAAAACCAACAGGCCTAAACATTAGTAATTTTATTTTTTAAACTGGAATAATAGTAGATTGAACTAGTACACATTTCAGAAATAAAAACAAGCTTCTTCATTAGAAAACATCATGGGCCTCAGGGAAATTTGTACTGATAAAACATAACAATATACAAAAGCTTAGGGTTTCAAAACATTACTCGTTTATAAGGAAGGTTAAGGTCTAAAATGTGAATATTTCAATCTTACTATCCTGCAGAGAGAAATCCTGTCATAGAGCAGCATCTCCCTCTTTCCGGCATTGTAAAATTAAAAAAAAACGAATTTAAGATCTTGTGGTATGTAAGTCTAAGACTAAGGCGTCCAAGTACTTTTCTATATGTATGTCCAATACTTGTACAGCCCACATAAGAGTAGCCAACCAGTCAAACCACTAGAATATGCCATTATATGCACATACAAAAAAAATTATACATATGATAGCTTGATGATAAGTGTTACCATCTTCAACTACATTATTGCTTATCACCAGGCGGTAATGCGCTATCGGATATTTAAATAAAACTGGCCAAGTGCGAGTCAGCGTCGCGTCTCTTATCGCACACTTAGGGAGGGTTCCGTACAATACGAAACATAACAGAGTTTCAACCTCATATATTTGATTAATTGATATTACCAAGAATATTTGGTTTGGTCGCGATCTAGAAAGACGGGGCTCGTTTACTAGCGCCATCTATGTCATTTTACCGAAACTAATTAGATGGCGTTTAAAAACACGTTTTTTGTATGGGGACCCCCTTTAATTTTTAACTTTATTTTGTTTTTAGTATTTGTTGATCTAGCGGCAACAGAAATACACCATCTGTGAAAATTTCAACTGTCTAACTATCACGGTTAATGAGCTATAGCCTGGTGACAGACGGACGGACAGACAGACAGACAGACAGACAGATGGACAGCGGAGCCTTAGTAATAGGGTCCCGTTTTACCCTTTGGGTACGGAACCCTAAAAATAGTTTATTATATGCAACACACCCACCAGACTATCTTAAACTGTTTGGCAAAAAGTGGGCGTAAATATTTTTCTACTCTATGGACATGGTATAGTATCTTATAGTGGAGTGAGCCATTAGCTCTTTATTCATAGTTCATGGACAGTGCTTAACCTTACTTTTACCACAAAATAAATTATAGTACAAGTACTAATAAGTGCTTTTACTTGATTCTGAATAAGGAATAGTTCATCTCAAACTTTCCTGTGGCTTAAATTTAAATGCTGCCTCACACTCAACGAAATCAACACAAATATGAATGTTAATTGTGGTTGTAAAATGAGTTACAGTTTAGGATAAAAATGCAGAGTGGCTGAATTCATAACTTAAAATAGAAGTGTACAGATAGCAACAAAATGTTCCACTCACAACAAAATGATTTCCTGCTTCAAATGACTTTTTGAAGGATTGCATGACATTTAGATTCAAGATTTACACTAGATAGAATAACTTTTGATAAATCAATTAATTTGAATATGATATGAAATAAATTAAAGCCAATGATCACATGACCCGAATAATACAAGACTGGTGCAACAATGAAACAACTTGAAAATTTAATTAATTATAGTGATGAGCCAAGGTAAAGTAACAGTTCTTCGTTATCAATATCAGATCAGATCTATTTGTATCAAATAAATACACCATTCATGGTAGCTTCAACATTTTTTTGTCTGATTTTTGGTAACGAAACAAAAGTGTTACTTTTCCGGTATCCCTAAATCAAACTTACATTTCATAGATATATGGAGGAACATCAAATGTATGATGGATGGTATGACACAGACAATAGTGACAGATTGAATAAGTATTCAGTGACGGCAATGCAGGTGATAGACGAACCTCGATGGGAGAAGGCGCGGCGCGCGACGACGGGCCCGCCGCGGGGCCCCGCCCTCGAACAATACCACGGTGGATAGTCCACTTCTGTCATATTCAATACAATAACCTTAACTACGAGCGCAACTATTCGCACTACCCAAATCACATAGGAAAGCTCCCTTAACAAACTAAAATCTCAATGGGACAAATCATCTACATGCAGAGCAAATAATTCAAATCATAATTCCATCCTACAAAGAATTCATATCATTTTCTTTACTGTTCCACTCTGCATTTTTATTATTCCAAGTGTCACCTCAGAATATGAGGAATTTTGGACAATCCAGATATGTCAATAAATACATAGCGCAAGGATCAATGCTTTTGAATCAGTTCTGTGTAACTGTGACACTGTACTGGGCAAGTTAATGTTTACAAAATAACATTACGAACAATGTGTTATGGTGTCATACATACCTTCTCATCATTGTCTGATTCTTTATCTGAGCCCCCGGGTTCAGAACCTGCCCCAGATTCCCGTTTCCCTGTCCCCGAGCTTGTAGCATTGCGACCATCGCTGACCACATCCATAAGGGAAGCACGAGCTCTCGTCTTCTTCCATGAATAGTAGTACTTCACCAATGATGCTATTGATTTATCTGGCAACTGAGAACACAATATTCATAAACAAAATGCAGTGCTGGAATAATATTATAACCTTATTTTCATGTAAACTTACCATTTGCCTTATCCTGTGGAAACTCTTCCCATGAAACTGGAATGCCTGCTCGAATAGCACCTTGTCCTCCACCGTCCACTCATCAGGGAAAGGTGTGAAATTTGCGAGGTCCATGGAAGCTCGTGTGAGGTCATGTTTGTGCCAAAATAACATACCCAGAGCTTGTTCACCATTATATCCATATTTTTCTTTGGCTGTTGTTATATATTCATCCACTAAAACATTACAGGAACTGAGACATTGTATCCAATTTAATAATATTTACAGCATCGGTTAGTATTGTAGGTGGGTACTTACATTTCAGATCAGATATGTCACATGTGGGTGACCATACCAATAAAGCGCGGTCAGATATAAGCTCTGGTTTTCTTTGCTCCACCGGTTCCAATTCAGGACATACTGCTTGATAATCTCGTCCCACTCTTATTTTCTCAGCTGCAAACGGTACTACTGCTTGGTTTCGAGTTACATTGTGGATGAGATGGGCGCAGCATGAAGGCGATGATGGTAAGCATAAAAATAAAGCATGAAAACACATCAACATGATATCACGACAGCACCGATATGTTAGCGATACAGTGATAAAATTAATTACAAATTGCATCAAGTTCTTTACGTCGCAGCATACGTCCTCTGTCGTATGCATCGAAGTTGCTATGATTCAGTATGAGAAAAGCTCAATGCTAAACAATTCGAAAGTTAGGCTATGATAGAAACCCTTCGTACCATTTTCATCCTCAGAACTGGAATCTGGACTTCCATGGCCATTAGGGCTTGGCCCCCTTGATCGCTTCCCGTTTCGAACATCGTTACTTCGCTCGGCTAACACCATGATTTCACAATAAAAACCACAATATTAACTGTTCACTTATATCACACACGAAATCATATATTTCCCTTATGGAAAGGAAAACCTTAACATTAAATTATTTAAAAGCTTCGTACAAATTCAAACGTGATTCAAACCACCGCATCAATAATTTGACACACGAGAGAACTGTTGTAGCAATTCATTTAATGGCGTCTGTACTCCATGCACGTAGACCTCTCATATTTGAAAACATTTTTTTTTCTTTATGAAATATATATACAAATGGTGTTCATTTTATAATGAAATAAAAAAAATATCAAACAAAGGCCATGTTATTGTAAAAATATTTTAATTTGAGATTTAAGGTATTTTTTTTCTGGCAAGTATGTGTTACAGACTTTCAAAAATGTACCATTACATAGCTGATATGTAAATTACGCATATTAATAAGTTTTAATAAATTTAATTACGGCATAATGTTATCTCATTAATTGGCATAATATTTCACTTGATTTTTAGTCAGTTTATATTTCAAGTGAATGATAAAAATAAAATAATTTACGACTATAATCATGTACTTGGTAAGTACGTATTATTTTGTTCAGAGATGGCGCTGATAAAAGCCCGCTTTTTATTTAAATTTCGATGGCGGGTCAGCAAGTAACTTACCTATGTGATGGCGTTAGCATTATCACAGTTTTACAATTCGAATCGAATAGAACCTGATGAGGATTACGATTACAGCTTTATTATAACAGTTATATCGTATTATCGTAGGACTAGTATCTTTTCTGTGGTTATACTACGACAGACCCAGTTCGATAGTCCGAAGTTCCGAACTTTGATTTATAAATTACAAAAGCTAATTAAGACTAGTAATAAGTCCATTTGAATGCACGTGGTCACGTTCAATCAATTTTAAAAATAATTAAAACAAAAGAATCAATGTAAAAACCTAACAAAAACAATGGTTAAACTTCAAAGTTAACCCGTCGTGCATGAGGTAAAATAATTGAAATTTCAGCTACACTACAATACAAGGTGGGAATAATATAACTGAAATTTTGATGCCAAAGTTTATGTACTTCTCTATAAATTCTCAAACGTATGTATGTAATTCACTTAAATTCTCAAACTAATAGTCAACTCAATGATGTAATAAGATCGTTACCTTCGTCGCAAAACTAAAAGAACCGAATTTAAATGCCGCGCTTATATATTTCAGTACAAGATTAAGATATAAGAGGAGATACTTATCAGATCTCGATGACATAACAATAGAACCACCCTTGGGATATCTCCTTTTCAACAAAATAAGGATCATCAAAATCGGTTTAAAACGACGAAGGTGTCAGCGAAGTGCCGCGAACAAACTTAAAAACAAAAACAAAATATATATATACGGTCGAATTGAGAAGCCGCCTTATTTGAAGTTGGTTAAAAACAACGACTACGAGGTCATTGTGACATACCCAACATACAAAATAAAAAAAAAACACATTTGATTCCCTTGGGAAATCGCAAAATATGTGAAAATATGCGTCCAAAAAGGTCATATCTTTTGATCGCGTTGACTTACAAAAACCAGCCAAGTGCGAATTGGACTCGCGCCACAGTACCATTAGGTAAGTTACTACGCGAGTACTTCCGTACAAAACTTAACTTTGCAGTTTGATCCATAGAAAATGTACTGCACCAACCGCAAATAATAAGTTTGCTTACGATTCACTATTTTTTTGTTGTCAAAGTACATATTTAACTACGATTTTCAGATTTATTCCTTTATACGTAGTTTAAGACCTTGCTTCTTTCCAAATTTCATGATTACAGGTCAACGGGTACCCTATAGGTATTGATTCCCTTTTTAAATCGCAAAATATACGAAAATATGCGACATAAACGGTCATATCTTTTGATCGTGTTGACTTACAAGTTTGTTTTTTTCACAGCCAATAGAGACCGTAGAACAGAGTATCTTCTATCTTCTAATACTATAAGAATCTTTGTCCTGACATACTGACTGACACTGACAGACAACGCACAGCCGTGTATATATTGTTCTTTGACGCACAGCCTAAACCGCTGGTCGTAGAGACTTGAAATTTGGAGGGTATATTTTTCTTAGTACGTAAGGGGTACCAAGAAAGGATTTTCCAAAATTCACCACTTAAAGGGGATGAAATGGGGTTTCAAAGTTTGTATGGAGAAACAAGATTAGATAGTCTTTTCTATCGGAAACTTCACACAAGTGCTTCTGTAAATAAATAAGTAAATATGTGTTTCAGGTTTTTTGAAATTCTACCCCTAAGAGGGTGAAATGGGGTAACAAAGTGTAAAATCAATATTGTTTCAGATTGCGCTGAAATTTGGCATGCAGATAATTATTACGACGTTAGTTACTTCTGAGAAAGGATTTTCCAAAATTCACCCTTGAAGGGGATGAAACGGGTGTTCAAAGTTTGTATGGAGAAACAAGATTAGATTGTATTTTCTATTCGAAACTTCATACAAGTGCTGTAGTAAAAAAATAAGTAAATATGTGTTTCAGGTTTTTTTTTAATTCCACCCCTAAGAGGCTGAAATGGGGTAACAAAGTGTAAAAATCAATATTGTTTCGGATGGCGCTGAAATTTGGCATTCAGATAATTATTACAACGTTAGTTACCTCTGAGAAAGAATTTTCCATAATTCACCCCTGAAAGGGATGAAACGGGGGTTCAAAGTTTGTATGGAGAAACAAGATTAGATAGTCTTTTATATTCGAAACTTAACACAAGTACTGAAATAAGTAAATACGTATTTCAGGCTCTTTCGAAATTCCACCCCTATTCCCTAAAAGGGTGAAGTGGGGTAACAATGTCTGAAATCCATATTCTTTCGGATTGCGCTAAAATTTTGCATGCAGATAGTTATTTTGACTTAGGTATCCCCTAAGAAAGATTTTTTTTAAATGTTCTATTCAAGGGGATGAAGCGGGGTTTCAAAGTTTGGATAGACATTTTATTCGACATTACACACAAGTACTTCTGTAAATATATAAGTAAATACGATGTACGAATACGTGTTTAACAATTTACAAAAATATAAAGTGTGTGACACTTCAAAGAAACATAATACGAGTTTCAGACTTTTTCAAAATGCCACCCTAAAAGGATAAACTGGGGTAACAAAGTCTAAAAATCAATATTGTTTCGGATTGCGCTGAAATTTAGAATGCACATAGTTATTATGACGTAGGTATCCGCTCAGAAAGGATTTTCTAAAAATTCCTCCCAGATACGGAACGGGTATTCAAAGTTTGTATGGCGAAACAAGATGAGGATGAGGATTTTTCGAAATGGGGTAGGTAACGAAGTCTGAAAATTTGGGGTTTTCGGGTTTTATAAATATGAATCCTCAATTGCCTTAGTCACGCGATAACATGAAAACGGGTGAACCGATTTGGCTAATTCTTATTTGATGTCTTTAATGATAGAATCTTTTTAGAAAAAAAAAAGTTTAGTAAATAAAAGAAGTTTTAAACGCGTGCAAAGCCGCGGGGCACTTCTAGTTTGATATAAGTTTAAACTAATTGATAATTCTAGGCGTTCCTAGGGGTCTTGCCAGACGGACGAATGGACAGACAGACAGAAAGACAGACGGACAACAAAGTGATCCTTTAAGGGTTCCTTGTTTCCTTTTGAGGTATCAGAGGTACGGAACCCTAAAAAGTGAATTTATTATTTAAACAGTTTTTTTTTGTAGTTGGTGCATTATCCGTGTATAGGCATTCGGTCTAGAGATCGAACTGCAAAGATATGTTTGTCCCTTAACCTAATTTGACTTCGAGCATTTATAACGTTGTAATCCGCAAACAATTTTTTCTGCCGATACTTACGGAGGACGAGGTAAACACGCATTGCACACACACAAATCACTTACTTTAACGATCCCGCACACTAGCTTGAAACACGCACGCAGTATTAAAAATAGAGCGTAGTTACGCACGCTCATATGACCATATGGCCAGCAGAGGGGTACGCCTTGCGTTAACATCTCCATTGGTAAATGCTCGAAGTGTGTACGTTAGCCTCGCATGCCAACGGTGCGTGAGTCCAACTCGCACTTGGCCGGTTTTAGGTTTCTATACCTCAAAAGGAAAAAAAAACTGCCTAGTGCGAGTTGGATTCGCGCACCGAGGCTTCCGTGCGTACCAATTTGTCAAACCAGGATATAGGACTAACTCAACTTTGTAGTTCGATCCCTAGACCGATGCCTATACTAGACACTGTTAATGCACCAACCTCATATAATATAATAAGACTTAACGACTTGAATCAATGTATTTCAAATGCCAATACTTTGACACTGGTTAAATACACTAGTTGTGTGAAGTCAAAATAACAAAATGATGTTAATTACATTGACTTTGATTGAAAGTATGTAGTGACAACTGACAAATGACAATCAATCATGATGACATAACATACGAAAGAAGAAAGGATGGAAGCTCGATGGAGCAACATTTTTGTGAACACTTTTCTTTCGATTTAAGATACAAGCGTGTTATCGAAATAGATAACGATTATGTTGCGTTATTATTCCGCCGCGAACCGGTGGTGAAGTCGTTCGGGTGGCACACAGTGCTACAAATTGATAGTCGCGATGGCTGCCCTAAGGGGGACCAGATTATAGTGTTTTTACGTAAAAAGGGTGCACAATTGTTGTGAATGTTATGTAACGGGTGTTCCTGTGTCGTGAGTGTTAATTAGCCAAGATGAGGGTGGTGGCGCTTATATCTGGCGGCAAGGACAGCTGCTACAACATGCTGCAATGCGTCGGAGCCGGCCACACCATCATTGCTCTTGCCAACCTTCAACCACTGCACAAAGGTTATTTTTACTTTTTTTAGGATATTAGTACACTTTGTATTATAACCTATTTAACATAGGCCACGTCGCGAAATATTTTGGTGGTATTCAATATACATGTATTTTTTAAATTCCGAACTATTTATTAGAATATAATCTTAGAAAATTTAAAAAATAATAAAACATTCGATAGTGTTGACTGACTATTCATTTCCTAAATTATGACCATGAAACTTTGTTTAGTTGTATTACTATATTTTCAGATGAAATGGACAGTTACATGTATCAGACTGTGGGTCACCATGGCATTGACCTGTATGCGGAGGCTATGGGGCTCCCGTTGTACCGGGAGACCATATCAGGGTCAGCGGTGGACCAAGGAAGGAATTACAAACCCACGGAGAATGATGAAGTGGAAGACTTATACAGGCTACTCTCTAGAATCAAGGTAATTTCAGTATTTTATCAAGTCTTGATATATTGTTTCTCCATACAAACTTTTAACCCCCGTTTCATCCCCTTAACTGGGAAATTTTGTATAATACTTTATTAGCGAATACCTACATCATATTAACTATCTGCATACCAAATTTCAGCACAATCCGTTCAGTGGTTTGAGCTGTGAGTTGATAGAACAGTTAGTCAGTTACATTTGGCTTTTTTATATATACAGATAAAAAAAACTGGAAGACTCAATTATGCAATATGACTTCAAATTATTATTTTTTTTAATATGTGTTCATCGACGTGTGACATGTGTTTTCGCCAATTGTGAACCTATTAAAAAAAGTTTTTTTGTTCGAAACAGCATACTCCAGAGGTGGTCCCATTGTATAGTAGGGAATATGCATGTAGCTCAGATTTATTGAAAATAATTTTTTTTCGAATCTTTGTTGTCCTGGAGTTGTATGTAAAACCTTTTTTTAAATTTAATTCCATTTTATTTCCCTAAAATAATAAATGAAAAAAGCAATGTAACACGTTCGCGGACACAATGGCTATAGCATCTATCTATGATCTACTCAGGGTGACGCGCCGGCTATAGCCGTTTATTTTTTTCGCACTCCAGGGGCACACCGTTTATAGCAGATGACTTCCATCGTACATTTCATCATTAAGTGCCCCAAAACTAAAAATTTCAAGTTGCTAGGTGTCATATAACATCACTTTTGACATCTTCAAAGTTGTCACTACTCATTCGTATTTGTCTGCGCACTCACACTGACACACCTGCTATAGCAGTGACAATTATATGGCAATTTGATCAGTCTGCCGGCGAGTGCCCCGTCGACCGGTGACCGGTGTGTGACTTTCTTTGAGCTTGATTTTTGTTTTGTTGCAGGTGAGTTTATGTCGCTTTACTGACTAAGTATGAATAATTTGTCACTAATATTTAAATGAAAATATAGTTATGACGATATCTACAAATATTTCATACAATATTTGCTTCAAACTTGTCTGTTTTTCTGTATTTATGGGAAAGGTTTTACTACACAGTATTTTTACCTAATAAAATATGGTTGATTATATTTAGTTAACAATAACATTTTATTTGATGGTTTTGAGATAGCTGTTAGACCTGGCCTTATGACATTCCAAAGAAGATTTTTAGCTTACTTCTAGGCTGTTGTTTTGTTTATGTATTAAAATACCAATACTATATTTTTTGCCACATTACACACACATTTCTGTAACAATACCTGTAATAATAATAGTCGGATACTCAATAAATAGGTATTTTATTTTACCTTTCCGATGTATAGACAAGAACCAAGTGAAAGTAAAAAAATTGTATGATCCACACACAAAATAAAATGAACGTATATCAAAATTGTTCAACGAAGCCTCCTCTGAACAACTCTGAACAGTTCTCTTCTAGTTCAGATAATCCAGAAACGTATAGCGATAGCCAGTCGTCACCAATGATGCACCGGCTATAGCTAGTTGAAGGCTATAGCCGGTGCGTCCTATTTGTATTATAATAACTATTCATTGGCTATAGCAGTTGAAGGCAATAGCCGGTGCGTCCCATTTGTATAATAATTATTCACTAGTGACGCAGCGGCTATAGCAGTTGAAGGCTATAGCCGGTGAAGGCCCATTTGTGTAATAATTATTATTCACTAGTGACGCACCGGCTATAGCAGTTGAAGGCTATAGCCGGTGAAGGCCCATTTGTATAATAATAACTATTCACTAGTGACGCACCGGCTATAGCAGGCGAATGCTATGGCAGTTGTGATTTTATATAATTTATTAGTATTTTTACCAGTAGTGGTGCGCCTATAGCAGTCCATACAAAAATTAAGTGTCAAAGTGATACTTCGAAATCAGGCCAAGTGTCCGCGAACGTGTTAAGATAGGGAAATTTAAATTTGTAAAACAGATCACCATTGGTCGAATAGAAAGTTGACGTCATAATTCACTACTCCACATGATAGTAATATTGAGCGCGGGAACATAAAAATGAATGTATGGTGTGGTCTTATTGTATTTATTTCCAAATATTCTGTTTACTGCGTATTATTGTGCAAAAATGTATATTACTAACCATTTAATATGGGTAAAAATGAGTACGAGATTAGAGAAACTGCATATTTTAATAAAAACATGCCATGGGCTAAATATAATAATCGCGCGGAGTCTTAGTTAAAGAAAAAAAAACCTAGTTTGCTTCTAGCGGCGTGTGTTTGATGTAAGCGCGTGACGTCATAATTCACTGCCAAAGAGCCCGGAAAATGATGGTGTTTAAACTGCTCAAATTTATTTGTATATTTAAATATTTATTTAAAAAATAATTAGACCAATTCCAGCAGTATTTTATTTTTTTATTATGTTATATGGATGTAATGAGTGAAAAAATATTTAAAAAAAACATGCATATTCCCTATTATCTCCAGAGATATGACGATAAACATCTCAAACAGTTGTTGGAAGTCGGTGGTTTTAGTTTTTAAACTGTCTTAATTATTATCAGGGCGAGCGAAGCGAGCCCTAGCACTATCCCACAACCTGAGCACTTTTGTGGTGCACTTTACTGAAAAACTATCACGCCTATTGATTTGTGCTTTAACACAGTAATTTAAATTCACATGTAGATGTGTTATCAGTAAAAAAAATTCATTTTATTACCATTAATAATAAACTGGCCAAGTGCGAGTCGGACGCGTGAACACTAAGTGTGCGAGTCCGACGCACATATATATCGCATATACTATGTATACTCGCATATACTATAGGTTTTGGGTCGAAAACCTATAGGGTACTTCCCATTGATCTAGAATCATGAAATTTGGCAAGAAGCAATTACAGCACAAATACAGGAAAAATTCCAAAAATTAAAATAAGTTGAAAATTAAAGGATGTGCCCATACATACATAGTTTTGCCAATTAAAATAGGCCTCTGAGTTATATCAGGAAAAATTCCAAAAAATTAAAAAAGTTCAAATTAAAGGGTGTGCCCATACATACATAGTGTCGCCAATTAAGATAGGCCTCCGAGTTATATGAGCGCTCATACAATTTAGAGGTCTCAGTGGGCGAGTCCAACTCGACTTAGCCGGTTTTTTTAATGGGGTCCCCATTTCCTTTAATTTTTAACTTTGTTCTGTTTTTAGTTTTTGTTGTTATAGCGGCAACAGAAATACATCATCTGTGAAAATTTCAACCGTCTAACTATCACGGTTTATGAGATACAGCCTGGAGACAGACGGACGGATAGACAGACAGACGGACAGACAGACAGACAGACAGACAGACGGACAGCGGAGTCACAGTAATAGGGTTCCGTTTGTACCCTTTGGGTTCGTAACCCTAAAAATAAAGATTAACAATTTTATTTCTAGGATAGAATATTATTGTACTACTAACGCCATCTGTTAGAAGAACAAAGAATTAACTTCGCTGCGAACATAATGTTTGATTACTAAAGCCATCTGTTGGGAATCTAAAGAATTTACATCTGTCATCCAAATGACGTCTGGTATCAGTGTGCCATATGTGGCAGATTTCTGCCATTTAGGCAGATTTGGGGCCTACAATTTAACTCTGTGATTCCATAATTAAGATAGTTTAAAAACTAAAACAACCGACTCCAATGCCCCGCGAGTCAATTTCAGTAGCAAGTTTAAGACGTTTATCGTCATATCTCAGGAGATACTTATCAGATCTCGATGAAATTACAATGGGACTACCTTGGAAACGTACTCTACCAATTACAAAAGAATCATACGAATCGGTTCACAATTAACGGAGTAATCGCGTAATAATATACAACAACACACAAAAAAAAAGAAAAAAAACACTAGACGAATTGAGAACCTCCTTCTTTTTGGAAGTCGGTTGAAAAAGTGGCAGATTTCAAGGATCTTTAGAATTTTTTTAATATAAATAGAATTTTGACAATTTTCTGTTTCTATTTAAAGTATAACATTTTTATTATGCATTTATTTGGTTGAACATTTGTAATAGTTTAAATGAGAAGGTAAACTTTATTTTTATGCCTTATTTTATGCCATAATTCAATAATTTGATGGCAAATTTTATGCATTTATTGGAATGGTTGGTGGTTCGGCAGATGTTTTGCCATGTCGGGCAGATTCGCCATTTAATATTAAAAAAAACTGCCTTAAAAATTATTACCAGGCAGAAAAACTACGCGAGCCCTCACAAAGCTCGGCTTTTAGCTAGTTATATATTAACTTTTCAGTTAAAAATAAATGGGTAATTTATAAACTACTGCAAATGTAAGCAAGACATACTAAACAGGATGTTTAATGTTCAATACCCTCACATACCGTCGTGGACTAAATTATTTACGATAGGAGCAGCATGAACTTCTACTCATGTCATTGAATTTTCATATTATTTTTATTAGCCACCAATATGACATTAGTTGTCCTTGATAATCTATACTAATATTATAAAGAGAGAACATTTGTATTTTTGTATGTTTGTAATGATTTGGCTCAAAAACTACTGAACCGATTTAAAAAATTCTTTCACTAATACATAGAATGGACTTTCGGAATGAAAACAGGCTATATATTATCCCGTTTAAATCAAAGGTACATTCGTGGAGACCTAATTTGCAACCTAAGTCGGCAAAAAAACGGTCGAAAAAACACGTTTCTTACGAACGCTGCTTAATTGAAAATAGATAGAAGAATATTTTCTTTGCAAGAGTTGTACAACTTAATAAGACCTACAAAAAAGTCCGCGACAGCATATGTCTATCTCTTAAGGTTGACTCACAGTAACCATTTTAATCTTAAAATTTTTGTTAAAAAATATTACATAACTTCCAAGGCTGTTTTCAAGTTTATAGAATTAATCTTTATCCAAATAATTACGTTAATTAGATTGGCCACATATTATAGATTAAAATTGTCCTTTACAGTATATTATTCAAATGAAATCTCTAGAAGATATCACGAATTTCACATACACGCATCGCAAAATTAATAAAATATTTGCAGTGGAACCACAGATAAGGTCATAGTTACTACGAAAATATTATTATAAGCTTAGCTTTTCTGTAGATCCCCACCGATCACAATCGATTTGAAGTCAATATAGTATAATAATATGATCTATTGTATAAAATAATAATGATCTATATATACAATATAATATTTTAAACCACCCTGCCTGATCTATGTATAATCTTTTCATTAAAAGCATTCCAATGACTCTAAACACGACATTTAAAATCTGAGCTGTAAGTTGGTGAGGATTTGAGTATTCTGTAGAGTCCATGAGATGTCCCAGCATCAGGTCAATGCTTCCGTGTTCTTACAATATCGTTGAAGAAGAAGATTTTCGAATTGATCAGACCTATGAAAGTTGATTTCATAGCGCAATTAACTAGAAAAAAGCTCATAGTTTTATAACGATTGAACGAATTTTCATGAATCAAAGCTGAGAAAACTCTCGATGAAGACATCTATCAAACAAAAAAAAACTATCAATAATAAACACAAAATCGTTTCATCCGGTTAGGTGCTAAGATGCTACAGCAGACACACAGACAGATACACACGTTAAACGTATATTACCCCTACATTTTGCGTCGGGTAACGCCGTAAGGTTACGGCGGCAGATGTTCTCCTTGGTGGTAAGTTACTTTTTGGTAGATTTAATGATCCCACTAACACTGTACGAAAACTCATGATTCATGAATGCACATAAAACTTTCATTGGTAGGTATATAGCTAGGATTAGAACCAACGACCGTCGGGTCAGAATCAGGGTAACTATCCTTTACGCCAAAAGGGCCGTCCAATATCACTACGTAAGTAAGTATAAAACAAAGTCCATCACTGCGTCTGTCTGTCTGTTCGCAATAATCTCAATAGCTACTGAACGGATTATCATGCGGTTTTCACCAATAGCCAGAGTGTTTATGAGGAAGGTTTAGGTGCATAATTCGTTAAGGTTTTATGTAAATTGGATGAAATATGACGATGATTGTTCAATATGTTCATATTTTATATTCGATGCAACAAACTGATGCAAATTTTGTAGGCATATATGTTCTACCCGTGCGAAGCCGAGGCGGGCTGCTAGTGCTGTTATATAGTTAAATTCCCAGAGTCTTTAGATGAGTCAAAAAGTGGTTAGTGGTATATGATGCAGTGTTCTCTGCATCTCCTTGAAAATATTTGTGAAAACTTTGCATACAGGCTTCTTTAGCTGTCACCCCACAACTCATATGAAATAGGAAGATGCCTAGGTGTTTTTTTATATAACACAATTAACCTATAATAACCCATCTATAATTGACAGTTGAATAAACAAATCTTGACCTTAATAAAACTATAAAACAACTGACTTCTTTGCCCTGCGAGTCAGTTTCAGTAGCAAGTGTGAGACGTTTATTGTCATAACTCTGGAGATACTAATCAGATCTCGATAAAATTACAATGGGACCACCTCGGAAGTGTACTCTAACGATTAAAAAAGAATCATTCAAATCGATTCACAATTGACGGAGTAATCGCATAACATACATACAAAAAAAACAGGCAAATTGAGAACCTCCTTCTTTTTGGAAGTCGGTTGAAAAGGCGTGAATTTATATATGTACTAGCTGTACCCACGACTTCGTCCGCGTGGAATAGTGTCTTTGGGTAGCATTAACTAATAAGACACATACGTATCTCAACTACACCGCACTGCACCACGCCACCCTAATCCCTCCTTACCCTTCCCATCACTTACCTTACCCTTCCCCTCACTTACCCTCCCCTCCCCTTCCCCTCACTTCCACCTCCCCCTCCCTTACCCTTCCCCTCCACTCCCCTTCCCCTCGCATACCCTACCCTCCCCCTCCCCCCTTCCCCACACTTCCACATCCCCTCCACCTCCCCTTTCCACCACTCTCCCTCCACTCCCCTTTCCACCACTCTCCCTCCACTCCCCTTCCTCTCGCATACCCTCCCCTCCCCTTTCCCTCCCCCTTTCCCTCACTTCCACATCCCCTCCACCTCCCCTTTCCACCACTCTCCCTCCACTCCCCTTTCCACCACTCTCCCTCCACTCCCCTTCCTCTCGCATACCCTCCCCTCCCCTTTCCCTCCCCCTTTCCCTCACTTCCACATCCCCTCCACCTCCTTTACCCACCACTCCCCCTCCCCTCCCCATACCCTCCCCCTCCACTCCCCTTACGCTCCCACTCCACTCCCCCTATACTGACCCTCCCCCTCACAAACTTTGAATGTCGTATTATCCTCCCCTCCTCATCTACTCCCCCTCCCGTCCCCCTCCCCCTCAACTCCCCCCTCCCCTCCCCCTCCCCTCCCCCCTCCCCCATATATATTTCCTCACGGGCAGCGAGTGTTTGACATTGCTATAAAACAAGAATTTTCAACTGACTTCCCAAAAAGATGGAGTTTCTCAATTCGTCTGTTTTTTTTTTCGTGTGTATGTTACGCGATTACTCCGTCAATTGTGAACCGATTTGAATGAGTCTTTTTTTAATCGGTAGGGTTTCAAAGTGGTCCCATTGTAGTTTCATCGAGATCTGATAAGTATCTCCATAGATATGACGATAAACGTCTCAATCTTGCTACTGAAACTGACTCGCTCGGCATAGAAGTCGGTTGTTTTAGTTTTTAAACTATCTTAATTATTAAAGTCTAAATATCATAGTCATTGCAAATAAATAATGTCAATATTTGTTCATCATATGTATCTCTGCTGCATTCTTTCATTATCACATATATGTGAGTGATGGTAAGACATTATTGGTTATTACCAATAATGTCTTACCCCACTGATAAAGACATTGTTTATAACTACTTTCTCTTTGATGACTGGTGATAATGTTGTTTACTTCAAACTTTCACATTTCCATGGGTGGTAGGAACATTGTATCGATGTTCCACCTGAATTGCTGCCAAAAAGTAGCTTACCACCATCATTAGGATAATTTTAATCATGCTCATATTTCCGACCGGTCCCACCGGAAGACCAGCGTTAGTTCTGGTACTAACAACATGCTGAGTCTCCTTCTTACGAATTTTCGATCAGGTCACGTGTCCTGGTCCTGATGCGAGTTTAAAATGTTTTACCCATCCCAAAAAGTTCACAACGCCACTAAAGAAGTTTTCACTTCAAAAATATTTTTTTGTTTCAGTTCCATGTATGTGGAACTCCTAGGAACCCACCCTCTCCCCATTTCTTTCCGTTTTTTGCCATTCAGCTACGGAACCCTAACTGACCCTACTGATCGTAAATATAAACAATAGTGACGACAGTTTGAATAAATTATGGGGACTATACATATTATGAGATAACGAACGATATAATACGAGATTAAGAACTAAGATTTTTATCCTAAATTTTTCTTTGCATTTATATGATACAGGTTACAGTAAACAGATTTAATATAACATGTTTTTTAGCAGTTCAGGTTATATTATTAAACGCTATTCACAACTTTTTACTATTCAATAGAGAGCGCAACATATGTCATCTTATTTTCACAATTTATTCCCTCATAAGCATAAGCGAGTGTTTGACATTACTATAGATTAAAATTGTTCTTTACAATTGTTTAAAATTAATTTATACTACTAAAATTAATACTACTGAAAAGAGAGTAGCCGAGGACCGTGCTCAGTTGCGTAATATTTATGAGGCCTTTGTCCAGCAGTGGACTTAATATAGGCTGATGATGATGATGATCATGATGATGACTACTGAAAATTTAGATATATTAAAGATATCACAGATTTTAAACTAAGCGCACCGCAGCCAATAAAATGCAGCGAAACTACAAATAAGTTAATAATTTCTATGTAAACATTACCTAAATACATGTTTTATAATGCATAAATAAATAAATAAATTTTACGCGTGCGAAGTCAAGGGTTGCTAGTGATGTATAACATTAATTTTATATGTATGTTTGTTTAATACTTGTATGTTTGTTATAGGATGAATTAGATATTGAAGCTGTTGCAGTGGGTGCCATCCTGTCTGATTACCAAAGAGTTAGAGTAGAAAATGTGTGAGTACTTTTTTATGATATAGTACTAATAATTTTTATAGTACAAGCAAGATACTTAAGAATTATTAAATACAGCCATCCTTATTCTAACGCCTCCATACAAAGGTTGTCTGGAAGGTGTCGCCATAAGCTATAAGATCGCCCATTGTTTATTGTAATACATAATGATGATGATTTACCATGCAAAATATTGTGTTAAGTCTTGCTATAATATTATTATAATAGCTACTGTGATATGGCTGCTTTCAATGCGCCACAGGGCTCTAATAATGAGTAGATACAAAGTAAATGTTTGTATTTCAGGTGTGTTCGGTTAGGTCTAGTATCTCTCGCTTACTTATGGAGGCGGAACCAAAAGGAGCTCTTACAGGAAATGATCGCTAGTGGAATTGAAGCTATCATCATCAAGGTAACTGTACCTTACATTCCATCATACAGATAATTCATTTCTTTTACTGTTTTTGAAGTTGAAATAAAATGAATTAAAATTATGTATTTCTTAGAATTTTGGTACCTACATAAAAAGCTGTTTTTCAGTAATCAAATCAATTCCATCAAAATTCTGCCTCGTCAAGCGTACTGCGTGCAAATTCTTAGTTGCGATTCGAAACTATTATTAGGTACATACATTTTATAGATTATGACTAGATTTTAATTATTTATAACTACTGCGTTTTTAATTTTATAAATTTTAACAAGTTATACATATAATGGCGCGTTAAGGAAAAATATGATGATGATAGTGAGTGATGTGAAGTGTGATATCTTTAATCACGATATACATTATATACCGGAATTTCTATGTACACACAACACGTGTTTAAGTATATAGATAAAATAAAATCTATGCATGTGATTTAAATTCAGGTCGTGCGTGATTGATATCAAATAACTGTGAATATCATAAAAACATTGATTGTTTTTGAATATAAGTAATAAAAGTTGTTTATACAATTTTTTTGATAAAACCTATATCAATGTTATCGTCTTGTCTACAATACTACGATACAATCTTACATTCTGTACCTCAGAATTGTAGGTAGTTAATAGTTTATATGTAACACGAAAATCATTTAAGATCGTTCACAAAACGAAAAAAACCGGCCAAGTGCGTGTCGGACGGCGCGCAGTGTAGGGTTCCGTAGTAGCCTGTTATTCAATGCAAGTCTTTACCCGGTATAAACAAGGAACTATGTACTACGTCTTTGTCACTTTAAAGGATTTATTCTAAGGATTTTGTATTTGGTACAAAATTATCCAACACCCAAGTTCAACGACTATTGCTGCTAAACTAATAAAGTTATCTTAACCGCTATAGTTTTCCTTTAAAGTTCATGAAATGCGCTATTGATAATAGCGCGTTTGTTATTAAACTATAGATTTACGGTTTTCAGATTTATTCCTTTATAAGTGCTTCAAGACCTTGCTATTGTCAAATTTTATGATTCTAGGTCAACGGGACGTACCCTATAAGTTTTCGATATAGGGTACTTCCGGTTGACCTAGAATTGTGAATTTAGATTAAAAGCAAGGTCTTACAGCACAAGTAAAGGAAAATTTCCGAAAAATAATAAAAAGTTGCAAATTAAGGTAAATGTTGGTACTTACAATTTTTTCGCAAAAATCTTAATTTTCTCATATCTTTTTATCGTATTGACTCAGGACCTTGGTTTTTATACACCTAATAGGGACTATAGGCCTCAGTATCTGGTATACATTTCAACTTGCTAGGTCCACCTGTTCCTGCCTGAGAAAATCGGTGGTGACACACGGACTGATAGACGGAAAAGAAAGTGATTTTATAAGGCTTCCTTCTTTTACCTTTTGAGGTACGGAACCCTAAAAATAAGCAATTATCGTTTAAATCGAATCTTCGTCACTAACGACGTAAATAGTATTGTATTGCTACTTACATGTTTGTATATGTTAGGTTATCAAACCGTTCATGAATTATTACCTTTGATTCAATAAAATGTCTACACAAGCTTATTAACAGGAAATGCGATATGGCCTACGTGGCTTATGATTTTTGGTTTGAACATTATATTGGTGCGTAGACGGAAAATTAAATAGACAAGACATTACCGTATGCGAATGAAATAACTATAGACATTTAACCCGACTAAAATGATGACCGCGTGATAAATATGCCAGCTATAAGATAAAATGAACAACGTAATTTGGTCGGGTCATACATGACAGCGGGTGAAAGCCAATGGGCGCACTAGAACGGAGTCAGAGCTGTCTCCAAATAATAAAAATGCATACGCAGAGAAGGATAAAAAAATGTTGTCCATCTCGCTCTCTCATACTAGTGATTGTATAGTTTTATCCTTCTCATATTATTATTGTTATTTTAATACCAGGTTTATTTTAATATACTATATCTAGGTATTGGTGGATAGTTTTAAAGATTCGTAGAAATTGAAGGATTTTCTATATATTTATTCAAGACTGCAACGTCAAAATTTGCCCATAAAAGGGATAAGATAGTTTAAAATTGACACTACAATATGAGAATCAGGAATCTAGTTATTGTATATGATCGATGTAGTTTTTTTATGTTTGTTACCTACTCTCTGTAGGTATCACAGACCTGCTACATATAAACTCGATCGCGTACTCCAGCCCCAATGAGAACGACCTTGAACGGAGTTTGTCCCTTTCTTTTGTATGGATGGATAACTTATATATATACCATACGTATACCTTACATGTAGTATAGAACATATATAGGACTATCAGGTTGTTAGACAAAGACACACTCCCACCCTGGTGTCTCTCAGTGGGCCGTTTTGTTCTACAAAGCAATTACAACCTTATTGTTAAAGCATGCGGAATAAATTGAATTTGTCAAAACATCTGCAGTGCACCATACTTTTTATTACGTCTATGGGAGGTATACTTCCCGTTTGGTCCCATTGTAATTTTATCGAGATCTGATGTGATGATCTGAGTGGTGATGGATGTGGAGATTAACACCCCAAACTAGTCCTGAAAATGACTAGCGCGGCATTTGAAGTCGGTTTTTTTGGTTTTATAAAAGATCTTAGATTATTTTTGTAAATATAGTATCTGAAATAACTGATTCTGAAAAATTGCGTCCTAAGACATTCTCTTTCTCACCGTGTCTTCTATTGGATAGATATTTATATGATTTTAGATTCATCATTATCAGCCAATTTTAGTCCGCCAATAATAGTTAGTTTAGTTATTAGTTTTAGTCTGAACATGGGCCTCTCTCATGGCTCGCCACTGAGCGAGATCTTCAGCTATTCGTTTCCAACCGCTGCCAGCCAGCTTGCGTATATCATCGCTCCACCTAGCTGGAGGGCGTCCTACACTATGTTTACCGAGCCGTGGTCTCCACTCTAGAACTCGTCCACCCCAACGGTTATCGGTTCTACGACAGATGTGACCAGCCCACTGCCATTTTAGCTTGCTAATCCTTTGAGCTATGTCGATAAAATAACTTTGCTTCTCTGACAGATGACTTCGTTTCGAATTCAATCCTTTAGAGAAACTCCGAGCATATCCCTCTCCATAGCTCGCTGACTGATGATTTTAGATTGGATTGATAATATTTATATAAGACCTTGCAGGCATATAGTACGTATAATCCAAAATAATATATCCCAAAAAATTATAGCAATTGATCAATGGATGTCGGCTACAAGCTACAAGACGTACTCGTAACATACCGTTACCTATCGTTAACGCACTGCATTTTTTTTTATTATGATTACAATAAGGTCAATTAACCAACAGGTGGCAGCACTCGGGTTGGATCCTCGAGCACACCTCGGTATGACGATCCGTGACATCCAGCCGCATCTTCTAGTGATGCAAGACAAGTACGGACTGAACGTCTGCGGGGAGGGTGGGGAATATGAGACCTTCACGCTGGACTGTCCTCTCTTCAAGAAGAGATTAGTTGTGTAAGTACTGTAAAAGATTATAAGGTTAGGTTTCTACCTAACCTTATTCAAATTCTTTTATCCAGTTTTAGCTGGTGTTCTATAGGCTCGATGATTGATGATGTCCTCCTGACCTATTTCGGTCAGGGCGCTTGGATTTTTTCTGGACCGGCATTTTTTTTCATTGAGATTTTTAGTGTTCAGTTTGGTTATTAATTCATTCTTGCGTTCATTCGTGACAATTCATCATAGGGGATCAAGATAGACGTAAAGTTTTACTATGTAAGACGGACGATCCGTGACGTCAAGCCGCATCTTCTAGTTATGAACAATATGCTCTAATCTATGTTAGTTATGTCAGTGCCCTAAAATATATATAGTACATAGGTTTAGTTCTATGTTTGTGTTTTCCACTATCGCGCCTGGTGGTAAGTGATGATGTGATGTAGGATGGTGAACACGCTAGGCCTAGAGTTTATTCAAATTCTCAAGGGTTCTCATTCAGTCAAAATAGTATCGGGAATGGATGATTTTTTTATGGTTCCAAATTCAAGTGTCTTTCATTTGATTGATGTGATTGACACAACTGTTTTTCATTTTGGCACGGAGTTTGAGTTGCATCTGTCGTTTAGATTAAATACAGTGCTGTTTTTAGTTAGATCATATCTAGTGTGTATTGCGAATTTCATAATGCACACCAAAAATCGAACAAAGAGATTGTGCATCGCCAATGGAATTTCGTGTTTGGGGACACTGAAAATGTTACATTAGGCTTACGGTGAATCGACTTTATTAAAAACACGTGCTTATGAGTACTTTGAACGAATTTGAACTACTACGTTTGAACCAAAACCGAAAAAAACCACGCCAAAGTTGATCAAAAGTCAAAGTCATGTTGACTGTTTTCTTTGACTATCGCGGTGTTGTGCACTCGGAAATCTTACTGGAAGGTCAAACGGTAAATAAAGTATATTATTTGAGCATTATGCGGAGAAAGGGATGCTTAGATGGTTAGGACATCTAGAGAGGATGGATGAATAAAGATTGACGAAACAGATTTATGAGACGAGTGTGAATGGGCCAGTTGGTAGAGGCCGACCTAGGTGAACGTATCACGACCAGAACGGAGACGCCGGTTATAGGTCTAAAAAGGCCTAAAAAGGCCAAGTCAAAAGTACCTATAACCGGCGAGCATGTATGAAGGCACTCATGATAGTGGAAGAAGCGAAGGAAGTATGTCAGGATCGTAGCATGTGGAAAGAAGTAGTCTCTGCCTACCACAATGGGAAAAAGGCGTGATTGTATGTATGTATGTATTATGCGGAGTCTAAGAGAGCAAACTTGACGAAAAGGGCCAGATTTTGGCAAACAACATTATTGGATTTTGCACCACTTTAAAGCGCCTTCGCACATATTATATAATAGTTATCTCAGGGCTTCTGAACGAATTCGAATCTTCATTCTGAACGAATTTTTGACTGAAAACTCAACAAACACCGAGCAACCACCTCACCTCATTCACCAAATATGGCTCCAGCCGACTTCGTACTTTTTCCTAAACTCAAATTACCACTCCGTGGCACCCGTTTTCATTCGGTAGAAAATATAAAGGAGAATTCGCGACAATAACTAAACTCAACTCGGGAAAAAGCGTTTAAATTTATTTTTGACAATTGGAATATTCCTTGGCGTAAGTGTATCGTTTCAAGAGGAGCATACTTTGAAGGCGATAAAATAAATTTGGATGAATAATTAACATTTTGTATATTATTGATGTTTTTCCGGTACTTTTTTAACAGAGTAGTATGTTGCCGATTTCTCCTTGATGGTGGGTTGTAAGCTACTAAGCTACATTTTGGTAGTAATTCAGACAGAACATTGATATAAAGCTCCTACCATACATACCATACAGCGAACAAGTTGTTTACCTTTAAGATTTTCATACAATTTGTAATAACTGTGCAGACACAGCAACTTTAATTATATAGTATAGTATAACTATAATATATATATATATATAATGTATAATAATAATTATATAGTATAACTGAAGTTAACTAAATTGTAACAGAATTTAGATTAACATTACCTTAGACCTATAATCATAAGTACTTTCATTGTAAGCCTATGTACCTTCTTCTGAAATAAATCTTAATTGAGTTTCAGTAATCTATGACAGTTTCCGGTTGCTTTACCTACTTGGTGAAAAATCAGCTCCAACCCGTAGTAACTATTAACTGACAAATTGTGTAACAATTGTGTTAATAAGCCGCCGACGTTAAACTACCTGTACATACAAACGTAATGCCGAAATAAGTTAAAGTTGTAGCAAATTTTCTTTTTATTTATTTATTAATTACTAAAGAAAATACAATGGTTCAAATTCACAGTATCTCAAAACCTAAAAAGTTTTGTCTTAGACAATAAGTAGTAGGTAGGACTTCATATAATATGCTATTATTCAGGCTTAGTTTTAATCTGTATTTTATTAAGTTGAAAGTAACATCCACTAAAGTTGCTACGTCTGTGGAGCGCCTAGGTACTAAAGTAGCAAGAAGCCTACATATCTGCGGTTTGTAGTTGACATTAACCTCAATGTGATTCAAAGTCAGTAAAAGATCGATATTATATAACATAATTTACATTGCTACTTAGCGATAGAACATTAGATAGCGCTCTTATCTTTTAGCTTTACATGTTATGATCGTGTGCTTAGATAATTCGATAAGTATATTTTTTTATATATCATATAGGCTAGCGTTTGACCACTATCTCACCTGTTGGCAAGTGATGATATTAATATTATGATAATGATGGCTGATAGTAAGTATTATTACAGCCTAATTTTATCGCACTGTGAATCCGACAGATGTTATTATTATGTACTAGCTCTGCCTTGTTGTTTTACCCGCGTAGACATCGTTCCTGTGGAAATATCGAGATAAAAAGTATGTTATGTATCATGTATGTTATTCCAGGGCCTAGGCTGTCTACATACCAAATTTCAGCTCAACCGGTTCAGTAGTTTTATCGTGAAGAAGTAATAAACAACACAGCAATGTTCGCCTTTATAATATTAGTAGGATATCTGGTTACAATATAAAGCTTTTAAGGGACTGCGTGTACCTTGCTATGCTGTATAATCTTTACATAGTATAAATATAAAACACAGTCGCAATTCGCCGTCTGTACCTTCCTCTGTACCTTAAGATCTTTTAAACTACGCAATGATTTTAATGCGGTTTTCATCAATAAATGACCATAAATAGATGACACGTCGTCTAAAGAAGTATTCACTTCAAAGACCTTGAGATAGCTTTTATCTACTCTAAAAGCAATTCGTAGCTTAAAACACATGTAGTAATGTTAGTGCCAGGCACTTTTTTGGTAGATTGAGTTGAGACGTGACTTAAAAAAGTTGTAGCCCGCTTGAATTTTTTTCGTCATTAGAGGCAACAAACTCATATGTGAGTTAAGAAAATCAGAAAGACGCTTTCCTGATAATAAGTAATATCATCTGCCCATAAAAGATACTACCTAGGTAACGTACTGTAGGTACCTACCTGCACACAGTACTTTGGTTTTCCAGAATTTAATATTGCGCACCACTCTAGTGCGCCTTTTAAATATTGATTGTACAATAAAATTACACGGTTGAAAAACAGACAACGAAGTGATAGGTAGTCAAAACGTATCCAATATTTTTCAGCAACTAAATTTAATATAACATTTGTTTAACAGAGACGATAAGGAGCTAGTAATACACACAAATGATCCAGTGGCGCCCGTCGGCTACCTAAACCTAAAACTACACTTAGAAACCAAGGAAAACTATGACGATAAATTACCTCCTACCATAAAGAACGCCCACGACTTTGTTGGCGATCTCAGCGACACAGTTTTCAGTGACATAAGCGATATCGAACTGAGCGAGAGCGAACTAGAATCTATAGAGATGCTAGAAAAGGAAGAGAAATTAAAACAAGAGAAGGAGAAGATCGAACTGAATCCATTGCTCACTTACTCAGGGGATAAAGTCGATTCTTCGAACGTAGACTTCGATGGTCACGATACCTTGGAAAGTATAGAGGAAGGTTATAACTATGAATCTCATAGTGAGAGTGAAATTCAGCCTATTGTAGACCATAGGTCTATTTATGGGAACAAATATGGGTGGTACTTTATTGGAGGAATTGTCGGAGAGGGCGTTGATACTAGGATAGCCACTGAGGATGCAATGAAAAAACTCATTAGTAGGTAAACTTGTTCATGATATTTATTTATTTAGTTCTAGGAACGCTTTAGATGGCTCTATTGATTTCACATGGAATTATAATTCATACACGATTACAAGAATCAGGTGTAGGTATCCTCATCTAAATGCAGTTTGTTGCAACTTCCAGCACTGAAAACAGCGAGCTGACTCTTGGCTCGTCGGCTCAATCCGCCATAGCTCGGCGATGCCCTCTCGCCACGCGCATGCGTCCCTCTGGTTTCGCAATATTCGATGTCACGCGAAAGCTCATTCTTTTGGGTATCATACTAGTCTGGAAGTGGTAGATCACTCGAGCACCGAAATTTGTCTAATCCATATCGCGCGTCCATCCCAACCCAATCCCGTCTTCTAAACAGGCTGGCACCGAACATTACCTTGGAACTTGGCGAGCTTATTGACCTGCTTGGAGCTACGATTAAAGTCTTCTCACCAGTGGCAGTGGCCACCCATTGAGCATCACCAAGGGATCATGTGTTAGACTAAAATAAAGCCATTTATTTACATTCACACAGAGGTATAATATGTATAGGTATGTATTGTAGTATATTGTTAAGCCAACTAATATTGGCTGACTTAACAATAAATTACAGTAACCTATCTCTGTGAAAGACTGTCAGGCACCAGTCTGCATAGCTTTATAAAAACCAAGGTCACGAGCGCCCTCTACATTGTACCACCGTTGTTTCAATTCTTGTACCCCGTAATCGTTGTTTAATTCTTGTATACCGTATTCCAGACTTGCTATCCTCCCAAGGACTGCACTTACCCGACATTTGTTCCGTGAACATATACATGAGAGACATGGAACATTACGCCGCATTAAACGATGTCTACGTGAGAACGTTTAGCTTCCCTAACCCGCCCACTAGAGTCTGCGTGCAATGCCCTCTGCCGGCCGATGTTGGACTTATACTTGATGCTGTAAGTTTTTTTTTAATACTTTTGACAGAAAAATCTTATAATAGCACAATAGCCCCATAGAGTCTGTGCAAAAAGAGAACCGTCGTGGCTTAACGATGAACTAACATTCAAATGTAAGGAAGGAAGGTATATACCTACCAAGTAACACCCGATAATGATATAAGAGTACCTACCAGGTATCAAACATTATTAGTCGTATTGGACATGACGACAGCAATGTTGTCAACACAACAAAAACAGTAAATGAGAACCAACAACACGCGCGCCCTCAATTTCTACGACGGTTCTCTTTTTGCACAGACTCTACCTAAATTAAACTCGCGACTTCCATAGCTTTAGACTTTTGTTTTAATGTTTCTTTATTAAAAATATTTATTATAGTATTGTACATTTCTATTGTAAGTTAATTAAGGCTAGAAGCGACATAATAAAATAAAAATAATACGCTTTACAAGCAAACACTTTTTTTGAAATATCCTCGGATTGATGTATGGTCAGATCTTGTCTGTGTTATCTTATCACAGACTAGATAAATAGCAACGACACAGTTTATTTACTAACAGATAATGCACTCAGATGTTGTCGCTTGTCACTAATTCGCTGTGGAACATATTTGCAGTTTCTCTGTTTTTAACCGACTTCACAAAAAAGGAGGAGGTTCTCAATTCGTCGGAATCTTTTTTTTTTAATGTATGTTCACCGATTACGCGAAGATGCCTGAACCGATTTGGAATTTTTTTTTGTTTTAAAGTGTACACTTCCCAGGTGATCCCATTTAAATTTTATTGGAATCGGCCAAGCCGTTTTTAATATATCAACATTTTTATTACGACGCATTTACTTATTGTACGAGCACGCTCGACATAAATGTTGACGGCGCGGAAACCTTCGCGATGCATTCCTTTATTATAATTAATTGTAATATCATTTTTAGTGCAATAAATGCTTTCATTGGTGACGGACACATTATTTACATTCCGCTCCCGTGTTAACGTAGTTTATCGTACTCAACCTACAACTAACTACTTACTACAACTACATCTAATCTACATTCTACTTTACCTAAACGTAAGGGGCCACCCTTACATTTCTTCGAGCCGGATACTTCAGTGAAACTACGTGTGAAAAACAGTTCTAACTATCACTGAAACTATCAACATTCATCAACATGCATTACTTACTTCAAAGACAGCAAATCATTGCTGAAGGGATTGAGAAGATTGTGGTTAACTTCAAGAAGGACTCTCCCAGCAGGAAGACGCCAGACTATGCCCAAAAACGCCTGGACGCTTTGGAGTCGCTGTGGAACGAATTTGAGGTCAACCATGCACAAATCCTGACGTTTGAAGACAAATCAAACGATTACTTGACCACCAACGCGTATCAAACTCTACGTCAGACATATGTAACAACAAAGGAAGCCCTCCAAACCATCATGGAAGCAAGAGGGGTTGCTGAACAGACGGAAACTGGAGGACTATCCAAGTCAGATGAACTGATCAGCCTACAAAACACCAACTTTCGTGCCCTTTCTCGTTTGATTCGCAACATCAACATCAAATCAATCACCGAGAAGTGGGAACTTGAAGACAAATTGCAAATGCTACAAGGTCGTTGGAGGATCATCGACGACACTCACTGGCAGATCGACAACGTTTTGATAGGCACCAACTTAACCTATGAAGAGCAATTCTCAAACCATGAAGCCGAGTTCGAGGCAACCAAACGAGAATTGCATCAAAAACTAAACTCTGCGTCTCACCAGCAGCGCTCTTTACCTCCTATCGAGATACCGACATTCACCGGGAACTACGCACAGTGGCCAACTTTCATGGATCTATACTGCGAGGCAATCCACAACAACACCATGCTAACTCCGTGTCAAAAGATGCAGCATCTCAAGGGAAAACTAAGAGGGGAAGCAGAACGCATTGTACAACATCTATCTGTATCGGCTGAAAACTATGAAACTTGTTGGGAGATTCTCACCCTTCGTTATAACAATAAGCAACTTCTCTTCACGAGACAAATTGAAACCTTCATGAATCAGCCAATCATACAACATCAATCTGCGTTCGAGCTAAAGCGACTCTATGATACTAGTTTGGAGACCACACACGCAATTCACAACTTGGGCATCGAAACAACATCGTGGGACCCCATCCTCGTTCACATCTTGGCTGGTAAACTCGACTCTGAAACCTACGCGTCATACATGGAAACTCGAAACCAACCTCGAGAACTTCCGTCCTTTGACGAGTTCATGGAATTCCTACAGCGAAAATTCACTGCGTTGGAACCTATCAACAAAAGGAAGCCGCAACATGTCACTGCAACAAGGCCGATTCAGACAAACAAGGACAAAGCTCAACCAGTTTCAAGAGCGCTCTCTCCGCCATACAGACCTAAAAACTATTTGGGCAAAACATATTACGTCAACACCGAAAGGAATTGCCCTTTGTGCAAAAGCGATCATTTCCTGCTCTATTGCCAACAATTCAAACAAATGCAACCAGAGACGAAGTTAAAAACAATTTCACAACTTAAGGTGTGCAAAAATTGTATGTACTCACACAATGATAAAAGGTGTACATCTATCAAACGGTGCCGCGTTTGTAACAATCAACATCATACTTCACTACATGACATAATACGTGAAACGGATTTATTGAACAAGCCGACTAACTTGACACCAAGCCTGCCTTTGACGTCAACCACCAACATGCAACCTCAACACAAGGCGAATCATGTTACTGGCGATTTCAACGAAGTATTACTTGCGACAGCGTTATTAAAAATCAGGTCAGCTGATGGAACTTACTTAACACTTAGATGTTTACTTGACCAAGGATCGCAAACAAATTTGATAACAGAATCAGCTGCACAACGTCTTGGCCTGCGACGTCGAAAACAAAACGCAACTATTTCTGGAATTGGGTTTTCGACCAATCAAAGTAACGGGACTGTTCAACTTGTATGTGAATCACTCTTCGGCGACCATACATTCACAACCGAGGCGATAATCATGTCAAGGATGCTTAACAATCTTCCAAATTACACATTCGAAAAACAACAGTGGTCACATCTACAAAACATTAATCTAGCTGATCCCGAGTACAACGTTTCTCGGCCAGTTGACCTACTACTAGATGCTGGAGTATATGCCGACATCGTCATGGCCGGGGTGCTAAGAGGCTCGCCCGAGGCTCCGATTGCACAACAAACTAAGATTGGATGGATTTTACTTGGGAACACAAAAACTTTCAACTGCCACGTCATCCTCAACAACATCGAAGACATTTCACGTTTCTGGGAAATGGAAGAGATCACTGAACCACGCCCTGAGTCACCCGAAGAAGACTATTGTGAAATACTGTATAAAAACACCACTCGTCGACGGGAGGATGGGCGATACGAGGTCAAAATTCCAATGAAACCGAACTTCGAGCAACATTTAGGCGTATCAAGACCTCAAGCGATAGCGCAGTTTCGCTCGCTAGAAAGGAAACTAGCAAAAAACGAAAAACTATCTAAAAACTACAAGGAATTCATCAACGACTACCTAGAACTTGGACACATGAAGAAGAGTACAATTTCACGTGAACCCAGCTGTATTTTACCGCATCATGGAATCATTAAACCCGATTCCACCACAACAAAACTTCGTGTCGTTTTCAACGCCTCCGCCAACACTTCATCAGGTCACAGCCTCAATGAATTGATGGAGTGTGGCCCCAACATGCAACAAGACCTTCAGGCGATCATCTTGCGTTGGAGAACCTTCCAGTTTGTCTACACAGCTGACATTGAAAAATTTTACCGACAAATATTGGTGTGTGAAGAAGATAAACACTTACAAAAAATAGTGTGGCGGACGGATGAAACAGACCCAATAATAGAGTACCAGTTGTGTACCGTCACTTACGGTACCAAGGCCGCACCGTTTCTTGCCATGCGAACGATCAAACAACTCGTCAAGGACGACGGTCACAAATATCCTTCGGCCGCAAATATTTTGAAACATCAATTGTACGTCGATGACTCATTGGGAGGAAGCAATACTATTGAAGAGGCGCAAACGACACAATACCAACTTATCGAGATGATGAAAGGCGGAGGATTCAACCTTCATAAATGGGCCAGTAACAGCCCAACATTACTCGAACACCGACATTTTCGACACCGATGCTGAACTGAAAAAGACAAAACAAGTCTGCGCAACACAAAAACCGATGCCATTGATAGAAGAACTATTAAATAAACATAGCTCTATAGCTCGCGTAACACGAATCCTAAGTTGGATATTACGATTCGTGAGTAATGCGCGTGACGTCAGAAATAAGAAGCTCACATCGCACTTAACAACAAATGACCTGCAAAATGCACATAATGCAATTATCAAGGCCACACAATTAAATCACTTTGCTGACGATATTGCACAACTTAATAAATACGACAAGGTGCGATCAACTAGCAGCATTTTAAACTTAAATCCCATCCTGGACGAATATAAGATCCTGCGTGTGGGAGGACGACTAGAACATGCCAACTTGAAACATGAACAAAAACATCCAATAATCTTGCCATACAACGACAAGGTAACGGAGTTACTGATCGATCAAGCGCACAAGAGCACTCTGCACGGAGGAGCCAGACTAACGTTATCACATCTACGCAATAAATATTGGATTATTAGTGGCTTGAGAGCAGTGAAGAAACAACTCGTAAGGTGCATCAAGTGTCATCGATACAAAACAGCCAATAACAACCAGCTTATGGCAGACTTACCACCACCGCGTGTCACACCATCGCGATCGTTTACGCACACAGGTGTGGATTTTACTGGAAGTGTGGAGGTAAAGGCCAACAAGGGCAGAGGGATCAAAACCATGAAGGCCTACGTCGCGGTGTTCGTATGCCTTTGCACCAAAGCTATCAACCTCGAACTCGTCTCCGATCTCAGCACAGCGGCTTTTCTGAACGCCTTGAAGAGACTGTGTGCCCGCAGAGGAAAGCCTCAACACATGTACAGTGACAATGGTACTAACTTTGTGGGCGCAGCAAGAACATTGGAAAAGGAAAGAAAGGAGGCACTACAACAATACACAAGCGATGACGTCATAACTTACCTGTCAGAGAGGGGCATTAACTGGCACTTCAACGCTCCTTCCTGGCCCACAGCTGGCGGTCTCTGGGAGGCTGCTGTAAAGAGTCTAAAACACCATCTCAAACGTGTACTCGGCGACCAAAAACTTACATTTGAAGAGTTCTCGACGCTCTTGACGCAGATTGAAGGATGTCTAAACTCTCGACCCCTGGTAGCATTGACTGAGGACATCGACAACATCGATTGTCTTACGCCTGCGCACTTTCTAATTGGTGAGTCAGCACTTGAACCACCACTATCCGCCGTGGGCAATGACATGACGTTCACCACAAGGTGGCAACTTACCGAAAAAATGTTCAAGGATTTTTGGAAGAGGTGGTCGAACGACTACCTGCAAACTCTACAAACCAGAAGCAAATGGCACTTTCCCACAACCAACTTAGAAATTGGTGACGTCGTCCTCGTCAAGGAAGACAACATCCCGCCTGCCAAGTGGATTCTGGGACGGGTGGTGGAAACTCATCCTGGTGCTGATGGTCGGGTACGAGTCGTTACACTGAAAACTAAGGCGAACAATATGAAGCGACCAATCACAAAGCTGTCACGCCTTCCGTTGGAGCCGTCGCCCGCCACACCCACCTCTACAACATGTGACAATGAAAATACGAAGCAAACTACACAAATAAAACGACATAAGCACGGCAAGGGGCACCTCAACAACCTTTTTTGCATGTTACTTTTGATGTTTACAATGTGTGTTGGGCTCACTACACAACAAAATATGATCAACATAACGAAGCTCAGCCCTGCACGACTTGTTTATTTTGATAAGGTGGCCGATATGCAAATCATTCAAGACGAGTGGAAGATGGTCGTTTACTACAACATGACGACATTTTGGCGGAGCCTGGACAACGCACAAAATTATGTCAATCACTTAACAACATTATGCAAGACAGAAGCAGCCTTTTTGACAATATCTGCTCAGTTTCAACATGAACTCAATGAAATTCAACACCACAATGACATCCTACGTTCTGAACATGGTTTATCTAGAAGAAAAAGAGGACTAGTGAACGGAATTGGATACCTAGCCAACTCTCTTTTTGGCGTTCTGGATGAACATATTGCTACCCAGTACGAGAAAGACATTAAGATAATTCAATCGAACGAAAACCATTTATTGGATCTCTACAAGAACCACACAACTTAACAAGTGCATACCTTGTATTCGAAGTGAAGCTCCTGCTGATAAACAACGAACAATATGAACTTAATCGCATTATTCCGATCCCGCAAATAGTTGCACACTCAGAGAACAGCATAGCAGTGACATCTGAATACCTCGCTGTTAACCTAAAAAGAGACACGATAGTGCCTCTAGAGCACCGAGATGTAACATCATGCAGTAATCTTGAAGAAAATAAACTATTGTGTATCATCAATCAACCTATTTACAACATAAAGGTAGCCGAATCATTATGTGAAGCGCAAATATTAAACAATGGCAACTTATCTACATGCCGCACAAGAATATCGGATTGCAACGACAGGTGGGTGCGATTACACAATCGTGGCGCGTGGCTATTCTCCTGTTGCGAAGAATGCACTACGCGCATTTTCTGTCCAGCTGGGGTGACGTCACAACATCTATATGGCACAGGAATCATAACTCTCGACTTTGGCTGCATGCTCAAGGGAGAAAGTTTCACCATTCACGCTCGCAACGACTATCACAGCGAGTTGAAACTTACACCAAACGAAGAAAAAATGTACATGCGTGAGTCGAGCATCAATCACATACTTACCGACTTCAATCATACATATATCCCTGAAGATCACAAGGAGATCCTGAAGGAATTGAAAGGCAGAATTGAAAAGGTCAAGGAGCAGCAAGACACGCTAAGCGTTCAATCATTGACACATGAGACGCACAACTATGTGTTGTATACTGTAGTCGGATTACTGACCACGTCTCTCGTTGCATGGGGAACACTGCGTCTTAGAAGGAAATATCGAGGCTGCAGCGTAAACCTTGACGTGAAGCGAGACTCTAACAGTGCCGAGCAACCGGCCCAACGACAGGCGTCGGGTCACGAGCACCGCGCGGACTACGATAGTGTAGACGAGGTGATCGTAACTGCTGTCCGTAAACTTGATAAGGCTACATCGCCCTAAACCTTTCTTTGCTCTTTCTTTTAAATTTGGCAGCATGTACGAGCACGCTCGACATAAATGTTGACGGCGCGGAAACCTTCGCGATGCATTCCTTTATTATAATTAATTGTAATATCATTTTTAGTGCAATAAATGCTTTCATTGGTGACGGACACATTATTTACATTCCGCTCCCGTGTTAACGTAGTTTATCGTACTCAACCTACAACTAACTACTTACTACAACTACATCTAATCTACATTCTACTTTACCTAAACGTAAGGGGCCACCCTTACACTTATCTCGACGAATTACTACTTGGCTGGCACTTTACTTACTGGCACAGATTATGTAATAGTTACGTCTACTGGCTACTTCTACTAGCGCGATGTTTGAAGTCGGTTCTTTTAGTTTTTTAAACGATCTTAAATTATTAAAATGTGTGTACGTCAAACCAAGTCAGGTTATGTTTTGAAGTTTTGTTTTGCAAATACATATATTCATTAGATTGATTCCTAGCTGGATTATCGTTGGCCATCAGATCAATGCCATATTTTTACAATATCGTTGAAATAAGAGGATACCGAAATTTAAATTAACCAGACCTATGAAAGTTGATTTGATAGCGTCATCAACTAGAAAATGCTCATAGTGTTAAAACGGCTAAACGGATTTTCATGAATCAAAGCTAAAAATACTCTCGATTAAGACAACTATAGAAAAACTAAGTCCAAATCGGTTCATCTGTTTGGGTCCGCTACAATGCTACAGACAGAAACACACATACACACGTCCATATATTTAGAAAAAGCCCCTAACAACCTTACCCGGCTTGTCTATAATATACAGTTCAATTTCTATTTAATGCCCGCGCGCATAATGTCGGCGGCTTTATTGTAGGAGCCATGATTATAGTAATATTATATACCCCCGTAAAATCATACATAGTTTCCTAGAGCAGATGATAATAAAAGTTTTCACTTGCCCTTAAAAAAATAATGAAACCAAATTTAAAAAAGATAAACATACACGATCTAATTTTCAAACATATATATGTGCTATCTTCATTACTATTAATTGGTTTTTCCACCAATTAGGTGGCGCACAAATTCCCCGCTAATAACTACGATGACAACAACACAAGGGAGCGGATCACAATGCACGTACAGGGTATATCGCACTGGGCGCCCGCTAATATTGGACCTTATAGTCAGGCCATTAAGGTTGGTACTATCACTATCTGATTCTTGCACCAATTATTTTTCTTATTTTTGATCATGATAGCAATGGGCTAGCCTGTTGGTGACATGTTATGAGAAGAAATGAATACCTCGGCACTAGAAAGGCAATGGACTTGAAAGTGGACGGCTATAGAGGAAGAGAAAGACCGAAGACAGTGTCAAGAATCAAGAATCAAAGCATTTATTCAGTATGTAGGCAGTGTTAATATACGCACATATACACGTCAAAATCATAAATCATAATCAATTATCAAGTAAACATAGCAAAAACAGAATTTAACGCTTTGAAATAAAAAAAAAACAAAAGTAATGATCCATTCAGCTGTAATCCAATCGTTGACGTCTACTATTGACGTAGACTATTTAAAAAAATATTAAAGTAGGGTTGCCAACCATACACGTATCTGTGTGTTTCAGAACTTCAGACAATTTTTATATTAAAAAAAATGAAATAGTGAAAAAAAAGTGTGAATGTACTGTGTGGTGGAAGGTATGTATGTAAAAGGAGTGCATTTAGAAATGACTACACATAGACCCAAATGGAAAAGGATGTCATGTTGCACTGACCCCACTTAGTGGTATATAGTGGTATATAAGGAAAGGATGATGATTTTATTAATATCATGAATTGAAAAGAAGCCAGTTGTCTCGTTGCTAAGTTGCTATGTAACCATTTTTTATTCCGGTCAGACATGTTCGGACCATATATGGACCACTATCCCACCTGATGTTTTGTGACGTCTAAGATAAAATTGTGATTGTCTCAATATGGAAGACGACAGTGAGACTTAGACAGGCAATATTTTTGTTTGGTAAGGTTTGAGTTCATTTCTGTAGAGTACATTGTTCTTGCAAATTAATTGCCAGGTAATATTCGTTTATGGGCAGTGACTGGAAAGAAAAAGCCGAAGATCGGGCTCGACTGGGTGGCATGACTTGGGAGAGGCTTATGTCCAGCAGTGGACTGATACTGGCTAATTATGATGATGATTCGTTCATAATATACAAAATAAACATGTTAAACTGTGTTCTCATGCTAGGTAGGCGAAGTGATCGGCACATGCGGTCAAATAGCGCTAGTGCCGGGTAGTATGACGCTAGCAGGCGGCGGCGCCAGACGTCAGTGTGCGCTCGCGTTACGTCACCTCACGAGAGTTATACGAGCCGTCAATCAGCGCGCACATATACGCAGCGTTGTACAGGTATGTATCTCTTAAATAACTGACTTATTTCGATTTCATTTGATCACTCAGTGTCAAAATAAAGCTGTGTTTTAATTTTACGAGGTAAAATGTGTTCCTCTGTCTAGCCCGTTGTCCATACTGGACGAATAAACGAACTCCAATAAACTGCAAATAGAAGATGCATTATTTTATAAAAGCTAGCTACCTGTCCTTTATGAAGCAAAGGTAGACTTTAGTCGCTGGCATAACGCTTCCAGTGAAGAAGTGATATTGATAATGCAGACAACAGACAACTAAGTTGATACGATTTCTGGGGTAGTGGTGAATATAATGTACTTGTTTCTCAGAGTGTTTGCTACGTAACAAACGGCAGTGCGGTGAACGAGGCGCGTCGACAGTTGGAGCGGCGCACGGCCGGCGCTATAGTGCAATACGCGGTGGTTCAAGCACTGCCCAGACAGGCGGCCGTCGAGTGGCATGCGTGGGCCCATGCGCACAACAACAGGTTCGAATGTGAGTGAACATGTTATATAAAGAACTAGCTGTGCCCACGACTTCGTCCGCGTGGAATGCTGTCTTTGGGTAGCATTTTTAATTATCTAGGTTAATTATTTTACAAATAAGACACATGCGTATCCCACCTACACCGCACCGTACCACGCCGCGCTAATCCCCCTCCCCCTCTCCCTCACCCCTCCCCTCCCCTTCCCCTCTCTCTTCCCCCACTCCCCTCCCCTTTCCCCCACTTCCCCCTCCTGTCCCCTCCCCCTCTATATTCCCCCCACTCCTTTAAACTCCCCTTTCCCTCATTTCCCTCTCCCTACCCTTTCCCCTTCCCCTTCCCCCTCACAAACTTTGAATGTCATATTTATTTATTCGAATCAACAACCTAAACAATAAGTTTTAAGCTTCTAGCTTTATAAATGACGATACTTTCATACAACTTTTCATCCCCCCTTTCAACCCCTTACAACCCTTGTTTCGCATTAAAAAGTAAACTGTGTCCTTTCTAACGCTCTAGACTATCTGTAAACTAAATTTAATTTAAATCGGTTAAGTAGAACATTCACATAAACTTATATTTCCATACAAACTTTCATCCTCTATTCCCTATTGTTATTTATATCGAATCAACAACCTAAAAAATAAGTTTCAAGCTTCTAGCTCTAAAAATGACGATACTTCCATACAACATTTCATCCCCAATTTCGACCCCTTACAACCCTTGTTTCGCATTAAAAAGTAGCCCATGTCCTTTCTCAGGCTCTAGACTATCTGTGTACCAAATTTCATTTAAATCGGTTCAGTGGTTTTGGCGTGAAAGTGAGACAGACAGACAGACAGAGTTACTTTTGCATTTATAATATTAAGTTAGGATTTGGATGGCAGGGCAGTGAACAAGGCGCGGCGATAGTTGGAGTGGCGCACAACAATAGGTACGAATATGTAGTAGAGGTGCGAGCGAAGTACTCGGTCCTTTTTAGGGTTCTGTACCTGAATGGCAAAACGGAACCCTTATAAATTCGTCATGTCTGTTTGTCTGTCTATCCGTCCGTATGTCACAGCCACTTTATTCTGAAAATATTAGGACTATTTTGATTTTAAAATTATCGTGAATTTGTAACATTATTATTGTTATATACCGGCTGTAATTCACGTACCTTTAGTCGAATTGTCACGACCTAGGTTTCGAGCGAGTCAGTCGCTCTTCCTTGGGAGTGAGGTCACGCGGTGAAATCGCGATGAGTGAACATCGCGATCTATTAGGACTACACAGTTAAAACTAAGATAACGGGGTAGATAGATGTATTCAGTGAACCGCTTAAAGATAGCTCTGTAAAATCGTTTGAAAGCTAGACACTTCCGAAGTGGTAACATGTGTATTCTAACTTCTAAAAATCAAGTGAAAACTCAAAAAAACTTTTTGCAGTAGATTTCAACCCAATAAACATTTTCAACGAAAATTGGTTTGAACGAGATACGAGGGTCATTCAATAAATACTTAGCCTACAAAAAGTAAACGAAAATTTTGGAAAAGTGGCAATTTATTTTTCAACATAGTCTCCTTTTAGTTCGATACACTTAGCCCAGCGATGCTCCAACTTTTTTAACCCGTCCGAAAAATAGTTTTTGTCAAACTCTGCAAAATAGGCCTCCGCGGCGGCGATGACCTCCTCATTTGATCCATATCTATTCCCGGCGAGAGATTTTTTCAGATTAGGAAACAGAAAGAAGTCACAAGGGGCCAAATCTGGAGAATACGGTGGATGGGGCAGCAATTCGTAGCGTAATTCGACCAATTTGGCCATGGCAACGGCAGACGTGTGAACCGGTGCGTTGTCGTGGTGAAACAGCAGCCAGATGGGGTCGTTTTTTCTTTAATTCGGCGTCGAATCGGCCCAATAAACCGGCATAGTAAAGCCCTGTAATTGTTTTACCCTTCTCGAGGTAATCGATGTAGATCACACCTTGTGAATCCCAGAAAACGGTGGCCATAACTTTTCCGGCCGATTTTACAGTTTTCGCCTTCTTTGGAGCACGTTCCCCGGTCTGGATCCATTGTTTGGATTGCTCCTTGGTCTCTGGTGTGTACCAGTGGATCCAGGTTTGATCGACGGTCACAAAACGACGCAAAAAATCCGCTGGATTCCGCTTAAACAGCGCCAAACACGTCTCCGATGTGGTCTCACGGTTGCACTTGTTTTCCGGTGTGAGTAAACGCGGCACCCATCGCGCCGACAGCTTTCTCATGCCGAGTTCCTCGTGAAGAATATGATGCACTGTTCCTTCTGAAATGCCTACAGTCTCAGCTAGCTCCCGAACCTTCAATCGGCGATCTGCCAATACGAGATCATGGATTTTTTTAATTTTTTCCTCCGTAGCAGCTGTTTTCGGTGCACCTGGACGTGGTTCATCCAAAACCGACGTACGGCCACGTGCAAACTCGTTGAACCAATTCTTGACGGTGGCCATCGATGGAGAAGAGTCACCGTACACAGCATCCAAGCGCTCTTTGATTTCGATGCGCGTTTTCCCTTCCAAAAATAGGAATCGAATCACCGAACGATATTGCTCTTTTTCCATTTTTGTAAAACCGGTCGATACGTTCGCTTCCATAAGTTGACAAAATAAAACAAAAAAAGGGACTGGAATGAAAATTTGAAAAAGGAATTAAAAAAGAATGTGCTACACTGTGGTAAAACTCTTTTGAAACTACAGCGCCCTCTGGCGATGAGGCTAGGTACTTATTGAATGCACCTCGTATCAGTAGTCTTTGAGATATAGCTCATTTTCAAAACCGCTAATATAACTTTGTTTTTCATACAAACACTATGAATTAGTTAACTTATCGCTGGCGAATATGATAGTTTTAAAATACTCCACTGTGTTACGGAACCCTACTCGTACGAATGCGACTTGCACTTGGCCAGTTTATTAGTAGGAGGTAGGGTAGGTCTTTTATTGTTTTAGCATCTCCCTCAGTTATTTCATTACAATCATGAATTGAAGTTTCACAATATATTCAAGTATAAAATAGTTATAGGCATTCTGTTATACAACCAATATCAATAATATTTTTGTAAATTTCAGATGAAGAGACCGGCTGCAACGTCGGTGAATACAAGGTTGCTATAACGAGGCGGTGGAACTATGAGAATACTGTCGCCGCCTTCGTATGTTATGTCGCTACAGGTTATTGGTGTTTATTTATTTACTTGCGATCATATTTTGTTATATACCATACTGTATAAAAGGTTCGTATGATGGATTCATTGAAATGCTTTGACTTCGACTTCAAATCGCTGAACATTTATTTTTAAACCGACTTCCAAATAAGGAGGTTACTCAATTCGACCGTATATGTATATTTTATGTTTGTTCGCGGATAACTTCGTCGTTTATGAATCGATTTTGATGATTTTTTTTTGTTGAAAAGGAGATATTCCAGCGGTAGTACCATAGTAATTTCCTCAATATCTGATTGGTATCTCCAGAGATATGGAGATAAACACCTCAAACTTGGTACTGAAAATTAAAACGCGACATTTGAAGTCGGTTATTTTAGTTTTTAAAACGATCTTATTATCGTAGCTATTAAGAACACTCCCGGTCAAGTCCCTATCTATCAAACCAAGGTAACTAACGGGGTTCAGTAAAACAGTTCTGTTGTCACATTTGCATACTGTGCGAAACCGGGCGGGTCTCTACAAGCTAACAATTTAATCATGATACACACTCAGAAAAACATTAAATCACATGTTTATTATATCGATGTTCCGCCTGAATTGTTACCAAAAAGTAACTTACCCACATCAAGGAGAATATTTGCCACCATAACCTTACGGTGTCCCTTGACAGTCAGAGTATTCTAGGCCTAGCGTGTTTAGTTTGCCATCTTCGACTGCATCATAGCTAACCAGGCCAGAAAGTGGTTAAACGCAACGCTAGCCTATATCGTTGCGTTTGACCACTATGATATTAAAAAAATAGATCATAAGATATTAAAAACTCATTGCACTTGCACGATGTTGTAATTTTATGATCGACATCAAAACTATCGAGTTTCTGGGGCTTAGTTAGTCAGGGCCTCTAGACAAAATCCAATTTCCTGTTTTATTTACGCTAACGCAAGTACAAAATGGGAGTGAAATTTTTGTTGCGGAAACAAATGTCATTCCCTACGAACACAAAAAACACGGAAGAATTTCTTCAAGGAAGCTATGCGCAAATGTTGACCCAATGTCACGAACAAAATCGCGCGTCCTCGGAACTACTCGGAACTCAGTCACTGATTAAGCTATCAATGTGTTCCAGTTAAAAATCGATCTTATTTTTTGGTGAATTGGGTTTAATTTGCCACAACTCGTACAATTGGTAAGCACCGCCTGCCAAGGTACAAACTGTGTTGGGTCATTTTGTATCGCTAGGAATTCTTCCGTGTTTTTTTTGTTCGCAGAACATTACATACATTTTGTACTTGCGTTAGCGTGAATAAAAACAGGAAATTGGATTTTGTCTAGGTGTCCAGAGCACCTAGGCATGTTTCCCTGGAGGTGCAAGTTCGGATCCGTCGGTACGATGAAATTTTGGATTGTGTGTAATAATATCGAGTTAGTAATAATGTTGTTTTGATAGGATCATCTCCATCAACGTGCCAAGTATCGTTCCCGAGCGCGGAGGCGTGTAGCTCGCACCGGCAGCGCGCGGTGCACATGTCGCAGGGACAGCTGGAGGAGGTCCTGCAGTACGCGCTACTCAAGCTCACCGCGGACTGTAAGGACCACGTCACGCATGCCGTCAAAATGAGGATATTTTATCAGGTTAGTTTTATACTTACTGCAGCAGTTTCTTGTGTACAAGTGTGTACAAATCTTAATAGTTTCAGACAAGCGCAATCCCATTTTTAACCAACTTCACAAGAAGGAGGAAGTTCTCAATTCGACTGTATTTTTTGACGTGACAACGTCTAATAAATGCTGCATGCATGCACGAAAAAGTGTCCCGTTACGGTCATTGTACGCATGCGCCGATTTCATCAATGTTTTGTTGTATAAATGTGAACATGAACATCAATATTTTGTTATGACGTTGTCACGTTACACTATCGTCCTTTTAATTATATTAATAATCGCTTTTAGCGATAAGACCGCCCATTGTACCTAGTATTAGTTAGTTAAGTCCTATTCAGTATGTATTTTCTAAATTGGTGTCAATAAAGAATATTTGTATTGTATTGTATTGTATCGTCCGTAAACCAACTTTACAGACAACCTATTTTTTAAATGTTTTTTTCCTCAGAACTCCGTCAAATCATAACCGATTTGAAAAATCTTTTTTTTGTTTGAGATATTATGCCTCCCGTGTCGTCCCATTCAAATTTTATCGAGATAATGATTATCACCTCTGGAGATATGAGGATGAACAATGCGAAAAAAATTGATACTTCGATGATATGATTATGGCTTGTGGATATTTTCACTATCGCGGCATGTGAAGTCGGTTTTTTCGCTTCGTACGATCATAAATTATTGATCGCATCTTCTTCTTTATCTCCACGTCACTTAACATCAGGTGAGATATCGAATTTTTCTGTCAGACAAAATAAAAAGTTGGGTGCGTCGGAAGCTACGCCTTAGAAGTGAAATTTCGAGGTTCATTCAATTTATTTCTAAACACCACTAATTATTTTTTGTACAACTCCATCTGTTGAACTTTAACAAATACGTCGCCATAGTTACTCCGTTCTACAATAATGGGTGTTTATAAATACAAAACAGCTGTTACCCGCGGCTTCGCCCGCGTTATTTGTGTCTTTATGACCTTTGAGGTCTAGATCGATGATCTCTTAGGCCAAGTCACCATAGATGACCCCAAAGTCAAAGCCAAAGAGAACTCAATATCCTCTATTGTTAAAGTAATTAATCAGTTTGGTTAGGTATACGAAGTTGTGCTGTTTAATTGTTTGACTCAACACAAAAGTTCCTGAAACATTTCTTACAAAGAATACAAGGTGAATAGCTGCGCGAGCGTAGCGAGCGCTATCATTGCGCGAGCGAACATTTTTTATGACTTTTTATGAATCTTTCAGTTTTATGACCTAATAATCAAGTCACTGTAAATGACTCTTAGGTCAAACTCGATATCGTCTATTAAAATCAGTTAGTCATTTATCATTATAAGCCCAAGAAAAGCCCCTGGATATGATCTGATATCAGGGGAAATACTGCGAAATTTGCCGAGAAAGAGCAAAGTAAAATTAACAACAATCATAAATGCGTCATTTAGAATGAAATATGTACCAGATTTGTAGAAAGTTGAAGAAGTAATAATGATAGGAAAGCCAGGAAAACCACCCCATTTAACATCATCCTATAGACCAATATCTCTTTTGCCGATAATGTCTAAACTATTTGAAAAGCTGTTACTCAAAAGGTTAAAACCAATCATACATAGCTCTAACCTCATCCCTGAGTGCCAGTTTGGATTTAGAGAACAACATTCGACTAGTAATAGTAACTTCAAGTCCACCGAATAACTAACATTATAGAAAAAACACTCGAAGAAAAGAAGGTATGCTCAACTGTATTCCTTGACGTGGCACAAGCTTTTGACAAAGTCTGGCATGAAGGCCTTGTGCATAAGCTTTAAAAGTTCTTACCGAAGCCGTACTCGGATATTCTGGAATCTTATATTTCAGACAGAATGTTTAGGATAAGACAAGAAGAGGCTCATTTAGAATTAAAACTAATCAAAGCCGGAGTTCCGCAAGGAAGTGTACTTGGTCCGGTCCTGTACCTTTTGTACACCTGCGATATTCCCAAATTAGAAGACAGCACAATAGCGACCTTCGCAGATGACACAGCTATTATGGCCGTAGGCAGCACTCACGAAGAAGCGGCTGCTAAAGTCCAAAAAGCTGTCAATAAGGTTTATAACTGGACAACAAAATGGAAGATGAAGCTAAATGAATCTAAATCCATCCATATCAACTTTACCAACAAAAATGAAAACTATTGTGAAGTCTTTCTCAATGGTAATAAAGTACCATATGAGAATACAGCCAAATATTTAGGCATGACCCGCATGACGCTTGATACGAAATTACGATGGAAAACCCATGTCAAGAAAAAAAGAGATGAATTAGACCTCCGCTATAAGAACATGTATTGGTTGCTTGGAAAACAATCCAAACTATCAATACAAAACAAAATTCTTATATACAAACAAGACCTTATGCCCGTCTGGACTTATGGTGCGCAGCTATGGGGCTGCACCAAACAAAGCAATATTTCTATCATACATAGATTCCAAAATAAAGTACTGAGGGGAATCGTTGGAGCACCCTGGTATATACGCAATGATGACCTCCATAGGGACCTTCACATTGAGATTGTCGCCAGCACCATAAAAAAATGCGCAGAAGCTCACGAACGAAGGCTTCACCATCACGTGAACGTCGAGGCAATACAACTCCTCGACCTCACAAATATAGAGAGAAGACTCAAAAGAACTAAACCGTTCGAATTAGTGTAGTGATAGTGTATAGTGAACCTTAGTGGAATATAGTGTAAGTGCTATGCATAAAGAACACGATAACAATGTGTCTTCACCTTAACAATAGAGACAATAAGAAAAGTGTCGATGCCGATGGGCACATTCTTTGTTTATGTCAATTTATAAGTTTATGATAGATTTAAATTACTTATTAGCCTACCTAGGCTAGATTGTAGTATGATTAGGCGATACAATACTTGTATTGTGTATCCTAATTTATAAAATAATTAAAAAAACAAATTATCATTACTTGGTAAACCTAACCAAGGTTTACCAAGTTTTGCTGTTGAAGTATTTGAGTCAGTCTAATGTATGAGGCTGTTAAAACACGCTATTATATGCTATATAGCGTTATTACTGAGCAAGCAAAGCGAGCGCAAAATTTTTTTACGACTTTTTATGACCCTGAAAGTTTTTATGACCTACTAAGTCACCACCGATAACCCTAAGGTTAAACTTGATATCCACTTATTTTAAAGTGAATAATCTTTATGATTATTGAAGGTTGTACTGTTTCAATTTTTGACTCGTTTTGATGCATGTGGCTATTAAAATATAAAAGTTGCTGAAATGTTTCCTACAAAGTAGATATACCAATGCATGCGCGAGCGCAGCGAGCCCGAAAAATTTTTAGGACCTTTTATGACCCTGACAGTTTTTATGACCTACTAAGTCATCACCGATAATCCTAAGGTTAAACTTAAAATCCACTTATTTTAAGGTTAATAATCTTTATGATTATTGAAGGTTGTACTGTTTCAATTTATGACTCGTTTTGATGCATGCGGCTATTAAAATACAAAAGTTTCTGAAATGTTTCCTACAAAGTAGATATAACAAATGCTTGCGCGAGCGGAGCGAGCGCGAAATTTTTGTACGACTTTTTAAAACCCTGACAGTTTTTATGACCTACGAAGTCAACACCGATGACACAAAGGTTAAACTTGATGTCCACATATTTTATTACACCACCACACTTAACTGCCGAAAAAAAGTATTCTTTGCCCTTTTATGCTCTATTTAATTTCTTTGTACAAAATTTCATCTGAATCGGTGAAGCCGTCTGGCCGAAAAGAGGCCACACATTTACAAAATTCCATAATAAAAATCTAGACACCCGAAATTGCCAGCCAAAAAAAGTATTCTTTGTCCTTCTAAGTCTTATTGACTGCCTGCGTACAACATTTCAGCTAAAATGGTTAACCCGTTTGACCGAGAGGAGGTCACACATTTACAAAGTTCAATTTAAAAAATCTGGGCACCTGGACTCGACAGCCAGAAAAAAAGTATCCTATATCCTATTCTGCCCTATGTACTATCTTTGTACAAAATTTCATCCAAATCGGTCAAGCTGTTTGACCGTGAAGAAGTCCCAAACAAACAACTAAACAAACTGACTTTCGCATTTATAATATTGGTGTTGATAACAAACACTTACGACACTTCCGTAAAATTTTACCCTAGTGTGCAATACAGAAGTTTCACTTAAAAAAAGGTTTATATCTTTCTGAATATACTTTGTCGCTATTTGTGCAATTGGAAAGCATATTCCGAAACATCTGTCGTAGAACCGATAACCGTTGGGGTAGACGTGTTTTTAGATTGGACACCACGGCTCGGCAAACGTAGTGTAGGTTGCCCTCCAAGATGGTGCGATGATATACGCAAGCTGGCTGGCAGCGGTTGGAAACAAAGAGCTGAAAATCGAGCTCAGTCGTGTGTACACCACTGGTGTGCTATAGGCATAGGTGAGGCCAATGCCCATGAGAGATAGGCTGATGATGATAATAAGAACTAGCGTTTTACATATTCTATTTCACGCAGACGTAACAGTCTCCATATGAATACTTTACCACGTTACCACAACATCCTATATTGTAGACTAGCAGCCCGCCTCGGCTTCGCACGGGTAGAACATACCTACAAAACTTGCATCAGTTTGTTGCATCAAATATAAAATATTAACATATTTCACAATCATCGTCATATTTGAACCAATTTACACAAAACCTTAACGAATTATGCACCTAAACCTTCCTCATAAACACTCTGGCTATTGGTGAAAACCGCAGGATAATCCGTTCAGTAGCTATTGAGATTATTGCGAACAGACAGACAGACGCAGTGATGGACTTTGTTTTATAATACTTACGTAGTGATATTGGACGGCCCTTTGGCGTAAAGGATAGTGACCCTGATTCTGACCCGACGGTCGTTGGTTCTAATCCTAGCTATATAACTACCAATGAAAGTTTTATGTGCATTCATGAATCATGGGTTTTCGTACAGAGACTACCTCTGTATGTCCGATGCACATCATCGGGAGTTCACACAGCGAGAGGTTCAGTGCTCGTCGCGATCTCGCTGCGTGAACTCCCGATGATGTGCATCGGACATGCACGAAACCTAGGTCGAGACAGTCGACAACAAACAGTAGTGAGTATAATAGTTGGTGTTTTATAATCATTCTATATTGTTTTTGTTGCAGGTGTGGAGCGCCCCGGCGCCGTCTATGATAACGGCGGCGGTGCGCAGCGTGGTGTCGCGTACTAACATCCGCGCGGCCGCCACCGCCGTGCCCGTGCTCGCGTTACACAACGCCTTCACCTTCCTCTCTGTCAGTGGACTGCGGCTAGACGAGTGACACCGCATCTCTCAGGTGCGTGCCACACTACTACACTACCAACTATAATACGTAAGAGCGAACGCGGGGTGCACTTTTCTATACAAATGTATTCCCCGGTTTCCTCCGTGGAAAATGCTTCTAGAGCAAAATTTGATTCTAGAAAAAAATCAAGGTCTGTTGTAGCTACGCCCCTATCATTTTTTATTTATGCCCAACCAATTGTAAATAGAAATATGACCCTTCAAAAATCTCAAAGAGGAGATAAAAATGCTTTTATTTATATATAGCTACAGCAGACTTTATTTTTTGTGAAAACGAATTTTGCTCTAGAAGCATTCTCCAGGGAGGAAACGGGGGAATACTTTTGTATGAAAATTGCACCCCGCTTTCGCTCTTAAATTTAAAACCACCTCCGACTGATTTGTATATGTATAATATATTCGAGACCATTCCAATGAGCCTAAACACGACATCTCGGGTAAGTAGTGCGCGTAGAATCGCTATTTTGATTTTTTGTGACGTCCGCGGCTAAATGGCTACGAAAGTAGCTATCGTAGTCTCATCAACCAAAAAATGATAATATTTAAACGGCTGAACGGATTTTCATGAAACAACGCTAAGAACACTCGATGAAAACACCTATCAAACAAAAAAAAACTAAATCAAAATCAGTTCATCCGTTTTGGCACTACGATGCCACAGACAGACGTCCTCACGTCTAACTTATAACACCCCTTCTTTTTGCGCCGGGGGTTAAAACAGAAACAAACTCTCAGGGGAAGGTTATTGTTGCCTCGCTGTGCCCATGCTTAGACCAATCTGCCCTTCCTGTGATCCCTGCGTGGAAATGGGATAAAAAATGGGTGATTGGTTTCAGCCGTGGCTCGAACCACTCATCAAACAACGAACGCCCATCAGTTCGTCGAGTTCCTGCATGATGTTCAGTGCCAGCCAGACGGCTATGAAAGACGGGTTAGTTGCGCTCGGTGGATTGGACTAAAATCCAGAGACTCCTTTCAAATCCAGACAAGCATGTGAATTAGTGGTCAAACGCTTGCTTATCCAATATAACAAAAGTACTTGTCGGTTATATTATATAAACAGAAAAAAAAATAGTAAAGCTTTAGTTCATGTCCGAGCCATATTAATTCCGGGCCGAATTTCCGTCAGTTTCCCTTAGGTATTATTGATGAGGTGATGAGAGTACTACACTGACGCTTCGCTTGGGTATATATTGTGCTTTACCTAGCAAATTAGCAAGCCATTCTGGCTCCTTGGCTAAATAGGTTTGGAGACGGTAGCATATTGCTGTCAGTAGTGAAGATGGTGTTGATGATATCGATGCAAATGTCAAACAAAAGATCGTGTAAATGATTGAAATTGTAGACAGAGTATATTAAAATAGACCTGGCATTAAAACAACAATAATAATATGAGAAGGATAAAACAATACAATCACTAGCGAACGAAATCTCTGAATATGCGCTTTTATTGTTTGGAGCCAGCTCTGGGTCCCAGCACTAGTGCGCCCATTGCTCTTTCACCCGCTGTCATGTATGACCTGATCAAATTACGTTGTTCATTTTATCTAATAGCTGGCATATGTATCACGTGTTCATCGTTTTAGTCGGGTTAGATCTCTATAGCCATTTCATTTGCATAGTCTTGTCTATTTAATATTCCGTCTACGATTAAAATATTTGCGATTATTTCGCGTGCAGGAATGTTTAGGTGAACTGCGTGTAGTTGTTTGATGGATTTAGACATGAAACCTAATCAGGACAGCTGCGATTCAGATATCTATTACTTTTCTAGATTGTCCTATGATTTATCTATCTCTAGTTTGATGCATGATGTTATGTTAGTACAACCAATTAAACAGAGTGATTATGTTTAGAATGTTTATTCACCGATCGAACAATGCAAATAACTTAGTATTTCTATTTGTCCACAGATTTCCCCAATACCTGCGGATACAGATGCTTTATTGCCAGTTTATAAAATATATTTGCTGAATATTTTCAGTGTTTATTATAAATTTTGTTAATTATGCTACCGAGTTTACCATACTATAAGTCAAATTATATACATTATTTTTTATTGCAACATGTGTTTCTATTCGATCCCAAAAATGAAAAACAAAATTCAAATTAAATTTATTTTATTTTTTACAAAATTGACCGAACAGTGCGAGATTTCTAGAACGTTTACACTTGCATAAGTAGACATAAAGTTATAATAATTCTCTTACAAGTAAGTCTTAATTCACCTGTGTCAGTAAAGCAATGCGAATCATACGACGGTCATCCGATCTCTGTATACTTAAATCATGATTTATTAAACGGACATTTTATCTTATTCCTCACTAAGTAAATTATTATCACTAATAATAACCGAAGCACAACTATAAACTAAAACATGATACATATAGTTCAGTATCCGATATTACCGCTCACTGCGCTTACAATATAATCTAATACGATGTATAATACACAACATTACGGGATGATTGCACACAGCAGTGGTTACATTACAAGAGCTAGCGCACAGATGTATAAGTACTGGAAATGCAAACTGTCGAACGCAGTTACGTACTATGTCCATGCCACAACAGCGAAACAAATTAAGCTTCAAGGAATCTATTCTTCTGGGCGCGGCGCCACCCGATACCTCTATATTTTAATACTATCTTTATAACTGTAGAATAAATTAATTTCTCATAATGAAAATAACATTTATTTTGATCATCGTATAACCGACGAGCGGCGCGGCACCCGGACCCACGTAGGGTTAGCACATAAAGTAGCCTATGTGTTTGTACTTTGAAATTAAGTAAAGAAATAATTTGTCAAAAAGAGCTGCTGAATTTTATTCGTATAATAATTAAACTACAAAACAAAAATACGCTTAACATAATCTAAACAATATTTTATTAACAACTTTTATAAGTTCTTTAGGGATAACTTCAAATCATATAAAATCTGATGAGAATTACGATATAAGTATATTCGGTAGGTGGCGGGAGACATGCCTATGTGTGTATGTATAACGTCGCCACAGTAAATAATGATATAATGTTTGTATACAGTCGTATCCGTATGAGAGTAAAGCTAAAATAAATACCTTAATAAGCAACATTACCGACAAACTAACTTTATTAATCTATCGAAACCGAATGCTCCTCGTCTCCGTGCACCTATCTCAGAATAACAGTGGAAACAAAACAACTCATTTTCGAAACAATATCAAATGCATTAAAAAGGCAGACATTACAATCATAGTCGTTTATTTTACTTTCGAGAACTATAGTAGAGAACAAAAAGAAATACCATTATTTCGTTTCTATTTTATAGATGTATAATATAATATCTCACACACTCATACACCGCGACCACGGGAATCACGTCCGGCATAGATCGTCCGACACGACAGAACGGCGTCCTACAGTCGCTCGAGCGCGCCGTCTCGCGGACACAAACAAAACTACCGATATTAAAAATAGTACGATTGCCCAGCTACCCATATAGTGAAGTTAGTATTAAGTTACTGTACAGTTTTAAAGTTTACCTGCGATCTACGGCGTCCGCCCGACGCTCGGCCGGGCGGGACGTCAATCATAATAATATACAATAATAATTCGAATATTTGAACTCCTCCTCCGGTAATAATATTAAGATCTCGTCGCTTAAACTAAAGATACGATACGACGGCCGGCGCGCGGCTCCGGTCGATTACATTAATCAGATTCGGTCCCGACGCCTAGACGGGGCGGTATGTACAGAGGAGGCGCGTCAGTGGTCGGGCGGCGGCGGGTCGGGCGCGCCCTCCAGCGGGTCGCTGACGGAGGCGTCGTCGTCGGCGTCCTCGGGCCGGTCGGGCTCCGGCGCGTCCGAGGAGGCGTCCTGCAGCGCCTGCAGCCGCGACGCGAGGTACTGCCGGTGCGCGTACTTGTTGAACCGCCGCTTGGCCATGAACAGCGTGGCGATGGTGCGCGGCGCCACGCGCACGGCGGCCGCGCGCGACGTGATCCCGCCGCGCCGGCACTCGCCGCACGTGTAGTCCAGCACCTTCAGCTGCGACACCGACTGCCTAACGCACTCTGCCGGACAACCACACTCGGTTACACTCACACCGCTGCGCCACCTGCCGGCCCGACTGCGACTTTATTGTACTCTACTTACTCTATACTACAAAATCACCACTTATGTAGACGATAACTTAAATCTTTGTATGTATGGGTGCTAATAAATTAACGTTATTTTTGCGTTACGAGCTATCGAATTGATGACATAGGACCAGCGTTTACCGCCTCCGCTTGAACATCAGTCCCATACATTGGATTCGATAGTCGATACGCGAAGCTTTGACAACATGATTGTAAAGATTGACTACTGTATCGACATTCGAATTAAGAAATAATATAAAACTGATGATTTAAATCAGCCTTTAAACATATCGATTCAATTGTCGGTAGTTAACTGCGATTCATGTTGTCTAGCCCTCATAAAATAGACAAAATTTAATCTGCGTAGGCCCACCTTACCTTCAAAATTATATATATTAGACCTATATTATTCTTGTACACAAGTCGCAGACGGCTCGATTTAAATTCAATTAAAAATACCCTAAAACCTAAGACAAGACAATGCATGGCACACACAAATTCCGCTCCTTCACTATATAACACCACCCAGTTCACTACCGTCTAAAACTCTGTGTCTTTATTGTACATGCGTTCACCTATTTCTTCTAACAGCTAACAAAACATAAGCTGTCTAAAACTTTCAAACTTTATATACAGTTTCCTTGCAAACTGTTTTTATTTGTTGGTTAAGGTTTCAATCTGTATAGCATAAATAATGAAATGAAAGTCCAGCGATGTATATGGGGTAAAGCACAATAATATCAGTCGGTATGTATGGCTATGAAGAACAAACAAGCATTTCGGTCCAGAGCAGGGCATACAATGTGAGGATTGCATTTCTGTCACATTTCACTGATTATTATTAATAAATACATTAATTATTAATACCACATTTAAATCACCATTAATTTAAGTGAGGTCTATCTCTTCTAGGTGTTGTAACAGTAATCAATCCTCTGATAAAAAACTACGGAACGCTTTGCATAACAGACTGGATATAAAATCTAAAATAAACACGAGGTTACATAATTCTTAGCAAAGCGAGCTTTATTTAACTCTCTAATTGGATCATTTGGTAATATTTATTCGATTTCAGATGCTGTCAGTTATATATTCTTTTCAATGAAGTGTTACATAAAAAGCATGTTCGTTCCTGTACCCTTAGTACGAGTTTTCATCGTTAACGCTTTTGACAGATCACACAGTTTTCGACTTATTCTGGCCCCCTGATTGGTCTAAATTTATTAAAGTGTGAAAACCGCTAGAGGCGCTGTACTGTTTTTCATACAAGATTTGTTCGGTATACGATATCGAGTTTGGTATGAAAACTCGTACTACTAGGGTACTGGAGACACAGATGGCTTTCAAAACGAACGCAATGGTCTGACATTATAAATCTGACAAACATCATATTTTCGTTTTTCATTCATTAATGCCTATATCACTTTGATTCCTTATTATTTTCTGATATTTGTAATTTTGAATAACCTTTGTCTTTAAGTAAATAATTATTATTTTCGATAAAACATAATAAACAAACATAGACATCTCAGTAGGATCGCATCAAAAGCCACCTACGAATATAGTGGCTTTTTTCCCATTAAAACGGCTCATTAAGAACGAATATTAATTTATAGGATTTTTTATATTTCTTATTTCCAGTCAGAAAAGCGTGGGTTAAAGCTTTTAAAACTACTCGTGCACTAGTGTATGAGATTGTGGTAACATTGCGTATATTTGTAGACAAAACCACGTCTTATTTTAAAACTCGTGCAGAACTATATAGTGATAATCTAGTACATATTGTCGTCAATATACGCAGTGTTTAAAAAACCCAGCGAAAACATAACACATAGAATCTTCAAAAAAAGTAAATCAATGAGTTAGATAGCGACAAGTTTGCGAGTCTCCAAATCCGCTACACAATTGTTTTTTTTAATAGTTTCTAAATGTACCTTTCCCAAAAGCCAATAGTAAAAACATGAAAAAAGAGCCGCACCATATTGAGACAAAAGCAAATTAGAAAATAGCAAACAATAATTTAAAGTTTAGTTTTTCATCAGCACAAAAATAATATTGAAACAATTGTGATGCGAAATTTGGTCGCTGATATCGCTTTACAAGAACACTTTACTACCAACGACATTTTTATTTTTTTATTAATTTAGATTCTATGTGTAAGTAATTCGCGGGCCGTCCCTCGCGTGTGACGTACCTTGATGCAGTTGTCTATCGCACAGCTTACATATGACGAGCTGCATGGTTCCCTTGGGCCCGATGAAGGAGCGATCGCAGAGCGGGCAGTAGCGACCGATGCGATACGCCCTACGCACGCACACACACATACGCACCGCACGCGCACAACCACCGGAACACAGAAACACGCTATTAGTATCGACACAGAGACTCTCTCGCTCTCACACCGTTTTATTACTTATCTCACTGGCTCAAGGGTTAGATTCGATTGTGTTATTGTGGCGGATACTTCTCTTTTATAATGTACAACACGAACGTTTCGAATACAGATACATATAAATAGATACATAAATTTACAGAAGATTCACTTGTGAGATAGCGTTAAGAATGAAAGAATAACATCTAGATAGTTTTAGAAGAAACAACACCATTTGCAATAATAGAGAGAACAAGACAGTGTCGTGGAACAAACATTGAGCCGAAAGACAAGTAATAAAACAAATATCGAGTTAGTGATCGGATGGAATATTGATGATCTACGCCCTGTTAGTACATTTGTCGAATGATGATGTTAGTCTAATTGAAGACCATGAGGTGAGATGGCGATTTTACCCTGCTAATTGACGCAGTACCAACGATTACAATTACAAGAAATGTATAAAAAAGTATTGCATCAATTAAGTTAGACAGCTCGACTCAAAATGAAATTGTTAACAACGAGAAGGAACAGTAAAGTTGCAGTACCTACCAAAGAGGCCAATTGGTAATCTAACATCTGTAATATTAAAGTTTCGCTTTTAGAAGTGATCCCTTACACCGAGATGTGCTTTGTACATAGGACTTTTCTGTTCTTTTCAAGACTGTTTGCCCATTTGACATAATTTTTAGTATTAAGCCTGCTTGACAGGAGGTTTTCTCGAACAAGGTGGCAAAATCTTATACGTTATTTAGACGCGAAAGAACTTTTTACAATAAACGTACGTCGCTAATCTTTCTTCCACCTGCCTTCTCTCTTCAACAGGCCGTTGACCAACAAGGCGACATTTTCCTTTGTGACTTCCTACTCGTATTCGAGATATTTTTTCATGTAAATCAGGCTTTTAAGTATTTTATTTAAGAATTTATCGAACGAGCAAACAGTCATAACGTATAGATGAATGTAAAACGTACTTAAGAAGAGCATGCGTCTTATCAAATACAGATGTGTGCTGAGTTAGGAACGCTGCGATGGGGTAGATCATTCGCGGGGTCAAATGCTACGGGGAACCAGAAAAAGCGATTCAGAAGGCAGACGTCGAGACATATCGCGACACATAATGACACGTGTTAGTCAACAACAGACGCATGAGATGGCGTGTGACAACTACCAAGACCAGTTATTCAAAAACATATTACACATAATCGAAATATTTTAGTCAAAACTGTGTACTTTTTGTCTGCTTCCCTCCTTCTCGTATATTTTTTTGATCAGGTTTTGTTGGAGCCCCGCTTGGTTTTACTTGAAACACAATACGGATTGTTTAGTGTTTCTGTGTATATATGCCGTAGAGACTGGATAAGACATTAGAAGCGGAGGACTAAATAGTGGCATGAAAACAATTGATTCTCCACATAGCTACGAACATTTCCGTAGTTGTTATTGCATCCTCAACCCCAGTAAAATTATGTGTATGGTAAGTGAAGAATCAAGTGCGAATACTGTATCTATAGGTAAGGTATATGAACTTTGGAAATCTTTCTAATGATATTTTACGCCTATTAAAGTAATCCCTATAAAGAACATTGATGGTAATTGAAGAACTATCTAATTAGGACATTGTTAATAATAACTTTCCTTTACTTTTGATATATTCCTTTTCTTGCATATTTTATCTCTAATTTACATAGACATTTGTGAAAGACATCGCTTTATCAAACCAAATACAGTAATAAAATGTCTTCTTTTCGCTATTTTCTTTTTACTTGACTATTTGAGTCAGTCAACTTTAATATGAAACCCCTAGAATTGAATACAGAATTGTTAGGAAAATATATTTAGGTGAAGTAAATACAGAATTGTTAGGAAAATATATTTAGGTGAAGTAACTGTTTTTCTATGTTTTTTAGCTTTACTTACATTCTCTTCATCGAAATTATATAAAGAAACAGACCACTTTAAGCGATAAGACCGCCTATACTTTCACTTAAGTATGCAAATTACTATCTATTGGTGTACAATTACCAGTTTTTCTTATTTATTCTAATATTGATATGTGTAACTTCAAATCAATATTTATCGTTAACTATCTTACAAAAAATCGATATCATTAAGATATAAAGCGACGTCTCTTACAAAATAAAAACCGATAAAAACTTACAAAAATAAGGACAAGTACACTATACTGACCTTGCGCAGGGCGTGCATAGGGAGTGTGAATACACCTTGTGACCTCCAGGGCCTCGCTTAGTCTGATGATGCCAATCTCCCGTCGATATCCCCGGCGTGAGCGGCGTCGAGGGCCCCGGGGTGCCAGGGGCCCCGGGCGTGCCTGGGGCCCCGGGTGTTAGCCCGTTGGGGTCCCGCGCACCGCACGATTTGCAGATCGCGCATTCTACGCAGTGCCAGCGACCTGGAATTCAAGGAAGTGAAATTAGTTTTATAAGGCGATACGACTTCTATCGTAAGGATTGATCGAACATAGCTGTGAAATATGAACCGAGAGGAACGGAGGGATAAAAGAGAGCAGTGGCAGCAGAGTAGCTAGGTAACCAAGGCTCTGGGGCAAAAAATAAACTAGGGCCCCAAATAAACTATTTTAAACTATTCACTCGTGACTTGAAGACCTCTATGTTGTATCTAATCGAAAACACAGACTCGGGCAGGGAAGTCTCAGTTTTTTGTGAAGTCCGGTAAAAATATAATACCTGTGGGTACGTTATGCAGGCCCACGCAGTAGATGTGGAAGCCGCGGTCGCACAGGTCACAGAACAGCATCTTATCGTCGTCCTGCGGGCGGCGGCACGCGCAGCACGACTTGCACTCGGCGCACTGCCACGCGTACTCGCGGCACTTGCGGATCGTGTCCGCCGGGAGCTCCACGCAGCCCGGGTGCACTGCAATGTTTACATCACCTTATATTACTTACTAGCTGTGCCCGCGACTTCGTCCGCGTCGAATAGTGTCCGAATTTTTTGTCATTGTATTGACATATTTTGATGGTTGTCATTATGGCGCTTCCATACGTATTCGCTATTTGTGTGTAAAAACCGTTAAAAACAAAATAATAAAGGGTGTCCCCATACAAGAAACGTGTTTCTGAGGCTTTTTATGCTCAATCGAACAAACCTTAATAGATAAAGACTTGAAATTTTCTCATGGTGTGTACTGCAATAGCTTCTATAAGATCAAATAATAAAAACTAAAATAAATTAAAAATTAAAGTGGGGTCCCCACAATACAAGAATCGTATTTTCCGGCAAATAGTGTTGTTCTATCGGAACCCTGCGTTTACTTATAACTGCGTTAACAGTTTATTTATATTCACGGTACGAAGCTCGCCGGGTCAGCTAGTCTTATATATAAAACTCAATTGCTGTTCGTTAGTCTCGCTAAAACTTGAGAACGGCTGGGTAGATTTTGCTGATTTTGGTTTTGTTGTGTTTGTCGCAGTCCAGGGAAGGTTTAAACGGTGAGAAAATATGAAAAAAATGCGAGGAAGATAGTAAAAACAACAATTTAATTTTCGCATATAAACTGTTCTACCTACTTTCCTGTCAAACATTTGACGTTCGTCCCTTCGATACGGTAGGTAGACTCTGTTATACTCTCGAATGTACATTTGAAGCACGTATTTACGTAGTTAAGGGTTTTGATTCGACAACATAATATATCCATACTAGCAGCCCGCCCCGGCTTCGCACGGGTAGAACATATATGCCTACAAAATTTGCATCAGTTTGTTGCATCGAATATAAAATATGAACATATTTAACAACCATCGTCATATTTCATCCAATTTACACAAAACCTTAACGAATTATGCACCTAAACCTTCCTCATAAACACTCTGGCTATTGGTGAAAACCGCATGATAATCCGTTCAGTAGCTATTGAGATTATTGCGAACAGACAGACAGAGTGATGAACTTTGTTTTATAATACTTACGTATTGATATTGGACGGCCCTTTGGCGTAAAGGATAGTTACCCTGATTCTGACCCGACAGTCGTTGGTTCTAATCCTAGCTATATACCTACCAATGAAAGTTTTATGTGCATTCATGAATCATGAGTTTTCGTACAGTGGTAGTGGAATCATTAAATCTACCAAAAAGTAGCTTACCACCAAGGAGTACATCTGCCGCCGTAACCTTACGGCGTTCCCCGACGCAAAATGTAGGGGTAATATACGTTTAACGTGTGTATCTGTGTGTCTGTCTGTAGCATCTTAGCACCTAACCGGATGAACCGATTTTGTTTTTATTATTGATAGTTTTTTTTTGTTTGATAGATGTCTTCATCGAGAGTTTTCTTAGCTTTGATTCATGAAAATTCGTTTAATCGTTATAAAATTATGAGCTTTTTTCTAGTTAATTGCGCTATGAAATCAACTTTCATAGGTCTGATCAATTCGAAAATCTTCTTCTTCAACGATATTGTAAGAACATGGAAGCCTCCTGGACTCTACAGAATACTCAAATCCTCACCAACTTACAGCTCAGATTTTAAATGTCAAAGGACTACGAGTTTATGAAAGTTTCTATCGTAGAATTTCTTCAACCAAAAAAGAGCTGATAATATTTAAACGGCTGAACGGATTTTTACGAAACAAAACTAAGAACACTCTCGATGAAGACACCTATCAAACAAAAAAAACTAAATGAAAATCGGTTCATCCGTTTGGGCGGTACGATGCCACAGACAGACACACAGATACACACGTCAAACTTATAACACCCCTTCGTTTCGCGTCGGGGGTTAAAAAGGGAATTAGTAATTGAATATTTTGCAAATTTCCAGTTTATTTTGGGGCATTAGCAATGGTTTTCGCGTAACTTTCCTTGTCTGCATACATTTTATATCTTTTTCGAAAAGTTTAGGATTATATCTTACAAATTTGCTCATCTCATATATGTACAGAGATGGGAGTGGTAATAATTTTTCCTTTTTAAACATCACCTTATTTATCTATACTAATATTATAAAGAGGAAACATTCGATGTTGCATTTGTTTGTTTGTTACTATTTAACTCAACCACTTCAGAACCGATTACAAAAATTCTTTCACTAATGGAAAGCTACATTATTAGCGAGTAACATAGGCTATATTTTATCCTCGTATTCTCACGTGTACGGGAACTACGCGGGTGAATCCGCTAGGCGCTGCTAGTATTCTTATATGGTTGTAAGCAGTTTATGACATACCGTGAAGCTATGAAGGTCGGTAGTATCAAATGTATTAGACCAAGGTGTCAGCAGGGTTTGTATTCTTAAAATACAAATAGTATGAAATAATACATATAATTGCATTATCGTGTACGTAATAAATAAATCAATCAACACCAATATTATAAATGCAAAAGTCGAAAAGAAGAAGTTTGTTTATTTGGGACTTCTTCACGGTCAAACAGCTGGACCGATTTAGCTGAAATTTTGTACAGGGATAGCCAGTATTATGGATTAGGCTATAGGATACTTTTTAACGCGGGCGAAGACGCGGGGCACAGCTGGTGTGTAATAAATGTGGAATATTAATTTTGAAATTAAGTGTTATAAGTGTTGGGAAATAGTGATATATGTGGAAACCTTGTGGTTCACACAAGGTTCAGGGTATTACCCTCTGCCCTTGCCCTGGCTTCTACTCCACCGATGACAACGGGTGGGTCCTTGGGGTTTTTTATTTGGCGTCTGCAACTGCAACTAGAGGCGGCCTCTATGTGCCGGGGCGACAGTTGCGGCTTGCCTTCTCCTTAATCCTAGACCTAATCCTGTACCACTATAACCGGCCGTGGCTCAAACCAACGACCAAGCAATAACGTGTCTTGATACTTTACTTCTATTTTAAAGGCAACAATTGTACGATGTAGTTAAAGAGCTCTACTCACACTTAGCATTACACTTGGCACAGACGAGGAACCGTTCGTGCGTGTACTTCCGGTTGGCCTCGAGCCGCAAGTTACACACTCGGCACAAGTCTACTTCCGGTTCGTTGCGCGGCTCTGTTTTCTCCTTGTCTTGTTGGCTGCTGCGTTTTACACGGGTTAGTTTCTTGCGCTGGAATTACAAATACAGTATTATGTCGATGAGTTTCTAGTCTAGAACTTACTAATATTATAAACGCGAAAGTTTGTATGTATGGATCTTTGTTATTCTACATTATTCATATTCTCTACATTACATTTTCAACCGACTTCACAAAAAGAAGTAGGTTCTAAATAGGAAATATGCATGATTTATTAATATATGTTTATTTCACGGATTACATCAATTTAACACAGTAAAAAAATAAATTATACTGAAAGTGTTCAAATTTAGCTACAAAAAATAGTTTTAACATTGAATAAATATGAGGTATCTAAAACGCCAAATTTTCGCGAGCCTTTGTGACGTCACAGTGCACCATACGGTCCCCACAGATTATATCTTTTTAGTAGAAATAGTACGTATTCGAACAACACTGTATACTATTTCTATGAAAAAGATTTAATCTATGGGGACCGTGTGGTGCGCTGTGACGTCACTTTCTAATTGACAAGTGATGTGTTTTGAAAATTAAAATTTCCCACGCTTTTTTTGCATTTTTTATATAATATTTTAATACATTTAAGAGGATTTTATTTATAAAAAAATGTTTAATATACAATATTAGAACAATAATGATTCGAAAATAAATTATTTCAAGTAAATGTATACTACATGCATATTCCCTATTGGTCTGTAGGTTTTTTTTTGTGTGTATGTTACGCGATTACTCCGTCAATTGTGAACCGATTTGAATGATTCTTTTTGTTATAGGTAGGGTACATTTCCGAGGTGCTCCCATTGTAATTTCATCGAGATCTGATAAGCATCTCCAGAGATATGACGATAAACATCTCAAACTTGCTACTGATATTGACTCGCGAGGCATGGAAGTCGGTTGTTTTAGTTTTTAAACTATCTTAATTATGTTTTAAGTGTACCGTTCGACGTCCAAATGAAAGCTGAATGGTTCAATACTTTTGTTTATTTTTAAAAACAAAGCCATATGTTTCTATTATATTTGGAATAATAATTATTATTGATAAGGTCTATTTAAAGGTATTTGACGTGTAAAAGTGCAAATTTTTAATATGAATAAATGCTTTGACTTTTGACTTGACTCTTTCACGCTAAAACTACAGAACCGATTGAGCTGAAATTTTGTACGTAGATAGCCTAGAATAGCTCATAGGGTACTTTTTATCCCGATATTCCCATGGGAACGATGTATATGCGGGTAAAACCGCGGGCACAACTAGTATTTCATAATACTATTGCTGAAATCTGGTTATAATAAGTAAGGTCAGATCATTTTGGGAATAGAATTTAGAAGTTGTATAAAAAGATCTGAATATGATATTGGCACACAAATAAGGGAAAATACACCAGAATTGAAGCACATTATGTAAATACCGTACATAAACAATTATTTATATTTCGAAATTAACCTTATGAACAATGTTAAAATATATACTCGTATTATAATCGCTTTATAGAACGAACGAGGTCTGGCGAGTGTAATAACAATAATAATATAAACTAATAGTATGTTAAAAATAATCAGTAATACCGGGTTCACACTAGGCAATTCTAGTCGTTCAACTTCCTAGAGATGTACTTTTCTTTCGATTCCAAGTACTTTTCGTATCAATACTAAGTAAGTACTGGTTAAAAGTACTCGTTTCATTACTCAAATATTTGTTTTGGAAGACATTTAGGCTAGCATTATAGAGCGATAATAAGGTTTCGAATGAAGCTATTTGATTAGCTAAAAAATATCGATAGGGTATTTGTTGTAACTCGTACGTACGTCTCTAGGAAGTTGAACGACAAAAATCGCCAGGTGTAAACCAGGTATAAGGAAACTTAACATGGATGGATGTTGACATATAAACCTACCTTAGCAGAATGTGTGTGGGGCACATCAGAGTCATCGCTGGAGGAGGAGTTGTCCCCCCACGAGCCCTCCGACTCGGAGCTGGACTCCGCGGGGGAGGGGGGCGCGGGGGGTGCCGCTAGCACCGTGTTCAGGGGGAAGTACCTGCAAATACACAGGTTATGGTTAGTGTAAGACAACATTATTCATTTGCGGTTGGATGTTACTGGCGCCATATACAATACCAAATCTCTTCATATAAATATATGCGTAAAATATATATATATATATATGCGTTACATACATCGGTCAGCTCTCATATTTTTCATATCGTGTAGGCTAGCATTTGACCACTATCTCACCTGGTAGCAAGCGATAATGTGGTCGGAGATGCTGAACACACTACGCCTAGAATTCTTTGACTTTCGAGGGCTGTGTACTGCCGGAACACCATAAGGTTATGGCAGCAGATTTTTTCGTTGATGATGGTAAGCTAATTTTTAAATAATTAATAAATAATAAAATGTACACCTGCGGACGAACACACGTTCTAGGATTTGAACTGGCGACCTCTCGCTTAGAAGTCAAGCCATACATCCTTTACGCCGTCAAGGCTCTCAAAAATTCTTTTCTTTCTGGCATCTTTGGTAATTCATTGCAATTTCAATCAAACAAACCGACGATGAACATTGTACATATTCTGAATAGATAGCCTCTATTAGGCCAAAGTAGCCCATTGGAAGCATTATACCAGCACCCTAAAGCTGTACTCCGCTTCGTCAAGGAGCTGGGATGGTTTGGGTAGACACTGGCAGGAGTGGCAGGGGGAAATGCCCCGGTGCAGGTGTTATCGCCCTCATTAACAGTAAGAATTATGGCCTAATAACTGGCCTGACCTGGAGGCAGTAAGTGAGGGCACCTATGTAGACTTTACAAACGAGTAAGTATCTCACCGCAGCTGCTCAGACGTGTAGGTCCGGTACCAGTGCTGGAACTGTCCCGGCAGTAACGCGTGAGGGTAGAAACCTGTAACACAGACAAAATGTTGATCATCATCTTCATCATCAGCCTGTTTTTGTCCACAGCTGGACATTGGCCTCAATTATGGCACACCACTGAGCTAGATCTTCAGCTCTTTGTTTCCAGCCGCTGCCAGCAGCTTGCGTATTATTTCTTTTATACCAGTTAACAGAATAAGCGAAACGCCAGCTTGACAGTAGTTGTAGTGTTAGGACTTCTGCTAGTCCGCCTGGGGTGGTACCACCACTTTGAGAATGGCAAGGTGTCCTGTGAAATTACAGGGCATATGAGACTCAACATCTTTATGTATCAAGGTAACAGGCACAGTGCAGTGACATGCAATATTCTGGCACTCCAGAATTCTTCGCTTACCATCAGGCGAGCGTCGTGCTTGTCTTGTTACCTTATATCATAAAAATTGATATTGCAATATTATCCTTGCAGCTTTGGGCCTGCTAACGTGTTTTGTGATTAGCTAAGTATAGCATGACATTGTTAAAGCCCAAGCCGGCATTATTTATGATAAAGGTAGCCAACGGCCCACCTGATGGGAAGCGGTCACCGTCGCCTACAAACACTTGCAACACTAGATTTTGTTTTTTAATATCTTATAGGCTAGCGTTTGACCACTATCTCACCTGTTGGTAAGTGATGATGTGATCGAAGATGGTAAACACGCTAGGCCTAGAATGGGAACTGGCTCTCAAGGATAGCTGCCGGAACACATTAGATGTTTGGCGATAGATTTTCTAACTTGAGGGTGGTAGCTGGCCAGGCGGACACTAGATAGTGTCCTACCACCATGCAGGGTTTTTGGTTTCTTAACGATGTTTTCCTTCACCGGAGGGCCACTGTGAGTGAGAAGCGCACATAATTTTTTCTATAGAAAAATCCATTGGTGCACGGCGGTTTGAACTCGGTACCACGGCATCAAAGCCGACCGTTCTCCCGATTACGCCACCGGGCCCTCGACACCACCGGGTCCTCGAAATCGTGGTGTCGCTCACTCATGATGCGTTGCCGACCTGTCAAGATTCTTTTAACGCCCCTTTTGAAGGACTCGCATGTTATAGCTCTGCGGGAAACACCAGTGTGGCTTGTGAACAAATAGCAAGACGATTTTTCTTTATCCTTTAAAACGGGTAGTTTTTTATTACCTTACCTAACTAGAGGCATGTAGAAATATTTCGCAAGATATCAATAACATAAAAAGCGCTACTACAAGCTTCAGACAACATAGGATAGAGCAAAAATTTGGTACCTAATAGTATTTGTGATCTGGCTATGTCTAAACGGGCGAGACGTCGCCGAGTGTTCTTTCGTATGTGTACATAAAGACGGCTGTACACGACTCCAAACGTTGACTGTCACATATCAATAGTATATATGTTTATCACAATACCTATAATAAAATATGTATTTATAGTTTCTTTTTTACTAAATAAGTTATAACAAAATAACCCAGAGGTCTATCTGAAAATCAGCGTTCAGGCGAACACCTGAACATTTCGTGCTGTGATAGACCAATTTAGCACCACACGTTTTCATTAAGGCCACTATATTTCAGCGCATTAGGTATTTAGCTATACCTCCGTCCCCATGATGGATATTCCGATCGTGTAGCGGGGAACTGTCAGCCAGCTAGCAAAAATGACACAGGTCCTATCTCGAAGACGCCTCGCGGGATACTGAAGTGAGGCGCGCTGGCCGCTTTGTTAATATTGTGTTAAAAAAATAAGGATTATCTTAAAAAAAAACTATCCATTAAATATCCTTTTAAATATCTATATTTTTTGGCATATTTTTTGTGAGTCAGTTTAATGTACTTTAAGTAACACCCAAAATACGATTTAAATTTCTGTTTTGGTAATTTTTTATAATCAAGTGAAATCGTATATATATAGTGAATAGAACCATTAAATAATCAAGAATATTTCTTGAACTACATTATATATTTTTTTCTCTAATATTTCATTGTTTGCTGTTGAATGAAAAATTTGTCGATTTGGAATATTTAAGCCTTAATTATTTAAGTACTTAGATAGGTTCATAATTATATTTCGTATTTGTTTTTAATACCAAGTACGTATGTAGTATATGTTTGTTCCATGTTTGTGTATTGTGCTTAATAAATGTATTTTCTTTGTTTGTTTACCTGCGGGCGGCTCAACACGTATAGGCGGCGGTGCGGGCGGCGCACGACGTCGATGCACGGTGTTGCTCTGTAGGTCCACGCAGGCTGGACGTCGCCAGGCGTTGGCTCGAGCGTTCCACTCGGCTGCTGAAGCGATCGCTGCAGCTGCCATGTCCTGGGGAAAGGTGTTTAGTTACAATAATATGGTTTGTGATTCATTTATTTTTAACCGTTTTTATGTCCAGTGAAATTACAGGGCATGTCAGACTCAACATTTTAATGTTTCAAGGTAACGGGCGCAGTGCAGTAACATGCAAAATTCAACCCAAAATTAAAAAATAAAACCCAATTTCCCTTAGTCACGCCATAAATTGAAAACGGCTGGACTGATATCGCTAATCCTTCTTTTGTTGTGTTTGTAATTGTCAGGACAAGGTTTTTATGAAACAAAAGTTTTAAATGAATATAAGTACTTTTCAACTCAGGCGCGGCCGCAGGGCAGTGCATAAAAAATGCTACATATAACAATAGTAGATTGTATAATAAGGGTGCAAAATAGTATATTACGATACGTGTGACTTAAGTTGTCTTTCATTGCACGGCGTACGTAAGTCACGAGTATCGTATATTATTTTATAGCTGTCAGTGTGACATAAACCAGCATTTTACGCTTGTAGCAAGCGTAAAATGCTGGCTTTTCCGTCAAATATAAGATTATTGCACGACGTAAAGTTGGCACCCGAGCGGAGCGAGGGTTCTTAACGTCGTGCAATAATCGACTATTTAAGTCACGGAAGAGCGTGCGTAAAGTGCGGGTTTCGTCACACTGTATTACAATAGTACTTTTCTGCGAGACCGTTTTTTAAATCCAGATCGGAGTGAAGGATTCTAAAGTAAATCCTGAGCGTAGTAAGGGATTTAAAGTACGTCGGCCAAAAGAAAATAATTTTGCGGCCGAGTTATAACACTGCTTTTTATTCCCTATATAAGGAAAGGAAATAGAGGAGAAGGCTAAGGATCATAATGTCGTGTCATGTCATGTCATTCATGAAATGACATGAAATGCCATGAGATGTCAGGAAATGTCAGGCAGTCATGAAATGTCACGAAATGTCATACATTTCATGAAAAGTAACGAAATGTCACGAAAAGTAATGAAATGTCATTAAATGTCACAACATTTCTTAAAATGTAATTTGATGTCATGAAATGTCACAAAATGACACGAAATCTCTTGAAATGTCATATAATTTTATAAAATGTCATGAAATGTCAAGGAATTTCATTGAAGACAGGGCGGGCGCATAATAGAACTTTCATAAGCCAAAAATTAAAAAATCACTTTCCCGCCCTAGGGCATAAAAGACCTACTTTGCGCTCACTTATCGAGGAACCAACCATCACTTTTCGAATTTCGAATTTACAACATTACTAAGAATTGACACATTTGTAGGTTGTTTACAATTCCCATACAAAACATGAAGGGTTATTTATAAAACGCTGTTGCTTAGTAACGGAGTAAAGATATCCACCTGTGGCGTTAATATTCAAGGAATGCACAAGTTCAGCGCACTTTAAATCCTCCACAGGTGGTCTCTGAATATTTCATTCAACATGTATGAAAATAGTTAAGCCTAATTATTGCTAAAGCTAGATTCATAATTCGAACGATTCTGAGATGAGTTGATGTAGAACCTGTCTGATTGTGGATGTCGTAAAATTTTGATCCACAATATGACAGATTCTGAATCACGCCCTAAAAAAATCTCCCTAAAGAAAATTAATTCAAAATATAAAATAATGATTTAATCCTTTTGGCATTAATTTCGTTCTTTATCAAATAATTATTGAAAAATGATTGATATTGTCTACATATTTAACTATTAAATGAAACCTTTATTGTGTCGATGATTATATTGGAAGCTAAGGCAAAATTAATACAAGCGTTCAAATAAAAACTAAATGGCTGCTGTTTTATTAAGAATGGAAAATGTTTAGGGGAGTGATTTTTCGATAAAATTGACCGTATATTTTACCACTAAAGGCTCCAACATTGAGCAACAGACACATTATATATAATTTAACTGGACATTATGTCTAATGTTATGCCTCCATGACTTATGAGATTTTCCTTGTACTTCTATATACATACAGCGAATAGCAAAAAATGTACAATCGAAATAATAAAAACACTTACTTGTCTAGTCTTCTCCGGATCGACTTTAGGAGGTTCAGGTTTCTCTGAAGTCTTCTCAGACTTCATCTCAATCTTGGTGGGTTTCTCTTCAATTTTGCTCTCCGCAGTCTCTTCAGAAGACAAGGCTATCTGCTTCTCGCGTTGGTGAGAGCGGTACTCTTCGTATTTGTGAGGGTAGTCCGACAACATTATGTCGAGGACTTCGCTCGCGTCTACTGCTGTGATTCCTGTAATAAAATTGTGAGAGTAAGTAATTAATAGAAGTTTATTTAACTAAGGTATATTAAATAAGGTAAAAGGACAAGCAACGACGTCTGCCTATAAATGACACCGTGACGCATAACTCTGTAATTATAGTATTTTGCGGGTAAGTGTACAGATCTAGATGTCTTACATGCCCTGTAATTTCACTTAACACTTTGGCCTTCAAGTCAGAAAACGTTACAATTGCATGGTTGAATAGCTGACAATAGCTTTACTGTAATTTGCAGCAGAAATAATAAATACTTACGAATAATTTAACAATGCCTTTCATTTAATATCAACCTGTGTGTTTGAGCCTAATTTAGAGAATGAAAGGATAAGGCTAAAGCAGTAACCATATATTCAATTTAATTGGAAATAAGCGTTGTTGCAAAGAAAATGTTTTATCTTATAAACATATGTATACAACGCATTTGTTAGAAGTTACATATCACAAAGTTAATTACATTGCCTGCACATCAACCGACTTCCAAGAAGGAGGAAGTCTTCAATTTGTCAGCATGTTTTTATAAAATATATTTGTTACGCCATAACTCCGATAATAGTGAACCGATTTGAAGGATTATTTTTTCATCAGTAGGCGTACGTCTCGACTCTGGTCCAATTATATAGTTCAATGAGATCTAAAGAGTATCTCCAGAGATATAGCGACAAACATCTCAAACTTGCCACTGAAACTGACTCGCGCGGAATGTAAAGTCGGTTATTTTTAGTTTTTAATTCAATATAATAGGTCAAGTCAGTTTTGAGTTTAAGACAATTAACGTTCAAATAAATTATATAGTGGTCAATACTAGCATTGATTGTATAGTATACAAGTAAAGTATCATTGTGTGATTTTATTCTAATAATACTGTATATCTTTTGACGATATATTGGAGCCAAATAAAATGCCTTTCTTGAGATATTAAAATATAGATTTATTGATGCTTGACTCGATATTACAAAGAAAAAAGGGAAGTGTGAAGTCGACGGGCGTCTTGAAGGAAGTGAGAGTTGACAGCTCGGACGAGCGATATAGGCGAAAAATGCTACAGATAATATATTGTTGGTTTGAGCTTGTCTCTTGCTAATACATTATATAAAGGCGTTCGCCTGAACAAATACAAAGTCGATAAAAATCCTAGCTGAGCCGAAACATGGAATCCCCTGCGATTGCTATTGTCTCAAAATTCTACAGCTCAACCTTGACGTTTCCAAGAGTTAGAAGACAGCGAAATATTACTAATAATTCATTTATACCCATCATAATAAAATTGAGCGAAGTCCCCAGTAGTTCGCAACATTCTTACGATTAGTGTTGGCAACCTGCCTACTGGGTTTAGAGATCTTCGTTCATTGTACCACTTTCATATCATATCAGCTGTCAAAATGTTAGCAGGACATAATTCATTTGATGCTGCGTGGGAAATAGAAAATGTCTATCAAATTTAGAACAGGTAATAGGCATGATGTAATAATTAAGATAGTGTTAAAACTAAAACAACCGACTTCCATGTCTCGCGAGTCAGTTTCAGTAGCAAGTTTGAGACGTTTATCGTCATATCTCTGGAGATACTTATCAGATCTCGATGAAATTACAATGGGGCCACCTCGAAAACGTACCCTACCGAATACAAAAAAAATCATTCGAAACGGTTCACAGTTGACGGAGTAATGGCGTACGATACACAAAAAAAACATACAGACGAATAGAGAACCTCCTTATTTTTGGGAGTCAGTTGAAAATAAAAATTACTAAAGTTTTGTATCTGTTACATGACACCTAAATATTGGATTACAAAACTCGAATGTATCTTATTATTATGAGCGAGAATAATTACACTTAATTTGATAAAATAAAACGACAAAATAATTCGCCATGGTATACTGAAGGCCATTCAGAAATTTGGCTAAACTATTGCACAAGGATAGTTAACCAGTATGTTAGAATAATCGAAGCCATTCTGAACTGTGTTTGGTTAAGATTCCACTGAGTTTTGATACTAGGCCAACTTGTATTTATCGATTTGGGCCCAAGACATTAAAATAAGCTCTAGATGACATAAACACTACTGGCAGCTTAAAATACAGTACAATACAATACAAAAACTCTTTATATACAGGAAACAGACAATAGTTACAAATAGTTACATAAAATAATTACTAAGGTAGTGCAGTCTTATCGCGAAAAAATATTCTTAATCCTATTCTACCCATGAAAGGCTAACAAAATAAGGTATGATCGTACAAAACGAAAAGACCGACTTCATATACCGCGACAGTCAAAGTACTGGCTCATTATAATTATGTCACCAAAGTATACAAATTAGCTTATATTGCTTACCTCATCAGATCACGATAAAATTTGAATGGGGCCAAACGGGAGGCAAAATCTCTCAAACAAAAGATTTTTTCAAATAGGTTAATATTTGACGGAGTTCTGAGGTAACAAACATACAAAAAATAAAAGTTAAAAAAACATACAGTCGAATTGAGAACCTCCTCCTTTTTTTGTGAAGTCGTTTAACAAATAAACAAACTTACTTTCGCACTTATAATGGTGATGAAACAAATAAAACTCTGTGACTAGAACTGTCGCGTAAATAAGATCGTTTAAAAAACTAAAAAAGGACCGACTTGCCGCGCTATTAATTTTTAGTACCAATTTTGAGATGTTTATCTCCATATCTCTCAAGATACTTATCAGACCTCAATAAAATTACCATGGTACCACACTTGGGATGTCTCCTTTGCAACAAAAAAAGAATAATCAAAATCGGTTCATAAACGTCGAAGTTATCCGCGAACAAACATTTTAAAAAATAAATATATATATATATACGGTCGAATTGAGAAACCTCCTCCTTTTTTTGAAGTCGGTTAAAAATTGGACTTACCAAGATCGCAAAGGGCTTCAGAGACGATTCCCTTGGACAGTATGAAGTCCCTTTCGACGCCGCCGACGGGCCGCCGCTTCAACTCCGGATAGCGGCGCTTGAAACTCTTTACTCCGAGGAACATTGCCACTTGTTCTTGGATCATCATTACCTGAGAATAAACAAACATAATAATATCGTTTAAAAACTAAAAAAGAACCGACTTCAATGCCGCGCTATTCATTTTCAGTACCAATTTTGAGATGTTTATCTCAATATCTCTGGAGATACATATCAGACCTCGATAAAATTACCATGGTACCACACTTGCAATATCTCCTTTCGAACAAAAAAAGAATAATCAAAATCGGTTCATGAACGACGAAGTTATCCGCGAACAAACATAAAAAAAAATAAAAAAAAAATATATATATATATATATATATATACGGTCGAATTGAGAAACCTCTTCCTTTTTTTGAAGTCGGTTAAAAAATCAATATATGTCTAATACCCCTCGTCATTACCAGGCCTCTCGAACTCCGCGCTGTTGCTATGAAAATGCTTGTACCTCCACGACACCTTGCGAGTGACAAGTTCAGCCAGTAGTGTCACGCGCGCTCTCGATCGGGTGCGCGCCTTTACTTACTATTCAATTTATTTTCTCACAACACTCAACCTTACAGTAAGAGACAGCTGAAGGCCCGCCAGCTGACCGAGTGATAAGACTCTCGAGGCGCGGACTTACGGTGCATTTTACGGTGCGCAACACGCGGTTCCCAGTTACTATTCGTTTATTCTGTGACGCAAATTCAAGGTCGCATCCCAAACGCGTATTTTGAACGTTACCGAATTTATAACTAGGTTTGATCTCGCATATTTGCCATCACAGAGTGTATCTTCTGTACTTGTACTATATTTATTCTGTGGTGTGAAGGAAAGTTCTCAGAGTAACAAAAATACTCGAAACCCAAATTCCACTGTCCTACTATTTGCCACCGGGGAGTGCCAGTCCCTAATCCCGGTTGCATCATTAGATCAACTTGAAGACTTCTAATCTCGGAAGGTATTGCATTATCACAGAATTTTTTTAAATGATAAATGTATCAAAAGGCATACGACCCACCCAATGGGAAGCGGTCACTGTCACCTATGAAAACTTGCAACACTAGAGGTGTCACCTGTGCTAGGCCGACCTGTCAAGATAGTAGATACATACATAAGTAAAAGCCAAATTTTAGCTTAATCCAGCAAGCGCTTGCAAAGTGGTCAGAAAATTTTGATAAAAAAATTATATAGGAGTAAAAAACTACACGGGAAATATAATAATACATTAGTCATTTCACACACCTGTGGCTCTGCATTGGGCGTATCCGGGGTGGGCCACATGTATTCTTTGACATCAGCTGCTGTCCACACTTTGTTACTAGAAAAAAAGGCAACATTTACTTATAATATGTACAAATGTAAAAGAAAAATGCTTTATAACTTATTACAAAGACAATGCTTCTTAGAACCATAGTAAGCAAGTTATATGTATTTATGCACAGCCCTGGATCTAAAGGGGGGGGGCAAGCCGGGGCGCTTGCCCCGGGCGCCAGCATTAGGGGGAGCCAATTCCAGGCTGGAATTGGCGGCCCCTCGAATGCTAATTTTTTTGAGCTTATAATGAGTTCAAATAACAATAATAACCTTACCTGTCAAACAGATCTGCAAACTTAGATTTCTTCATCTTATTACTATCGTTGGTTGAGCTCTTCACAGAACTCTGAGAGTCTTCGTCTAATAAATGCGATGGTCTGAAATAAAGTTACATAGTATTTACTACATTTAATCCAGCAAAACACCCTTTACATCTATTTTTATATAACGAAATATCACTAACTGTAGAACTAATATGAACTGACTATAAATACTTCGAAAATAATACTTGAATTATAAATTTTAAACCACCCCCGACCAATCTATTACTAATCTGTTAATTGAGATCACTCGTATAAGCCCAAACTCGACATCTCTGCTGTAAGTTGGTGGGGAGTTAAGTATTCTGCAGATTCCAGGAGATGTCCAAGCATCAGGTCAACGCTTCTAAGTTCTTACAATATCGTTGAAGTAAGAGTATACCGTATTTCGAATTGATCAGAACCACAATACTTTATTTCATAGCATCATCATCAAGAATAACGCTCATAGTCTTCAAACAGCTGAACAGATTTTCATGAATCAAAGCTATGACCACTCTTGAGTCTCGATTAGGACACCTATCAAACAAAAAAAAACCGGCCAAGTCGAGTTGGACTCGCCCACCGAGACTTCCGTACCAACGTTGGTTGGTACCAATTAAGCTAGACCTCTAAATTGTATGAGCCCTCATATAACTCAGAGGCCTATCTTACTTAGCGTACTCTATGTATGTATGGGGACACCCTTTAATTTTGAGCTTTTTTATTTTTTGGAATTTTTCCTTTATTTGTGCAGTAAGACCTTGCTTCTTGCTAAATTTCATGATTCTAGGTCAACGGGAAGTACTCTATAGGTTTTCAACCCGAAACCTATAGGGTACTCCGGTTTACCTAGAATTGTCAATTTTGGTCAAAAGCAAGGTCTTACAGCACAAGTAATGGAAACATTCCGATATATAAAAAAAGTTGAAAATTATGGTAAATTTTGGCACTTACAAGCTTTCGCGAAAATCTAAATTTACCCATATCTTTTTATCGTGTTGACTCAGGACCTTGATTTTTATACACCTAATAGGGACTATAGACTTCAGTATCTGGTATAAATTTCAACTTGCTAGGTTCACCCGTTACTGAGAAAATCGGTGGTGACACACGGACAGACAGACAGACGGATAGACAGACAGACGGACAGACAGACAGACGGACAAGAAAGTTATCTTATAAGGGTTCCTTTATTTACCTTTTGTGGTACGGAACCCTAAAAACTAAATCAAAAACATCCATTGGGCGCTACGATACGACAGACAGACACACAGATGCACACTTCATACTTATAACTCCCCTCCTTTTTGCGTCGGGGGTTAAAAAGGCCCAATATCATCCATATATTGCAAATTAGACGGTTAAAATATTTATCAAAAACTGTCTAGTGACTAGTCGTCGTGACACTGAGATGGAGAGACAAATAATAAATTTGTAATGAAGGGGTAGACAAGATTCAATGTGGCAAAGACAGATGCTTGTCGAGAAATAGTGTGAAACTACTACAACATTAACCAGTTTCACCAGTTCCAGATAGCCCTATTAGGAACTTATCTGACAGATTTTTGACAACTTTTATAAGGCGTTATATGTCAGATTACTATCTGAAACTATATCAGGAACTGGTGATTCATGATAAAGTTTTAGATAGTTATCTGACAGATGACACCATACAAATGTTGTCAAAAATCTGTCAATAGGACTATCAGGCACCAGTACTAGCACTAATATGAAAAAATCTGACAGATGTTTGAAAATTTTTATATGGCATCATGTGTCAGATAACTATCTTACCGCTTACATATTATCAGGAACCAGCGAAACTAGCCCTTATATGTGGGGCTCACTTACTATGAATGGTCAAAAATGAATTTATTGCTCTTAGCCTTTGCCGTTAGCCTATATACACTTTTTCTTACGAATATAAAGATTTTGAAAACATTTTTGCCAACTCCTCCTTGGTGTCGTTAGAACACATGCTTTTCATACACTTCGACAGCCTTTTCTAGCGATTAAAATCGTTGATTGCTTAACTCGTTCTTAATCTTTGGGAACAAATTTAGTCACAAGGTCCCAGGACTGTATGCAGGATGGGTCATGTTTGATTTTTACCTTCAAAAATTAATTCATTTGTCTGGCAGTGTGAGTAGCAAGCCGGAGTACCGTATGGAGTAACCAAGTCTGAACTTCTGACTTGGTTACTCTGTAATGGAGCCATTATTGTTTTGCTATTTGGTTTATTATTTAAATGGGTATTGCAGCAGGGCTAGCATGGCAAGGGGACTATTTTGTCTTTCCATCTATCCGTGTTTTGTTTGGTGGAGAAGGCAAATTATAAGTAAAGTTTTTCGCCAATTTCGGTTTTTGACTTTTAATCAATAGATTTTTAAAAAAAAATACGAAACAAAATCAAAACTCGGGGTTAAACTTCACCATGCGTTTAAATTGTTGTGTTGATCTCCTGTCAGTGGCAAAAAACAGGGAAATAATTTTGTCTTTCCCCCAGGGATAAGGCCATGCTAGGCCTGCAGGAGTGTAGATAAAGTAGCACATATATGAAACTGCACATAACCAGGTAATACCTGGTTATATGCAGTTGTTTGCAAACACTTGTGGATACTATTAAATAAACCTCACCTACAGCTCGGTATATACTATTTAAATATTGTTTACTTAAGTGGCTAGTTCTAGAAAAATATATAGTTCGCCCTATGTATGTATAATTTTAACTGTCAGATCCCTATATTAAAATTTATGGGGACCTAGTGAAACTGGGCCCAAGACTTATACAGCTAACATTTTGCAGGTAAGTTTCTTGTGGAGTGTAGACATTCACTTGAAAAGTAACTAACTACCTAGAGACAAATTAAGAGGATACAAAGGGTTAAGGTTTATATATACTACACACGGAGCGGGAAAAGGCATGGGGGCCACTAGTTGATAAATGTATTTATAGTAATGTTAATGTGAGCAAGTAAATGTGAAAGCATCCCATACTCACTTAGAAGGCGTGGCGTTATCGTCCATCATGCAGGTTTCCTCTTCAAACAACTGCACTGTGGTAGTCGCCGGGCCACACACGCGCCCGTATATACCCATCGTCTCCTGAAATATTCAAATACATTACATTATCAGATTTTTTCCATAGCAAGTTTTGTTACACTTAGGTACATAAGTAATACTCGTGAGTAGTTCATTCTAAGCTACTGGGGGCTTGCTTTTTTCTTTTAAGTTTTATGCAGCCGGATTTTTGTTTTATTTTTTATATGATATTTTATATTCTTTTTATTTAGAAGGCATACATTATATTAATCCACTAACAAGATACAAAAATATGCTACTGCAGTGGACAAAACAGAAAGCTTTTTATCCATCAGCCATGCTATAGGTGGGCAGTCTGTGTCAGACTTAATAAAGCACATGATAAATGACCATACCTTCATATACATAGCACCGCGTCCGCCGCCCCTGCCTCTACCGCGGTTCCTGGGCGTGCGTCCACGGCCACCGCGCGAGCCTCGCCCACTGCGCGGCCGCGCCCCCTCCGGCGACTTCATGAACTGATCGTCCTTCGAGGGACTGTCGGGCACCGCCGCAGAGCCAAACATACTCAGCTCAGCAGCGGTCGACCGTCGCCGACTCGACAGCGGCGTGGCGCAACTCGAACCCGCTACGGACTTATCCAGCGCTTCCGTCATCCGAGGCAGCTTAATTCGTGAACTCGTCGGGTCTATGGGCGACGGCGCTCGATTCTCCACCACCTCTGTAACTGTGACGGGCTCCGGTTCCGGCTCGTCCGCCGGATTCGGTTCGGGCTCGGGCTCCGGCTCCGGCTCCGGCTCGGGCTCACGCTCCTGCGGAGTGGCGGCGCGCCCCCGGCCCCGCCCGCGCCCTCGCCCACCGCGCGGCTTCCTCAATATCGCGGGCCTCGTCGCTGGATCCCTGAAATTGTACAGTGAAAATTACATATATTTTACATGTGCGTTTCGTTCAGTTTCTTCTTTTCGTGTAATAATTGGATGCATATTGCAGTATTGCGATGTTAGAATCGCTGGGATTAAACATTTGAATCGTAGGCTAGTTAACTTACCGGTAGAGACGTAGAGAGCGTTGAGGTCGTTCCTCGAGCGCCGTGGCCGGCAGCGGCGCGGGAGTGGCGTTCTCCGGCACGGGCTGCTTTCTCGGGCGGCCTCGCTTCCGTGGCGTCGGTGTTACCTCGACCGCCGCCACCTCGGCGGGCGGTTCCTTTGCCTCCTGCCGGTCCTTGGCGTCCACCTCGAGTGGATCCTGCGACACGTCGTCGGGCCCCGTCAGGTCACACACGGAGTTCTCGTTGATCAGCATCTCCTGTACCTCCGGGTGACAGTTCTCCACCCTCGTGATTTCGACGATTACGTCCGAGCTGCCCGTAGAGGTATTGGACTCCGCCTCGGCCGATATCTCGACCTTGTCCACGCCGCTGCTGTCGTTCATCTGCAGAGTTTGCATCTGCTTTGCTTGCAAATTCGACAGAATGTTGTGCAGCTTCGAATTTCCGTTCTTTTGAGAATTTTCGTTATTCAGCAGCGAGTGGTTGTGCGATACTTTCTCTCCTTGATTGAACGCCGCGTTGGACTTGCTCGGCGACGTTCGGACGTTCTTCGATATGACCGGGGTTATGGTAAGATTTTTGTTAACAGACAGAAGCTGTTCTAGTTTCATCCGCTTCGATTCAAAAATAGATTGTTCGCTATCTTTTTGCTGCGGGGGACTAGGACTTTCAGCCGCCAATTGTCTTTTGTTTACGTTACGTTTTCCGACCAGTGTTTTTTCTGGTGTATCCACTATTCTTGAACTACGTAATCTTTTGCCCATTGTGAGATTCGCCGGGGATTCGGTGGCGGCCGCTTTTCTCTTGCTGTTTACGAGAATTTTCTTTGGACTTAACTCGTCATTAGTGGGTTCTACTGCACTTCCGATCGGGCGACTTTCTTTAGAAGGAGAAGCGGGTTTAGGGGTCTCTTCCGTGATTATTTTCGCAGAAGCACCGTTATCAGTCTTGTTAATTTTTAATATGATTCGAGGAGAATCCTGACCAGAACTCTGGTTGGTGATCTTGTCTGTTATGCTTATTTCTAATGGTTTTGTAACACTTTCATTGACTTCCATGTTTACATCGTGAATTGAACACATCTTAGACTCCATTGAATGTTTCAAGTCATTTGTTTTTTCTACTTTTGGACTAATATTTTTATGCAACTCTGACCCACCATCTTCCTTGGCCTTAGCATCGTTGCAATTGCTCACTGGCTCTAACTTCTCAGGTTGTGGTAGACAGTTACTGAGTTTCGTTTCATGAGCTTTGTCTTCTTTTGTACTTGACAAAAGCTGTTTTAATAAGGTACAGTTTTGTATTGAAGTCTTGGTATAGTTTTTATTGTATTGCTCTGCAATCTTGTTAGTGTCATTAGAGTCAATAATTTGCATTGCATTGTATTGTGACACTTCACTAGATTCTTTCACTTCCCGCACAGAATGATCGTAGCGAGTTTTCTCGGCACCAGTTCGTTTGGATAGTGATTGGTCTTTTGATGACAGTAATTTGTTTGTGATTAAATCGTTAATTTTTTCAGGTACAACTTTGATTTCACAAGAGGTTTCTGGAGGTGATGGATTGTTAGTCGTAAGTAAACTAGGGCTACTGGGGGCACATTCAATATTTTTAGTAGTATGGATAGTTGATAAACTTGTTGATGTTGGGATTGCCTGTGCATCATTTTCTGCTGCAGCAGTCCGCCTCGTCAGTCTCGGCGAATGGGACATTTTGGGAGAATGAGCTTTACCGGCCACATTGTTGCACAAATGATCATTATCTGATGTGCTATCAGATACATTTTTCATATTTATTTTCATGAGAAGTGATGGTTGTTTACTAGATTTTTCTGTATTTTCTTCTTGAGATGTGCTGTCATCTGGTTTTACAATAGGTTTGATATTTAACTTTGTTACGATTGGAATGCCTGCACTCCCTGGACTTTTCAATAAATCTTTTTTGGGTGATGATGGCGCAACATGCTCATCTGGCTTCACCAATGGTTTGATGTTCAGTTTTGTGACGATAGGAATGCTCTGCTCATTATGTACAGGTTTAGTGGTCTCTTCTGCCTCACTAGGCTTAACAATAGGTTTAATAATAAGCTTGGTCACAACCGGTATGTGATCAGTGTTCTCATCGCTTGAATTCCCAGTCTCTGAAGATTGATTCTCTGAATCTTTCAAAGCTTCTTGCTCTACAGGCTTAATAATAGGCTTAATATTAAGTTTAGTAACAACAGGTATACTACTATCTTTCATGTCAGCATTCATTTCATCACAGTCTTTTTCTTCCAAAGAATTCTCTTCAGGATTTTTTAGAGGTTTAATATTAAGTTTAATAATTTTAGGTACATCTTCTATACTAGAGTCTACTTCATTATCCTTAGGTTTAATTACAGGTTTTATATTTAATTTTGAAACTACAGGAACATTGTCATCATAACTTTCTGAGCATTCTCCACTCTCTGTAGGTTTCAAAATAGGCTTAATATTTAATTTTGTTACTACAGGGATATGATCTGAACTATCACATACCACAGTTGATTTCTTAGGGGTCTTTGAGGTTCCATCCCCGTCCGTTTTAAGAACAGGTTTAATTGTGATTTTCGGCACATGTATATTTTCTTTTACTTCCACACTTGAAGAAATAGTCTCGGTAGATATTTTCAGTTTAGGAATTTCACCGTCTTTATTTATATTTTCTGGAGGCTTTAAATGTTTTATAGTCAGTTTTGGACTGAGTTGCTGACTGTCAGACCTTGTTACAGCCTTAATAGTGATTTTAGGAATCTTCTCTTGCTGTTTATCTTCAGATGGGCTCACATTTAATTTAATTTTAGAATCCTGATCTTCTTTATTACTATGTTGGATATTTTTTAATGTGAGTTTTGGAATATTTTTCTCAGTATAAAATTTACCTTCACTTTCTGTACCAGGTTTCCCCAGTTTGATGGTGACTTTTGGTACTGAATCTGGTTGACATTGGTCAGATGTAGATGCTTGGTCGGAGGTACTTGTGCTTTCATCGTTTTCTGAATATTCAGATTCAGATATTTCACTACTACTGGACTTTCTGTGTACTTCTGTAATTTTTTCTGGAGGTTTCAGTATTGGTTTGATGTTTAGTTTAGTAACAATTGGGGTCTCACTTTTACTGGCAAGGTCATTGTGGTGGGTTTCTATGTGAAGTTTTTGTGCATTGTCATTTATTTTCTCAATAGGTTTGACTATTGGTTTAATATTAATTTTAGTTACATTAGGGATCTGTTCATTAGTGTTACGATCATGTGTATTCTGATCTGTGAGAGATTTTACGGGTTTTGATATACTCTCTTCTCCCTTTTCTGTCGGCTTCGGAATAGGTTTAATGTTAATTTTTGTTACATTTGGAATTTGTTGATGGGTGTTGGACTCATCAGAGCTTTGCACAGTAGCTTTCTCAGTTGGTTTAGTTATTGGTTTGATGTTTATTTTTGAGACAATTGGTATCTGCTGGCCATCTAGTTCAGCAGGACTATCTTCTAAGTGAGATTTTGAAGCATTAATTTTAGTTTCATTTAAGGATGCTGGTTTTGGTATTGGTTTAATGTTTATTTTGGTTACAGTCGGAATTCTTTGTTGCTCAGTATCATGCTCAAGAGCTTTGTCCTCTGCAGGTGGTGTAATTGATTTTGATGTGGCTTCATTATCTTTATCAGTGGATTTGAGTACAGGTTTGATGGTAATTTTTGTTACAGTTGGAATATGCTGCTCTTGTTCGGTCACATTTTGTTCAGAAGCTGGCCGGGATTGCTTTGATATGTTTTCATTTCCTTTTTCTGTTGGTTTTGGTATTGGTTTAATATTAAGTTTTGTCACATTTGGAACTTTCATACATTGCTTGGTAGTATCAGGATGGTCAACATTATGTTCCATGGGTGGCCGTATAGGCTTTACCGTCAGCTTTGGAACTGGAGACTTAACTTCATCTGCATGTTTATTAGTTAATTTAATGGTCAATTTTGGAACTTGTTTTATCGAGTCGTCAAGCTTAGAACTCTGCTTGTCTTCCGATGCATTAGCTTTCTGCTTGTTACTTGGTAATTCTGCATTTTTTGTGTGATCTGCACTTACCCGTTGCAATATAATAGGAGGTACTTTCTTGTCACTCTTTGACACATCACAGTTACTGACACTCTCAGCATTTTCTAATATTTGTTTACCTTTATGGTCACAATTTGTAGTTGGAACATCTTCATCCTGAGTCAATGACGATAATGATTTACATTCATTATCTTGGGGACTTTGAGGATTTTCTAGACTGGGATTGCTGCTCTCGGCATCTAATACATTAGGTTTTTTCTCAGATTTAGTTTTTGTAACGGATAAATTTAATTTAATGGGTGGAACTTTTTTCTCATCCAATATACTAGTACTGGTTTCACTATCTGTGCCCTGGCTTTTGTTTTTGGGATGAACATCAATCTTTGATTGATCATCAGTTACAGACTTCTTTGTCAATGAACATTCTGTTTCAGTCTTGACTACTTTTAGCAAATTAGATGAAGGCTCGGGTAGCTTTTCTGTTGCTGGTACTGTTGAGCCTTCCTGTTTCACTTCCGGTATTGTTATTTCAATTTCTTGTGGTTTATCCTCCACTGGCTCATTGCTCGGAGCAACTTTTAAAATAGCAGAGACTTCACTAGCTTTTAGAGTTATTCGTGCTGTCTCCAGGGTCTCAAATGCATCACTAGTAGGTTTTTCATAATGCTCAGATGTGACGGTGGACACAGCACTCAATGTGTCCACTAATGGTTCTGATGGATGAGTAGAAATATCATCAGATGTTGACTGACATTGTTCCTTCTCCGTTGTGGGAGTAGGTGTCTGTGTTTCAGTTTTACCACTATCGATAATCACAGGTGTAGTTTTAGGCCTAACAAGTTTTATTTTCCGTGAAGTTGATGAAGTTTCCGCTTTGCAGATACTGATTTCACTTAAATTGCTAATCTCTTCAGGTTTAGTAATACATTGGACGTTGGACACGGCATCCGAAGAACTAGACACATCCTTGGTTAGGGGTTCAGTTGTGGTCTGTTCGGTCGTATTAATGTCTGTAGTTTGAGAGTCCACCGTAGAAGACACTGTGGAATCTGGTCGCCTGTCACTCAGTACAGGCCTAACGAGCCTCCTTTTAAGAGGCGATCGAGACATAGGCTCGACACATGGAGTCTTACTTTCACTAACACTACACTCACTCGATGTTGATTCTGCTAGTTCAACAGTCACACTGTCCCTATTTTCACTAGACGTGACACATTTCACTGTCCTTTCTTGATTTTCACACTCACTGGTGTCCAATATAACTTGCACAGTTTCTACACTACTCGATGGAGGGGAGATTTCCGGTCCCTCCACAGAAGCTACAGGTTCTATATTTTCACTGACATTCGCTTGCACAGTAGATATTTCACTAACTGCTGGCTGAACAGATGAACTCGCCTCATGAGGTTCCTCAGCGGAACTAGTATTTACACAGATCAAAATTTCAGTGTGAGGTGTACATTCTGCCACTGCCGGCTGTACTTGTACATCTGCACAGACACTATCACTACAGCCAGTTGTGCTAGGTGACGGATCAGGCGGCGGCGCGATGGACTCGCTTGTGGTCTCAGACTCGACTTCCTCTTGTTGTGAGCCCTGATAGGCTGGTGCAGACAACACCGTTGGCTGCGTTATTTGGACGCAAGGGATGTCAACGGTAGCTTTGACCGCGAGCGGCAGTCTGCGAGGCGCCCCGGGGCCGTCGATGAAGTCGTCGATCATGTCCAGGATCGCCTCCGTGCTCGTGTCCTTCGTCGACGGCGACGGAACGCTGTCGCCGTCGAAGTTATCCTCCGACATCGCGGGCGTTCCGCACGACGCTCTAGTTTCGGACGATTCGTGTTGGATATTACGAGTTGCATCGACGTCCTCAGCCAGCCCAACGTCCTTTTCCCGCGCCGATGCACGGCGGGACGCGCTCGTCGCGGTGCCCGCATCCTCTTCTGAGCTCTCCATTATCTACTGTTTTGCAACGCTGTCATATCTGAAAGATAAAACGCTCGCTGGGTGATATTTACGTTACGATCGGGTAACCTGACGACATGCGAGATTGACAAGCCACAGGCACCATTCTAATTCACCATAACGCTACAATATTCCGTTCACGGGGTCCACGGCGTTGATTTATATACCTACACATGTACTTTAATTTCATAGTCACGACGTTTACGTCTCGTCTGAGTACGCGCGAGGTCTTGGAAACTATTCAATAGCGTAAACCGGCAAACAAAAAGCTTGTATACGCCATTTTTAAAACCAAAGACATGGCAGGTTGGGATGTATGAGCCAATAAAAAATATCCTATTCCGACAATTCGGCCATTGTCGTGTTGGTAAACTGCAAGAAGCCCATAGATCGCTCCACTTGAGCTTTTAGCTTGTAAAAAGAGTAATAAATATACTTTCGACATGTGTTAAAACGAGTCAGCTAATATCCTGTTTGTTTCGTACTTCTCAGTTCTCGTCTCGTAGATCATTCATTTAACATATTTGAATATGGCAACCACGTAATTTTCGGTGATTACTATTCATTAGAAATATTTCAAAAATAACTTTACCAAGAATATAAATTATGCGTTAATTTTCCTTCCTTGCTTGAATTCTATCTTTGTTATTTATTCTTGCGCCAAAAGCTGCGCTTTTCAGAATGATAATAAATCATACAGCTGTGCAATGAATAGAAGAATTCAATATTGATCGTGAAGATGCTACTTAGTATATTTATTAGCACTAGCAGGAATGAGTTCAGAATGTCACTAATGTCAATGAACCCTCCCCGGCCCCCGTTACCCCCGGCTGGAGCTAGTCGACCGTGGACGGAATATTGAATGGACAATGGACAAGACATTAGCGTATACGAATATTATAGCTAAAGAGATATAACCCGACTAAAATTATAAACACGTGATAGGTATATATACCAACAGGTGATGTAGTGGTCAAACGTTAGCCTATAAGATATTTAAAAAAAGCTAAAAATAAAATGAACAGCGTAATTTGGTCGGGTTATACATGACAGCGGGTTAAAGCTAATGGGCGCACTATAACTGGGAGCCAGAGATGGCTCCAAGCGATAAAATCGCATATGCAGAAAAGGATTAAAAAATGTTGTCCATCTCGCTCTCTCATACTAGTGATTGTATAGTTTTATCCTTCTCATATTATTATTGTTATTTTAATTAATTATTAAAGTATTATTTATTAAAGTACAGGTTGGCAAAATAGAGTAGAAATAAATAGGGGCGCCACTATTGCTATATACTAGTAACCCCGATAGCAAAGAGAGTGGCGGTAAACTTTAAAGTTACTTCTTCAGAACTACGGATAGTCTTATTCATGTTAAAACATCTTTAAGTCGCTAGGGTTACGGAATATATTAAAATACTACTATTAAGTTGCACAAAAAAACTTTGTTCATAAATTTTCAGTCACTGACAACAGTTAACATAGAAAATTTTATCACAGATTATATTATTGCCAGGCCAGAAATAAATTGTTCCGTTTCAAGACGTTTTTGCCAACCTGAAAACGATGATCACGAGATACATATGCAAGCCATAAGATAAAACAACGTAATTTCGTCGGGTTATACATGACAGCGGGTGAGAGCCAATGGGTGCACTAGAAACTGGCTCCATACATTGCTGGAGTCAGTTTAATCGCATACGCAGGTAAAGGATAAAACATTGTTGTTCACTCACTCTCTCATACCAGTGATTGTATAGTTTTATCCTTCTCATAGTATTATTTATATTTAAATGCCACATCCGCTTAATATTCCATGCACGGTTTGACGCTACATCGATATCACAGTTTACTATACGTATATCAGGATATTATCGGGGCTTAGAGTCTGTAAAAAAAATAACCGTCGTGTCGTTACTATGAACTAACATTCAATAGAATAGAATATATTTTTATTGTAAAAACTGTGTTAGTACATGTTGGTTGTGTCAAAGGTTAGGAAGGAAGGTACAACATACCTACCTAGTAGCAAAAGATAATGATAAGTAAGAGTAGGTACCTACCAAGTATAAAACATTTTTAGTCGTTCTAGTAACGACAGCAGTGTTATCAATGCAACAAAAACAGTAAATTAAAACAACTGACAACCAACGTGACCTCAATTTCAACGACGGTTCTCTTTTTGCACAGACTCTATGCTTAAATTTGACAGTTGATTATTGAATGAACTAAATGACGGGGACGCATCTATGCAGGCTGTATAGCTTCATCTCTGTCATTTCGTTCATTTTAATCCCTATCATATTCGACTGCGGACAAAATACACAGATAAGACAGGATCGTTAAGATGACATTTCACTATAGATATACGACAGACAGATCTTATTATGACACCGAATCACAGATTACTATATGGGTGTATACCCATATGATGATGGGTGATGATTTTATCTCTGACACATAAAGTAATCTGTGCATAAAGTAATCTGTGGTTGTTTTCCAAACAACTTGAAATGAAATACTTACATTGTGTTAATAAAGGTATTTTAAGTATATAGATATACACTTACAGTACTGTAAGTATACGGGATATAATTCATTTGACCGTCTTCTCTACGGACGGACCTCAGGGACGAACACATATTTTTAGCACAAATAATTAGATTACATTTACAATGACGACGGTGCGACCTTTTACATGTGAAGATATGTTAAAATTTAACAATGTGTAAGTATCCTAACCTTCAATGAATAATTATTTGAGGATACATATTTGAAGTCCTATGAGAGTCTTGTGAAAGTCTGAGTGAAAGAGACTTATATTATTAAACATGACTCTGACTCTGAATATTCTTATCTAAACAGTCTCATCAACACTTAAAATTGAACTGTTATTTCAGGAACCTAGACCCATTGACGGAAACTTATGGTTTATCCTTCTACACACAATACTTGGCACATTGGCCAGAATATTTCCAAGTTGTCGAAGCACCAAGTGGAGAAATTATGGGTTACAGTATGTGAAACATAGTCATCTTTTATCATTATTTAGTTATATCATATATCACATTGTTAGGGCTACATTTGTTTAATCAAAATAATAAACAAAATTAACACGTTTACTGCAAGTTAAGTAAAATCATAATTCATCTGGTGCGGCGGCGGGCCTAAATGCACCCCCAATGATATTACCCCCAGTGCGTGGCAGGTCTTTCTAGACCCACCAGCACTAGGATAGATTAAAAATTGCTATAACTTTGTGGACCGCAAGATAAAATATATATTTGTCTCTGTTGAATTTTTACAAACACCTGAGATAATCGTTTCGCACAAGCGAGAGGGACAAAGATTTCTTTGTCCGCACCAGCTGAAGTACAGCGGTGGGCCGATATCGGCCTGTTACGCAGTGAGCGTGGTAATTAGGCAGCAGGCAGCGCCCAAGCTACCGGAGGTTAGGGCTGCAGAGAGAGAAACCTCCCGACGATGCTTGCTGTATCAAGGAGTAACGCCTTCTGTATCTGGTCCCTGGTCCAGCTGTTTGTGTGAGAGAGTAAGGGTGTTGGTTGAGACTCTTTGCTATTAGGCTGTTCGCAAAAATCTTTATTATTATTTGTTTATTTAATTTAACTATTCTTTGTCAAATCATCAATTTAACTTTTGAGCAATTAGCACCGGAACGTGTTATTCCAAAGGTTACAGGTTGAGTTCCCGTCGGTACGATGAAATTTTGGATTTTGTTTAACAATTTACAAAAATATAAAGTGTGTAACACTTTAAAGAAACATAATATTTGATTTATGCAGTGCAACATCTCTCGTCGGATTTGAAAACTGTAATTATTGTTTCCAAATTATTAACTTATTTAATAAGTAGTCATAGATGGCACCACCAATGCATAATTGGGTTAACAAATGCAATCCACTAATTTCGTCATAACGATACATCGCACTGTGGCTTAATTGGCAAAGCACCAGAACATGTTATTCTGGAGGTTGCGGGATCAAGTCCCATCGGTACGATGAAATTTTGGATTGTGTTTAACAATTTACAAAAATATAAAGTGTGTAACACTTCAAAGAAACATCAACAACTAAATATCAATCAACTAAATAATTGGTAATAACCTAATTGCAAACTTTTATTTAGAGTCACCTGTCCCCATGTTTATCATCAAATCTTGCAAATTAAATTTGATCCACTTCCCTGTTACCGATTGAGCTGAAATTTTGCATAAGGTCAATTCAGGTAAGACCGGCGTACTCTATTATTAAGGGTAAAACTGTCATTAAGTTAAATTATTGCTATTTTTCTCTTACTAGTGTGTTGCTAGCAACATTTTTGATACAAAATTGAACTAAACTATAATACTGTTGTATTGATACTGTCAATGCAAACTGTATACCTACTCGATCTTAGGACCATTTTTATTTCTAGTTTATATTAATGACTTGCCGTCTTTCGTGCAAAACTTATGTGACATTGTTTTGTTCGCGGATGATACATCCTTAATATTCGAAATAGATAGGATTGCGCCTGGATTTGACGATGTTAACAAATCAATCGCACAGGTTTTGAATTGGTTTACAACCAATAACTTATTACTGAACGCCAAAAAAACTAAATGTATTAAATTCTCGCTGCCAAATGTAAGAAAGGGTGTCATTTATAGCAGGATATTAATAAACGATGTACCGATAGAATTTGTTGAATCCGCTACATTCTTGGGCATCACCCTGGATTCAAAACTACAATGGGGTTCTCAAATATCGGCTCTGGCAGGTAGATTGAGCTCCGCTGCATACGCAGTACGTAAAATCAGAAACTTGACTGACGAATCCACTGCTAGATTGGTTTACTTTAGCTACTTCCATAGTATAATGTCCTATGGCATTTTATTGTGGGGGAAAGCCGCCGAAATCCAATCTATATTTGTTTTACAAAAAAGAGCTATTCGATCTATATATACCATGAAGTCGCGAGACTCACTTCGTGAAAAATTTAAGGAGATTAAAATTCTCACAGTGGCATGTCAATATATGTATGAAAATATTATGTATGTACGCAAAAATTTGAATGAGTATGATAAGAGGTCCGATGTACATAATTTCAATACAAGACACAAAAATAGATTAATTCTACCTCAATTCAGGTTGTGGAAAGTTAGTGGTTCTTTTCTGGGGAACTGTATACGATTTTATAATAAACTTCCTAAAGATATTGATCAACTGTCTATAAGCAGATTTAAAACCTTTGTAAAATCCAATTTAATGAAGAAATCGTACTATACAATAAATGACTATATGAATGACAAAAATGCTTGGCCTGAATGCCCCAAGCTCCAAGATATAATATAAATTGTATGATAATAGAATTACTTATTGTACATTAAACATTTATTTAATATGAATTAAAATAAGTGACAAGCCCCATAGAGTTTCTTGGTGTTTCTTCTCTGATGGGAGTACTTCCGAAACACCAGTAGATTCAACAGTCAATCAGTTTTCATCTTTTGTTTGCAGATCTAGGGTTGCCTGTTACGACGGTATTATGCGGCTGATAGTCGGACAATCAGTTCCATTCGGAACATGATTTGTACTGCAATTAGTCTGCGTTTTATTTATCTATTATGTTTCATTATTTCACAATTTTTTGGATAAAAATTGTCTGAAGTACTGAAACATGCATGGGTTGCGGGTGCACGTAATGGTACGGTTGGCAACCCTACATTAATAAGGGGAATTAAACATGTGTTTTAAGTGTGACGTTCGACGTCTAGATGAAAGCTGAATGGCTCAATACCTTTGTTTTTTTTTTTTGTAAATTCAAAGCGTTATGTTTCTGTTATATCTATATTTTTTGTTGAATATGATCTATTTAATGTTATTTGACGTGTGTAAGTGCTAATTTTTAATTTGCCCATATACTGAATAAATGCTTTGACTTTGACTTTGACTCAAAAATGAAAGTTGCAAACGATCTTGCCTTGTAGACAGGCTTACAGCGTACATGTACACTGACAATAAAATATTATGATGACATAGTGCTGATCTGATGATATAGCTGGAAGGTGGCCAAAGGAACTTTGCAATGAAAAAACACAACCTCATCAAGTTGGGGCTCATTTGAATCTTGAAGAGTATTTTTCATTGCACATCATCAATGTCTTTACTATAAACTGGCCAAGTGGAAGTCGGATTCCCACTCCTAGGGTTCGGTACCACACTGTAGTATTTTATAAGATCAAGCAAAAAATACCACTATAATTTCACACCAGCAAAAAATAATAATCAATAAACATTTTATATAATATCAAAATCAAATATTAAAACAGAGTTGTGAGCCGCGTGCTTATTTCTTATAACGCCATCTAACATCTAATGTTAACTAAGTGAAAGTAAACACAAAGCTGTTAGGAATCGACATTACAATATAACACCATCTATGGACGTTTAACTAAGAGTTCATAGATGGCGTTATATTGAAATGCTGAAAAAAAAACATGTTTCTTGTATGGGGGCACAATAATTTTTAACTTTATTCTGTTTTTAGTATTTGTTGTTATAGCGGCAGCAGAAATACATCATCTGTGAAAATTTTAACTGTCTAACTATCACGGTTCATGAGATACAGCCTGGTGACAGACGGACAGTGGAGTCTTAGTAATGGGGTTCCGTTTTACCCTTTGGGTACGGAGCCCTAAAAAGCTTGTGTATAAAAAAGTTTTTAACTTTTAATGTATCATATTATATAGTAACTAGTAATCTGTTACTAGTTTGATTTTTTTATTACAATAGACTTTATTTATTTCAATCATTTCATTGATTTGGTTTGATTCATTAAAAGAAATGAAATATTATATCATATATATTCAAAACAGAAATATAGGTTACTAGCTGTACCCGCGGCTTCGTCCGTGTGGAATAGTTTCTTAGGGTAGCATTTTCAATTATTTAGGCTTAATTATTTTACAAATAAGACACATGCGTATCCTACCTACACCGCATTGTACCACGCCGCGGTAATCCCCCCTCTCCCTACCCCTCACCCCTCTCTCTAATCCCCCTCCCCTCACCTATTCCCCCTCCCCTTTCCCCCTCCCCTTTCCCCACACAAACTTTGAATGTCATATTTATTTATATCTAATCAAAAGCCTAAACCATAAGTTTCAAGCTTCTAGCTTTAAAAATGATGATACTTCCATACAAGTTTTCATCCCCCCTTTCAGCCCCTTACAGCCCTCTTTTCGCATTAAAAAAGTAGCCTATGTCCTTTCTCAGGCTCTAGACTATCTGTGTTCCAAATTTCATTTAAATCCGTTCAGTAGAACATTCACATAAACCTTACATATTTCCATACAAATTTTCATCCCCTATTGTTATTTTACACCCTTGAGGGTACAACTTTTACAAACTTTGAATGTCATCTATCTTCTAATACTATAAGAATCTTTGTCCTGACATACTGACTGACTGACTGACTGACTGACTGACTGACTGACAGACAACGCACAGCCTAAACCGCTGGTCGTAGATACTTGAAATTTGGAGGGTATATTTATCTTAGTACGTTAGGGTGTACTAAGAAAGGATTTTCAAAAATTCACCCCTTAAGGTGATGAAATGGGGGTTCAAAGTTTGTATGGAGAAACAAGATTAGATAGTCTTTTCTATCCGAAACTTCACACAAGTGCTTCAGTAAAAAAGAAGTAAATAAGTGCTTCAGGTTTTTTTGAAATTCCACCCCTAAGAGGGTGAAATGGGGGTAACAAAGTGTGAAAATCAATATTGTTTTGGATTGCGCTGAAATTTGACATGCAGATAGTTATTACGACGTTAGTTCCCTCTGAGAAAGGATTTTCCAAAATTCACCCCTGAAGGGGATGAAACGGGGGTTCAAAGTTTGAATGGAGAAACAAGATTAGATAGTCTTTTATATTTGAAACTTAACACAAGTACTTAAGCAAGTAAATACGTGTTTCAGGCTCTTTCGAAATTCCAACCCTAAAAGGGTGAAGCGGGGTAACAAAGTCTGAAATCAATATTTTTTCGGATTGCGCTGAAATTTGGCATGCAGATAGTTATTTTGACTTGATAGGTATCCGCTAAGAAAGAATTTTTCAAAATTCACTCAAGGGGATGAAGCGGGGGTTCAAAATTTGGATAGTTATTTTATTCGACATTTCACACAAACTAAGTACTTCTGTAAATAAATAGGTAAATACGAACTTCAGACTTTTTCAAAATACCACCCTAAGAGGATAAACTGAGGTGACAAAGTCTAAAAATCAATATTGTCAATTTTGTCATTTGTTTCACATTTCACCCTCAATTTCTTGAATTTTAATTATCTTATAATTAGTTCACTTAGTTATTTTTTTTTTTTTTCTTCTTTCCCAGTCAAGGGAATTTTTTGGCGTCACACGTTCGTGTATTTGCCAGAGTCTTGTTTTATATCTTGATCTTGCATATTAACTTGTGCATATGCTATTGTATGAATTTTATAGAGGTTAAAACAAAAGTGGGGAAACGTTTAACGCGAAAACTGTAGGTATGAATCTTGCCATCGGAATTTAGAAAACTTTGGTAACTATTGAAAAGTAAAATGGATCAGTATATAAAAAATAAAGAAAAATTGAGATATAGAACAATATTTACAATATAAAATTAAATTTACAGCATATTATGTACACTAGAATCATATTTACAATTTTATATTATTACAAACAATAAAATCTGAAAGAGTTTTATATAAATTTGGATTAATATTGCAAAGAAGAACTTTGATGTATGTAGGTAAGGGAACATGGAGAGATATCAATGTGTCGTAAAAGGAACTACGGTCATATTTGGAACAAGCAAAAAATATATGGTCCAGATCCCCATAGTCATGACCACATTCACATTTAGTGCTGTCTACAATATTAAATCTAGCAAGATGTGCAGGACAAGTGGTATGGCCCAAACGCATTCTTATAATAATTGATGTCACAACCTTGCTAAACCTAATATGCGAAAACCACGGTCTTCGCGGAATATGCGGTTGTATACTATAATAATATTTGCCTTTAATTTGACTGCTGCTCTTCCAGTTTCTCACCCAAGATTCTTGAAGTGAGGATCTGGGAAGTGCAGCTAGATCATGTGTGTAATTTTTAAACGGATAATGGTCTCCACAGTCGACAGCCTCTTTAGCTAGCTTATCGGCCTTTTCATTTCCAAAAATCCCTCTATGGCTGGGTACCCAAACAAAATTTTCTTTAAGACCTTTTAAAACGCACAAATTTAGCTGTTGTCTAGCTTCTGCTATAAGAGGAAAAAAAGGCTTAGCTTTAAATGGATATCTCTCTAAAGCCTGTAACACGCTCTTACAATCGCTAATAATCATAGTTTTGTCAAGTTTTAACAGTATAATATATTGTAAAGCTTTAACGATACCAAGATATTCACCAGTAAACACAGAAGACTCAGGAGGACATTTTATTTTCTGAACTATATTATATTCAGCATGATATACACGTACACCTGTATGATTATCGGATGTCTGCTTAGATGCTTCCGTATATACTCGATGCCAATTAGGCCACTTTTCTTGGACAAGCGATATGAAGTTGAAATTAGCATTCGTACTATCAATTTCCAAATCAAATATTATTGTAGGATAACTTATTAAGGCTTCATAATCGCAATTAAATAATTCAAGAGTTGGGGAACGGTGTATCGGAGCATTTAGTAGCGTGCATCTCAAAAGGCTTGTGATTAGACAGGGTACGCGTTTATGGTTCCAATAATCTGATGATTCTGTAAGATTGACGAGGATATTAAGTTTTTTAAGTAAAAGGTTATTAGAAAATTGTATATTACGGAAAAGCAAACGGTCAGACAAAAGCTGACGTCTTAAACTTAAAGGAGGTTCAACGCATTCAATTTGTAAGGCATTAATAGGGCTAGTTTTCATTGCTCCGGATACTATTCGCAAGGCTTTTGATTGAATGTCATCCAATTTCTTAAGGCTTACTGCACTACAAGGTTCAAGCAAAAATGTCCCGTAATCCAGGACACTTCTAACAAGAGCATTGTAGATAAGTTTCATAGAAAAAGGATGAGCACCCCACCAAACACCTGAGAGGCATCTTAATAAATTCAGGAGCTTTTCACATTTAGCCAAAATATATTCACAGTGTGGAATACCCGAAAGTTTTGTGTCTATATAAACACCTAAAAATTTTACTTCATTCCTTGTTGGTATGATGTTGTTTTCGAAACATATAGATATATGGGGACGTAAACGTTGTCTCGTAAAGTGAACCACAGAACTTTTTTGGGCAGATATGCTAAGGCCGTTTTCATCCAGCCACACCTTTTAAAGATTTAGTGAATTAGTTAATTCATTACAAATAACATCTGTTGATTTTCCTGTAGAATAAATAGCAATATCATCAGCATATTGTAGTATATTTGTAGAATTCTGAATGGAACGTTCTAAATCATACGAATATATATTAAATAAAATCGGGCTGAGAACTGACCCTTGTGGAAGACCTTTCCACACAAGTCTACTCTGGTCTCGAGCATGATCAAGTTTTAAGCACCTACCTGATAGTATATTAATAATAAAGCATGTTAATCTTTCAGGGATATTTAGTTTCTGTAACTTTTGTTAAGGACATTGAGTAGCACATTATCGTAAGCAGATTTTAAATCTAAAAAAACTGCAATAAGGGATTCATTACAGCTAAATGCGATTCGAATATCTGTTATAAGGGTACCAATACTGTCTAAAGTGCTTTTGCCTCTTCTAAAACCGAACTGAGTCTCGGATAATATTTGCCGATTTTCAATCACCCATTCAAGTCGGTTTTTAACTAGATTCTCAGCAATTTTTACTAGAACTGATGATAAAGCTGTTGGGCGATATGAGGAAGCATCTGTTGGAGATTTTTCAGGCTTTAAAATAGGAATAACAATTTGTGATTTCCATGAAGATGGAATATGTCCGGATAATAAGGCTGAATTTATAATTTCCAAGTAAAATGTTAAAGATGATGGATTAAGGTTAGCTAGAAAAGAATATGGTATACCATCTTCACCAGGTGAAGAATCCTTAACAGAAGACAGTACACCTTGTAGTTCCTGTAAAGTAAAAAGGGAGTTCAGTGGTGATTGGTTCACTTTTATGCAAGAAGGAACGGAAATGTCGAAAACTTCCTGTTGAGGAACAGAAGGTGCAGCTAATTTGTCAAGAAATAAAACACTTAATTCTGGTGGCATCATAACTGTAGGCCGTGAATTAGTAGTACCTTTTCTAAATCTCCTAATATTCGACCAAACAATGGAAGGATGAGTACTAGGGGAAATAGAAAGACAATATTTTTTCCAACCCTCGAATTTTTTATCTCTGAGTAGTTTGCGGGCCTGTGCCATAACTTCTAAAAGATTTTCTAAATTTTCATCCGACATTTCTTCATTATATTGAATTTCCGCATTTTTTCTTTTTTTAACTGTTTCAGTACATTCTCTGTCCCACCAAGGAGGTGAAGGGATAATACTTGTTTGTGGATTTTTAATCGGGAATGTTTCATCTGCAGAACGTTTAAGTATTTTGGTAAAGGCATCCGCACATTTATCAATGTCAACTGTTACATTCGAAAGGTGAGATACCTGAAGATCAATTGAGGTCTTGTATTTGTCCCATGGTGCTTTATCGTGAATCTTGTATTTGAGACGGGGCTCCCGCATTGGAAAATTTTGATATCGGTTATTGGGAAAAGATATTAAAATAGGGAAGTGGTCACTTCCATAAGTGGATGCTAATGTGTACCACGTAATAGCCGATGCCAAGTTTGGAGTACATATTGATAAATCTATCGCACTTTTATTTTCGTTAGGGGCAGTACGTCGAGTGGCAGATCCAGAATTTAATATACAGAGGTTATGTGAATCCAAAAGGTCTATTAGTATCTCACCACAATATGTGGTAATTGAAGAACCCCAAGAAATATGCTGCGAATTGAAATCGCCAAGAATTAAAAATGGTTTAGGGAGTGCAGTAATAAGTTGATTTAGCTGTACAAAAGTTAAAGAAGAAGGAGAAGGAATATATAAAGAAACAACACAAATATTTCCAACCTGTGCTGCTACCATAGAAAATCTATCAAAATCTGAAAGAGAAATAATGGAGAAAGGGATAGTATTTCTGATGAGTAAGGCAGCACCGCCGTACCCATCAGATCTATCATCCCTTAAACAAGAGTAAGAGTAAATCCGTGGATTTTGAAAACGGAGCCTGGTTTTAACCAGGTCTCCGAGAGAGAAAATAAACAAGTGTTGTACTTGTTTATTAGATAAATAATTTCTTAATCTAATTCTTTTTTTAGGAACTGCACTTCGGCAGTTCCACTGTATCACTGCTTTGAAGACCGCCATTTTTAATGGCTTTGTGAACATTAAACATTTCTATTATAGGGGCGACGTTGGACGGTATATTTATTTTAGACTGTGTAAGGGCTTCTACGAGTATCCGAATGATGTCTGTAGATGACATCATGAGAGGATTGTCGTCATTATTTTTAATTTATGCACATCCATTTTGTGGAGATGGCATATTATATTCATTTATGATCTTACTAGCAGCCCGCCCCGGCTTCGCACGGGTAGAACATATATGCCTACAAAATTTGCATCGGTTTGTTGCATCGAATATAAAATATGAACATATTTAACAACCATCGTCATATTTCATCCAATTTACACAAAACCTTAACTAATTATGCACCTAAACCTTCCTATAAACCATAAACCATAACCACTCTGGCTATTGGTGAAAACCGCATGATAATCCGTTCAGTAGCTATTGAGATTATTGCGAACAGACAGACAGACGCAGTGATGAACTTTGTTTTATAATACTTACGTATTGATATTGGACGGCCCTTTGGCGTAAAGGATAGTTACCCTGATTCTGACCCGACGGTCGTTGGTTCTAATCCTAGCTATATACCTACCAATGAAAGTTTTATGTGCATTCATGAATCATGAGTTTTCGTACAGTGATAGTGGAATCATTAAATCTACCAAAAAGTAGCTTACCACCAAGGAGTACATCTGCCGCCGTAACCTTACGGCGTTCTCCGACGCAAAATGTAGGGGTAATATACGTTTAACGTGTGTATCTGTGTGTCTGTCTGTAGCATCTTGCACCTAACCGGATGAACCGATTTTGTTTTTACTATTGATAGTTTTTTTTGTTTGATAGATGTCTTCATCGAGAGTTTTCTTAGCTTTGATTCATGAAAATTCGTTCAATCGTTATAAAATTATGAATTTTTTTTCTAGTTAATTGCGCTATGAAATCAACTTTCATAGGTCTGATCAATTCGAAAATCTTCTTCTTCAACGATATTGTAAGAACATGGAAGCCTCCTGGACTCTACAGAATACTTAAATCCTCACCAACTTACAGCTCAGATTTTAAATGTCGTGTTTAGAGTCATTGGAAAAAGCTATTATACATAAATCAGTCGGGGTGGTTTAAAATATTATATTATATTATTATATATATAGATTAATATTATTTTATACAATAGATCATATTATTATACTATATTGACTTCAAATTGATTGTGATCGGTGGGGATCTACAGCATAGCTAAGCTTATAATAATATTTTCGTACTATGACCTCATCTGTGGTTTCACTGCAAATATTTGTATTAATTTTGTTTTGCGTGTTTGTGAAATTCGTGATATCTTCTAGAGTTTTCATTTGAATTATATACTGTAAAGGACAAATTTAATCTATAATATGTGGCCAAGCTAATTAACGTAATTATTTGGATAAGAATTAATACTATATACTTGAAAATAGCCTTGGAAGTTATGTAATATTTTTTAACAAAAATATTAAGATTAAAATGTTTACTGTGAGTCAACCTTAAGAGATAGACATATGCTGTCGCGGACTTTTTTGTAGGTCTTATTAAGTTGTACAACTCTTGCATAGAAAATATTCTTCTATCTATTTTCAATTAAGCAGCTTTAGTAAGAAACGTGTTTTTTCGACCGTTTTTTTGCCGACTTAGGTTGCAAATTAGGTCTCCACGAATGTACCTTTGATTTAAACGGGATAATATATAGCCTATTTTCATTCCGAAAGTCCATTCTATGTATTAGTGAAAGAATTTTTTAAATCGGTTCAGTAGTTTTTGAGCTTACTCATTACAAGCATACAAAAATACAAAAATACAAATGTTCTCTCTTTATAATATTAGTATAGATTATGGGCCACTTGGTCGTAGCCTTTAGTTAGTTTAGGTGCGGGACGTCGATTATTAAACACAGTTTTCCTGTAAGTGGTAAAAGGTGTTTTAGGTGTGTAATTTGTTATATAAGAAGACGGATGAGTGGTACGAGTTTGAGGGGTAGAGTTAACTATATCAGCATAAGACTTAACAACAGGAGGGAGTAATTTAGCTACTTCACCATAATATATACATTTTTCAGACATAGCAATTTTAATGTTTTTCTGTCTAATTAATTCTGGGCTTGTTTTACTAATGGCGTAATGAGAGCCAGAGCATAAACACCATGACGCATTATCTTCATCACCATCACAAGTGTCACCTGAATGATCGTTTCCGCACTTATAACATCTAGGTTGAGCACGGCATTGCATTTTTGTGTGTCCAAAGCGGCAACATTTGAAACATTGGATTGTCGGGTAAGTATACAAATCAACAGGTAAAGAATTGTAGCAAATGAAAATTCTTTTGGGGAGTACTTGGCCGTCAAAAGTAATAACTATTGTTTGTGTGGGTTTCCAAATCGGTGAACCATCAACTATAGTTTAGAAATTAATTCGCCTCACTTTTAATATTTTACCGCAACCATCAGGTACTGAAATGCTTTCCATCACTTCTTCAGGTGACCATTCCGATGGGACACCATGAACGACACCCATTCGAGTCACATTGAATGAAGGAATAAACGCTTTGAATTTATTAGTAGCTAAACTATTACTAGCTAAAAATGAGTTAGCATCGTTAAAGTCGGTAAAAGCAAGCGAAATCCTATTCCTGCCTATCCTCTTAACAGAACCATTTACTATGTTTTTAAAGGCATTGCGTTTAAGGAACTTTCCAAAGGAGACCGGGTGAAGAATGGAACCGTCATTAGGCGAATTTGTTTCCTTTTGAACATGAATCACAAACGGAGCGCTATCATTGGGCTGGTAAAGAGAACGTGCCACGGGTGTATAAACTTGAGGACCTGGACCATTGCTAGGTGTAGGGACAGATGCTGGTAAATTATTTTCATGGGAAGTATTCTTAAATTCATTATTTTCGCTATCTGTGCTAACTATGCAAGTACAGCGACATCCCGTTTTACCATCGATAGCTTGCGCATGTTTCCTTTTCTTTTTGTTGCAAGTTTTACATATTTTATGTAAGTGGCTCCTTTTACGCGCATTGCGCTGAGTATGAGATCCATCCGTTTCCATACCAGATTCAGCAGATACCACGTTTGTGGTGGGGATAGTTACAAAATTAATAGCCGGGGGAACGGTGCCCCCCGGGTCCACCAAGTCGGGCGGCTCGTTCATTTCAAAAAATAAATAAAGACTTACTGAGTCCGAAGAAACTATACACTTAAAATATAATTTATACACTTATTAACAATATAAACAAATAATTGTAGCTTTACTGATCCTTTTTACCAGTTATAATAAATAATAAAAATCGCCTTGGAATAAAGACTCCCGCCTAATTCGACGTTTCCCGCGCTTTTTCAACACTTAGTTCTTTGTTTTTGGCAAAATTTTCAATAATTTGACTTGACGTTGTAAGTGTTTAGTGTGACAGTTGGCACCCGCACTGTCGATGACATTGACAGATCGTATATTTTTAAATGGTTTCAAACATTTGAAATATTTAGCCAATTTAACATTATGTATAAATTTAATACCTTTTAAAATTAAGGCTTAATGTTGCAATGATGTTGATTTGCTTGTTGTTGCAATGTTTGTGGGTGTAGCACAACACAACACAACACCTTACTTAGTTTTAGTTATACGTCGTAGTTTCTGTTTTTCTTGTTGATTTTATTCTTTTTCAATGAAATTATTAATTAGTGACAAATTCATAGCGCAACACTATTCCTACCTATGTACCTAACATAATCTTGGTGTATTTAGTTTGTTATATTATGTTTTATGTTCGTTACAATTTCGTTATCTTTAACGCAACTGGCAGGTAGACTTATTAGAACTTGTTACCTATTTTTATTTTATTTTCATCATCATTATCAGCCGGTATCAGTCCACTGCTGGATATAGGCCTCCCCCAAGACACGCCACTGAGCCCGGTCTTCGGCTCTTTGCTTTCACCGCCCACCGCTTTTCGAATGTCGTCGCTCCACCTAGTCACAGGGCGTCCTACAATCCTCAGTATCGGGTTCGGGCCTTGAAGCATGCGATGCATAGAGCTCGCTGTAGAAGTTTTTAACTTCCGACTGAATCTCCGGCTTGGATGCGACGACGTTCCCCGTTGATGTTGTCAGCTTTGTGAGGTGGCTTCTACCCAGAGGCTGGACGAACACTTTCGACCCCCGATTCTGCTCAATTGATTCTTTAATCAAGAGCGTGTTAGAGGATCGGAGGGTTTTATTTTATTTAAGTTATATTATACGCATATAATTATTAATATTTATTCTTTTATATATTTATAGTATGGTAATGGTAATGGTGATAATGATGATTACTTGTCTTGTTCTTCCTCGGACGACAGTCACAAATCACAATAGTTTTTGTAGTATACCCACGTTAGCAGACTCCATTACTTCGTTAGTCAGTGACGTTTCAAAAAATTTCAATGTTTTCCATACAAATGCACAAAGTGTTCCTGCACATTTTAACGATATGCTTGCATCTTTTGAAAATAAAGACATCTATGCTCTATTAATTTCCGAAACATGGTTGAAGCCATCTCTCTCTTCCATCACTTACGAGATGCCAGGATATCGGCTGATAAGAAATGATCGAACTAGTGGCGGTGGAGGCGGTGTTGCCATCTATCTTCGTGAACATTTTCCTTTCTCCATTGTTAGTATGTCAGCGCAGCCACCTCCCTCCAATGCTGGTGAGCATCTCCTTATCGAAGTTATCCTGCATCATACTAAACTCCTTCTCGGTGGTTATTATTGCCCTTCTCTTCGCATTAACTTCTTTTCCAGCTTTGAAAAGATTTTAGAAGACTATTCTTCTCCTTATTCTCATACTATTATAATGGGTGATTTCAATACTTGTCTGTTAAGAAAGGATTCCAGGGCAACTGCCTTTGAGTCCTCTATTTCGGCAAGTAACCTGAATATTCTTCCACTCAACCCTACTCACCTTTTTCCAAACTCTAAGCCATCTCTTCTTGATCTCATTCTTGTTTCCTCCTTGAATCATGTGGCTTAGCATGGTCAGTGCGCGGCGGATGCTTTTTAGGGTTCCGTAGCCGAATGGCAAAAAACGGAACCCTTATAGATTCGCCATGTCTGTCTGTCCGTCCGTATGTCACAGCCATTTTATTCCGAATCTATTAAGACTACAAAAGTGAAACTTAGTAGGTAGATGTATTCTGTAAACCGCTTTCCGATTTTTATACAAAAATAAAAAATATAAAAGTTTAAGGGGGGCATCCCACACATAGAACTGGAACAAAAAAAAAATTTTTCTTCAAACCTATACGTGTGGGGTGTCTATGGATAGGTCTTTAAAAATGACATTGAGGTTTCTAAAATCATTTTTTCTCAAAGTCAATCATTTAAAAGATAGGCGCGTCTAAAGTAGTAAAATGTGTGTCCCCCCCCACCCCCCCTCTAACTTCTAAAGTAATGGAGTGAAAAATCTAGACAAAATATATTCTGTAGATCTCAATAAAAACTTTCAACGAAAATTGGTTTGAACGAGATACAGTCAGCAGTTGCTGAGATATAGCGACCGCAAGTATTACTGTGTTTTTCATACAAACACTATGAAAAACAAAGTTATTTTTGTAGTTGCGAAAAATCGTAGTTATAGAATACTCTACTGTGTTACGGAACCCTACGAGTGCGAGTTCGACTTGCACTTGGCCAGTTTATTATTCATATCATGATTTAATTTACATTTCTTATAAAATCCGCCTGCCCAAGGCAAAGCCAAAAAAAAATTCTTCGCAACGTAGTTTTGGTGGTATAGTTTTAGATCAGCAGAATTTAGATTGGTCTGGTGTTGCTGATGCGACAACCATGGATGACAAAATTGGAGTATTTAACCGTACTCTCACAGAGCTCTACGATATTTATGCTCCGATTCGTTCTATCAAAATGAAACATGCACCAGCACCATGGCTTAATGATGAGATTAGAACGCTCATGCATAAAAAAATTGTTGCTAACATCAAACTTAAACATCGAACATCTGAAGAAAATAAAGAAAAGTACATTAATCGCCGCAACGTCTGCAATAGGATGTGTAGGGATGCACAACGCCGACATATTCACAGCTCTGTACAAAATGGCAATCCTGCCAAGGTTTGGAAATTTTTGAGATCGCTTGGTGTAGGTAAATCGCGCCAAAATGATATTTTTAAAACCTTAAACCTAAATTCCTTAAATAAGCATTTCTCCACTTCTTCAAAATTTGATGGCCCTGTTAAACTTGCAACTTTGAATTATCTCTCTTCTCTTCCATCTTCAGACCATGACCCCTTTTTCTTTACTCAATTGCAAATGCAGTCGGCAGTGATAGCATTAGTCGCAATATGAATCTACCCATACTTGATGAAATTGTTCCTGTGATCCAGTACCTCCTGAATTTATCTATCTGCTCCGGCAGCTTTCCAGTAACATGAAAAGAGGCACAAGTCACACCACACCACCACCACGTCCACAAGCTTTTAAAAATATGGTATTTAAACACTATTTTTCCCATATTTGATTTTATGAACTTATTTACTAAGGTATATGTATCTATTTTAATAATATCTATTTAGTTATAATGTATATGTATCTATGATATGTATTATGTTTGTGTATATGTGTAAGTATTAATTTTAAGCATATTCATATGTATGTTAACTTATAGCTGCACACCCCCGCAATATTATAATTTGGAAATCCTCTCCATCCAAAGGTTGTCTGGTAGAGATCGCTCTAAGCGATAAGACCGCCCATTGTACTACCGATATCTTATGTTCTTCTGTTACTTTTATTTGATTTTTGTTCTTGGTGTGCAATAAAGTATTATTCATTGTTTGGATTGCGCTGAGGTTTAGAATACAGATAGATATTATGACGTAGGTATCCGCTCAGAAAGGATTTTCTAAAAATTCCTCCCGGATACGGAACGGGGATTCAAAGTTTGTAAGGCGAAACAAGATGAGATAAAGTACGAGTTGTAGGATTTTCGAAATGGGGTAGGTAACAAAGTCTGAAAATGTGGGTTTTTCGGGTTTTATAAATATGAATCCCGAAATGCTTTAGTAACGCGATAATATGAAAACGGGTGAACCGATTTGGCTAATTCTTATTTGATGTCTTTAATGATAGAATCGTTTTTATAAAAGAAAAGTTTTAAGTAAATAAAAGAAGTTTTTAACGCGGGCGAAGCCGCGGGGGACATCTAGTATTTATATATATATTGAATCAACAGCCTAAAAAATAAGTTTCAAGCTTCTAGCTCTTAAAATGACGATACTTCCATGCAACTTTTCATCCCCCCCTTTCAACCCCTTACAACCCTCTTTTCGCATTAAAAAAGTAGCCTATGTCCTTTCTCAGGCTCTAGACTATCTGTGTACCAAATTTCATTTAAATCGGTTCAGTGGTTTTGGCGTGAAAGTGACACAGGCAGACGGACAAGAGTTACTTTCGCATTTAAAATATTAGTTAGGATTAGGATATATCACTTTAATGTTTTAACTGGGTAATAATTACGGAAGTTATGTTTATGTTTCTTTTTGTAAGCTTTCGATTCAAATAAGTTAATTCAATTATACAGGGTTTCGGATTTCATATGGTCCAAAGGAAAACCATCGATGAAGTACTTCAATGGCTACCCTGACACCCCCATGTATGTTCCGCGAAAATATTTGGTTTAATTAAAAAAATTACCTTATTGTGTCTTTTCAAAATTTTCACATAAACTATAAAAGCCAGAGCCATAATTTCTTTTTGGAACTGTGAACTTTTTTTTTATTTTTTTTTATTTCCTATAACCTTAACGTATGCAATTACAATATTATTATTGTATTCTATGTTAGTAACTCTTAAATCTAAGTTATTCTAATGTTAGTTTTTCCATTTGTGTTATAGGAACCCCTTGATAGGGTATAGGCCAATTTCTTCCATTTCTTCCTGTCCAGTGCTACTTTAGTCCAGTTTTTCCCCGCCACCGATATTATATCGTCCTCCCACCGTTTTTGTGGTCTGCCCACGTTTCTTTTTCCTTGTGGGCTGGTCCATTTTGTGCTCTTGAGAGTCCATCGCTGGTCTGTACTCTTGCTGCATGGCCAGCCCAGCTCCATTTCAGTTTAAGTGCTTGGTTTAATGCATGCAATTCTCTCCATTGCTCGCTGACAAGTTCGTATTTTGTTAATTATCTTGTTTGTAAACGTCCACGTCTGAGAGCCATAAGTCAAGCAGGGCACAATGCAAGTGTCCATGATGGTTTTCTTCATATTTAGGTCGTAGTTGCCTTTTAGTATTTCTTTGTTGGCCCAGTATTTGTGCCAGCTGCACGTGACTCTTCTGTTGACCTCGTCTTCGTTGTTTTGTTTTAGAAAACGATACTTGCTTTCCTAAGTATACATGCTGCTCTACATACTCAATTTCAATCCCTTCTAGCATTACTTTTCCTTTTTTTCCGTTTGTCATTTTTTTTGTTTTGCTAAGGTTCATATGCAGGCCTACATGTATGCTCTCTGTATTTAGTTGGGATATCATTGGTTCTAGCTTCTTATGAGTTTCAGCAAAGATTGCAATATCGTCAGAAAATCTTAGATGGGTGAGACGTTCGTTATTGATTGGGATGCCTTCAGATATCCAGTTCAGTTTGGAGAATATGCTCTGCAAGACAGCTATAAACAATTTCGGAGATAGTGAGTCTCCCTGCCTGACGCCTCGGGCTATTTTGATCTCGTCGCCTCTAGATTCTAGTTTGACTCTGCTCACACTATTCTGGTATATGTTTTTTATAGTTTTAATGATTATTGGATCTATGTTGCAGTTGTGTAACGCTTGCCATATATGTAGAGTTATGATAGAGACTGTCATTGCCAAATGCTTTTGTGTAGTCGATGAAACCTATATACATCGAATTATAACCTAGGATCCCGTTGGCATTCTATGGATACGGAACCCTAAAAAGTATCATAAATACTTTCTCACTATACTATCTTCATACCAAATATCATCAGTATTGGTATATCCGTTTTGTTAACTACGTCGCGTCTAATAATGTATGAATAGCTAAATTTCAATGTAAATCGATGATATTATTAACTAAGTTGCGTTTAATAACTTATAATTAGTTCTAACTCTATGTAAATTGAGTTAGAATAACGCTAGAATAAGATAAAATTGTATATAATAAATCATCCGAAAAGTAGCTTTAAATAATGTAGGATACAAGAAAAATTGTAATTAATAGGTAGGAAAACTCTCATTTAACACCCTCACACCGTAGCATCGATATCAGGTAGGAAAATCTAAAGCGAAAATGTATGACCAGCCAGGTCTGAACATGGCCAGACTTGATCACGACTTGACCTTGAAACGTAACTCAGATTGTAGAAAATTTAAGCACAAAGTACTGTTAACTCTATCGGTATACGCAATAATTGAACGAGTTACTTTTGAATATAGGTAGGAACATTTGTTTGTAAAATCGTTCAGTACAGTTCAGTTCACTTCAAGAAGCCTTAGGAAAAGGAACTAGAAATAAAAGAAGCCTCAAGAAAGAAAAAGTGTTTTAGTAGTGAATCCCTGCCAGGGCATACTTCAGGCAGAACCCGAACGCCTGCCGGGAGCTAGCTCTTTTAGTCGCCCGCCAGCTAGCTCCCCCCTTTTAGTTGGTCCTTGCGTCGCCGGATTGGAATATCGAAGAAAGAAAACCTGAAAATGCCCCTCGTTCACTCCGAAAAGGGTGAATCAACGGAGGAAACGTCGACGGACTGGTCGTTGAACACGCCCGCTACGACCGAGACCACCACGTCGACAGCCACGGGAGCGTCGGAAAGCACCGCCGCCAAAAGTAGCGCTCCGGGGACCGGCGCATCGACGACGGTAAGGAGCACCCGCTCCACGCGCGCTGCCGCCGCCGCCGCTGCCGCTGCCGCCACTGCCGCTGCCGCCACGCAGCAACCTGCACGCACCGAGAGCGCACCCGCCACGCGCCCCGCATACACCGAGAGCGAACCCGCGCCGCGCCCCGCACGTGCCGAGAGCGCACCCGCCCCGCACCCCGCACGCGCCGACCGCACGCCTGCGCCGCGCACCGAGCACAATATGCCTGCACCGTCGACTGCGTCCATTGAAACCCTACGCCCACAACCGACCGCGTACGCTGCATTCATTGAGAACGACGCTTCGTTACGCCCGCCGAGAGCAACCTGCAAGCCGAAGAACATTGGAGGTAGACCTGCTGTTCCACCGTTCGCGTCTTCGGATATGCCTGCACCACGACCAAAGCAATCGGCGAGATCAACGAAGTCGACTAGAAGAATGGAACTTGAAGCCCGATTGGAACTTCAAAGAAAATAATTACAAGCCGCCCAGCAGCTAGAGCTAACCCAGTGCCAATTGGAAGAGGACTTCGCTGAAGAATTAGAAATGGAACCGTCGACGTACATCGAACAATGAGTGAACCATACTACTACATACTTGGAGCAACCATAGATGAAGGAGTAAAAAATAGATCGATAATGTCTAATGAGCTTCTAGTACGACAATCAAATCTGATCGAGATGGCGTTACTAGTTCCGAATGACAAAACGTTTTTTTTTAGGAATAAATGAAAAAACGTTTTTTACTTTACTGATTTAACATATATATTAATTTTAGGAACAATATAAATAATATTTAGTTGTATTACATCCACAAAAATAAAGCGAATTCATATTTTTAATTTTTTGTGTTCGATTTGTTAAAACATCTTGAACTATTTTTTAAATCAATACAAAGTAAGCTAGTAAAGCATGTTGTTACACTAAAATCCGGTAGATGGCGCAATGTTCAAAAATTGTTAGTAGGTAAATTTTAGTGTGACTAGTCAAGTCAGTTCGACAAGATGGCGCTATTTTTCAAAGTTACATTTTGATTATTTTTTTAAAACCTAAACTTATATAAAATTAACAAATTTCTATTCTTTTTACAGTAAGCAAAATTTTAAAAGCCTATGTCTAAAATGTTCATCAACATCATCATATAATTCGCATCAGATAATTTTATAGGACATCTAAGTCAATGGACACCTCAAAACAGCGACGTCCTCACTCCTATTTAACACATGTACGTAGTAACAAATATTACACACATAAATGCAAACTGAAAACGATAGCAAATCAACTGTAAATTTCAACTTAATGTAAAACGACATCGTAGCTCAGCGGTTAGTGTTGCTAATTTACTTCACGAACGTGAAGTCAAGGGATCGAATCCGAGGACACGAAACTTCTCGTGCTTTTTTCAACCAACTTTTAAAAAGGAGGTGGTTCTGAATTGGTATTTGTTTGTATGTTTTGGCTGGCAGAGGTTGGAAACAAAAAGTTGAAGATTGAGCTCAGACGCGTGCGCGTGAGCTAGGCCGATGTAGATAGGTATATGCAGTATATGGAAGTACCAACCAGAATACTTAGTAGATACTGATACGGTAACAACCAATTGTTATTTTCTTCTAATTAAGTATAATACGTGGTGGGTAATTTTAAAAATAGTAGTAGTAGTTAAAAATAGTTTGTTACCTCAGAAATCCGTCTAATCTTAATCGATTTGAATTTTTTTTTTGTTTGAGAGATTATGTCTCCCATTTGGTTGGTCCCTTTCAAATTTTATCGAGATATGGAGATAAACAATATAAGCAAATGTGTATACTTTGATGACATGATTATTACTTTGACTATCGCGGCAAGTGAAGTTGGTTTTTTCGTTTTGTACGATCATAAATGATTGATGTCTCGCACGCATCGCATCTCGTGAGAGTCGTGAGTCGAAACGGCCATGCACCGTCGCAGCTGCGATTCCGCCGTCCGCAGTGGATTGGATGCGACCTCTCTCTCTGTCTCTCGTCCTATCTGGCAACGTCGCGTAAGTCGCATTGTCGCTTACCTATAGCATAGAAAAGGTAATAATATAGAGTGGGTTACTTGCAACCACGGTAATATTACCTATATACTTTTTACTTGAGTAGGTACCTATACACAAAGTTATTTAGTAAACACCAATAAAAACTAACTTAAGAAACAGTAAACACTAAACTTAAAGCAACAGTACGAGGGGTGGACTTATCGCTAATCTTCCAGATTAGCGATAAGTCCATCTAAGTCAATCTACGAATCTAGATAGGAAGATGCGTGTTGAGCAAGGTCGGAGGTCTGTATTTCTATGTAGGTACATAGAAATTTGCTCATTATTATTATCTTCTCTATGCTCATAGTGTGTATTTCTATGGCTGCTATAACATTACAGATCGTTTACTAAAAGATAAAAACCGACTTCACATTCCACGCTAGTCATTTTCAGTAGGTACTAAGTTTGAGGTGTTTATCTCTTAACTCTGAAGATACTTACTTATCTGATCTCAATGAAATAACAATGGCACCACCGAGGAAATGTACTCTACCAATAAAAAAAAAACCACACGAATAGGTTCAAATTTGACTGAGTAATCGACGAATTGTGAAGCCGGTTGAAAAAGAGGTGATTAAAAGAGTTATTAGTTATAATACAACAAGAAACTTATTTTTTTCGGCAAATTTTGTTCATTCTCATCACATATTGTATTATATTATACTAGAAGTGCCCCGCGGCTTCGCCCGCGTTATAAGCTCTTTTTATTTACTTAAACCTTTTCTTTTTTAAAAACCTTTATAACATGAAATACATCAAAAAAGAAATAATCAAATTGATTTCATCGTTTTCAAGTCGCCACTAACCACTAGCCCACGTAGTTATGTTAACGCCATCTATCGCTTATATATAAATATGGATTCGATGTACCTTAAGCCAAGTATCGCCGGTAACGCCAGATAGATGGCACTAAAAAATAACACTTTATTGTACATGTTACGCCTTTAGCGGCGTTAAGCGGAACTACGAGGTACCAGCGACGATATTAAGTCTTAGGCTAGGTCTTTACGAAAGCACTAAATAAGCATTCTATGTTGTTTTTATTCTATGGAGCAACCGAAGGAACCAGAACGAAGTGAACCAACCAAGAAGTCTGAACTGAAGGAACTAGCCAGTGCGATCATTGAAGCTGCGCGAATGGTTCAACCTCAACCGCAGCAAGCGCCACTGCCGCCGCCGAGAATATGGGATCTACCGGATTTCAGTGGATCACATGAAGACTGGCTACCCTTCAAGAAGGCGTTCGCAGAAAGCAAGATGCTGTGCTCAGATATACACAACATGGCTCGACTGAGACAATCAATAAAGGGCACAGCGAAAGAAGCGTTACGAAGTCTCCTGTTTGCAACATCCGACCCCGAGGAAGTCATGGCCGTGAAGTCACTGGAAAGAAGATTCGGAAGACCAGACCAGCTAGCTCTTTCAGAGCTACAGAAGATCAAGGAGCTGCTTCGAATAGGAGATACTCCCCGAGAGATATGCATCTTTGCCAGCCGAATCAAAAACGCCGTGACTACGATCAACGCCTTGAACAAGCCGCACTACATGCACTTGTTAGAAGTCAGCAAGAACATCGTGGAGAAATTCTCACCTATTCTCCGTTACCGATGGTCCGACTACAACGCACGCATCGGTGAACAAGAACCAGAGCTGATCAAACTGAAGAAATTCTTGACATTTAAGCTGAATTATGCGGCAATCTTACGCCTCTGGAGACATCAAAGAAACGAACAGGAGATAGAAGATATCCCGTGAACGCTGTATATGATGAAACCAAAGAGCCTCAAACAGTTGCAGCAACTCAAGAAGCATATAAGAAGTTCTGTTTCCAATGCGAAGGCGAACTGGCTTACCAAATGCCCGAACTTTAAAAAAAACCACGGTCGACGAAAGATGGGAAACAGCTAAGAAGAAAAGACTCTGCTTCCGTTGCCTGCGTCGAAGAGTGCAAGAAGCGCAAGCGCCCGCATCACGTCATGCTGCACTCGGAGTCGGCTCAGAAAGCCATAGAACCGCCTCAGCTACGAGAGAATCCGTCGACTGACAATGAAAAGGCACAGAACATCGTGAAATCCGTATACGCCACACCGGATGGAACGAAAGTTTATTTGAAGATGATCCCAGTCGACGTCTACGGTTCAAAATGATCGGCTCGCATACTCGCACTACTCGAAGGTTCTACAGTTTCGCTATTAGACTCTGATGTTGCCACTCGCATCGGAGCCACCGGCGTAGAAGATCCACTCGTAATAGAAACCGTCGGTGGAAAGATCGTCGAGAATAAAGATTCACAGAAGATGAATTTAAGAATCAAAGAAGCGCATATTAGAGACAAGAAAGATTCGTCAAAGGCGTACGCACAGTAGAAAACTTGAAGTTGTCGCCGCAGTTCGTCAGCAAAAGTGCAATAGAAAATTGCAGTCACTTGAAGAACATGCTGAACGAGCTCCTGTATGAGAAGGAAAGACCGGCATTATTAATCGGTCAGGACAATTGGGACCTCATCGTTTCTCGAAAAATCCTGAAAGGGAAATACGACGAGCCAGCAGCGTCTCTTACCTCACTGGGATGGGTGCTGCATGGATGCTGCACCGGAGCCGCCGCTGCACCGGTGAACTACGTTAATCACTGCCGCAGCATCGACAAAGAAGATGAAATCGAGAAACTCTTCAAAGAACATTTCGACTTGGACTCAATTGGAATTCGACAGCGACGCCCGAGCAACGACGCCGATCAACGCGCCCTAACTGTCTTAGAGAAGACAACGAAACAATTAGAAGATGGAAGATACGAATCCGGCCTGCTATGGAAGACAGAAGACGAGACGTTGCCGAACAATTATGCTCAAGCCTTCAACAGACTTCTGGGCATAGAGAAGAAACTCGACAAGAACGCAACTCTAGAAGGAGAAGAATACGAGAAACAATTGGGAAATCTTCTGTTCAGTGGCTACGCCGAAAAAGCCCCTTCGAACACTTCACCAGGGCGAACATTCTACCTGCCTCACTTCGCCGTGGTACTATCGAGGGACAATAGTCCAGTAGCACCTCAATGTTCATAGTAGCCTGCACGATATTTCTGTAGAATGTTCCAACGCAAACAATAACACGTAAGTACGGCAAAGATGGCATGCTTACCCAGACCACAGACGAATAAAAAGGTGAAACGTAGCGTCAGATACATTTGGTAAAGATAACAATATTCCACTGTATACTAGTTTTCTTTTTGTTGAGTTAACATAACGTTGAGAAAGCTAGGCAACAAGTAACGGATGCTTAAATTCGAATGAGTCCCTAAATGGCAGATTGGTCGAGTGGTAAAATAAACTGATAAGGAAGCATGAGGCCCGAGTTCGAATCTCCATGCATTGCATGATTTTGTTATAATTTTGAGGGCCCGGTGGCGTAATCGCGAGAACGTTTGGTTGAACTTTGATGCCAGAGGTACCGAGTTCAAACCGCCGCGCAACAATGGATTTTCTATCGAAAAATATACGTGCGCTTTTGAAGTTTTTTTTTGTTTGAAGGAAAAACATCGTTAAGAAACCAACAACCCCCGCATGGTGGTAGGACACTATCTAGTGTCCGCCTGGCCAGCTACCACCCTCAAGTTAGAAAATCTGTCGTCAAACATCTAATGTGTTCCGGCAGCTATCCTTCAGGGCCAGTTCCCATTCTAGGCATAGCGTGCTTACCATCTTCGACGGCAACATCGCTTACCAACAAGTGAGATAGTGGTCAAACGCTAGTCTATAAAATATTTAAAATAAAAAACAATTATTAATAGCTTGTATTATTTTATATCTGTTTAAACAAACTTCGCTACTATAGGTAAATTGGTGATCTATGTTATATGTGAAATAAAATAAACAGCACGGTGATGTTATCTTAAGTTTTTGAGGAAATGAATACACAGCAACAATGTTTTTAAATAAACTGATTTACGACATATCGAAATATCATAAACTACTATTTTTATTTAATATTATATTAAATTGAAACCGTCTTCATTGACAATTTTATTCTTTGACAAAATAACACTCGTTTGGTTGCATCTAAGAATTGCTCTTACCTATTAATTATTTAAGGTTATAAGCTTAATTATTCATTTTCTATAGGAAAAGAGGATTGAAGCTTAATCCTTTATAATCATAACTTACACAATTACTTATTACAAATTATCACAGCCGGCACATTGCCTAGTTTTTATATACTTTTAAATTAATATTTCGTGTGACTTCTATTGTTTTCGATGCAGATAAGAACCCTTTGAGTATTCAACCAAGAAGCCTTCGTAATCCACTATATTCGCACATATTATGTCTGTCACGTAAATTTTCCCCAAACTAGATCCAGGGGGACTACAGCCAAGTAGCTATTATATAATCTGTGCTACAGTTGCTCAGGACATCTCTCGTCTCGCGCTCATCTTTGCATTATTAAACCCCATGGCATAGAAAATAATAATATGCCCTAGGGTGCACGGCCACCATTCCATAATTGCGAATAAACTCCGTCTGAAAACACCAAATCTTATTACCACACTTTATTAACAATTTATTTTCACAACTAGGATTTCTCAACACTTATCACTCAGCAATAACTTACACTTATGCCGCTTTCACTATACATTTGAGATAATATAAAATTTATTTAGTCCATTTCTATGCAATGCCTTAATATTCGCTGTCTTTAATAATTATATTTGCATGCATTTTAATTTTTTAAGTTATTTACTAAACAAACTTCGACCACCACCAAAGTTCACCAACCGACAATGTTATCTTCATACATTTCAGCCATCAATACATTTTGTTTCAAATCTACCCTCATTATTTGTAAAACTGATAAAAGAAGCGAAACTGGTCTAGCTATTCTACAATTAATACATGCGCTCTTTCTAATGGATTCATAATGAGAGAGTGCGATATATGGGTCTTTCTATCTCTTCTATCTTTCTCTTTCATTATGTTACTTTCGAAACGTCTTATAGAAAAAGGTCGTATGTGCATACTTTGCTGTCATGCTTTTTGAGACTGCTTCTCCAATTTTAACCGATACTGTACATCCTCATAAGAAAAAGATGCGCATCGTGTTCGACGCCGCCGCCAGGTTCGAAGGAAAAAGTCTGAACGACGCGCTGCTACCGGGACCCGACCTACTCCAGTCTCTCTTTGGAGTATAATTGAGATTCCGAGAAGGGCCCTTGGCAGTCGTCGCAGACATAAAAGAAATGTTCCTGCGCATCCGTATCCGAGAAGAAGACAGAGACAGCCTGCGATTCCTTTGGCGTGGGAAAGACAGAAAATCGAAACCCAAGGAGTACCGAATGTGTTCTGAATAATTATTCAATTTAATCCCGGCGTCCCGATTTTACCATCGCACTTCTCGCCATAGACAACACGCTCATCCACACATTATCGAGACTTGGACTTCGCACACATCTCGATTCAACCGGTCATTTCTCCCGTACACTTGTAAATTGTGAAACGAGCTGCCGTCCGCTGTTTTCCCGCAGAGCTCCAACATGGAGTCCTTCAAAAGGGGCATTAAAAGAATCTTGTCAGGTCGGCAACGCATGAGTGACACCACTAGTATTGCAAGTGTTCATAGGCGACAGTGACCACTCTCCATCAGGTGGGTCGTCTGCTTGTTTGCTACATATATCATAAAAAAAACCTATCAATCAACAATACACAACCCTCCCTTTTGCTTCTTTTCGACGCTGTAGTCGAGTAAAAAATAGTTTTCTTGACTTTGACAGGATATCTCCCTAACGCTACGCTTAACAAAAATGTGATGTACTAAACCCTACCCTAATTTTAAAATATTCAACGATACCACACACGATGGGGTGGGGTGATTTTTTTTTCTATCTTGACTTCGTGTCGCTTCGTGGGCGTCATATTCAATTTAATGTGACGTCATATAGCCTATAACCAGAAGACAAACAAGACGCTTCCAAGGACACCTCATTTTTCAAATTATGATAAGTAGTTCAGAAGTTATGAGGGAACAGATGAACATACATACCCACATACCGGTCAAAATATAACCCTCCTTTTTGCTTCGCCGTAGTCGGGTAAAAAGCAGTGTGGCCGTTCAAAATATAATCCTCCTTTTTGCTTCGCCGTAGTCGGGTAAAAAGCGGTGTGGCCCTTTACAGCTACTATAACCCTTACTTCCTTACTAATATTATAAATGCGAAAGTAACTCTGTCTGTCTGTTTCACTTTCACGCTAAAACCACTGAACCGATTTAAATGAAATTTGGTACACAGATAGTCCAGAGCCTGAGAAAGGACATAGGCTACTTTTCAATGCGAAAAGAGGGTTGTAAGGGGTTGGAAGGGGGGATGAAAAGTTGTATGGAATTATCGTCATTTTTTAACCGACGAAAAAAAACGGAGGAGGTTATCAAGTCGACGAATATATTTTTTTTAATGTATTATTTTTACGGGCACACGTCGTTGCGAATGGTCGTGCATCTCTATTTAGCCTGTGGGTCGTGTGGAAGCGCATTTTTTGGAATGTTTGAATGTTCATCGCTGGAGATTTCACGTTGCATTGTTAATTTGATTTGATTATTTCTTTAAATTTAAGAGGTCATTTAGTGATCATTGCTTATTGATTATTTGGCGCCGATTCAATATTACTTAGGTATACATGCTTACATTAGTTTAATTACTTAGTTATTATGTTTAGTTAAAAACTCAAAACATTTACGAAAATATATACTTATATACTATACTAATAGTATACTAACAGTAGTTTAAGAAATTCGTTATTAAGGTTAAATAAATAAGATTTATTATTTTTTGCTTTTCCGTTTTTTCGGTGGTTTAATTTTTTTGTTAAAAAGTTTTATAAAGCTAGAAGCTTGAAACTTATTTTTTAGACTGTTGATTCGATATAAATAAATATGACATTTAAAGTTTGTACAAGTTTTACCCTCAAGGGTTTAAATAACAATAGGGGATTAATGTTTGTATGGAAATATGTAAGGTTTATGTGAATGTTCTACTGAACCGATTTAAATGAAATTTAGTTCACAGATAGTCTAGAGCCTGAGAAAGGACACAGACGACATAGTCTACTTCTTAATGCGAAAAAAGAGTTGTAAGGGGTTGAAAGGGGGGATGAAATGGTGTAGGGAAGTATCGTCATTTTTAGAGCCAAAAGCTTGAGACTTATTTTTTAGGCTGTTAATTAGATATAAATAATTATGACATTCAAAGTTTGTAAAAGTTTTACCCTAAAGGGTGTAAAATAACAATAGGGAATAGGGGATGAAAGTTTATATGGAAATATGTAAGGTTTATGTGAATGTTCTACTCAACGGATTTAAATGAAATTTGGTACACAGGTAGTCTAGAGCCTGAGAAAGGACATAGGCTTTTTAATGCGAAAATAGGATTGTAAAGGGTTGAAAAGGGGGATGAAAAGTTGTATGGAAGTATCGTCATTTTTAGAGCAAAATAAATAAAGCTTATAAGCTTAAAACTTTATTTTTTAGGCTGTTGATTAGATATAAATAAATATGACATTCAAAGTGTGCGAGGGGAAAGGGGGAGTGAAGAGGAGGGTAGGCGGTGTGGAGGAGGATTGGTGGGGAAGGGGAGGGGGAGTGTTGGGGGAAGGGAGGAAGAGGGGATGTGGAAGTGAGGGTAAGGGGGAGGGGAAAGGTAGGGTGGGGAAGGGGAGGAGGAGGGGAAGTGGGAGTGAGGGGAGGGGAAGGAGAGGTGGAAGTGAGGGAAAGGGGGAGGGGAAGGGGGGATTAGCATGGCGTGGTAGGGTGCGGTGTAGCTGGGATACGTTTGTTTCTTATTAGTTAATGCTACCCAAAGACACTATTCCACGCCAACGAAGTCGCGGGCAGAGCTAGTGCTTAATAAAGTTTCTTCTTAATCTCTTCAAATCATCAATTTTCTTTTTCTATGCTTATGTAATACTCATTCGAATTAAATTAATCTTTTGTTGTTAGAAAAAAAAGAGACGACGACGACTACGAGAAATCCTAAGTCGAATTAATTTGGTTTAGCAATAAAAAATAAAGAGCGCTTCGGATCCGCAGAGGGTTAAGCTTAAGACATCACAATTTTATTAATACTCAATTGTCCAGGGTAGGACTCCTTGAGGCAACAAAATTACAGGGAGGCATCATGTTTTTGAAGTAAAACTTCTTTAGGTGCACTGGGTTAAAATTTAACGGAAGTGACGTACGCGTAAATCTAAATGTCAATATTTCAATGTAAAGGAAAATTCACTTCTAGCTTTCTTCCGCACGCACTTTCTTTTTTTTTCCACCTGTCCCTATCCAATGCTGTTTAATATTTAATATATATATATTTTATTCAGACAAAAACTGTTTGTGGCTAGAGAGTATAGCTAACAAATTTTCAAAGTACACTTATTTTTTTGTCACAATGAAAGTATGAAGGTATTTGTTCTTTTGTTTATATTTCGTGTTCACCGCCTTCAACCACATCATCACTTACCACCACGTGAGTTAGTGGTCAAACACCTATTAGATAGGTTTAAAAAAACTTTATAAAATGTACAAACTTTTTTAGTGGTAGGACTTCTGCTAGTCCGCCTGGGGCGGTAGCGGTACTACCACTTTGCTAATTGATTGTCGGCCATGACACAGGAATGTTTTTGGTTGAAATAGCAAGTGTCCAGTAAAATTACAGGGCATGTGAGACTCAACATCTTCATGTCTCAAGGTAACAGGCGCAGTGCAGTGACATGCAAAATTCTGGCAGTCCAGAATTTTGCATGCCGCTGTATCTTTAATAGGTAGACGTCATCGCTTACCATCAGGCGAGCGTCGTGCTTGTTCTGATATTATTAGAAAAATGCATGTATGTAGCAACAATTGGTCCATTTAGGTAAATTCTGTAAACATACTGCAAATTAATATTGTAACAAAACATTATCTACATAACTGTGGTGATCGTATTTACACTTGTACTATTCATTATTCTGTGATGATATGTCCAATATTGGTTACAGTATCCGATAGCCTAATCCATAGTACTGGCTATCCCTGTACAAAATTTCAGCTAAATCGGTCTAGCCGTTTGACTGTAAAAAAGTCCTAAACAAAGAAATAAACAAACTGAATTTCGCAATTATAATATCGGTGTTATTTTCTTCACCTATAGTTTAATTTATTAATTGTTGTTATTTTTTTTATTTTAGTAATGGGCAAAGCTGAAGGGCACGGTGAAAACTGGCATGGCCATGTGACAGCACTTACAGTCAGTCCTGACTACCGGAGACTGGGGCTTGCAGCCACTCTCATGAACAACCTTGAAGATGTCTCTGAGAAGTGCGTATTACTTAACAACAATATGTATTCAAAACAATAATTTAAGATCGTTTAAAAAACTAAAAGAACCGACTTCAAACGTCGCGCTAGTCATTTTCAGTACCAAGTTTGAGGTGTTTATCTTCATATCTCCGGAGATACTGAACATCGATGAAATTTAAATGGGACCACCTGTGAAGTATAACCCTTTCAAATAAAAAAAGTATTTTCCAAATCGGTTTAGGCATCTTCAAGTAATCGGTGAACATACATAAAAAACACATAGTCAAACATAGAACCTCCTCTTGTTTTGGAGTCTGTAAAAACGGTTTATTTATACCCGTTTATTTTCCTACTAGCTGTACCAGGCTTGTACTATTCATTATTCTGTGACCAGGCAAGCTATGTATTTATTTTTTACCGACTTCGCAAAAAAGGAGGAGATTCTCAATTCGTCGTCACATTTTTTTTAATGTACGTTCACAGATTACTCGAAGATGCCTGACCCGATTTGGAAAATTATTTTTTTGTTTCAAAGGGTATCCTTCCCAGATGGTCCGTTTAAATTTTAACGAAATCGCCGAGCCGTTTTTAATATATCAACATTTGTATTACGAGGCCTTTACTTATCTCGACGGCTTACTACTGGCACAGATAATGTAATAGTTACCACGTCTACTGGCTATTTAGTCAAACTTAGTCAAAGACTAGCGCGACGTTTGAAGTCGGTTCTTTTAGTTTTTTAAACGATCTTAAATTAATTATCTATTTTAGCATAATGAGAGAGTAGTAATGTTACCATAAACCTCTCTTTCCATTTCAACCAATCGTTACAATCCTTCTTCTTGGTTATGAAACGTAATCTTATGGCGCCGTCTCCACGAACGAAAGTATCGCGGCGAGCATGAGGGTGGGAGCTGGCCAGGAGGACACTTGACAGCGTTCTGTCATGATGCCAGCGGTTACTTGAAGATGTTTTCTTTCAACTGAGGGCCACTGTAAAATACGCCCGTACATTTTTCGAACGAATTACGAGGCCTAGCGTGCTACCATCCTCGACCGCATCATTACTTACCAACAGGTGAGATAGTGGTCAAACGTTAGCCTATATGATGTAAAAATAATAATCAAGATAGTTTAAAAACCAAAACAACCGACTTCCACGCCCCTCTAGTCAATTTCAGTACTTTTTTATATACAGGATCATATTGTTCTCATTTTATGTTCCAGGAAGAAAGCCTATTTCGTGGATTTATTTGTAAGAGTCAGCAACAAAATAGCCATAAACATGTACAAGAACTTGGGATATATTGTGTACCGCACAGTTTTGGAGTATTATTCTGGAGATCCTGATGAAGATGCTTATGGTAAGCTTACTTTTAGACTGAGGGATAATAATTATTAGGCTTCGATCCAACTCTCTGACAACACTCTGATAGTAGTCTCCGGGCATCAGAAAAAGGAGAGAAATAAAAGTTATTACTAACATTTAACTATGTGATACAGTTATTATATTAACTGCTACAGCCGTTTAACTATGACGAGGGAACTGTCTTTTACATTTATAATATTGTAGTGCTGATAAGGGCAATCATTTAACAAATCCTAATTTCTGTTACAGATATGAGAAAAGCCTGTTCGAGAGATGTTACTAAAAAATCGGTGGTACCTTTATCACATCCTGTAAGACCTGAGGATGTTGACTAACTTATAAATAAAAGAAAATTGTACAAAAATTGTTTCATTATTGCCATTATTTTACCCTAATCACTATCTTCAGTAGTCGCTTGAGGAGGTGGTGTATGACTTTCTTCATTTTCTACTTCTTTGTCTTCATCTGTTTCTATCTCGGGTGTTGCAGCTTCTTGTTCTTCAACAGTTTCTATAACTTCCTTCTGTTTTCGCCAATTTTTGGCTGCAGCCAGCAATTTCAGATTCGGTCTAACCATTTCATCTTCAGGGAATATGTAGTCAAATACCTCTTCCCATCCCTCTTCCACACCAGTTTCGCTAATAATTTTCTGCCTCTTCTTAACTCTTCGGGGCATCTTAGCCAACACCTTTTCGAGTTTCTCCTCATCTTCTATCTCCGTTTCGAAATCTTTCCAAGCCTCCAGCAGTAGAACCCTCGATTCCTTCTCTCCTGCACTTCTCAGACTATCATTGGCTCTTTCATAAACCCTTCTTGCTAGATCAACATTGAAGTTATCCGCATTTTCTGAATTGAGTTCAAACTTGGCATATGAAAGCCACACCTTGACGTGAACTGTTCTTTCCAGCAGTCTCTCATACAGTTGCCTAGCTCTTTCAGTTTCACCCTGTGTCACTTCGAAATCAATGAAGCTCTTCCACAGAAGCTCAGGCATGTCCAGTCTTGGCTGTCCAACTGCTATTTCATATATTGCCCTTGCTCTATCTATATCTCCTAACAATGTTTCTAGTTCAGCAAACTTGATCCATGTGATACAGTTTTCTGGTCCATATTCTAGAAACTTTTGGTACAGAATCCTGCACCTATCAAACTCGCGCAATTGAATCTCTAAATCTATGTAACCTCTGTATAGTTTATCTCTTGGACACATTCCTAAAGCTAAACCCAATGTTTTTCTCGCTTGTTTTAAGTCTTTGCATCTTACTTCAAACTGAGCATACATGAGCCATATCTTGGAGAAGGTGAACACTTTGTGAGGTATTAATTCCAGACAAGTTCTGTACACTTGCCTGGTTCTGTCCATATCCTCTGCCTCTAATTCTTCATATAGGGCATAATTTATCCATAGATAAATATAACGTCGCCAAAACTGTTTGTCTTTAGATGGAGGGACATTAGCTATGGCTCTTTCGTAAGTGTCTCTTATATCATCTAAATTGCCTTCATTCTCTACCAGCCTTATGTAATCAAACCAGGCATCATAATTGGTTGGATTTTCAATAACTTCCTGTTCATACATGTATTTCCTCTTGTTAACAATAACATCCTCAATGCCAGATCTGTCCCCATACTTCTTCTCGTGAATAGTGTATGCCTTGTACAGTTCTTTGTTTCTGTCTTTAGAGATGTGGTCTAAAGCATACTTGTAGATAACTCTGGCTCTGTCGTGTTCTTTTTGATTCTCTTCAAATCTAGCAAAAGAAATAAACAATCTTTCATCAAGGTCTTCATCTCCGAAAAATTCTACAGCCCTTTCGAATACCTTTCTCGAGCCATTGATGAAACCATGGTTTTCTTCGAATTTGGCATACTTAATCCAGTTTTTCACATCAGGATGTACCATTACAAATCTTTCGTAAATCTGTCGGGCTCGTTCCAGTTCTTTGTATCTTAGTTCAAAATTGATGTAGGTTTGCCATGCCTGCTCATCTGGTTGCCATTCCATCCAACGCTCAAATACCTGCAAAATAAATAGACTACTAATCAAAATGAAAAGTGTTTTAACACTAAATAGTTATATTTGCTTGTGAGGTACAAAATTGATAGATAATACAAACTTCAGGATTTTTATTAAGTCTCGCATGCTCTGTAATTTCACTAGATACATTGCCATTCAAATAAAAAAATCCTATTTCACAGGCAAAATAATTGGCAAAGTGGTGGTATCACGCCAGGTGGACTAGCAGAAGTCCTACCACTACAAAACATATACATAATCCATATTTTATTCTTTGTCTAAATTAAAAAATGTACCTGTCTAGCCCCAGCAACATTTTCTAACATTTCCTCCATGTAAGTATATTTGTACCAGAACTGGGACACGCGGGGCAGTATGGTGACTGCTCGATCCCACAGGTTCCTTGCATGATTCACCTGTCTATTACGCATCTCCATTTCAGTATATTTCAACCTGAACAAAATACATGAATACAATACTACAAAATAATTATATACATTCTTAAATTTTTATGATTTATTCGTATCTAACGCTAGGCTAGGCTAGCATTTGACTACTATCTTGCCTGATGGCAAGATGATGATATCGAAGATGGTGAACATGCTAGGCCTAGAATGGTCTAAGGATCAGGTCAGACCACGACGCGACGCGCACTTTTTAAGAGAGTGATACAAAAAAGAACTTTATTTACTACACAAAAAGATACACATTGCATTGAGATAATTTGGTGGCATTGTGCGTTTTGCTGCACAGAGCGGTGTCGGGCTTGTCAAAGGCATTGTCACGTCGCGTCGCGTTGCTGTGTGAACTGATCCTTACTCTCAAAGGCTGTGTGCTGTCAGAAACCATAAGGTCATTGTTTCTTTATAGATAGTCAATGGTGGGTTTGATTGTTGGGGACAAAGTTAACTATGACAGTCAGTCTAAGACAGCTTGTTGAGAATTTGAAGATGGCTTCTATTAGAGGCGGCCAACCCCAAGTAGCTTGTAATAATAAAATAATAAGCAACATTGTATCAATACATATTTTGGAAAATGTAATTGTGTTTTTTAGATGCTCTTCTATGTATAATAAAAAAATTACATGGTATGTCTTACCAAAGGGTAACATTTCTGTGGTCCACATCCAAGGCTCGTTCGTATATGGATCTTGCCCGCTGCACTTGCTTCTGAGATTCCTCCCATTGTGCATATTTTAACCAGTTTCCTATTACCTGAAATGATCATAATAGATTACTAATATGATGTGATGTAGACGTGTGTAACTCAGGAGTGATTAACTAAAAAGAGTTATATCTCCTTAAACTAAAGATTATTTCAGTATATCTTAAATTTCTCAACCATCTCTTTAACTCTTTTATATCTTCAATGTAACGACTCATTTCGCAGAGTAAGCAGGATATAACCATATAACATACCATACGTTAAAAAGAGCATAAAGGAGTTAGAGTAAGCGAGATGCGTATAACTCTCTATGCGTTAAAAAGAGAGTGTCACAGAGTTAGAGTAAGGGAGATGTAAACATATAACAATCTATGTGATAGAAAGGGTGTGAGCGTAGAGTTACAGAGTTATTAGGGATATAGAGATATAAAAGAGTTAGGGTGCATTCGGGTATTTACGAATTAATTTTTGATGAGTTCACAGGGTCTTTGTATTATCACCAATATGTCAAAATTGATAGACTTCATGTTACCAGCTTATATCACTCCGTCTGCGTGAATATATGCCCAAGTACTATTGCTAAGATTTGTATAAATATATCATTATAATTAATAATTAGAAATGTTTGAAACAATTGTTTTTTTTTTTTTTTCAGAGAGCATTACCGAATTATGTTCGGGTAATTCTGAATGACACTCAAAAGTGGGTTTTAAGTAGTTATGCCTTTAAGTACGTGTTTCTTTTTCGTTCAGATTTACCTTCACGAAATTTATGTAGCAGTTTGGCCACTGAAAGGGCCAAACATTACATGAGTGCTACTTTCATTTCGGAATTACCCGACAAGTAGCCTACGGTACTCAAACTCTTAGAAGGCATTGACAAATTCAGAATTGCCCTATTCGGCTAAATCTGAATAGTGCAAAAAATCGTGAGCTAGATAGTTCTAAGCCTACACAGAATTGCAATGAATGAAAATGGCCGCTAGGTGCATGTTGCCAAAGCATGAAATATTACCGTGTCGATTGGAAAACTTTACTTATTAGAATTCCCCGATTTTCAGAGTTACCCGAATGCACCCTATATATATCTTTTGTTCAAAATGATACGTATCCATATTTTCTCTTGAAGGATATGGTTTGCATATGGCTAATGTGATGTATGAATGAAACATACAATGACTAATTTTATAGATAGACTAAAGTACTAATTGTATAGATCTTTAGCTAAACTTTACTAGAAATACACATAAAATATTATCTTACAAGTCTGTTTTTCCTGATATTATCCTCAAATGCTTTTCTTTTACGATGTTGATAGTCTTTTAGTTCCTCTGGGTCAGATATCTTCTGTTTTGGCGGTGGCGGTAAGATTTCCAAATCCCTCTCTTTCGCTTCTCTAAGCAACTGCTCCGCAGTAATTTGTATCTCTGCAGGCGCTTTGTTCTTCACCTATAATCAACAGGTATAGAATAGAAGAATGTTTATCAGAACACGTAAAATATTTAGAATTTTAGGGTTGTAAAATGGGAACTTCATAAATACCTTTGCCACTTTCGGCATCTTGGTCGCTTTATTATCCATTTTTTATGTATTTTACTCCAACCAAAGTTTATTATATGACACTCAGAATTGCAATTAAAATTACTAATAAAGTAGTCAAAATAAACAAATATTGTACAAGTAAAGAAAGAGTACAGTGCCACAAGTATAACTTGGCGGTGGTGGTTTTTGGAACTAATTATTTTAATTGAAACTGTGAGTTTGACGTTTGAGAGATTACCGCGACATTATTGTTGATAAATCTGCTACATTAAAATAGTTCAATAATGCCAAAAGTAATTAAAAGTGGTTTAAGAGAAACTGTTATCAAAGTACAAAGTAAAAGCACAGTGGCGCACAGCCGCGCCAAGTTATACATGCCGGACTGTATATATAACGTAGTATTATATTCTCTTTGTGTATATAGAAAACTACCACAGAGTACATTGAATATATGAAAACTACTCTGTGTAGTAAAAGAGAATTTATATCACAGATAACTATATATACCTATATAAAATAAAACTGGCCAAGTGCGAGTCAGCATCGCGTCTCTTATCGCACACTTAGGGAGGGTTCCGTACATTACGAAACATAACAGAGTTTCAATCTCATATATTTGATTAATTGATATTACCAAGAATATTTGGTTTGGTCGCGATCTAGAAAGACGGGGCTCGTTTACTAGCGCCATCTATGTCATTTTGCCGAAACTAATTAGATAGATGGCGTTTAAAAACACGTTCTTCATATGGGGACCCCCTTTAATTTTTAACTTTATTTCGTTTTTAGTATTTGTTGTTCTAGCGGCAACAGAAATACACCATCTATGAAAATTTCAACTGTCTATCACGGTTAATGAGATATAGCCTAGTGACAGACGGACAGACAGACAGACAGACAGACAGACAGACAGACGGACAGCGGAGTCTTAGTAATAGGGTCCCGTTTTACCCTTTGGGTACGGAACCCTAAAAAGTACTCTGTGACTGTATAGGTATACTCTAGGATATAATCCATCGTCCTAGGGTATACTAAACTTGTTCTGTTGCATAGAGAAAGTATATATATATACAGAGAAAATTAGCGTATGCGAATGAAATAGCTATAGAGATATAACCCGACTAAAATGATGAACACCTGATACATATGCCAGCTATAAGATAAAATAAACAACGTAATTTGGTCGGGTCATACATGACAGAGGGTGAGAGCCAATGGGTGCACTATAAAAAAAATAGAGCTTGGTTCCAGTGCTGGAGCCAGTTTGTAAAATCGCATACGCAGAGAAGGATAAAAAATTGTTGTCGATCTCGCTCTCTCATACTAGTGATTGTATAGTTTTATCCTTCTCATACTATTATCGTTATTTAAATGCCACATCAACTTAATACTCCATCCACGTTCTGTTGGGTATTTAGGAAGTGAACTTTTTTTTTTGTGAAGATTACCAGTGCAAAAAAGATAAATTTAAAAAAAACTAAGTGAAGTTTACACGAACAACCTGGACAATTTTCATCAAGCCCAGCATAAAATAAGCTACGATAAAGCTACACTAATGATATCTCGGAGCAAATAGGCTTGCTATTTGCTATTTAGAGCGTGTATATATTATTCTGTACTCCAGAGTGTGGACAATCTCATTGTTTTCCATACATCAGAACTGACCGTGGTATGACTGCAGGCTGACAGCAGACTGCAGCAGTGTGTCCGCGTTTAAATAGATAGATCATGAAAGTTTCACTTAATAATATAAGTTCGTTTATAAAAAACTAAAAGAACCGACTTCAAACGTCACACTAGTCATTTTCAGTATTAGGTTTGAAGTCTTTCTTCCTTTCTTGAAGACTTTCAAATGGGACCAACTGTAAGGTATACCTGTAAGGTAAAAAATTCCTTCTTCCCTTTCAAATAAAAAAATAAATTTCCAAATCGGTTCAGGCGTCTTCGAGTAATCGGTGAACGGTAGGAGGTGGACTACTCCCTTATGCGCGGAGAAACGCAGAAACATAGTTGACGAGGAAAAATAAGAAAATTTAATATGAATACTCGTATTTATTGACTTTAGGTACCGATAAATTAGAAGGAAATTTTACAGATAACGTCTTCTGTACCTTCATTTAAACGCCATGACGTCGATTCTGGTGCCGCGGCTGCTACCGGGCTCACCTCCTCGCTACGCTCGTCGGCGCACGTCACGTGGTGGTCACTGTTCGCTAGTGTGTTGCCTTAGTGTCAGACTGACTTTACCTAATATATACGTTCCATTTCACGCATTAGCAACTTTTTCACGCAAATATACAAAAAAATATATAAAATACTCCGGCAACTAAAATCAGGGCAGTTGTGACAGTGTCACGACAAATAACGTCGCTTTGCATTTCATGTTTTGCAAAAAGTTCTCCAGATGGCGCCAGGTTGTAAAGATCTTGAATCAAGTCGCCTTCGTAGGAAGATAGGAATAGTCGGGGGAAGTAGGGGAGTCCAGATGAGTCTCCCCCACTTGTTTTTTCCTGCCGGAGAGGCGCAGTTTTTTATTTTTGATATTGAAATTTAAATATTTTCATCATACATTTTGTATCATTTTATTTTGTAGCGCTTCGCCGGCCTTTGCCGCAGCACGCTCGTTACGCTCGCTCGGCTCGCGCGATGTGTGGTCACTGTTCTAACATAACCTAACCTTCACTTTAGGGCCATAAGTAAACGCAACAAATTTTTAACACATAAAATAACTGCTTACTGCCCATTTTTTTAAAAGAAGCATCTGTCAATGTCAACAAATTGGCGGCTTAGTTTCTTTTCACAGACTTTGACAATTCTGAAATTGATAAGGAATCAAAGAAAATTACGTTTCGTTTTACGCATTCGTATGTTCTGTAGTTGGCCGGCTGGATGATCATCTGGCGCAGCTGGAGGAGGAGATGAAACACATAAGATGGCACATTCTGGGGTTATGTGAAGTCCGAAGACAGGGAGAGGACACCATAACCTTAGAATCGGGCCATCTTATGTACTACAGAGAAGGAGATCAGCCATCGCAAGGCAGCGTCGGGTTTCTGATCAACATGGTTCTCAGTGACAACGTTGTAAAAATCTCTAGTGTGTCGACCAGGGTAGCGTATCTCATAATTAAGTTAACCGAGAGGTACAACCTCATAGTTATCCAGGTCTACGCACCGACCTCGACACAATTAGATGATAGGGTGGAGAGCATGGATGAAGATATCTCCAGAGCTTTACAAAGCACCTCCAAGGCTCACAACGTTGTCATGAGAGACTTTAACTCCAAATACTTGTACTATTCATTATTCTGTGGCCAAAGTGGGAGTACAGACTTGCAGTGAATCGACAATAGGACTACATGGATTTGGTAGTAGGAATCACAGGGGCAACATCGGAAAACGTAGCATATCATCCCACCCATCCTGTGACCAGGTGGAGCGACGACATACGCAAAGCGGTGGGCAGTGACTGGAAGATAAGAGCCGAAGATCGGGCTCAGTGGCGCATCTTGGGAGAGGCCTACGTCCAGCAGTGGACTGATACAGGCTGATGATGATAATGATGATGATGAATCACAGGGGACAAATGCTCGTCGATTTCCTCGAGAAAGAGGGGCTTTTCTTGATGAACTCGTTCTTCAAGAAACAGCCTCAAAGGAAGTGGACGTGGCAAAGCCCCGACACTGTGACTAAAAACGAGATTGACTTCATCTTTACGGACAAACGGCGCATATTCAGAGACATCTCAGTGATCACTAGGTTTAATACTAGAAGTGATCACCGACTTGTAAGAGGCTCTCTGGATATCGACTTTAAAGCCGAGAGATTCCGATTGATGAAGTCTACGCTCCGTCCGAACCTACTCCAAACCGTTGTTGGGACCGAAACATTCCAATTAAAATTAGAAAACCGATTCGCTGCCTTGGAAACCACAGATGACGTAGACCAGAAACTCGAAGAAGTGGTGGAAATCCTCAGGGATGAAGAGACGAAGTTTTACGAGAGCAAGCGTATGAGCAAAAAGTCCAAACTATCGGCAGAAACACTTCGGCTAATGGAAGAGAGACGAATAGACCCTTTGTCAGCTTTGTCAACTAACCTGATGCGCAACAAATCCATAAAGAAGTTGGTACGACGCGACCTCCGATCCTCTAACACGCTCTTTATTAAAGAATCACTTGAGCAGAATCGGGGGTCGAAAGTGTTCGTCCAGCCTCTGGGTAGAAGCCACCTCACAAAGCTGACAACATCAACGGGGAACATCATCGCATCCAAGTCGGAGATTCTGTCGGAAGACGGAAGTGAAAGACTTCTACGGCAAGCTCAACGCATCGCATGGTTCAAGGCCCGTACCCGATACTGAAGATTCTAGAGCCACCTTAACCCGCAATTTCACTGAAGATCTGCCCGAAATTAGCCGAGACGAGATCGTGATGGCCCTTAAACAGCTCAAAAATGGAAAAGCCCCAGGAGAAGACGGAATCACAACAGAGCTTCTTAAAGCCAGAGGAGCTCCAGCAGTTCAACAGCTTCAACAGCTCTTTAATTCCGTTCTTTTCACTGAGAGAACTCCACAGGCATGGAACAGAAGCACGGTGGTTCAGTTTTTCAAAAAAGGAGGCAAAACCCTCTTGAAAAATTACCGCCAGATTTCGCTTCTGAGTCATGTCTACAAGCTGTTTTCAACTTCACGAACCGTCTAGCGCGGAGACTCGATGAGTTCCAACCGGAACAGGCCGGGTTTCGAAGCGGTTACGGCACCATAGACCACATCCACACAGAGCGGCAGATTGTACAGAAGACCGAAGAGTACAATCGGCCCCTGTGCTTAGCAGTCGTGGACTATGAGAAGGCCGACTCGACTCAATCGAAACCTGGTCCGTTCTGGAGTCCTTGCAGCGTTGCCAAGTCGACTGGCGATACATCGAAGTGATGAGATGTCTGTATAATACCGCGACGATGACTGTACAAGTACAGAACCAGCGGACTAAACGTGTCCACCTGCGTCGAGGTGTGAGACAGGGGGATGTCATATCCCCGAAACTATTCATTAACGCCTTGGAGGATATGTTTAAGACGCTGGACTGGAAAGATTCTGGCATTAACATCAACGGCAAGTACAACTCTCACTTACGATTCGCAGATGACATCGTCATTATGGCAGAGACGCTGCAGGACCTACAAAGTATGTTGAATGGCCTAGCTGATTCTTCTCGTTGCATTAGTCTCCGGATGAATTTGGATAAAACCAAAGTCATGTACAACGAGTACGTTGTTCCGGAACCGATTGCCGTAGATGGAATCCCACTCGAAGTTGTAACGCAGTATGTTTACCTAGGGCAAACGCTTCACTAGGCAAACACAACTTCGAGAAGGAAATCCAGAGGAGAATTCAGCTGGGCTGGGCAGCATTCGGAAAACTACGTCGAGTCTTCTCGTCGCCTATACCGCAGTGTCTAAAAACAATAGTCTTTAACCAGAGCGTCCTACCTGTGATGACATACGGAGCCGAGACGTGACCACTCACAGTTCGACTGGTCCACCAATTTAAAGTCACGAGCTGTGGAGAGAGCTATGCTCGATATTTCTCAGCGGGATCGAATCCGGAACGAAGTAATTCGCCAGAGAACTAAAGTTTTAGGATTAGTAAGCTGAAGTGGCAGTGGGCTGGTCATATCTGCCGCAGGATTGATAACCGTTGGGGTAGACTTGTCCTTAAGTGGAGACCGCGAATCGGCAACCGTAGCGTAGGACGTCCTGTGACCAGGTGGAACGACGACTTACGCAAAGCGATGGGCAGTGACTGGGAAAGAAGAGCAGAAGATCGGGCTCAGTGGCACACCTTGGGAGAGGCCTACGTCCAGCTGTGGACGGACACCGGCTGATAATGATAATGATGTTCTGTAGACGATTTTACGTTATTTTAAAAAATAATATTAAATATTTTATCGCATCTCTGGCAGCAAGTTTTGCTTCAGGGCGCTCAGTAAAAACTCCCTTAACCCCCCCACATTCACAGTTTACTCAAATTCAGGCGACTCGATATAAGATCCAACCCAGCTATACACATATAATAATCTGAGGTTGTGATATAAACAGTCAAAATGTAAAAATGTAAGGCAAATTTTCCGATTTTGAAATATTTATTTATCGGAAAGTATTAGTTTCCGCAAGTTAAAACTTCACACAAAGCCTTCGTTCAATAAGATCTTTCTGTGAAAAAAGTTCTGGCCCACAACTCGATGTCAGGAAATGTACAACTTAGCCTACCTAAGTTCACCGTGGCACTAGTACTCTATTTCACCCAACCCAACGTTCAACAAATACAACAAGAGTTTTTGGCGGGAACGAGAAAATGTGTGTGCTCTCATTGTATTTTTTTTTTAAATTGTATTCTTCCGCGAAAATGTGTCATAAATGTGGATCATTAACTATTATTTGTTCCGTATCGATATCCGGATTCCATCTTGAGTCAAGCCTCTGTCTTTTAACGGTTTTTAGTTCTCGCAACTTCCTCCCTATGACTTCCGGCGCCACTTTCGCTTGCTTTTGGCGGCTGGAGATGGCAGCGCTCGGAGAGGGGCGCGGTTCTTACTTCATTATAGCGTCGTTTTTCGAAGCGGTTACACGTCTTAGCAACTAAAAACCACTTTAAAATAAATGTGCAACAGTGATATATTTTATATTTTGGTGTCGTAAATGATTAGTTGTTCTCCAAGTTCGAGCTGTGTATGTGAGTGTATGGTGTATATTCTTCGCAGTAATGTATTTCGCAAGGAGGTATTTAAACTTCTTTGGTAATACAAAAGGAAGCCGGAGCGATCCCGCAATGAAACTGTAAGTACATTTAAAATTGTAATGCAGCGAGCGCCTTTTAATTTTTTTTTTGTTGTTTTCAAATCGATTTATTTAAATATAACCTGCTGCGGTGCTGGCAACCGCAACAGCATGTTAACATATTTGCTTTAACAATTTCCTGTTTGTATACTTTGTGGTCGACCCACAAGGTACGAGCGTCATGGGAATAAATAGTAAGAGTTACAACACTGTTATATGAGTAATTGACCTCGCAGAAGATTTTTACTCTTCAAATTAAACCTTCCTGAAGGAATCGGCTTTTCTTGAAAGGAAAAAATATTTCTTAATAATATTATTTATTTCAACCAAAGTAAAACGTATACAGTGAATTTTATGCCGTAAATGTACCCGCAATTCAAAGATTTTTAAAAAAATTATAATTACATGATAGTTTTAAAGATTCTTCAACTAATTAAGACCCAGTCTATCTTTGTAGATGTAAAGAGAACTTTTACAGCGTTATCTAATGCTGTTCTCTTATTATTATAATGTGAATGGTGAACACTGTAAATACGGGTAATACATATATTGCGTAGTAGTTAGTAGGGCATTTTATCTAAAAATTAAGGGGGGCCAAAACTAAAAGCTTCCCTTACAGGCTACAAAGCAGCATGCTTATTTTAAGCTTAGTGCCTAGGTAATGTTTGTTTAACGCAGGAGCCACCTATAAACAAGCAGATAAGAGGTATTCGATAAGATTCTTCCGGACAAGAATGGACAGTGGTAAGCCACTAAATTGTTTGATAATGAACGATACACCACGAACTGACGCCTTAAATGCGATAAAAATCCGTGATTTAACATGATAATAATAATTATCTTGCATGACGAGAACTCTTCGGTTAGCTGCAAGAATAGATCACGGGTTTCTCTCGCTCATGTTTATGAATCGTCGGAGTAACGCTTACGCATTTTTGTAAGTTAGCCTTCTTTAATATTTTCTAATCAGGTCATAAAAGTTATCCCGTAACAAAACCAAATAATAGGAAATAAATGCGCATGACCGAGAGAAGGCACGTATGAGTCCCAGCTACCTATCAGCTCTGGTTTTTGCGTCAATATATTTAGTATGATATTTATCATATCTTCTCGAATATATTTTATCAGTTTCCAAATTCATATCGTGTACATTTTTTGATGGTGAAGGTGAGCTGCCTTATAAACACAAGCTTATTTTTATATACCAGTATCCATGACGGATTAGAACCTACTCCCTGGCTTTAATAGAACTTATATAGTATACTGACGCAACATACTGCGGGACGTCATCATAGATCAATATAAGTTGTGAGTATTTTGTTTACAGTCCGCCCATGTTTTACACTAATATATAGTTTTTAGGTGGATTAGAAGCAGGACACGGCGGAAACATCTATGTGGACAAATCTGTACTGGTTCCGACACAGCATTTGGAATTTATGTTCTAGGTTTTGCATAGATACGTTCGACACGAAATGCTTGTCGGAACCCCGAAGTGCCTAACGCTACGCATGGTACTTCAGTCAGATTACCGAAGGCAGTTTGTCCCTCAGACAGGCCCAGTTCCACTGGGGAGACTCGCCTTTGCCCTTCAGTCGGATGTCCAATGGCAGTGATCCCTCAGACAGGCCTAGTTCCTTAGAGGTGATTTAAATTGGCCCGTTCATTGTACGTAGAGGAAGAATACTGTGGACTACGCATTATTACATCTGGCAGCTTCCCAACGTACAGACCCCGTAAGCATGTAAGTCGACCAGGGACATAAATATACAGCCCTGGTCACCTCTGGGGAGACTCAACATTTCCCTTCAGTCCTCTAAAGCAGTTAGTCCCTCAGACAGGCCTAGTTCCTAATGAGGTGACGTAACTCTTCTGACCTTTCATTGTACGCAGAGGCAGGATACTGTTAGACTACGCAATACTACATCTGACAGCTTCCTAACGCACACCCCCTCCGTAAGTAGGTAAGCCGGCCAAGACCTGTAGATAGCCTTTGTTACCTCGGGGGAGAATCAACATTTCCCTTCAGATATGTTCAAAACAGACTGGCCCAGTTCCTTGTAGAACGATTTAACTTTACCCTTTCATTGCACGCAGAGGAGGAATACTGTCGAACTACGCTCTACTACATACGACAACTTCCTAACGCGCGCCCCTAGAAAACAGGTAAGAAGGACTAGGACTGTTCTTAACGATGTCAAATGGTTTCTACAAGTAGCACAGGGCTTATTACCGATTCAATCGCGCCCCATGCCATACCCGCCCAACTTATATAAATATAGTTTCAGCTCAGAGACATAGACGTCAGACAGTGGACGAACCTTCCAGCTTAACGTGATTTGTCAATCTCAAAGAGTTGTTTAAGGTTTTGGAAGTGGTACAAGAACAAACATAACGGATAACCGCACGGTAGAGACCTAGGTAACAGAGGCGTACCATAATCTTAATCCCTTCTGAATACTATTTAATATAATGTACATAATTCATAATATGTTATATGCGACACAGTGGTTTCGTAGCAGTATTTTATGTGTGGCGTATCCACCTCATCATGCCTTACGAGACATAATACCTGAAGTAGCATTTATCATTAGCGTCATCAAGCATCATATCTAATCAAGATGCAGGGCACTCTACAAGTGAAAAACATTAGATATTTGCATCGAGGACTGGTCGCAGTCTTCAGAAATACAATTCAGTAACTAGATTAATCACACTTGACGAAGCAATATGTTACAATTCGTAGCTGAATAGTGACATTAAGTGCACGCTGATCTCCGAGTTTCCTCGACTAGTAGTATCTTCTCGGAATATGGCAGGAACCCGGTTCATTTTGGTAGAACAGTTGAATTTTTTGGTTCTGAAAATCGAGCCTAAATTGCGATATTCAGAGGCTGTTTTGAGACAAACAAAAGTTGGGCGCAAGCAAAAACTTTCTATAAAATGTTAAAATACGTAACGTTTATGGACTATACAACTAGCCATGACCAATAATAACGGACCGGCATGCAGTTTTGAAAAGAATTTACCTGTTATCTGGCACCATTTTATGCAATAGATAATCTACGCAAGGATTGGCTTACTGGACAGTTTTAGTTCACAAATCGGTAAAAAGAACGAAAGCAATAGTCGTCGTTACCGTCAATATAGATAAACCCGTGCTTATTCCGACACAATTCTTTTAATATGTGAAAGTGCATGGGGCATCTAACTCAACATAAAGTCCATGTCCAGTCCAGTCCATCCGAAACGAATGTGCCTAATACTACGCAAGGCACGTCAAAATTCTATAGTCCCTCACACAGGCCTCGTATCTCCTGGGAGACTCGAATTTTACCACGGAAACATTTTGATACTTATATGAATATTGTACGAAATCCTACGCCAGCATCCAGAACAGTGTTTGGAGGTTGTATTAAATCTGTGTTTAGAGAAGCAAATGGTCTCAATTTAGTCCTCAGCGGAATCTCTTGATTTGTTTGTGACTGTCACAAATAATGTTTGTACATAATATATCAGGCAACATTCTAACTGATATAATACATATGGATTGTACCATTGACACATACTTATATTGGGACTCTTAGGAGCCCGTAATGCCTGTATGTAATAACGTAATACTTTCTTTTTCTAATAGTAAAAAGTAAAACATAATGTTCAAAAGGAAATGGTTGACCATCGATAAAAACTAGGTTAACCGTCTTGGGTGTTATAATAGTTTAGCGAATAAGTAATATTAGACGAATACAGTGGTTTTTGCAGAAATAAATTAAATACTATTAAGATAAGCATTTCGATCATTTCTATATTCATTTCATTTTATGAGCACATTATAGCATTATCATAATATTTTGGCTATCAGGAGATAACATATACATCACTCAAGATGGATTCCGGATATCGATACGGAACAGATAATAGAGAATTTTACCTTAAAATTAAACTTACCTATTATCTTTCCTGAGATATCCGGAATCCAGGGTAATGCCTACCTGGTACATCGTGAGTATATATAATGAAGTAAGAACCGCGCCCCTCTCCGAGCGCTGCCATCTCCAGCCGCCAAAAACAAGCGAAAGTGGCGCCGGAAGTCGTAGGGAGGAAGTTGCGAGATCTAAAAACCGTTAAAAGACAGAGGCTTGACTCAAGATGGATTCCGGATATCTCAGGAAAGATAATAGGTAAGTTTTATTTTTATGTAAAACTCTCTATTAAGTGCCGGTGAATGTGTGCGAGTGTAGGAAAACAGCACAATGTTGAAAAATATGCTAATTGCGTTCTCACCAAAATTCCACTGAAAATAATAAGATAAGTGTTGCTCATCACTACTTTACACACTTTTCCACGTTCCCGCCAAAATTAAATCTAAGTTTATAATAAAAGGATTTCTCACTTCATTTATGACTAAATCTTAGTAGACTTGTAGTAGAATCAATGAAATAAGCAATGCTAGAGACTACATAAGAATTATTCGATAAATATTAAAATTAAGACTTCAAAGCATATCAACATACCGGCCCGGGTCAAGTGGATATCTAGCCAAAAATATGCCTGAATGTATTTTTTTCACTCTCCTCACACCACAAACTTCACATTTTCGCAATGATTTGCCACCCATTATAATAAAACATGAGTTTTCAAAAATTGCCACAAAGATTCACAGAGTATAAATAATTTTCTCTTTGATTCACAGACTACTGTATCACCAGACATGGTAGCCAACCTAACGGAAACTATTAGCCGTATAAATTTAATAGACATAGTGACTGAGTAATCTTTACGAATAGTAGGTATGTCATTTAAATTCGGTATAGTATTTTTTTTTGCAGTGTCGGTACAATGTACGTTCATAATTATGAATTGTTTTATTATCTTTATTCTGCGCTTTATTATGTATGCAATGTCGCAGACATGCAACCAACTGGCGGGAACTTGGAAAACAGTACAATGTTGAAAACTTGCGTTCTTACCAAAATTCCACTGAAAATCTTTAGTAAAGTAAAGTCCATATTTTTACTGAGGGTATGATTTGTACTAGACTTTGACTTCAACTTTACATGAAATGCGACATTGACCCATTTATATGACTTGAATTCTCAAAAACTTGAAGATTTTAATGTTGGACACTGGCTAAATACCTTAATCGTGTAAAGGCATAATAAAATTGAAAAAAAAAAAGTAACAACCAATTAGTTGATCACAGGAGTATATATATAATATATATTGTTCTCTGACAGGAGTACTTTTTGTAGTTGATAATTGATTTGCCAAAACATTCATATTATTTAATTTTTGAAAAAGAGCTATAGGTAGATAAAAATAATGTATACTTATGGCACTTATTTAAATACTGAATAAGTTTATTTCTAAAATGCTGTCGTGTGTATCACGATCATTAATAATGCAATATTATTGTACTAACAGTTTCAGTAAAGGTAAGGCTAGGTTTTACAGTAAGTAGTCGATGTTTCGATGCCACAAACCTTACAAAATGTTTATTATATTTGGGTATATATACCGTATTTATACCGTAGGCTTCCTAAAACCTTTGCACCTATTAGTTGCCCATGGGTGGTTTTACACACACCGTACAATTGTAAGCACAGATTAGCTAGAGATGCTCTTGTAAAGACATGATAAATAAAATGTTACCAATGAATTAAATGGATATAAAAGAAAAGTGTATATTTACAACCACTTGCTTAATTTTTTTATTTATTTATTTTTTTTATACGTTATAGGCTAGCGTTTGACCACTATCTCACCTGTTGGTAAGTGATGATGCGGTCGAAGATGGTAAGCACGCTAGGCCTAGAATGGGAACTGGCTCTCAAGGATAGCTGCCGGAACACATTAGATGTTGGGTGAAAGATTTTCTAACTTGAGGGTGGTAGCTGGCCAGGCGGACACTAGATAGTGTCTTACCACCATGCGGGGGTTTTGTTGGTTTCTTAACGATGTTTTTCCTTCACCGGACACATCATCTGTATAAGGAAGTTATCTGAACCGAACAACTTGTATTAATATTTAGATCTGCCTTGCATTCATGGGTTCGTTTATCGAAATTATTGTGTCCAGTTTTGAAATGGTTAATCATATACCCTAAATTAATTGTGAAAATGTCATTTTCTTATTTTATGTACAAATGTGTAAAAAAATTATAAATGATTTAACTTTCTACAACCATATTTTCAGTGAGCCGGCTGTGCACAAATATTCTAAAGGAGTCTCCAACATTTTCAAGAAGGGGATCAAACCAAATTGAATATATTAGATCAGCTATTCAAAATGAAAATAAAGACTGGCCAGCAATCAAACAAAATGTGCTGGCAATACAAGGTCAACTTAACCCCAAGAATTTTGAAGGAGTGTTATTAAGAATTCTTACAGGTGGAAATAATTTTGATGCTGCTCTTTCCTTTGCAAATTATCTAAAGACAAACACTCCTGAGATGACTCTAGGTGCTATTAATGGACTGTTATCACTTTATTATGAGATGGGTCTAATTAAAAAACTTTCTAAAAAAGAGGAATCTTTTATCTTGGACACCTACAAGAATTTATATGCTAAGTACAAAGTTCTAGACTACACAACATGTGAAAAGCTGATTCGTGCCTTGTGTGTCATCAATGAATATGAAAAAGCATTGAAAGTTCTTGATAATATTTATCTAAGTAGTGTACCATCACATGTAGCTTACAGCTTATTAATTGGTACGCTATTTAGAAATAATAAAAAGAAAAAAGCATTAGATATTATCAATCAAAGTATAGAGAACAAAAGACCGTTACAATATCTGGCTTTCGAAGAATGGATAAACTATATATATAAAAAGTACAAAGAAAAAAAGACCATACTAAAACATTTGGATGAGATTTATGTTCATATATCTAGGAACTGTGCTGTTATAGATGAAAAGACTGCCTTGAAGCTAAAGGTATCATTTGAGTCATTAGGTTGGGATGCCAATTTTACCGAAATAAGAAAAACCAAGTAAATCCTTTGCTATGAATTTATGCATAATTTATATTTTTTTATTTTTCATTACTCATAAGAGCATGTTTTGTTTTTTTCAGTGGCCAGTGTAGATGTTGCAAAGACACACTAGATCGCTTACAGTTGACTGAACAAGAATTTTTATTACTTCAAAAGAATGTTAAAGACAAGTTAATTGTTGGTTCAGATTTGTTTTTGAAAACTTCTCCTGAGGAATTAAAGAGGTTTTTGAATTTTGTTGAACGGACGGCTCCCTACGATGTTGTCATAGACTCCTTGAACATTGCCTATTCTGTCGGTAAAGGCACCCCGGCAGATAGAATAAAAATGCTTTATTCTGTAGTTAATTATTTCAAGGAACAGAATAAGAGAATTTTGTTGCTTAGTAGAAAACATATGGTAAAATGGGGGAAAGGGCCTATGAACAAATTAATAGAGAATACTCATTGTTTTTTTACTGATAACATGTAAGTGTAATTTTTTATTCAAAGGTTTATCTTATGTAAGAATAATAAGTTACAATTAAAATGTACTAGCTATTAGTAGCATTTGGGCCCTAAATATTACTAATTAACAATATCATATTTCACCCTAAAATTTAGGGTGAATTAAGAATGAATGTTAGCAAGATGAGATACAATTTCTAAGCTATGTCTTACCTGTCTTATTAACCTTTAAATGTTTGAACTGTATTAGACGGCAACATGACATTTTTACAGTAGGTATAAATGAACTATGTGTAAAACATGTGGTAAAAAATATGAGTTATCTATCTTTACATAGTATAAAACAAAGTTGCTCCTGCTGTCTGTACGCTTAGATCTTTTAAACTATGCAATGGATTTTAATGCAGTTTTCATCAATAGATAGAGTGAATGATGATAGATAGAGTGAATAGATAGAGTGATCAAGAGGAAGTTTTATAACCAGAATTTAACGCGGGCAAAGCCGCAGGGCGCAGCTAGTTTAGTTTAAAACCATACTAAATAGATACCTCAAATCCTTGAAACTAACAAACCTAAAAGTTAATAGTACTAAATCCTGGGTTTGCGAGTCTTAGGCCCAGATTCATCAGTTCCTGATAAAGTTTAAGATAGTTATCGGACAGATGACGCCATATAAAAGCTGTCAAAAATCTGTCAGATAAGTTCCCAATAGGGCAGGGAAGTGAAATTGGCCCTTACTATATTTGACCAAATTCTGTCCTTAATGTCCTTGCTAAATTTCAGCTCTGAAGATGATCCATTCTTCATAACAGCAGCAATTCTTAGTGGTCCTTACACAGACATAGTTTCCAAAGACCTACTCCGTGGCCATAAGTTTCTGCTACAAGATGAGCAGCTCAGGTATATATTTAGAAGATGGCAGTGGCAACACCAGTGGATGGCTTATATGACTAGATTTAATGGACTTAAGATCCAGGTAAATGCTTAATTATCATAAATGTATGAATACTGCCTTACTTATCAATATTGTATATGGTCACACCATATCCTTATGGTAGAGGTTAAAAGAGCACTATTTAGCATAGTTTATTGACCGAACAAGTACAAAGCAATTCGGTGTCAGTTTGGGGAAAAATGCTTTCCCATGTCTGTCTGGATGACTGGCAGATGTTGGGCTGTTCTTCTTTACAGGTCACATCTATGAACCGATTCTTGTGAAATTTTGTGACCGGTTCCATAATTCTATGGAATTTTTATGTCGATTCAGTTTTTGGATATTTTTCAAAATGGTGGAGATATGGGGGTTGAAAATGTCATAAACGTAACAATAACCATATTTCAAACATTTCGGAAAATTTTCAAAAATGTCACAAGAATTTTTTGTTACCTTTATAAAGATGCAGCTTTTTATCCAAACATCTTTTTCATCCGAAAAACTTCGGGGTAGGGGGTGTGAAGAGGTGGAAAATAATAAATAAAAACGCAAATTGAGTGTCACATCAAAATTACAAGTGAATTTCGTCAACTTTTATAATATAACTATGATTTTTGGATTGGGTAGCAAGGTATTAAGCATATGTTTACGTTTTTCAGATTTTTTCTTCTGTAGGAAAAAATCTGAAAACTGAACATGTGCTTAATACCTTAAATTGGTACGGAAGCCTCGGTGGGCGAGTCCAACTCGACTTGGAGTTTTTTTTATGTGAAATTAGTCATGTTATATGAGGCCAATAAATTGATGTATACTTTTTCCAGGCACCACTATCATTTACACCATGTGCTCAGAAGAAGAATGGAGCGTGGCACCTACCTTACCAAAAGGAAGAGGAGAGAGAAACTCCCGGACTGGTCAATGATGGGACGCCGGATTTAAGAAGTTGGATGTGTATTAAACCTAAACTAGACCTAAGAAATATTATGGAATAGATCAATTTGTTCATGTTGTTAAACTTGTGTGTTTTATTTTCCTAAAGGAAAATCGGTTTATATTAGGGTGGGTGACCTTATCTTCAGTAAGTAACAAAACAGGAAAAAAAATAAATAAATATAAAAATATAATAAATAAAAAAATAAAAAAAATAAAACTGGAAAAGTCGAGTTGAACTCGCCCACCGAGGCTTCCGTACCAACCAATTAAGCTAGACCTCTAAATTGTATCAGCGCTCATATAACTCGAGAGGTCTACATTAATAAGCGCAAATTATGTATGTATGGGGACACCCTTTCATTTTCAACTTTTTTTTATTTTTTGGAATTTTTCCTTAATTTGTGCTGTAAGACCTTGCTTCTTGATTTCATGATTCTAGATCAACGGGAAGTACCCTATAGGTTTTCGACGCAAAACCTATAGGGTACTTCCGGTTTACCTAGAATTGTCAATTTTGGTTATAAGAAAGGTCTTAGAGCACAAGTAAAGAAAAAATTCCGAAAAATAAAAAAAGTTGAAAATTAAGGTACATTTCGGTACTAACAAGTTTTCGCAAAAATCTAAATTTGGCCATATCTTTTTATTGTGTTGACTCAATACCTTGATTTTTATACACCCAATAGGGACTATAGACCTCAGTATCAAGTATAAATTTCAACTTGCTAGGTCCACCCGTTCCTGAGAAAATTAGTGGTGACATACGGATAGATAGACGGACAGACAGACGGACAGACAGACGGACAGACAGACGGACAGACAGACGGACAGATAGACGGGCAGACAGATAGACAGACAGACAGACAGACAGACGGACAAGAAAGTGATCTTATAAGGGTTCCTTTTTTTACCTTTTGAGGGACGTAACCCTAAAAATCGACTGTGTCCTTTGTCAGGCTCTAGACTATCTGTGTACCAAATTTCATTTCAATCCGTTGAGTAGAACATTCACATTAACCTTACATATTTCCATACAAACTTTCATCCCCTATTCCCTATTGTTATTTTACACCCTTGAGGGTAAAACTTTTACAAACTTTGAATGTCATATTCATTTGTATCTAATCAACAGCCTAAAAATAAGTTTCAAGCTTCTAGCTCTAAAAATGACGATACTTCCATACAACTTTTCATCCCCCCTTTCAACCCCTTACAACTCTTTTTTCGCATTAAAAAGTAGACTGTCCTTTCTCAGGCTCTAGACTATCTGTGAACTAAATTTCATTTAAATCGGTTCAGTAGGGGGGCGTCCATAAATTACGTGAGGTGTTTTTTTAAATTTTCTGTCAAATCATTCTGTGAGATCGCGATGTTCACACCACGATCTCACCGCGTGACCTCACTTCCGAGGAAGAGCGACAGACTCGCTCGAAACCTAGGTCGAGAAAATTCGACTAAAGGTACGTGAATTATAGCCAGTATATAACAATAATAATGTTACAAATTCACGATAATTAAAAAAAAAAAAAAATGCTTCGTGCTTTTATTTACGACTAGTTAAGACCGAGACCGAGACCCCTCTCTCACCAACGTAAGATTAGATGAGATTTGACTCGACCCCCCTTAAACACCTCACGTAATTTATGGACACCCCCTAGAACATTCACATTAACCTTACATATTTCCATACAAACATTCATCCCCTATTGTTATTTTACACCCTTGAGGGTATAACTTTTATAAACTTTGAGTCATATTTATTTATATCTAATCAACAGCCTAAAAAATAAGTTTCAAGGTTCTAGCTTTTAAAATGATGATACTTCCATACAACTTTTCATCCCCCCTTTCAACCCCTTACAACCCTCTTTTCGCATTAAAAAGTAGCCCAAGTCCGTTCTCAGGCTCTAGACTATCTGTGTACCAAATTTCATTTAAATCGGTTCAGTGGTTTTGGCGTGAAAGTGACAGAGACAGACAGATATACAGAGTTACTTTCGCATTTATAATATTAGTAAGGATAACTAGACAATCAAACTTTTTGAATAGCTGTAAAATAAATTTCTAAAAAAAACCTAATGTGTCAATTTTCTGACACTTTGTAACAATTTGTCAAATTGGATAAGAAAGCCGCGATGCAAATTCGATAATATACACTTTTTTCACAAGTTAATTTAAATTCAAGTGCTAACTTCACTTCACCATTTCTACAAAATTACTGACAATGCCGAAAGGAAAGAAGGCAGATGATGAATCATCTACAAAATCAGGACGGTCAGACACCAAGTCCGAACAAAGTCTGAAGGATGCCGGTAAGCAGAAATTATTGTGATACTATGCTGCGCCCGCGGCTATGGCTACGTGGAAAATAAAATGGCACTAATTTTAAGATTAACACAATTAATTTAAAGCGGCAGTTGCATATTGTACTTTTCAAAATTCATATTTGTTAACAAGTTTGCAGTTAAAACTTAGGAGTAAAGTTAAACAAAAATGAACCATAAAAATAATGAAATAGGTATTTAAATAAATATTCCGCAGTAAAATAGCAAAACGGGCAGTTACGTGTGGGCTGCAACTCAGGTGGCGGTTTTTAGGTTGTTCTATTCTCGACACTCCGGAGGGCCGAGAATAGAACTTAAAAACCGCCACCTGTGGTATTAACAAATCGGATTTAGTCTGTAAGATATCTTATTACAACCTCCCGAATGTTTCCCAAATAAAATTGTCCTGTATCCTAATCAACAATACGTTACCCTATTTCAGCTTATTACCTATCTCGCATTCCGAAGTTGATCCCTAATTTGACTGGACTGGAACATTTAAGCCAAATTTGTCCTGCCGTTATGGACACACAAACTTAAATACAAATGATTTTCATATCAACACCAATAGTAAAAATGCGAAAGTCAGTTTGTATATTAGTTTTGTTTGTGACTTCTTCACGGTCAAACGGCTAGACCAATTTAGCTAAACTTTTGCACAGGGGTAAATAGTACCTATGGGTCGTCCATTTATTACGTGAGGTTTTTAACAAACGTTTAATCCCACACCCCCTGGTGATACGTGGTAAGCCTGTAGACTCTACCCTATCCCCAACCCATAACCAAAATCACGCGAATTTTTATTTGGTAACAAAGCAATTTTATGAAATTCAGATCTAGGTATTCTTTAAATTCAGGTAGGTACAATTTAATTTTGTTTAGGAAAAATACTGTGCACCGTGCAAGCAAAAAATAAATGCATGTGTTATCTAACTACACACTAGGGATGTCACGGAGGTGGTTTTATCGGAACTGAAGACGAAACCGGAGATTTGAAATTTATTTTAACGACATCGAAACCGAAACCGAAATCGGAACCGGAGGTGAACCATGGAGTGTTGGGCACAATTGAGAACCTATATGATAAGGCCGCGTCAGATAAATGAATAAAACAATGCAATAATTATTCGGTATAACCTCCGATTCAAATCAATCGGAACCGAAGCCAGACCTCTGTAACATCTCTACTACACACCTCCCCCATCTTTCAAGCATCACGAGATTCATGGATGATCCCTATTATGGATTAAGGTATAGGATACCGTTTGACGCGGGCGAAGCCGCGGGGCACAGCACATAATAATTAGACCAAATTTACAAAAAGCCTTCGCCTTTGTTTTCCTCAATTCTGGTGAATGTAGCTTTTGAATAGGTATGCTACTTCAAACTTATGGCACTCGTAAGTCGATTTAGTTAAGAGCGTACTCGGGGTGCAGTTTTCCATACAAAAGTATTCCCCTGTTTTCTCCCTGTAAAATGCTTCTGCTCGTCTGCTGTAGCTATGCCCCTATCATTTGCTTTTTTTTGACCACCCAATTGCAAATGATAGGGCATAGCTACAGCAGACCTTGATTTTCTGTAGAAACAAATTTTGCTCTAGAAGCATTTTCCAGGGAGGAAACGGGGGAATACATTTGTATGGAAAAGTGCACCTCACGTTCGCTTTAACGACTGTTAAAGAATAAATATAAATGTGGTCAAGTTTGTGTGTAATGTTAAGTACCTAATGTTAACGACCTTTTGAAGACGATAATAAAGTTCTTTTTTATTGAAGTTCTTAGCTCGATGCGCTTATTTTACTTAAATAAAAAGTAGTGAAGAATGATGCTATAAAAATAAAATCTTTCAATATATAAACTTTATTCCAAAGACATCAAACACGCAGACGACGGCAAAAACAAACGCCGCCGTCGTACTGGGCTAAATATGGAGCGTGTAGAAATGCTAGCGCGACCGAACGCTCGCCGACTTCGGTCTCTCTGGGACGAGAAGTGTGCCATACTACCCCCTGATAGGAGGGACAAGATCAAGAGCGCTTTGGAGGAAGATTACTTTCTTAGTCCAGAGTAAGTATTATTTGCATGTATTTACAATTTAAAGATCGTGCACAGCAGATGTTCTTACAAATATAAATTTAATCCGTACCTAGGTATGCTCTGAACTAAACATAAGGTTGTAAGTGCTATGTAGGTACATTAAAACGGCCCAAACGAAAGGAACCTAGATGGGAGTTTGTCCTTGTCTAACGACCTGCCTGTAGTGCCACTGCTTTTATTTAGTTACTGTACTATATGTATTGTACATAGGTATAAATATATGTGGTCCATACAAAAGAAAGGGACAAACTCCGATCAAGGTCGGTCTCTTTCGGGCCGGTAGAGCACCGTCCTCATATAAACCGTCTTTGATTATTTGATTACTAAGACCAAGGCAGTAGATGCTAGGCCTGACTGTCATCAGAGCCGTCCATACAAACGAGTTCATTGAATGAGAATGCTTGATTAAAATGAGTTACGTACCTACTTCGATACCTTTTAACGGAGCTACAATCGACCTCTCTTTACAAGGCTTTGTTTTTTTTAAAAATATCCTAAGGCTAACGTTTGTCCACTTTGTTATCTGTTTTCAACGTCTTGGAAATCTCAGACTCAGACTTTATTAGCGATGATTTCAACCGACACAGCATGAGGTAGCGCTCGACTGGCATCGGACATGACTGAAGGAAATGTCGGACGCATGCATGCATGTGTAAGAACCCCTTTGACTTTGTGTAGTCGCCTCGACACTAAAATCGTGAGGTTTGCTTTGTATTGTGTTGGTACGAAGGGCCTTAGTCTACCAACTGAGATGATATTCCACGTTCATCAAAAATCATAACGTGCCTCCTATTTTCAACCGACTTCACAAAAAAGGAGGAGGTTCTCAATTCGTCTGTTTTTTTTTGTGTGTGTGTGTGTGTATGTTACGCGATTACTCCGTCAATTCTGAACCGATTCGAATGATTCTTTTTGTAATCGAAAGGGTACGTTTCCGAGGTGGTCCCATTGTAATTTCATCAAGATCTGATAAGTATCTCCAGAGATATATGACGATAAAACGTCTCAAACTTGCTACTGAAATTGACTCGCGGGGCATTGAAGTCGGTTGTTTTAGTTTTTAAACTATCTTAAGTATATCAACAGGCTTCCAAGAAAGAGAAGGTCCTCAATTCATCTATTTTTTTTGTATGTAAGTATGTTACGCGATTACCCTATCAATTGTGAACCGATACAAATTATTTTTGTTAAATTAGTAGGGTACATTTCCAAGGTGGTCCAATTGTAATTTCATCGAGATCTGATAAGTATCTCCAGAGATATGGAGATAAAAACCTCAAACTTGTACTGAAAAAAAAACATAGACGAATTGAGAACGTCCTTCTTTTTAAAAGTGATACTAGCGCGGAATTTGAAGTCGTTTTTTAGGGTTCCGTACCCAAAGGGTAAAACGGGACCCTATTACTAGGACTCCGCTGTCCGTCTGTCTGTCTGTCTGTCTGTCTGTCTGTCTATCTGTCACCAGGCTGTATCTCATGAACCGTGATAGTTAGACAGCTGAAATTTTCACAGATGATGTATTTCTGTTGCCGCTATAACAACAAATACTAAAAACAGAATAAAGTTAAAAATAATAGAGGGTCCCCATACAAGAAACGTGTTTTTTTCGGCATTTCACGCCATCTATGAACGCTTATTTAGGTAAACGTCCCATAGCATTATATTGAAATGTCGATCCCTAACACCTTTGTTAGATGTTAGATGGCGTTATAAGAAATAAAATGTTTATTAATTATTATTTTTTGCTGGCGAAAAATGATAGTGGTATTTTTTGCTCGATCTTATAAAATACTGTAGTGTGGTACGGAACCCTACTAGTGCGAGTCGGACTTGCACTTGGCCAGTTTATTTCGTTTTATAAACGATGTTAAGTTTGCTCTTTAGCAAGGGCGTCGTCAACGGGGTGGGGGGTGGGGGGGTGCAGGGAGTAGCAGCTGCATCTCTAGATACTACCAACTGCAAAGCACGACTCGCGCTACAATTTTAAAGCTTCATGCTCTTGACTGTACCAACATCTTGCTCTTGAGTCCTACTAGTTATAAGGGCTTAAAACTATTTATTATAAATCTGACGTTGACAATGGTATTATAGACAAACCGAGCAGTACTTTCAAGCCCTATACCAGTCATCGCGGCGTTGGCAGGGACCGAGCGGCATGGTGTCACGGCGAGACCACGTCGAGAGGTCCGAAGAAATGAAGCAGCGCCAGAAGTGGCTCGTCAACTTTAGCGCTCAGGTTTGGTTACATTTTCTATCAACACCCCAATACCAATCCTACTTCCTAAAAATGTAGGTGAATGTCAATGTTCGTATGATTACAAATTGTTTTAGATGTTTCTAAAAACTGAACTAAAGAAACACTCAATTGTGCCGAGTTTACAAAGTTGGTTGTTTGTCAAGTCGTTATTTTAAACGATATTAATAATTAACACATAAGTACGTTTTATATGAGAACGTTAGTTAAGCAGGTTAATGATGGTAAGTGACTACATCGTTGATCTTGATTATAAAGTACCGACTACTAAACCAAGTATCTCTTCTGTGACTAAACTCACTAAGTATTATTTTGTTGTCGACTGTCTTGACCTAGGTTTGGTACTCGATTAAATATCTCGGACTCGTCCTCGACAGCCGGTGGAACTTCCACGAGCACTTCAAGCGCCTCTCCCACCGACTGATTGGTGCGGCAGCCGCCTTGAGGCGGTTGTTGCCCAACCTCGGGGGGCCTAGGGCGAGTGCTCGCCGCCTCTATATGGGGGTGGTGCGGTCCATGGCCCTTTATGGGGCCCCAATTTGGCAGGAGGCCTTGACGGAGAAAACCGTCGCCCTGCTGAGGAGATCTCAGAGGGTGATGGCTGTCGGGGTCATCCGTTGATATCGCACTGTCTCCTTTGAGGCGGCGTGCGTTCTGGCGGGATCCCCACCTTGGGATCTGGAGGCCGAGATCTACGCGGCGATGTACAATTGGCGCGTGGATCTCCGCCTTCGATGAGAAAGTCCTTCGCCAAGGGCGCTCGAAGTGTGGAAGTTCCGCGCTCGACAGTCCTTGATGGAAAGGTGGCAGGCGAGGCTGGCCGAACCCCGTGCTGGCCTCAGGACTGTCGAGGCTGTCCACCCCGTCCTTATAGATTGAGTGGCCTTAACCTTACGACTGACGCAGGTACTGACGGGGCACGGATGCTTCGGAAAGTACCTGTGTCGCATAGCCGGAAGAGAACCGACAACCGTGTGCCACCATTGCGCCTGCGATGAGGACACGGTGCAGCATTCGCTGGCGGTCTGCCCAGCCTGGGTGGACCAACGCCTTGTCCTCACCGCAGTCGTAGGGGCGGACCTCTCGATGCCAGCGTTGATTAAATCGATGCTGGACAACGAGAGGTCATGGACTGCCGTGCTCGACTTCTGCGAAGATGTTATCTCGCGGAAGGAGGCTGCGGAGAAGGAGCGCGAGATCGCATCAAACCTCCCAATCCGTAGCCGGAGAGCCGGGCGTCGAAGAAGGGCTTACCACGCCCTTCTTCACCCCCCATAACAGGTCAGGGTGGCGGTCACGGGTGTGACCGTCGCCCGTTATTGACACCTGAAGATGGCGCGCGCGGTGTTCCCGCGCGCATCTCAGTGGTGAGGGCGGGGTATCTCCAACTCCACCCAACTCGAGGCTGGGGCCCCTAGAGGGGCCGACACCGTCGGGGCCGCGGGCGAGTGCGCAAGGGTACCCGTAGCCCCGACACTAGGGTGAAGCTGGGAATACCATGGGGTTTTAGTCGGTTGGAGCAAAAAAAAGAAAAAAAAAAGGTTTCGTGCTTGCGCACAAGATCGTGGCGACAACGTCGACAACTGTAAGTGCATTCGATATGAAAGAAACCTAGATCGAAAATAGTAGATAATGAGTATCTATCAACACTAATATTATAAATGCGAAAATCAGTTTGTATAATTGTTTGTTTGGGACCTCTTCACGGTCAAACGGCTCGACCGCTCGATTTGGCTGAAATTTTACACAGGGATAGCCAGTACAGTTGATCAGGACATAGGATTCTTTATAACGCAGGCGAAGCCGTGAGGCGCAGCTAGAGTACTTAATAATCCTGATTAAAACTTACGTAAACAGATCTTGTTCTTTAGTCTCATAAAACTGAATTAAATTCCTTTGCGATCATAAACTATATTCTGGTTAAAAGGTCGCCCAACATTTTAATAAACGGGGTCGTTTAGATTCACGGTTGTTTACTCAGTACGAATTTAAGAAAGCTGGATACTCAGAATCCGTTAATGTTTATCTTAATCGTCCATTATCGTTAATTCTGCTATAATACGCACTGAATGTTTCAATTGACATTTAATTAACATTCATCAGATAATTAATAATATGATACCGTGCTACGGACGCAGTGTATCTACCTTAACAGCCCCGGATCTACATTTTTTTCGAACTGGGGCAGAAACCTGACAGTGGCGCCCCTCTCCAGCGTTTGAGATAAATAAATTATTGTTATTATAGTTGTGGGCCTGTGTAGCAACTGTTTCTCAGAAGTTGCAGTGGACCAACCAGGCTTCTGTATGCTAGGTGCTTTGTGAAGCAAGTTTTTTATTTTTATCTATACTATATTATGATTTTGGCGCCCTTTGGGGCTATCTACCTACCGAAGTTCTTATTTTTATTTTTTATTTAGCCTGTTTTGTCCCACTGCAGGGCAAAGGCCTCCCTTCCCTCCTTCCACACATCACGGTCTATTGCTTGTTGGGTCCAGGTGTTAGAATAGCTATCCAGCTCGTCCCGCCATCTCCATCTCCGCCATATCTCACCTACCTAAGTTGTGAGGTTAAAAATTCGGGAGCCATTTCTCAGGCAGTTTATTGGTCAGCATTGTAATGTTGCAATGAATAATCAGATTTTGCTTATTTTTCATGTCTCAAAGTGCCTTTCAGACAACGCTATAATAGTATAGTTTGTAGCACAACAATATCGCTCACCAATTCCCCATGCATTTATTTAGAACACTTTTACACCTACTATATATCAGCCGGTTTGCTTGTAATTTGCCTGTCATGCTGTACCTACTATAATAGCGGGATAGTATAGCGTAGTCTGAAATGCACATGATAGACAAGCACTAATACCGCTATCTCAAGATGTGGTAGTAGATGGAATCGTCATACTATGGAATTGAAAGATGGTTCCGAGATTTGCAGTGCATTTTATATTCAGAGTCAAAATGTTTGGTTAAGTTAGGTTGTATATAAATGTGAACTTCTTCTGTAGTCTTCCCTCCACTTCACTCGTTCGCATTGATACAAAATAGATTTAGATTTAATCTGTCGGGGCGTTTAAATTTTAAAATTAAGTGTTATAAACTGTGGTGTGTTTTCCAGGTTGCATATCGTTTATGTGATTACATAGCGAAAGGAAACAAAGAGATGATTGTCACAAATAGGCTACGCAGCATTGCTGATGTGGTGTTGGAGCGCGTTGCTGAATTATTGGGTAAAAAATTAAAAATATTTTTTTAAATTGTGTAGGCTAGCGTTTGACTACAATTTCGCCTGGTGGTTAGTGATGATGCGGTCGAGCATGGTAGCACGCTAGGCCTAGAATGGGAACAGGCTCTCGGACAGCTGCCGGAACACATTAGATGTTTTGGCGACAGATTTTTTCGAGGGTGGTAGCTGGCCAGGTGGAAACTAGAAAGTGTCCTACCACCATGCGGGGGTGGTTGGTTTCTTAGCGATGTTTTTTCTTCACCGGAGGGCCACTGTGAACACATAAATTATACATAAACTTTTCGATAGAAAAATCCATTGGCCTTTCTCCCGATTACGCCACCGGGCCCTCTAAAATAGAAGTAGTATATATAAAAGGCAATCGTTACTGACTGACTGACTGTTTGATCTATCAACACACAGCTCAAACCACTGAACGGATTGCGCTGAAATTCGGCACGCAGTTAGTTATTATGACGTAAGTATTCGCTAACAAAGGATTTTCCAAAATACAGGGTGTATTTTAAGATGTATTCTAAAGGTACGGCCACACCGCGGCGTCCTGCGATCTGCGGGCGCAACCTCATTACTTTTCAATTGTTTTCTAATCGTGTTTGGTGTGAACCAGTCGGTACAAATACTACTTACTGCGCTATGTGATCGCCGCCTAGATCGCGCACGCGGGACGCTGCGGTGTGTCCGTGCCTTTAGGTGATGCAACGGGGGTCCAAAGTTTGTATGGAGAAACAAGATTAGATAGTCTTTTTATTAATACTTTCACACAAGGACTTCTGTAAATAAATAAGTATATACGTGTTTCAGGATTTTTCAAAATTAAAACTCTAAAGGCGTGAAATGGGTAACAAACAAAGTCTGAAAATCAATATGGTTCTTTGGGGTGTATAAAAATGAATCCCTATTTCCCTTGGTCACGTCATAACTTGAGAACGGGTGGTACGATTTGGCTAATTCTTTTTTTGATGTATTTTTATGAAAGAAAAGTATTCAATAAACTTTTTAACGTGGGTCAAGTCGCGGGACACTTCTAGTATAAATCTAAATTTATTTATTTTAATTTTAATCATTCTTTTTAATAAAGATTACTCGTAATGTGGGTTGCATATTACTAGTATTCTTGTTAACCCCTCCAACTAAGCAAAATATGCTTGTGTCTGGAGTGGGTTCACGTCAATAGTATAAATGGTCATAATATCAAATTCAGGGGAGCCGAAACCATCCCGTACCCACTCCGGCCGTTTAGCCCGCTTCATGGTGGCGGTGTCTGACCGAATCGCCGTGTGGATAGAAAACGCAGTCTATATGGCTGATTCCGGTGAACCCGCGGGAAAATCAGCACATGAACATATGAGGCTCGATTCTGAAAAACCACTCGTCTGTTAAAGGAGATATGGTTCAAAATAGGTAAGTTACATGGGTAGAGAGGTATATATGTCTAATACCTACATATATATTGTAGCTAAAGATAGTAGAATAGGTACCTATGTTCCTTGTATACAAATGTAGGTATATAGTATCTTTCACATCTTATGATTATATCAGGTATCATCATTGTAAGCTTCTATCCAGCCATTGACCGGTAAGTCTGTAAAGGTGGCGATGATCTCATCCAGGTCACTGCCAGCTAGATTAACAAGCCATGTGAATGTCTAAAACTACCAAATCACTCTGCAAACAAAAGCATGTCGTCAATTGACGTCAATAGCCCAAAGGCTATGGCATCGGCGTGGCGACCGAGAGGTTAAACAAAAATGTTGCCGGTGCAGATACGTTCTGTTCATGACACGCGAATGATTTTCTTTTATCTTATAGGCTAGCGTTTGATCACTATCTCACCTGTTGGTAAGTGATGATGCGGTCGAAGATGGTAAGCACGCTAGGCCTAGAATGGGAACTGGCTTTCCAGGATAGCTGCCGGAACACATTAGATGTTTGGCGACAGATTTTCTTCCACTTAACTTGAGGATGGTAGCTGGCCAGGCGGATACTAGATAGTGATCCTACCACCATGCGGGGGTTGTTGGTTTCTTAACGATGTTTTTCCTTCACCGGAGGGCCACTGTGAAAAGCACACATACATTTTTCGATTGAAAAATCCATTCGTGCACGGCAGTTTGAACTCTGTACCTCTGGCATCAAAGCCAACCGTTCTCCCGATTACGCCACCGGGCCCTGAAAAAATTGACGGAATGCTCCAGTTAGTGTGCATTGTCGCATGGTATTCAATACTGTTTTTATTTTGCCTGACAAGTTTCTAGCGCGGTCATATGCTACGAGTATACGGTGTAGTGAGCAGATTGCTAATAATGAATACCCTTTATAGATATTAATTTATTATTAAATTGTTTACCCTCTTTTTTAGCTTTATTCTCATAGAAAGCTCTTGTTGGACTTCATCATCACATTCCATCAGGTGATAATGTAGCCAAGTTATTGATAAGCCTCGAAAAAATAAACTAACTACTTATTCCAAATCCAGGTTTGCATATCAAAGGCAACAAATTTCATTCAGTGCCAATACATAATAAAACAAATAATTCATTGACATTATTTAACATAACATAAAATATATTCATCTAACTTATTAATTTGATTACCTACATACAAAGATATGACCTGTTTGCTATCAATTGATATGCTAATTTATTTCCATCGGTATTACGATAATCTATGCGTTTTATATTATTTTATTCACCTACTTGACTTAATTATAACAGATGTATCAATACATCTGTTAGAGGGTTTCTAAAGCTCTTGAGTAAGCATTTTAAATATATGTATTAGGCATTTGTCCAGATCATACGCTTTGATTGATGCCGCGATCACTCGCAACGAATTTGACGCTTCTCGTAGCAGTCAAGATTAGTAATGAAAATAAAATAAATTATTTTTCAAAAAAAATAGAACCGGCTTCATAACCACAAACAGGCACTCAATAGCGAAAAATAAATTACCACTTATCTATTTGAAGTCGGTGCCAGCTAAGTCGATTGAATAGTAGATAGATACTATGAATGTAGTAGTAGTAAGTAGGTAGGCATGTAGGTAGTATCTATCTACTACCTATTAGACTCGGCTGGCACCGACTTCAAATAGATAAGTGCGTAGCGCTTATAATAATTATATTAAGTAATTTATTTTTCGCTATTGAGTGCCTGTTTGTGGTTATGAAGTCGGTTCTATTTTTTTTAAATAATTTATTTTACCCTTTTTAGTGCAAAACAAGTTTTAATTAATTTTCTTGCATCTATAAAATTTCGTGTCCGGGCCGTTATACACTGACGGATATATACTTTGTAAAAATTTCAAGTATGTACCTATTACGGTTTAGAAGATACAGATCTGTAAAGTGCGCACATATAGGCTCACGGACGGACGGACGGACGGATGGACGGACGAACGGACAACAAAGTCTCAGAAAGTGTTCATTTGGTACCCTTTGGGTTCGGAACCCTAAAAAATTGACTTTAAATGCCGCGCTAGTGAAAATATTCACTAGTCATAATGATGTCATCAAGGTATCAAAGGACAATGTCCCAAATGGCCCTGTGCAATAAAAGCATCTGACACACACGATAATTAATTGTCTATTTTATTAAAATAATTCCAAACACTTTTATAACACGGACTAGTATTCCAAAATGAATATTAAAAGTATTATTTGCGATTATTAACATTAATTGCCGCCATATGGGCTACTGAGTACTGAATCACCCTACTACGTTATAAGAGTTGGCACTTCCCTACAATGTTGATTCCCGAACTATGAAAGCACTGTGTAACCTAACAACGGAAAGTATTAATTACGTAGTTAGCTTATATGGTTAGCTATTATATAATCTGTGGTTGGTACAAAGTACGATCATAATTTTAAGTTATTTTATTATGTATGCAGTGTCGCGGGACTGATATAAAATGAAATAAAAATAAATAAATCGTTTATTTCGAAAAATTGTTACAATCATTATACTAGAAGTTGTGAGGCTATTATGATCATGTTCATTCTTGAGTATCTGCTGCTGAGATAGGCTCATCACCTGTGTTTCAGCATACAACGCTCTCCCCCGAAGGTTAGCAGTTAGCCGTACTTACAAAACAATTGAATACAATTTAAATCTTATACTAAGATATCTAAACGTATAAACAAAACTAAAATTAAACCGTTTTATTTGACATGTGTGAATGACATGTAGTGTGAAAGTGAGTCCTCTAGGTGTATTAAATGTGAAAGTGAGTGTATGAGTGTGAGAGGGTGTGTGGATTGTAAATGGTGAGTGTGTGATTTGTACACAGACCTAGGATTTACTACGTAATGAATTCTGGGTCACTGGATTTGTAAGAAGATGTGTGTGAGGTGTATAAAAGCGTGAGTTTAAAAGTATGTATGAATGCTATTAGTTTGACTAAAGATATGCATAAATTCATAGGAGCTAGGAATTACTTATTGAAAAGTCTTTATAAGTTCTTCAGTTTCATCGTAGGTCATTTCTTGTAGCCAAACTGTGACTTTATGTTTTACTTCTGATTTTGTTAACATGTATGTATTCAACATTTTGTTGATTTTATTATAAAGAAAAGGTCCCAAAAAGTAAAAGAAAATTTTAATGAATGATGTTTTTATTGAATTTGGTAGTTCACAGACTTTATTTTCTTCTTTTTGTCAAAACTACGGGGTCGTACTTTAGTCTTGAGTGTTGCATTGTTTTTATGTTCAGAATAAATAACTGGCGTACAGTTAGGACCTCACAATACTTATAAAGTAGATTGGTTGGGTACAAAAATGGTTTACCTGTTGCAACCTTTAAAATACCGCGTTGTGCTACTTCTATAGTATACAGGCGCGTTTTGGGAGCACCACCCCAAGAGGATATACAGTAGTTAATTAATGACTGACATAGACTTAAATAAATTTGTTTTGTTATGTTTGGATTTGCAATGTGTTTTAGTTTTTTGAAAATGAACATAATTTTTCGAATACGGCAACTTATGGATTCTATATGATTTTGAAAAGTTAACTTATTGTCAATTATAACACCTAAAAATTTAATATTATCAGTTTGATCAAGCTTATCACATTTACAATTTAAGATATTATTAGTTATTGTTGAACAATTGTCTTTATGAGCATATAAATTAAGATTTTGGTTTGGAGGGATGGACCTCATTGAGAAAGTGATGAACTTAGTCTTTTCAATATTGAGTGACAGAAAGTTGGATCGTAGCCAGGATTTTACAGTGTTAAAGCCATTTTGGGCAGCATCGAAAACATCTTTCCATGTATTTGCAGCAAAGAGTAAAGCTGTATCATCAGCGTAGGAAATGAGTTTACCGTTGAATGGTTGAAATAGACACAGATCATTCATATATATTAAGAATAAAGTTGGACCGAGGATACTTCCCTGGGGAACGCCATAGGTCACAGGTAAGTAGGTACTTATGTAATTTCCTAATTTAACACTTTGGTTTCTATCAGTCAGGTAATTTTTGAGTAATTCAAGTTGATTCCCGCGAATTCCAATGTGTTCCAGCTTAGTGATGAGGTGTGGGACAGAAACCGTATCAAAAGCTTTCGCCAAATCGAGGAAGATTGAGATATATTTTTTACCACCGTCTAAATTTGTTGAGACATAGTCAGTCAATTCATGTACTGCTTCGTTTGTGGATTTACCACAACGAAAACCAAATTGAGAGTTTGCAAAAATATGGTTACTTTCAATGTAGTCAACTAATCTCTTATTTATAATGCGTTCAAGTAATTTTAAAATAGAAGGCAGAATAGATATTGGACGGTAGTTAATGATACGGTCTCTGTCACCAGCTTTATAAATTGGTATGATACGTGATAATTTAAGATCATTGGGGAAAATGCCTTTTTCTATACATGAATTAAAAATGTGTGCCAGTGGTGGAACCAGAAAGTTTTTATATTGTTTAAGAAATTGATTTGAGATTTGATCCCATCCAACTGAGCATTAATTTTTAAGATTCGTAATAAGCCTCTCTACCTCCTCGTTGTCTGTGCTAATTAATAGAAAAGAATTTAGTTGAGTGGGCGAAGTTATAGATGATGTTTGTTGAGCCTTGATTGATTGATATGCCCGCCATCTTTGCCAAACGTCATGTCATGTCAAAAAATATTAACTAACTTTGCACCCTAACAAGACTTTGCCCGGTAGTACATTCCTGTGAAGACAAATTAATTCTCCCCACCTTTGTTTCTATCTCGCTCACAGTTACCGTAAGAATATCTGTCAAAAACCAAAATCAACGAGAAGAAAGATGTAAAAACATTATTCAAGGTCATATTTTTTGGTTTTCAAAAGTATATGCCATAGCCACCTCCATTGTGTATAATCTTCTTGGAACTCTTCTTCTAAAACCAGTACATTCTCCTATGTTTGAGGTATTTATCTCCATATCTGGATCTGGAGATACTAATCAGATCTTGATGAAATTACAATGGGACCATCTCGGAAACGTACCCTACCTATTAAAAAAAGAATCATTTGAATCCGTTCACAATTGACGGAGTAATCGCGTAACATACACACAAAAAAAAACATATAGACGAATTGAGCACCTCCATCTTTTTTGTGAAGTCGGTTAATAAAAACAATGCTGTCGATACAATTTGCTACATTTAGGTAATTTAAACTAAACATACACACACCATACCCGCATTGCAAGTAAAAAAAAATAAAAGCTTGAAAAATGACAATTTCTAATGGACGTCGACTGCATTATTACAGAATAAATAATAATAGTACGCAAAAACAAATAACATAACGTACTATGGAAAAGCCACCAAAAGTTGCATCCGAAATTTAAAAAAGTAAAACAACCGACTTCATGCCGCGCGAATCGGTTTCAGTAGCAAGTTTGAGACGTTTATCGTCATATATCTGAAAATACTTATCAAATCTCGATGACATTACAATGGGAGCACCTTAAAAATGTTCTAATTAAAAAAACTGGCCAAGTGCAAGTCGGACTCGCACTCGTAGGGTTCCGTAACACAGTAGAGTATTCTATAACTATGAATTTTCGCAACTACAAAAATAACTTTGTTTTTCATAGTGTTTGTATGAAAAACATAGTTATACTTGCGGTCGCTATATCTCAACAACTGCTGACTGTATCTCGTTCAAACCAATTTTCGTTGAAAGTTTTTATTGAGATCTACAGAATATATTTTTTCTAGATTTTTCACTCCCTTACCTTAGGGGGGGGGGGGGGGGAAACACATTTTACCACTTTAGACGCGCCTATCTTTTAAATGATTGACTTTGAGAAAAAATGATTTTAGAAACTTCTATGTCATTTTTAGACCTATCCATAGACGCGTATAGATTGGAAGAAAATTTTTTTTTTGTTCCTGTTTCATGTATGGGATGCCCCCCCTTAAACTTTTATATTTTTTATTTTTGTATAAAAATCGGTAAGCGGTTCACAGAATACATCTACCTACCAAGTTTCAATTCTGTAGTCGTAATAGTTTCGGAATAAAATGACTGTGACATACGGACGGACAGACAGACAGACAGACAGACAGACATGGCGAATCTATAAGGGTTCCGTTTTGTGCCATTCGGCTACGGAACCCTAAAAAGAATCCTTCAAATCGGTTCACAATTGTCGGAGTAATCGCGTAACATACACACACAAAACTACAGACGAATTGAGAACCTCCTCCTTTTGGAAGTTGGTTGAAAAGGTAAGCGTATTTTATTACTATTACCTTATAAGATAAAATTTACATAAAATAAACTAGTGCACAGATAATTATGAATATTATGTTTAGTCACCTATCAACTCGTTATGTCACTGTTTATAAATACAAAGCAATTGTATATTTTTCATACAATTTAATAGCTTTAATTAAGTATGCCCATTGGAACGATACCTTATTGCAGCATAAAACAATCGCATTTGCCTTCCTATTTACATTCAAACAAAGAGTATTAAGTCAATTAAAATGCAGCACTTGTTGTTAGTTGGCTTGATTTAATTGTTTTGTTATGAAATTTTCTATTCACTGGCATGGTTGACTGATCCTGTCCTAGCGATTACGTTTGTCTTTAATAGATACATGGACCCGCAAAACTCTGTTGCCAAAATTTTACGCACGGTATCCCGAGACTACTACATGTTATCAGTCAAATACTACCACGAGTGGTCTAGCAGATGTCCTACCACTAACAGCGATGAGATGAGAGTGACAAAGATACACATAAATACGCGTGACCAATACTCAAAAACTAATTTATTCTGTAACTAGTACACTTTATGTAAAATTAAAATATCATAAAAACAATGCTGCTGACCAACAAACGAGGCTCTGGCGACCGACAAATGGCGGTATAACCATTTCAAATTATGGCGTAGCTAGGGCATATCCCTCCTAATGAGCCGAATATCGGGCTCAGTGGCGTATCGCGGGAGAGGCCTCCAGCAATGGACTGACACAGGCTGATTATGATAAAAACAATATTGTCACCATAGACTAACAACACCACGTGATAGGAGCAACTCGTAATAGATGCAACATATGGAGACTAGACATTCCTGCTGCTGTAACCACATTTTATAAACAAAATTTGTCAGTTCGGAATAAAGGGCTATATTATTATATAGAAATAATACCGAATTTATAAAGCTCGATTGTTCGCGTTGCCAACGTCTACGATAGATGTCAGCGGAAAATCGAGCTTCATCTTTTTTTTTCGTCTTTTGGCTTTCGTCATGTACCTTTATCGTACCATATATAAGTAGAATATCGAATTTAGTACGTCCTAACCACAGGATTTGGTTCTGTAACTAAACCCAGCTCTTTTTCTCTCGAAGAGCTATTGTCTACCTAAAGCGAAGCAAATTATTTAGTTCAGCTGTAATTATTTTCATCTGAAAAATTTGGATGAATGAAATTAATGGTGTCGGCTTTTTCTTTTATTTTATCCTTAATTTATTACCAAGCTGGGTAATTAGATACAAAACAAAACAATATGATTCAATATGTGCACTATTGATAAATTACGTCAAATGTAGATAGGTGGCCGAGCCGTACCATCTGAATTACGAATGTATGTGATTGAGAAATTGCAAGATAATATTGTAAAGTAAAAAAAAAAGTAATCAAGATTGAATTGATGAAGAATTTGTATTCCTCATTTGATGTTTTTAACCGATTAAAAAAAAGGAGGTTTCTCAATTCGACTGTATATATATATATATATATATATATATATATATATATATATATATAATATTTGTTCGCAAATAAATTCGTCGTTTATGTACCGATTTTGATCATTCTTTTTTTCTTGGAAAGAAGATATCCCGAGTGTGATACTATGGTAATTTCATCGAGGTCTGATAAATAACTCCAGAGATATGAAGATAAACACCTTAAACTTAGTACTGAAAATTAATAGCGCGGTATTTGAAGTCGGTTCTTTTAGTTTTTTAAACGATATTATTTACTCTGATCACAGAATAATTAACTGGTTGTCCCAGGAAGAATCAAACGATACTTTACACTGATGGACATACAAACCTAGTATTTTAACTGATATTACTCCTGTAGACTCCACCCACCAACATTGTAAGCAGTATCTGATGAATAATAATGCGCTCCATATTTAGAACGCATAATCACTTACTATAGTTTTTCCGAGACTGGTATTTTCATTAGGTATTCAGATAGGTAGTGACCTTAGGAAGTTCTAAGGGATACTAGGTCTGGTTAGCCTTCTACCTCGGTATATATGCGACTACCTTCCGTAGAGCAGCATAGTTTGCACTTGCAAGGCTTCTAAGCAGTTCTAGTGAGATCTACCAATCTACCCTCAATAATGAAATCTGTTGTGAGTAATTATTGTTAGAAATATGTTTAAAACATTAAAAAGTTTTTTAAGTAGATTTTATCTTCTAGAACACTGCTACGCGTTTTTATATACCGTAGAAATTATAATTATTGTTCTTCAAATTTTGTGTTAAAGGTGTACCTAACCTCTAAAATTAACTGAACGGTCTATTTTAAAATTATAATAAAAATAAAATTATAAATAAGGACAATGGGAAGGGCTGAAATTATATATAAATATAACACATATTTTTATCGTCAGCTCAGCAACCTCAAATTCATCAACTCTCAAATTTGAGTGAGCTTATTTATATAGCGTGTTTTTTGCTAGAATTGTCATCACCAAGTTCAGCTTCTCATATGGTTTAAATTGTGAGTTATACAAACACAAATTTGTGATATTACTTCAGGTATTCTTCCTGTTGGTGTGCGTGGCCCTGGCTGCCGCGGCTCCTCAGCTGATCACCTCGTGGCCCGGTCTCGTGGCCCCCGGCTACTACGGCGGTCTGCCCAACGTAAGTAAACACCGATAACAATATCAGAAACATATATAAAAACTGATTTTACTAACAATGTGAACGCTGCCTATGCGCGTTATCTCTGACAAATCAAGTGCAAGGAAGTTGTTTCGGTACTAGTTTGATTAGGCGAACAGACTGTAGTAATCCCACCAAAAACATTTTCATGTATGTTACCAAGACGAAACCATGTGGCTCGCACTGTCAAAAAGTTATCAGATCTCATGTAGAGCCAAGCTTCTAACTCTACACGCACTAACTGTAAGAGCTCTAGTTTCACAAGCTCTACACCTTATAAAGGTCAAAATATGTGGCTTGGTAATTTTTATCTGGTTGCCTTCATTTCTAAATGTTGTGACAAGTGACGAAATTCACATATGTTAGCGTTCGTCATCATTTGACATAATTGACTTGAGAGGGATATTATTACATTTTGACTATTATTTAAAATTAAATGCTGTGATATATAGGTAATATTGTCTTTTATAGGATTATTTTATGAAAACTACATCGAGCATTTACCAATGGAGATGTTAACGTTGTAATCCGCAATTCTTTTCTGCCGATACTTACGGGGGACGAGGTAAACACACATTGCACACACACAAATCACTCACTTTAACGATCCCGCACACTAGCTTGAAACACGCACACAGTATTAAAAATACAGCGTAGTTACGCACGCTCATATGGCACATAATGGCTATATGGCCAGCAGAGGGGTACGCTTTGCGTTAACATCTCCATTGGTAAATGCTCGAAGTGAAAACTACCGTTTTCTTAGTGGTATTTTTCACGGAATCTCTTTTATTTTTTATAAAATAAAAATAATAAAAATATCTTAATATGTGTTCCAGCAACTTATAGATGTTTTTTACGCACGATCATGACTCTCAATCAGAGAGAGTTTCAGATTAAAGATGCGAATACTATTAAGTTGATATTCAAGGATCCATTTAAATACATAATTAATTAGGCACAGGTATATTTGATTCTTTCGACGAATGCTTTAATTTATATTTTTATAGAATCGAGATAGGCATTTAAATTGTTTATGAAACCGCGCTCATATCATTTGATAACTCTTCGGCATCGCATATTTTATATCTACTTTTACATATTTGTTTCTGGCCATATATAAAGCAATATATTTTGGCAATATGTCTGACCCAGTATAGCACATTAGGCCACAAAATGGCTTCCGAAATCATTCGAAAATACGTTGGCCATACCTAAAACATGTGGCCGGTCCACATTTAAATGTTGTTGTATTTTTATTATTTTTGGCAGTTTATATTTTATTTTTAGGCAGTTATTATGGCAGGCAGTCGAAAAATGGATTGCAGCCATACATTTTTAAACATATCTTATAGGCTAGCGTTTGACCACTATCTCGCCTGGTGGTAAGCGATGCTGTGGTTGAAGATGATTAACACGATAGGCCTAGAGTGCTCCGACTCTCAATGGCTTTGTGCTACCGGAATACCGTAAGATTATGACAACATATTATCTTTGGTGGTGGTAAGCTACTTTTTAGTAGCAAGTCAGGCGGAACATCTTTATAATATGCTACTACCATCTGTGGAAATTACATTGCAGTAAAAATATTGACCATTTAGAAAATAGCAACAGTATTGCATATTTTAATTAAAGTATAACAACGGGCGGTCATATCGCTAATAGCGATCTCTTCCAGGCAGTCATTAAAAGATAATGAAGACAGTTTAATAACTAAAAAAACCGACTTCCTTGCCGCGCGAGTCTGTTTCAGTAGCAAGTTTGAGACATTTATCGTCATATCTTTGGAGATATTTATCAGATCTCAATGAAATTACAATGGGACCACCTTGAAAATGTATTCTACTACTTAAAAAAATATCGTACGAATCGGTTCACAATTGACGGGGTAATCGCGTAACATACATACAAAAAAAAACACAAATGTATTGAGAATCTCCTCCTTTGGATGTCGGTTGAAAAGAAGAACCACAGAATAATTAATAGTATACTACATAGTAGAACGCAAATTTCATTGCTATAATTCATATACTTTGTTTCCAGACCCTGGTAGCTGGCCCTACCGTAGTGAACGGAGCCTTCGGCGGTCGCATCATCACCCCTGGCTACGTGGGACCTACCCTGTACTAATCCTGCAATCACTCCCCCCCCCCCTGTCACCCCTTAATGCCCAAAGCACTGCACTACCCCATTGGCAAACTGTAAACGTGTATATAATTATTGAATAAATTGACGGCTTTATTTCATAGCTTTTTTGTTTTGTTGTGTTCACTTTCTGAGACCGATGTTAATATAAGTAGGTAATATATATAATAACATCTAAAATATAATTATAAAATATTTAAACGGACCAACATTTCAACAGAAATCGAAAAAGAAAAGAATTAACTACTTTAAATTGGTTCTTGTGTGCTAGCGCAACGTTTTAAAAAGACGCATTTGACACAAATTCGGGTCGGGTTCCTTAAAAAACAATATTTTTCTTATAGATATTGCCAGTAGTCTAACTCGATACACTAAAAATCATGCCAGGAACGACATGTTTATTTGCCGCTGGTCCACATCTGAAATATACCACAAATTGTCACTTTTTGTAATTTAGTACCAACCCGATAGTATTAAACCAGCCATTAAACCACCAGTATGGTTAAAAGTTACTGAATTTAGGACGCCCGTTATACATGATCCAATGTTAATATTATTTATTTTTTCTTCCCACGTGACATTAAAATGTGGAATGAGCTTCCTCCTGACGTTTTCCCGCAAAGGATTGATCTGTGTTGCTTCAAACAGATTTCTCTTTTAAAATAGTAGGCAACGCATGTGCATTCATCATCAATTCATCAGGCTATATTAGCTCACTGCTAGACATAAGCCTTTCCAATTTAACGCCACTGTGCACGATCCTCGGCTACTCTCATCCAGCGCTTGCCAGCCATCTTGCGAATGTCATCGCTCCACCTAGTCCTACGCTACGTTTGCCAATGCACGTGCATTGCCAACAGCGTTGCCAGTTTTTTTTTGCCAATTCTGGATTTTGGAACATTTTGAGTGAAAACAGCGGGATTGTTTCGTCGAAAGCGGGACATAGTAAAAAAACGTATATTATCAGAAGTTTTCAAATATTTATCTTTTTATTTGAATTAAAATTACGTTTACGTGACAATAGATAACAAAAATAGCCATAGAAATGCGTGCATGGTCGAGTTATCTCCAAAACGCTGGACTGAGCCTGTCCCGCGAGGGACATTTAATTTTGATTTAAAAATCGGGACGTCCCGCCAAAATCGGGACGTCTGGCAACGCTGATTGCCAATAGCATTTTAGATGTCAATATGCATCGTATGTTGGCGCCCCTCCTGGTCAAGGGTACATACGTAGAGTAGTACGTAGTACGTGGTGGGCAGTGATGGGAAAAGAAGAGCTGAAGAAGAAACTCAGTAGCGTGTCTTGGAAGAGGCCTATGTCCAACAGTGGACTGATACAGGCTGATTATGATGATGATGAATAAGCAACACTAACCACTTATCATCATGTGGGCCGCATGCTTGTTTGTTTTAATAGATTTGATTTAAAAAGTTGTCTATGTACGTCATCTACTATCGTAAAACGAACGTAAAAGTATTTTTAGCTGAGAAATTCTTCAACATCCTATGAATTTTAATTGGTATATTATTTTAATATACTGTTCTAGCTTAATATGTAACGCATTGAAGTGATGAGAAAATTACATAATTCTTTCTCATGTTATATTCATTTGAAGATGCTAGTTCTGTACAACGGAAACATTTATTTCTGAATTCTAAACATTTATGAACCGGTTGATATTTGAATATGATTTTTTTTGCTCCCTATGGTTTTATCGACTGTTTTGTTGACCTAGATATTTTTTAACATATCCGATGTTTAAAAAGTGAACATAGTAGCATCACTAAAATAGCTGGAATTCACTTTCAAAGTTCGAGCACTTTTATTGAAAATGTTGTAATATTAGGATTTCCAATAAGTCATTCTTCGTCATATCAACAACGTACCTGTGTTAAAAATGATTTATTATATTCACTTAAATATTTTATTTCATGATTGATTTAGTATCGATGATGAAACGTGAACTATCTAGAAGATTCTAGAAACACGTTTTTATTTAGTCAGATCACATACCTAGTGTAATGTAATAATTATTAATTGTGTATATGTTCTGTTTATTTCAGAATGATCTCGCCGCTTTTCGTTCATCTTTTACTGCACCGCTACCATTTTATCTGCACCTTCTAGGATGACTGGTAGAAAAAGCTTTGTAGCATTAAGTCCTTCGTGTACAAGTGTTTGTGTGCAAACATATGAATAAATAAATAAAATACCTTTCCGTATATAAAAGGTTCTCTGTGAAAATACCCAAGATGACGCTTCGCTACGCTACTCTATGATATATATATATATGACCATAAACTTTTTAGTTTTGACATTCCAAACATATAACACAATGAAAAAAGATCTCGATAAGAACAAACTATCACTTGATATTTAAATATAGAGTATATGTTTCAATTTCTGATAGCGTTTGACCACTATCTCGCCTGGTGGTAGGCGATGATGTGGTAGAGGCTGGTGAACACAAGTCTAGAATGATCTGATTTTCAAGTGCTGTGCTGCTGGAACACCGTAAAGTTATAGCGGCAAATTTTATCCTTCATTGTGGTGAGCTACCGTTTGGCAGCAAGTTGCGGCACATTAAAATAAGGCTCTTGTTACTTGTGAAAGAACACCCATTAATACACATAGAAATATGCATTGGTGCAAGGCTAGGATATGAACCGGTGACTTTCGGGTTTGAAGGCCAGCTATCTATCCTTTACGCCAACGGGCCGTCCGAAATATATGTTTTGATAAATAATGTATAATTATCACTAATCTATATTAGTGATAGTTATAAACTCTGTTTTCATTGGTTCCCTAAATTCCACAATCTAACCCAGCCCTACTATAATTAGTCTTATCTCAGTTATCTATCACCCACTTTTGCAACACCTGTCCGTCAAAGCAACGTAAAGCTGACATCAGACACTTACATAATTCCAACATAAACAATGTATATCACCATCGAGTGGACCATTCCACGAGAGTAAAAGTGGTCAGTCTGGAAAAAAAACCACGAAAAACTATAGCGGACGACCGACATAACGGCCTTGGTCAAACCAACCTACGTAAACAACTCATGCCTATAAAATGGCTCTTAAGTGAATACCAAATAGGTTTTACAATGTGTTTTTCTTGTGTATTACATAATTTTGTAACAAAACTCTCCTATCCTATTACATAAGGGTGAATCAGTTGATTTAGGTGATTCAACCTTCTTCTAGACTTAGAAAGGTTTAATTCGAAAGGCTACCTCGGAACTCACTTTAGATTGCGTAATTAAATTATTGTAAGGGATAGATAGATAGTTTCTTATGTGTTATTCGAAGATCAATATCTAAAGTGTTAGCAAATGATCGTAGGTAGAGATATTGAGTTAATTTAAAGCCGTCCCCGATTTATGGTGTTATTGTAAAATTATTATCATTGATTTTAGATAATAGTTTTGAACAATTGAGAATTATAATATGTTGATGGCTCTACCCGTATACATTATCTTTACATAGTATAAAACAAAGTCGCTGTACGCTTAGATCTTTTAAACTACGTAACGGATTTTAATGCAGTTTTCAGCAATACATAGAGTGATTTAAGGGGAAGGTTCATAACTAGGATTCAACGCAGGCAAAACCGCGGGGAGCAGCTAGCTTATGATAATGGCTTTAACATATGAAATATTGTGTTATGCTTTATTAACATCTTTTTACAATTTGATTCCTAAAATCTCAGCGTCAGAGCAGACATTGGTCATGGTCAATTCTCAGAAATATTGTCTGAATTAATTAATATTTTAGTAGAAACCACGTCTAAGTACCTACCCAAATAACCTTGATAACTTCTTTCGCAAATCCCGAATCTGTTCCCTCAATTATTATTTAACGGTCATGAACAATACAAGTAAACAGATCGTAATGTTTCAATTAATTAGCTGGTCTTTGAGCTCGATTTATTTCAATTATGTGTTACATATTTCTTTACTTATTACCAGGATAACAGCAATGAGGCGTTTTCTAACAAAAAAAAAACCAGTTTAGTTACTGAAGACTTTACAGGTGGCTTTTAAAATGGACGCAATGGTCTAACATTGTAAATCTGACTAATCTCATATTTTCTTTTCATCCGTATTCGATTCATGTTTATAACGCTTTCATCCTTTGCCTTTATAAATCAAGACCAATATTATGAATACAAAAGTCAGTTTGTATATTTGTTTGTTTGTGTCTTCTATATGGTAGAAAAGACCATGACATAGGATACTTTTCAACGCGGGCGAAGCCTTGTAATAATATTTTCACTAAAAATAATGAATAAACATACACATCTCAGTAGGTTCGCGCGCAAAAACCACCTATCAAGTGTAGTGGAACTATTTTTTTTAAATGATAATGGCTTATTGCATGTAGAACCGAACTAGCGATGGGTCGTTGACGTATTTTTCGTTAACGCAACTAGACCGTTGAATTAACCTCCGTCAACTAGTCGATTGAGTTGAATTGATTAACTAGTTAATGCTTTAACCATAGTCCATTTCGCAGTGCTCGTATAAATTCAACCGTTATTGTAGTATTGGTTTATTCAATCGTTTAAATCCAAATAGCGCTGTACGTTAATTGTATTTTAATTTTTTTTTCAACAATAAATTTATTTTTATTTTTTTAGGTTTGTTTTAGTTTTACATCATGATGTAAATTGCTAACAAATGTAAATACTAAGTCTTTGCATATAGAGCTATTAATGTTACTCAATACGTACATGAAATACATTATTACCTACTTTTTTTTATTATAAAAAATACCTACGACGTTGTAATTCCCTTTTCTACTATAGAATTTAGCCGTCTAACAACGAATGGAATGCTACCGTTCGAAATCAAGTTGACAGTTAATCGCGTTGCGCGCCCTCGTTCGTTGACGTCAACCGATACGTTTCTCTATACTCTTGAATTTTGCCGTCTATGGATTGAACTAGTTGATCAGTAAACGGTTAACGGTCGAAACGTTGACAGTCGATGGATGGTTTTTTTTAACTAGTTCGTTTAATCAACGCCCATCTCTAAACCGAACTCTTCCGTTCTAGTCCAACGTATGCCCCTATAATCAAAATGTGGTAATAATTCAGTCTGCGGAATTAGATAACTAAACATAAATTAATTTGTTAGATGTTGTAATAGAAAGCAGGTCGATGAGCTTTATTGGCAAAACTGGTTAGGATGCCTAGACTTGGTATAGGTGTGTTGATTGTCACAAATTAAAATGTATGTGAGGAATCAGTAATCTATAAACCTAAAATAATCTGAATGTCTAGAATAGAGTTTTTGAAGTGAAAACTTCTTTAGCGGCGTTGTGAACTTCTTTGGGATGGGTAAAAAATGTTAAACTCGCGTCAGGACGCGTGACCGATTGGATCTGACCTGGGTATTGGCACAGAATACTTAGTAGTACTATGTAATAATGGTATAAGATTTGTTTGAGCACCGCTGGGCAAAAAGAGGGACTTTGTTTTCCCAACTTTTCCAACGTTTACTGCCCTTTATATAATTATAGTAATTTAATTTTATATTATCACGAAACTTATTTACAGAAATATGCAAGCGAAGCAATAACTTAGGTTTATTTAAAATAGTCTCAAAAAGGCCCCAATCTCAGGACATTGCGGAACATTACCATCAAAAGCCCTTAGGTTGCCCTAATTGTTATTAGGGCAACCTACTATCGCTGTTTATGATAGAAAATCTAATTTTACAAAGCCTTGATGAAAACCTCCATATTTTTTCTGCGTAGAATTTAGGTATATTCCAACGACTGTATCATTAGGTATTAGGAAATAAAAGTTCTGCAACGGTTACGTCAGTTGATATTTCCGGTTTCGATCGAAATGATCGGACGGCATCTATATCAAATCAATACAGCAAATATCTTACATATTTCACGATACCTTTCGCTTTGAAAGGTTGGGCAGTATATACTCTTAGCTTTTGAGAAAAAAAAAATTACAAAATAATTAAATTAGTGAAATGGCGAAATAGTCTGTCCATTATTTCACGCGGGTGTCGTCAGGATAACTATGAGAGACTTTAAATGATCGGTAAATGAAACCGAGCAGGTACCTTAGGGTTTAAAACCGCAATGGCGGTAAAACCACCGTTAGTAAAACGTACTACTACGGTTGACAACCCTAAATTTAAGTAACTTTTTTTTTTTAAAGTAAAAAATGTTTATTGGAAAAAAATGGCATTAATACAATAAATCAATAATCACCTGGTACTTAAACTAGGCTCTAGACCCGTATGATAAGCACCAGGCCTCTTCCGTCTGTTTGTTCTGTTTTGCCAGAAATTACAATATAGTGTATTGTTACATACATACATATTATCATACATATTACGATTAATATAAGTAATATATTTACATTTGTATATAATAATTTTATTTAATTGTGATCTGAATTTGTAATCTGAGTAAATTAACTAAATTATAACTTATAAATTACTAGGTATATTATTTGTGGTGTGTGTGTGTGAGTGTGTGTGTGTGTGTGTGTGTGTGTGTGTGTGTGTGTGTGTGTGTGTAGGTTTTTGTGTGTGTGAGAGTGTGTGCGTATAAGTGCTTTTATTTGATCCGTTGTAGGATGGATTCAGTAGCGGTGTAGTCTTTGTCTATTAGGAGTCTAAAGATTTTTTGTTTCGTTTCGTATGAGTTTAAAGAGTTGAAATGTGTTGTTTTGTTAATTTTGTTGTAAAGGAAAGGTCCAAGTGAATCAACAAATTTGTCAGCAAATGCTGTGTTGGCTGTTTGGGTGGGACATACGTCATGGGAAGGTCTCTTTTTTGAAGCTGGGTCATATTTAACCAGAGTGTGCTGATATAATATTGCATGTAGTATGTAAAGCTGCCGGACTGTAAGAACTTGACATTCTATATGAATGTCAACCGTCGGGAATCTCATAGGACGACGCTTGCTGCACTTTAGTATTCCTGTCTGTGCTCGTTCAAGTTGAATCAAATGTGACTTACTTGTACCTCCCCATGCAGTCAGACAGTACGTTATTATTGATTGACATAGGGAGAAATACAGCATTTGAATTATTTCCCAGTCTGCACTATCACGTATTGACCTGAAAACAGCTGTGAGCCTGCGAACCCGGTTTGAGAGGTCTTTAATATGTGGCGCGAAGGTGAGTTTATTGTCAATGGTGATGCCAAGATATTTTATACAATCTACCTTTTCGACTTTGGGACAGTTGCACGTAGGGGCTAAATAAGACTGGCAAGAAGTTGTTGTATGACTATGTAGACTAAAGTGATCATATTGCCCAGGATTACGGATATAGAATGTAATATATTTAGTTTTGTCTACGTTTAATGTCAGAAGATTGTTCCTGAGCCAGGATGATATTTTATTAAAAGAGGTTTGAGCAGTTTCGAACACTTCTGCCCAACTCTGTCCCTGGAATATAATGGCCGTGTCATCAGCGTAAGTAATTACAGTACCGTTTTGTAAAGTTGTGTCGCAAAGCTCGTTGATATAAACCAGGGGGGGACATAACCAAGAGGGTTGGACCGATTATGCTTCCTTGAGGTACGCCAAAGTTTACTGGAAGCGGGTCACTTATAAATTCTCCTATTTTTACACTTTGTGTCCTGTTGCTCAAGTAATCGGTGATTAGTTTGTGTTGTATTCCTCTGATACCGAGCTTTTCTAGTTTTGAAAGAAGTCGTGGAATGGAGACGCTGTCAAAGGCCTTCGACAGATCTAGAAAAACAGCCATCAATTTCTTTTTATTATCTAGATTTTTAGTAATAAATTGTACTAGTTTTAAAACTGCTTCATTTGTTGACCTTTTCCCTCGAAAACCGTATTGGTTTGGAGACAAAAGACCATTTGTTTCAAGGTAGTGCACTATTCTTTTATTAATTACCTTTTCAAAGATTTTTGATAGTGTTGTTAGAATCGAAATGGGGCGGTAGTTTCCAATTACTTTCTTATTCCCTTTTTTATGGGTGGGTATTATGAGCGCATGTTTTAAGGCTTTTGGGAAGCATCCCGTATTTAGCGATAAATTTACGAGATGTCTGATAACGGGTGCAAGGACTTCTTTGTTTTGGCGTATTATACTTGGAGATATATTATCCCACCCCGTCGAAGAGTCTGGTTTTAGTTTAAATATGTGAGATAGTATTTCCTCCACTTCAGCGTCTAACATTACCATAGAGTTGATAGTAGGTGAGGCAGCTATATTTATTTCACTATTACCGTCTGGGATAATTGCCTCTGCAAGGAATTTGCCAACATTTGCAAAATAGTTGTTCACCGTATTTACAGCTAATTTAGGGCAATCACTTACGTCTAAGAGATCTTGGGATATTTTTGGTTTTGTTTTGTAGTTTGTAATGTTGTTGATTACTTTCCAAGTCTTTTTAGGGTTCCGTAGCCGAATGGCAAAAAACGGGACCCTTATAGATTCGTCATGTCTGTCTGTCTGTCTGTCTGTCTGTCTGTCTGTCTGTCCGTCCGTATGTCACAGCCATTTTATTCCGAAACTGTTAGAACTACAGAATTGAAACTTGGTAGGTAGATGTATTCTGTGAACCGCTTTCCGATTTTTATACAAAAGTAAAAAAAATAAAAGTTTAAGGGGGGCATCACATACATGGAACTGAAACAAAAATTTTTTTTTTCTTCAATCCTATACGTGTGGGGTGTTTGTAGATAGGTCTTCAAAAATGACATTGAGGTTCCTAAAATCATTTTTTCTCAAAGTCAATCATTTGAAAGTACCCCCCTCTAACTTTTAAACTATGGGAGTGAAAAATCTAAAAAAAATATATGCTGTAGATCTCAATAAAAACTAACAACGAAAATTGGTTTGAACGAGATACAGAGAGCAGTTTTTGAGATATGGCGACCGCAAAGATAACTTTGTTTTTCATACAAACACTATGAAAAACAAAGTTAATTTTGTAGTTGCGAAAAATCATAGTTATAGAATACTTAACTGTGTTACGGAACCCTACGAGTGCGAGTCCGACTTGCACTTGGCCAGTTTATTTAGATCGTTGTTTTTGGCAGCTAAATTAAGTTGTTCTCTTTCGTACGAGATCTTGGCTTTTTTGAGGATTGATTTGCAGTAGTTTCTGTATCGCTTGTATGTTATTTGTAATACAACATTGTTGGAGTCCTTACGGTGCTTTAGGTGCATACGGTCACGGTTTTTCATGCATCGTATGAGTCCTATGGTTATCCAAGGCTTCTTAGATACTCTATTTGATGGAATTATTGCTGTGATTGTATTATTCAAAATAATTTGCGATATAATTTTTATAAAAAGGTCTGTGGCAATATTGCTGTCTGTAGTTGAGTAAATGTCTGAGAAGTCAGTTTTTTTTATAGAGTTGTTGATAGCTAAATGATTAATTTGAGTTAGTCTTAGGTGTTTTTACTTTGAGTTGCTTAATTGACATTATCAAAAATAATGTATAGTGATCTGTTAACTGATTTCTATCACTAAAGTTTGTGATTCGAAAGATGAGCGTAGCATAATATGATCTAAGCATGTGTTACCTCTAGTTGAGTATGAGTGCGCAGGGAGAAGACCGTGTAAAGCAGTTAAATTTAAGTATTCATAAGCGTTATTATCTAAATTTTGTTCTGATATATTAATATTTAAATCACCTGTTATGACGACATTCTTGTAGTTTTTAAAGGAGTTTAATAGTTCATCTAGTGACATAAGAAAAGAAGTAATGTTTAAAAACGAAGGTGAGCGGTAAATAGCAATAATAATGATGTTTACTTTTATTACTTTAGCATCATAGAGAAATAATATACATAGAGAGAACATTAGCGTATGCGAATGAAATAGCTATAGAGATATAACCAGACTTAAATAACGAACACGTGTGACATATGCCAGCTATAAGATAAAATAAAACTGGCCAAGTGCGAGCCAGACTTTTGTCGCGCAAACGGAGGGTTCCGAACCGCAGTATAATAATATATAAGTATAATATTATATTATATTACCGTGTCAATACCAAACATGCTTATTAATTACAACGCCATCTAACGAATATCTAACGAACTTCTAACACCAACTAAGTGAACGTTAACACAAAGGTAGATATTTAATATTATTTATTAATAAGTTAAACAATCGTTCATAGATGGCGCTATAGTAAAAACACGTTTTTCGCATGGGGACCCCCCTTTAATTTTTAACTTTGTTCTGTTTTTAGTATTTGATGTTTTAGCGGCACCAGAAATACATCATCTGTGAAAATTTCAACCGTCTAACTATCACGGTTCATGAGATACAGCCTAGTGACAGATGGACAGACGGACAGACAGACAGACAGACAGACAGACAGACAGACAGACAGACAGACATATAATTTTATCATTATCATCATTGTACGTACGTATATAGGCAATTCCGTAGAAGGAATGCTATGATTCTTCCCCAAGTGAGTCAGTATCATTAGCCCGTAAGAATTAAATCTAAAAAAAAATATTTAATCTTAAATCCAACATTTGTGATAGTGGTCAAACGCTAGCCTATGAAATTTAAAAAAAAATATATCGTTTTTTTATAAATTTATTCTAGAATCTAAATAAACGGGAAGTGGACATGTTTTATTTGTGAGTGTCAAAACGCATCATTAACAGACAGAAAGAAGAACTAAATTTTCCTGTAATAAGGATTTTCCTAAATTCATCGCTCTCTCTACTATCTAATCTTGTTTCTACATAAAAACTTTACCCCTGTTTCATCCCCTTGAAACAGGAGTAAAGTTTGTATGGAGAAACAAGATTAGATATTATTTTTTATTCGAAACTTTACATAAGTAATTCTGTAAATAAATAAGTAAATACGTGTGTCAGATTTTTTCGAAATTCCACCCCTAAGAGGGTGAAATAGGGGTACCAAAGTCTGAAAATCAATATGGTTTTTCGGGATTTATAAAAGTGAATCCCTATTTCCCTTTGTCTCGCGATAATTGAAACATGATGGGCTGTTTTAGCTTATTATTTTTTGGTCTGTTTTTATGATAGAAAAGTATTTATGAAATAAAAGTTTTAAGTATTTACTTACCCGCGTTAAACATTTCTTTCAAATGAAAGAAGTTTTTAACCGCGGGTGAAGCCGCGGGGCACTTCTAGTCTTAAATATAATTCTTATTATATTAACAATAATACTTTATTATTAGAGCACGTTTTAGATTTAAACATAGTTGAGATTATGATATGACGTATAAAAGTCCCTGTACACAATAACGGTAAAAATATCTTTCATTTTATCAAATTATCTAAAATAATTATATGCCAGGCCTTCAGCCTTGAGAGTCGTACATTACTCAAGAAATTTCAAGTTCAATCGGCCGATACTCGATACAAAACTAGTTTTCTTGTAGATTTATAGCGATTTGTTGCAAATTTGTTAAGAATACTTACTTCATTGATTGATTCTTACTTAATTAGCTAGTTTTTGATTCGTTTAAGATCTTTTTCTTCTTGTTTAGTTTACTGGATTTAATTCATTCATTCAATTTTAAACTTCAGTTTTAACAGTTGCGGAACTTCATGCTGGTTGTTTTATTCATCTATATCGAGAGTAAGTTTATTTTAATAGATATTCAACTTCAGTTTTACTTTCATAAGTTTGATGTATTGTTGAATATTTGGGTGCGGCTTCGTTCGCAAGAGATAGAATACAATCTCCACAAATAGGCACTCGAACACTGAATTACGTCTCCGCAAAATTACATCTAAAGCGGTTACGCTGTATTTAACCGTAAAGAGGTAATTATCAAACACTATTATATTTTGGACGTACCCAATTGATAATTGTGTTTAACTAATATTATTAATATTACTGAAATTATTATACAGAAAATACATGAATCTTTTACAAGAAGTAAGAGGATACTTTTCAATTCAATTCGATGATATCATAAAATTTCACTTAGCTCAATTATTAAATGACAAACAATGCAATGCTATTAAAAGTTAATAATTCAATATTTTTTTAATGAATGTTATGGCATGCATATTCATAAAATAAACCTTCATAACTTGCAATTTTACTAACAAGAACATTAGGTATACCTAAACGTAATGCAGTACAATTTTATTGTCAAGTAAGATTATATAAAAAGGAGACGCTCATAAGCGTTTCGCTTTAGTCTAAATGACATGAATAAACTGCTTTTTATAGTGATTTGGCAATCATTATAACATTGCCTCTAAAAGTGTCTATAAAATTACATTTGTTAGGTAGGTATTTTGGCTGAATAAGTGACCTACAGTTCCGGCCGGAGAATTCATTTTACGTGATTGTTTCTACCTCTTACACGCGAGATATAATATGAGTCAACCTGACAACTTCCCGCAAAATTGTTTCATCATCATCATCATCATTATCAGCCAATTTCCGTCCACTGCTGGACATAGGCCTCTCCCATGGCATGCCACTGAGCTCGATCTTCAGCTATTCGTTTCCAACCGCTGCCAGCCAGCTTGCGTATATCATCGCTCCATCTAGTTGGAGGGCGTCCCACACTACGTTTGCCGAGCCGTGGTCTCCACTCTAGAACTCGTTTACCCCAACGGTTATCGGTTCTGCGACAGATGTGACCGGCCCACTGCCATTTCAGCTTGCTAATCCTCTGAGCTATATCGATTACTTTGGTTCTCTGACGGATGACTTCGTTTCGAATTCGATCCTTCAGAGAAACTCCGAGCATAGCCCTCTCCATAGCTCGCTGAGCGACTTTGAATTGGTGAACTAGTCGCACTGTCAGTGTCCACGTCTCGGCTCCGTAGGTAATAACAGGAAGGACGCACTCGTTAAAGACTTTCGTCTTCAGGCTTTGTGGTATGGGCGATGTAAAGACTCGACGAAGTTTTCCGAATGCTGCCCATCCAAGCTGTATCCTTCTGCGAGCTTCCTTCTCGAAATTGTTTCTGCCCAATTGCAAGATTTGCCCAAGGTAGACATATTCGTCAACAACTTCGAGAGGGACTCCATTTAAGGCAATCGGTTCCGGAATAACATGTTCGTTGAACATGATCTTGGTCTTATCCAAGTTCATCCGGAGACCGATGCGCGCAGAAGAATCAGCGAGGGTGGTCAGCATGTATTGCAGGTCCTGCACGGTTTCAGCCATGATGACGATGTCGTCCGCAAATCTCAAGTGTGAGAGGTAATTGCCATTGACATTTATGCCCCGTCCTTTCCAGTTCAGCGTTTTGAACATATCCTCTAGAGCGTTTGTGAATAATTTGGGGGAAATAACGTCTCCTTGTCTAACTCCTCGATGTAAGTGGATATGTTCAGTCTGCTGATTTTGTACTTGGACGGTCATAGTTGCGGTGTCATATAGACCTCTCAACACTTGGACGTATCGCCAATCGACTTGGCACCGTTGCAGAGACTCCAGAACAGACCAGGTTTCAATGGAGTCAAAGGCTTTCTCATAGTCCACAAACGCTAAGCACAGGGGCTGGTTATACTCTTCAGTCTTCTGTATAACCTGCCGCACTGTGTGGATGTGGTCTATGGTGCCGTATCCTCCTCGAAACCCAGCCTGCTCGGGGGGTTGAAATTCGTCGAGCCTACGCGCGAGACGATTTGTGATGACTCTAGAAAACAACTTATAGACATGGCTTAAGAGCGAGATAGGTCGATAGTTCTTCAAAAGGGTTTTGTCTCCCTTTTTGAAGAACATAACAACCACACTCTTACTCCATGTCTTCGGAGTTCTCCCCGAAAAGAGGACGGAATTGAAAATACGCTGAAGCTGTAGTAGCGTAGGAGTTCCACCGGCTTTTAAGAGCTCCGTTGTAATTCCATCCTCTCCGGGGGCTTTTACGTTTTTAAGCTGCCTGAGAGCCATCACAATTTCATCTAGGCTGATTTCTGGCAAATCTTCGGTGTAGTGGCGGGTCAGAGTGGCTCTAGGATCCTCGATGCCGGGTTGGGGAAGGGACGCTTGTGAGGTGTATAATTGGCTGTAGAAGTCTTTTACTTCCCTAAGAATCTCCGGCTTAGAAGCGACGACACTCCCGCTAGAAGTGGTCAACTTCGTCAGATGGCTTCGGCCCAGCTGTTGGACAAAGACTTTTGACCCCCGGTTTTGCTCGATCGCTTCTTTAATTGAGCGTGTGTTGGAGCTCCGGAGGTCACGTCGTACCAATTTAAAAATCTTTTTATTTAGGGTCCGTTGATCTGACGAAGTGACTGCAGGGTTATCACGTCGCTTTTGTATTAGCTGCAGAGATTCCTCTGAAAGCTTGGACTTCTTGCCAGCACCTCGCGTCTCACAGAATTTTGTCCCTTCCTCCCTGAGGATGTCCACCACATGGTCGAGATCCTGGTCAACGTCAATTGTGGTTTCCAGTGCAGCAAATCGGTTTTCCAGTTTCAGCTGGAACGTTTCAGACCCGACCACGGATTGTAGCATATTGGGTCGGAGCGTGGACTTCATTAGACGAACACGTTCAAGTTTGCAGTCAATATCTAGAGAGCCTCGGACTAGTCGGTGATCACTGCCGGTTTTAAACCTAGTGATCACTGAGACATCCCTAAATATGCGCTTTTTGTCCGTCATAATGAAGTCGATCTCATTTTTGGTCATAGCGTCGGGGCTTTGCCACGTCCACTTCCGCTGGGGATTTTTCTGGAAGAAAGAGTTCATCAGAAAAAGCCCCTCTTTTTCTAGGAAGTTGACGAGCATTTGCCCCCTATGATTTCTGCTTCCCAATCCGTGTGGTCCTACTACCGATTCGCCGCTTGTTTGTACTCCCACTTTTGCGTTGAGATCCCCCATGACAACGTTGAAGTGGGCCTTTTGGGTTCTGTGCAAGGCTTTGGAAATGTCCTCGTACATTTCCTCCACTTCATCGTCCGAGTGTGCCGAAGTCGGTGCGTATACTTGGATAACCTTGAGGTTATACCTCTCGGTGAGTTTAATCACAAGATACGCTACCCTTGTCGACACACTGGAGATTTCTAAAACGTTATCAGAGAGGATCCTATGGACCAAGAACCCGACGCCACCTTGGGATGGTTGTTCTCCCTCTCTGAAATACATAAGATGGCCTGATTCTAGGGTAACGGTGTCCTCCCCCTCTCTTCGGACTTCACATAATCCCAGAATATGCCATCTTATGTTTTTCAGCTCTTCCTCCAGAAGTGCCAAGTGTGTATCGAGCCGTAGCGTGCGTCCGTTAAATGTAGCCAGGGTCAGTCGGTTTTGGCGGCCTTCCGTCGCCCGGGGATTCTTAGCACCCCCTGCCCCGCCGTTACCGTAACCGCCGCCTTGGTCAGGAATAGCGGGGCGACCGGGAACTGGGGGCCGTTGTGTGGTTGTGTCTGCCATGAAGGGTTTGCCCAAATAATCACCACGCGCTGGGCAGTCGGGTTGGGTGATCGCAGGACGTAGCTTCTCGCACCGGTGACGCTGCTGCCCGTCACCGGCCTGTGGTATTTAGCTACGTCTTTCTGAATGGATATCCCGCCATTTGTCGGTCGCCAGAGCCTCGTTCGCTGATCGGCAGGATGCACCACGTGCAGGTGAGGTTGGCTGAGAGCAATCAGGTGGAATTATGCTCCCTTACATCCCCTTACATAAAATTGTTTTAGATTGTATAATCTGAGTGGCTTCAAAATTAGAATCCTTATCCAACAGGGCAGGCAACGCACCAGTCTCACCTCTAGTACTTCATGTTCATGTTCAGTGGTAAGCACTTATTTCTATCAATGGAACTAAGCGGAATCTATTTCCGTTTAGTTCTACAATAGAACTAGATTGATAGAATCTCACGGAATACGCCCCATCAGGTACCTATTTTCTTGTTTGTGCACTTCTTTACATAATATAAAACAAAGTCGCTCCCGCTGTCTGTACGCATAGATATTTTATACTAAGCAACGGATTTTAATGCAGTTTTCAGCAATAGATAGAGTGATTAAAGAGGAAGGCTTATAACTAGGATTAAACGCAGGCAAAGCCACGGGGCGCAGCTAGTTAAATATAAAATAAAGTTTATTTGTCAATTGATATTATCTTCTTTGCATGCTTCATTTTTAGTTACATCGTCAAACTACAGATCCAATATGATACAGTACAAGCCGTTGTTTGAGGCACTAGGTTGAAACCACAGACCTCGTCAAACTACCCTACGCTATTATTATTATTATTTCAATATTGTATAGGCTAGCGTTTGACCACTATCTCACCTGTTGGTAAGTAATGATGCGGTTGAAGGTCGAAGATAGTATTAGAACAGGCTAGGTGGAGTGATGATGTTCGCAAAGTGGCTGGCAAGAACTGGATGAGATTAGCCGAGGATCGCGCTCAGTGTTGTGCAATTGGAGAGGCCTATGACCAGCAGTGGACTAGTATAGTCTGATGATGATCGGAACTGAAGCCGTAATTCGATGTGATGACATGATATTTAGAAGTGTTTTTATCTATGTGCGCTTTTGTTGTTTTTTATGCGTCTTTTGTTGACTGAGCTATCTGAAATTAAAGAAACTAGGCAGTTACTCGTATTTGACTGTCGTGAACGCAATCGTCAGTGTGATAAAATCTCGTCATATTTCCACGCTTAACCACAAAAAAACTCGACATTCGCTGATATTTAGCAAATCACTTAAAGTAGAACAAGTCCAAACACAGACGAGTAATAGAAAAAACCCACACAATAATAGTACTAGGCCATAATGACAGCATACGACTCGTCATGAGTGCGAAAGTGAAAATGATCGCAGTTTCCAAGCCCAATCACCTGGTATGAATGACGCAATGTACAACACCGCTTTGTAGGACGCTCTACTTTCAGAAATAAGTAATACGATTCCATTGCAGATGCTAAATAAAACAAATAATATTAAAGACTGTCTGACCTACTTTGAGACTGTACCGAATCGACCAGTTTTTGTTGAACCGTTTCAAATGAACCAGACACAAATTTTTTCACGACTAGAATTTTTATGCTGCGTTTGGGTGTCAAATTAAACTGGCTTAAAACGTAGGGCTCGTTAGGTGGACGCAACGGGGCTTCCGCATACCTAATGAATAATGACGTCACGCTTCTTGAGTTTAATTAAACAATTAAGTAGAGTTAAGTTAACAGGTGTTGAGTATCAGTCTTGGCAATGGTTGGTTATTCAATATTAAATGTAAGGCAAGACGTGCAAAAACAATGATTAAGCGTGAAATTTTTGTAAATAATGGATAGTACCTATTTATTCTGCGTGAACGATTATATCCGCAATCAATAAACAGCATTTTTTTTAAAAGAAATATTACACTTTGTAAATTACTGATATTATACATGTACATAAAATCATGCCTTTTTCTATTTGGGGTAGGCAGAGACTACTTCTTACCACATGCTACGATCCTGTCATACTTCTTTCGCTTCTTCCACTTTCGTGAGCCCCATTATACAATTATTATTTTAATTATTATGCACCTCAAAAATTAATATTTGTTATATTTTGCATTTTCAATTTTCAGGGTGATTTCGCTACATTAAAATTTCTACGCTATGGATGTTCCTGCTATCAGAGCTACATAAGCTACACTATAAATGCAGGAACGAACTTGGATAATAACTTCGTGCGCTTTTTTGGTTACAATCGTCCTCATCTCTTTTATTTTTATCTTATAGGCTAGCCTTTGACTACTATCTCGCCTGGTGGTAAACGATGATGTGGTCGAAGATTGTGAATACGCTAGGCCTAGAATACTCTTACTGTCAATGGCTGCGTGCTGATGGTGCGAGATGTACGCACAATTAGAGTAGTTTACTGTTGAATCAGCTCGTAACGTTGTAATATCTAATATTATACGTTTCGCTAGGTTATGAAATGTATTAAAGTGTATATTTATAAATACAGATAACAGTTTGTTTTTATTTCTCTAGCATTAATAGTGCGATGTATACAGATAAACAATCCAATAGAATACAAAAAAACCACTAGGTAAAATCAAAATAATACTTTTGATTCTCTCTTATAAGTATTTTTTCCTTAACCAGAGGACTACTGTCAAATGCGCATAGACATATTTTGATAGATAAATCCATTGTTCCACGGCGAGGATTTGAATCCCCTAGCGTCAAAGCCGACCACTCTTCTCCCACTGCGCTACTAGCCCCTTAAAATTCCGCCAAGTTTTCAATTTCATCTTCTATTGCCTGTTACAATATAATGTGGGAGTGTCAGTCACAAATCAGAATGAACTTACAATTCAATATCAATATAATATCAATGCCACAATTAATCTTAACTCAATGACTAAAAATATACTAAATTCAAGCAAGCCTTTATATAAAGCAATGTTTTGTATTTACTGTCAACTATCCTGAGTTAACTATTCACTAAGCTTCAAGGATTTTTGGCGATGCAGACTACATACAACATGAATCGTTGATCAGGACAGGTTGAATAGGGTCTCCATACATCAGAGTACCGTTGATAACGGGTTCCTTGCAATAGTCGTATGGCAAATCACGTATTCAATAGAGCAAAGCATTCCTCGACCTCACCGCTAAGGGTATGTTTTATCTAGGATCTTATTGACCAGATAGCCTATAGAAATAGTCTATGTAAGTCCAGTATTCATGAAAACATATACTCTTATAATAAAGTATCTGATACTAAGGGCCGATTCAGTGCGACGTGGATGACCTACGCGGATGTCCGCAACGGACGGTAAAATGTAGTAAATGCACCCCGCACAACCGTCCGTCGAGGACTGAACAACTACATTATGACCAATAGGTATCTGCGCACGGATACCCACAGTGCGGAGGAGCGTCGCGGAAGGATTTTCATCTGCGATGCGGTCTTATACAATTTACCGTCCGTCACGTATATCCGCCTTAGTCATCGACGTCGCATTAAATCGGCTCTATAAAGATTTATTATTTTTGTGTGTTTATTCCGCTATTTTATTTCTTAACATGTTTATTTCCTAATTGCATATTTTTTCGATGCTTGATGTAGAGGAAAAACACTGATCGAAAATGTTTGGATTTTCTATCGCTCCAACAAAGTACTATTCCTCGTGGTTTCAGTTCTATCCAGATAACTAGAAAAACGGGTAAGAACTCAAGAAATTAAAAGCATAGAACTATAGAAAATACGTTGAAAACCAAGTCTTTGAATACGAATATTGCTGTCATGTAGTGCCGTTATAAGCCAGCACTACAAAATTGCCTTACATAAAGGCTCACAATCATTAACACTACTAAAACATTATAATTAACAACGGATTTGCTTTGCTTTCGCCAAGAACTATCACATATTAGGCAATGTCGATGACGGCGCGCGGCGCGTTGAAGTCTTTTGTATGGACCAGTTGATACAAGGAGAGAGTCTGGTTTTGGCCTTAATTATGTCTTATAAGTTATACATATTTAGCATAGAAGCATATTATATTTAATGTTTAAGATGTCTTTAGTAGTTAAAAGGACTACTATCTAACCGGATGGAAAGCGATGATACGTATCGAGGGCTTTATCGATCTGCGTTGATAAGCCCAGTTGTGGAAAGTTTTTTTCTCATAAGTTTCTTGCATTTAGGCTTACTTCACCTTTTGTTATGCGACGTCTATTTTTATTTATACATATGAAATTACAGAGCGAGTCATTATTTAGTTTAGGGTAGCAAGCGCAGTAGAATGACACGCAAATTAAACTGGCAGTCTAGTTATTGGCGTGCCGCAGTATCTGTTATAGAACCATCGTGCCATGCTTAGATTAGCCTATTACTTAAATACCAACAACAATATTTTTAACCGACTTCAAAGAAAGGAGGAGGTTTCTTAATCCGTAATTTATGTATATATTTTTTTTAATGTTTGTTGCGGATAACTTCGTCGTTTATGAACCGATTTTGATAATTATTTTTTTGTTGGAAAGGAGATATCCCAAGTATCATGGTAATTTCATAGAGGTTTGATATCGAGATGTAGTAATGAGCCGTTATCATTTATAAAAATAGTTACACTATTATTGATGCGAACCTACTCAAATGTCTATGTTTTTAATACACTTTTATTAGCTTCAGACGTATGTATGTTTGTATGTTAGTATGTAACGGAATCTTTGAACATAATTTTAACCCCCTTCAAGACGTCGGATTAACTCGAAATTTGGCATACTTATTAAGGACCGATGACAATAAATAAATAAAAAAAAAAAAATTCGACTAAAAAATGAAAAATAAATAATAGTTTAAAAAAATACGCTTTTATAGAAAATCCAACTAAAAAATAGAAAATAAATTTTAATAAATTTGAATTAAAAAGTGTAAGAAAAAATGATTATTGTAAAAAAAAGCGTGGGGTGCTTTTCAGGATATTATCAAAATAACCCTTCTAGTCATATCTGTTCATAAAATATTTGGAACTATTGATACCATGCACCCCACGCTTTTTTTTACAATAAAATAATTTTTTCTTACACTATTTTTAATTCAAATTTATTAAAATTTATTTTCTATTTTTTAGTTGGATTTTCTATAAAAGCGTATTTTTTTAGTTTTTTTAAACTATTATTTATTTTTCATTTTTTTATTTATATTTAGCAAAAGTATTTATAGCAAAGGTTGCTGACAATTGCAAAAGAGAGAAATTAGAGATTTAAGGATTAAAAACACTAACCGGAAACAAATGAAAAAAAACATGAGGTTTGTCAGATTTCCAATGTCAAGACCATTAGCCATCTATTGAGTTTTTAGGAATTAATGTTTACTTAAAAAAACGCATAATTAAATTATCTTAAGCACTCTTTACATTGGTAGATTTTATTACTACTTACATTTTAGCTATATTTGTATACTTATTATGTAATTAACCTAACTAGCTCTCACTATGTATACGCGTTTATATGAGTACTAGCTGTGCCCGCGACTTCGTCCGCGTGGAATAGTGTAGTAGTGTCTTTGGGTAGCATTTTTAAATATATAGGCTAATTATTTAACAAATAAGACACATGCGTATTCCACCTACACCGCACCGTTCCACGTCGCGCAAATCCCACTCCCCTTCCCTCACTTCCCTCTCCCCCTTCCCCTCCCCTCTCCCTCTCATTTACCTCCACTTCCCCTCCTCTCCCCGTCTCTCTTCCCCCCACTCCCCTTCCCTCACTTCCCTCTCCCCTCCCCCCTCCCCCTCCCCCACTCCACCGAGGCGAGGGGACTCGCCTTTCCCTCACCTCCCATCCCTCTCCCCTTTCCCCTTCCCCTCACTTCCACCCTCCCTCCCCTCCCTTCATTCCCCCTTCCCCTTCTCCCTGACCCTTCCCTCTCACAAACTTTGAATTATATATTAATTTATATCGAGTCAACAGCCTAAACAATAAGTTTCAAGCTTCTAGCTTTAAAAATGACGAAACTTCCATACAACTTTTCATCACCCCTTTTAACCCCATACAACCCTCTTTTCGCATTAAAAAGTAGCCTATGTCCTTTCTCAGGCTCTAGACTACCTGTGTACCAAATTTCATTTAAATCCGTTCAGTAGAACATTCACATAAACCTTACATATTTCCATACAAACTTTCATCCCTTATTCCCCATTGTTATTTTTACACCCTTGAGGGTAAAACTTTTACAAACTTTGAATGTCATATTTATTTATATCGAATCAACAGCCTAAAAAATAAGTTTCAAGCTTCTAGCTCTAAAAAGGACAATACTTCGATACAACTTTTAATCCCCCCTTTAAACCCTTTACAACCCTCTTTTCGCATTAAAAAGTAGCCCATGTCCTTACTCAGGCTCTAGACTATCTGTGTACCAAATTCCATTTAAATCGGTTCAGTAGAACATTAACATAAACCTTACATATTTTCATACAAACTTCCATCCCCTATTGTTATTTTACACCCTTGAGGGTAAATCTTTTAGAAACTTTGAATGTCATATTTATTTATATCAAATTTACAGCCTACAAAATAAGTTTCATGCTTCTAGCTTCTAAAATGTCGATACTTCGATACAACTTTTAATCCCCCCTTTAAACCCTTTACAACCCTTTTTTCGCATTAAAAAGTAGCCCATGTCCTTACTCAGGCTCTAGACTATCTGTGTACCAAATTCCATTTAAATCGGTTCAGTAGAACATTAACATAAACCTTACATATTTTCATACAAACTTCCATCCCCTATTGTTATTTTACACCCTTGAGGGTAAATCTTTTAGAAACTTTGAATGTCATATTTATTTATATCAAATTTACAGCCTACAAAATAAGTTTCATGCTTCTAGCTTCTAAAATGTCGATACTTCCATACAACTTTTCATCCCCGCTTTCAACACCTTACAACCATCTTTTCGCATTAAAAAGTAGCCTATGTCCTTTCTCAGGCTCTAGACTACCTGTGTACCAAATTTCATTTAAATCCGTTCAGTAGAACATTCACATAAACCTTACATATTTCCATACAAACTTTCATCCCTTATTCCCCATTGTTATTTTTACACCCTTGAGGGTAAAACTTTTACAAACTTTGAATGTCATATTTATTTATATCGAATCAACTGCCTAAAAAATAAGTTTCAAGCTTCTAGCTCTAAAAAGGACAATACTTCGATACAACTTTTAATCCCCCCTTTAAACCCTTTACAACCCTCTTTTCGCATTAAAAAGTAGCCCATGTCCTTACTCAGGCTCTAGACTATCTGTGTACCAAATTCCATTTAAATCGGTTCAGTAGAACATTAACATAAACCTTACATATTTTCATACAAACTTCCATCCCCTATTGTTATTTTACACCCTTGTGGGTAAATCTTTTAGAAACTTTGAATGTCATATTTATTTATATCAAATTTACAGCCTACAAAATAAGTTTCATGCTTCTAGCTTCTAAAATGTCGATACTTCCATACAACTTTTCATCCCCGCTTTCAACACCTTACAACCATCTTTTCGCATTAAAAAGTAGCCTATGTCCGTTCTCAGGTTCTAGACTATCTGTGTACCAAATTTCATTTAAATCGGTTTAGTGGTTTTGGCGTGAAAGTGACACAGACAGACAGACAGACAGAGTTCTTCTTCTACTTTCGCATTTATAATATTAGTTAGGATTAGAATAATAAGGTTTTACGATGTCTATTTATTTACTGCTTGATACATCTATATTATAATGATGATACTGTATTATTTATTAGGCTAGCATTTGCCCATTATTCCACTTTTCGGTAAGTAATGATACGGTCGTAGATGGTAGCACGCTAGGCCTAGAAAGGGATCTAGCTCTCAAGGACAGTTACCGGAACGCATTAGATGTTTGGTGACAGATGTTGCAGCATGAGAGTGGTAGCTGGCTAGGCGTACACTAGACAGTGTCCTACCACCATGCCAGGGGTTTATTAAATTATTTTTTTTCGCCACTGGAATGCCCTTGTATAATGCAAACATACAATAAAGGTAGGTAGGTATTCGTTAATTTAAATATACTGTCATTAGGTATACCACCATACAAGTTTTTATTATTTACTACATACATATACGTTAGTAACGATAATTAAATAATTGAAAAAACTGTCTGAAGTACTGAAACACACAGGTACTTGTATGGTTGGCAACACTACTTTAATAATGTTTTAATAGTCTGACGTCAACGATTAGATGACAGCTGAATGGTTCATTACTTTTGTTTTTTTTTTTAATTCAAAGCGTAAAATTCTGCTTGTGCTATGTTTACTTGATAATTGATTATGATTTTGACGTGTATATGTGCGTATATTAATACTGCCTACATACTGGATAAATGCTTTGATTTGATTTAATTTTATTTGCAAGACGGTTTGGGATAGTTGCAGTTTTTGTGAATTTGCCTATAGTCGGCTGTTCAGCACATTGTCTCAGTACCGTCTTTCTATTACAGACAAGCAAGATTCCATCTTAGACCGCATCTTCACTTAACATCAATTGGAGGTGGCCAAGTGTTTGTATGACAGAGTATGACAGATATAAAAAAATAGGTACACGGTTATTAAACACCACAATATAGGTATAGTTATACAAATAGAAACAACATTATTATAATTTGGTGATATAAGTGTCAATAAGGCGGCAATAGCCCAATGGATAGGGTGTCGGACTGGCAATCGAGAAGTCGTGAGTTCGAATCCTACCCCACCCATTGCACTATTGACGTGAACCAACTACAGACACAAGCATATTTAGCTTAGTTGGATGGGTTAACAAGAATACTAGTAATGTGCAACCCACATTGCGAATAATCATTCAAAAAATTAAAAAAAAAAGTGGTATTATCGCTCAAAGCGATCTATCTTTGCCATGACGCTATGTCTATAAATCTTTATATTCATATCTATACACATACACATACACATACACATTTTTGGTATGAAAATAACCCAAACCATATTTCCACATCTGATTTAAACCAGTTAGGTTAGAAATGATTAAGCAACATTAATCCAAAAAAACAAACCTCCAACTTTCATATGCGTATAAGAAAACATCAAATATATATAAACGTTCAAATAATTTGAGATTTAATTGAAAAGGTTAAAGGTTCGACACGCTACAATTGTTTTATTATACCGAACTTTAGGAAGTAAACAATAAAAATTCCCATTGCAAATTGCATATAAAATATGAAATTATACTTCATCATTCATGCGCTATTACATAAAGCAAACATTTCGAAAATTTACGATCAATGTCAGATCTATTCTTGGTCAGATTCTTGTACACAATAGTTTTATACAATAGCTACAATTATTCTGATAGACATCATAAATAAATGTACAGAACAAGATTGTAACAATAGCTTTATGAGTTATTATTGTCAAAACAGCACCGTAAAAACACAAGCTTATACAGAGTGGAAAAAATAGATGAGACATGGAGACACAAATTACTTATCGAAGATATTTAATAAAATGACACAAAAAGAAAACATACTTTTGTTTAAAAAAATTAAAACAACTGCTTTTGAAATATTCATAAGGATATATATAATTAAAATTGAAACAAAAGCTTTTATCGTGACATTGTCACGAGATCCAACCAAAAGTGTGCGCCAAATTTCAGCCCAATAGGTAAGATATTGATCATCAAATTCCAGGACATACGAGTACAAGTGTAGTCAAATAAAAGCCTTTAAAACTAAAGTTGGGCATCGAATCCACGAAAAAAGGAAATTTATTAAAAGTTACTGTTTTATTGTACCCATAAAAAGGATTTCTAATAATGGATAAAATTATTAGGGCAAATATTGTATCTTAGAATTACAGAACACCCTGATATTTAGCAAATTGTTCCTGAAATAGAAATGTCAGCTCAAAAACGCGTTCTTCGGGTAATATTTTCAGCCGACCACCAACAAGAAGGAGGTTCTCAATTCGTCTGTATGTATTCTTTCGTATGTTTGGTACGCGATCACTCCACAAAATGTTTACTGTTCGAATGGTTCTTCTTTTTATGGGTAGGGTACAATTTCACGGTGATTCATTGACATCTGATGAGTATATCCAGATATGGAGATAAACACCTCAAATTTGCTACTGAAACGGACTCGAGCGGCATGTGAAATTGTATCTTAATTATAACAAAAATCTTAGAGTACGATATTCGTTTTTATTCGTTGTATTTTTGTTAAAAATAGGAATAATCCTATTTTTAACCGACAAAAAAGGAGGAGCTTCACAATTCGTCTGTATGTTTTTTTTGTGTGTGTATGTTACGCGATTACTCCGTCAATTGAGAACGGATTCAAATGATTCTTTTTTTAATGGGTAGGGTACGTTTCCGAGGTGGTCACATTGTAATTTAATCGAGATCTGATAAGTATCTCTAGAGATATGGAGATAAATACCTCAAACATAGGAGAATGTACTGGTTTTAGAAGAAGAGTCCCAAGAGGATTATATACACAATTGGAGGTTGCTATTGCATATACTTTTGAAGACTAAAAATAAGACCTTGAATAATGTTTTTATATCTTTCTTCTCGTTGATTTTGGTTTTTGACAGATATTCTTACGGTAACTGTGAGCGAGATAGAAACAAAGGTGGGGAGAATTAATTTGTCTTCACAGGAACGTTCTACCGGGCAAAGTCTTGTTAGGGTGCAAAGTTAGTTAATATTTTTTGACATGACATGACGTTTGGCGAAGATGGCGGGCATATCAGCCCCGCGACACTGCATACATAATGAAATAACTTATTATTATTATGAACGTACTTTGTACCAACCAACACTGCAAAAAAAATTATAAGCATAATAGCACAGATTATATATTAGTGACTACGAAAAAAATACTTTCCGTTGTTAGGTTGGCTATACAGTGCTTTCATAATTCGGATATCAACAATGTAGGGAAGTGCCAACTCTTATAACGTAGTAGAGTGATTCAGTACTCTGTAGGCCATATGGCGGCAATTAATGTTAATAATTGCAAATAATACTTTTTAATGTTCATTTTGGAATACAACTAGTCCGTGTTATAAAAGTATTTGGAATTATTGTAATAAAATAGACAACTAATTATCGTGTGTGTCAAATGCTTTTATTGCACAGGGCCATTTTGGACATTGTCCTTTGATACCTTGATGACATCATTATGACTAGTGAATATTTTCACTAGCGCGGCATTTAAAGTCAATTTTTTAGGGTTCCGAACCCAAAGGGTACCAAATGAACACTTTCTGAGACTTTGTTGTCTGTCCGTCCGTCCGTCCATGTGTCTATATGTGCGCACTTTACAGATCTGTATCTTCTTAACCGTAATAGGTACATACTTGAAATTTTCACAAAGTATATATCCGTCAGTGTATAACGGCCCAGTCACGAAATTTTATAGATGTTTATGAGATGTTATGATGTATTAACTTGTTTTGAACTAAAAAGGGTAAAATAAATTATTTAAAAAAATAAACCGACTTTATAACCACAAACAGGCACTCAAAAGCGAAAAATAAATTGCTTAATATAATTATTATAAGCGCTACCCACTTATCTATTTGAAGTCGGTACCAGCCACGTCTATTGGATAGTAGATATAAAACTATATTGATAATAAAAATGTGTTTATTTCTTTTAGCATACAAAAATTGATCCCACGAAAAACATTTTCATGTAAAATGTTGCCAAGACCAAACCATTTGGTTCGCACTGTCAAAAAGTTTTCAGATCTCATGTAGAGCCAAGCTTCTAGCTATACACGCCCTAACTATACAAGCGCTAACTTCACAAGCTCTACATCTTAGTGAAAATATGTGGCTTGGTCATTTCGTTACTACAAAAACTATTGTATATCAGAAACAATTTTTGTAATGAACAGTGAATACATTTTTCACCTTACAGCTTACAGCCATGTGAATCACACGAATGGCTAAGCAACATTGTTTTGACTAAGGTGTAGAGTTTGTGAAGTTCTATTAACAGTTAGGGCGTGTAGAGTTAGAAGCTTGGCTCTAGATGACCTCTGAAAACTTTTTGAGATTGCAAGCCACATGGTTTTGTCTTCATGAAAATGTTTTTTGTGGGATTTTACTTTTTCTTGTAAGTTGCTTATGACAATATTTTTAATTTTTTTTCTCTGTGTTTGGGGTATATTTTTTACACATCAGAGGTGCCTTTTTCATAGCCTGTCTATAAATAACAAGAAGTTCCTATATCAATTTTCAAACCTCTAGCATCAAAATGTTCGAAAGTCTCATACAATCTTCACCAGATATTTTATATATTCAATGTACTTCCGTGTTACAATATTTTTTTCCACCCTGTATATACACTTATAGATAGGTTAGTATGACGACATGATTGTAAATATAGGTGATTACCACTGGTTAAATAATTTCAGACTTCTTAATGGTTTGGTTAGGTTAGCTTTCCTTAGGATTTCAGACTGTATTTCGTTTACGTATGTGCGGTTTTTGGTTACGAAATCAATAATGATCGTCACTTCAAAGGATTTCAAGTTTAGTTTAAGACAGTTACTCATCACTCTTCATTATGTAAGCACTGTTCTCAGTTTCACAGGCATGGAACATAACTGGATGATATAGCAAGGTTTTTGTTGTTTGAAGAGGTAGGATTTTCTTTATGACGAATTTCACTAGTAGATTTTTCTATGGCCACGTATAACTTTTGTCAAGGTATCCGATTTTGATATTTCTTATTATCGTTCGAAATGAATACAGTTATTTTATTTCAAAATAGTAAGATTCAATATAAATATTCAGAGGTATGAAGAGAAACATCACAAAGAGCATCAGAAAATCACTGTAGCATGTGAATTCGGCCTTATTAAAACAAAAAAACTGGCCAAGTGCAAGTCGGACTCGCACTAGTAGGGTTCCGTACCACACTACAGTATTTTATAAGATCGAGAAAAAAATACCACTATCATTTTTCGCCATCAAAAAATTATAATTAATAAACATTTTATTTCTTATAACGCCATCTAACAAAGGAGTTAGGGATCGACATTTGAATATAACGCCATCTATGGGACGTTTACCTAACTAAGCGTTCATAGATGGCGTAAAATGCCGAACAAAACACGTTTCTTGTATGGGGACCCTCTATTATTTTTAATTTTATGCTGTTTTTAGTATTTGTTGTTATAGCGGCAACAGAAATACATCATCTTTGAAAAATTTCAACTGTCTAACTATCACGGTTCATGAGATACAGCCTGGTGACAAATGGACAGATAGACAGACAGACAGACGGACAGCGGAGTCTTAGTAATAGGGTCCCGTTTTACCCTTTGGGTACGGAACCCTAAAAATTAATATGTATATGTATACTGTTTGGCGAATCACATTCTTTTAGAATTAAATTCACTTTGGTCATACAATCCCTATTGAGCCTAAGAGTTACCATTGGGGAAACATCCAACAATAAGCCAGCCAAGACCGATCCAAAGCCAAGGATCAGCTGGTATGATGAACTGAGACAGGATTTTCAGGATTTCAAAACCACGGCCATATTTTCTATCTACCTATCTCTCTCTATTCTTTACCATTATAATAAGTTAGTAAGGTATAAATTTCTACACAACTAAATAATAATAAGTACAAAATGATTTACTTTGAAACTTTTTAATTTTAATTTGTATGATGTTCAATAAAGGATTTTCTATCTATCTATCTTCCTGTCATATTCTTTTTATCGTGTGTGTCAAATTATTAAAAAAATTAGTAAACATTTATAAAAATTACACTTTTAATAAATAACATGATTAATCCCACTTTAATATTAGTCTCTCAATTTCAAATAGCTGTAATCAAAGCGTAACAAGTCCATAAAATCTTAATTATGAGTTTAACAGCGTATAATTTTGACGTCGGAGTCTTTTCTATGTAAATACGTTTGTTTAGTGCTCGATACGATTCTAGCAGTGTTTGCAAATAACATCAGCTGAATGAAAGTGCAATCGGAGTTTACTAATTCTGTTCACATGAGAGGCTTTTATGTCTCAAGATGGCGATCAGCCAAGGATATTCTTTTCGAGGAATTTTGATCAGTAAAAGTAAGCCGTGAGCCGAAGTATGAGCACAATTAATGACTGCGAAACATTTCGCCTCACATGAGTATAACAACAAGATGCAGAATATTTCCTGCGGATACTCCAGCAATGTTGCAAGCAAGGCAAACAAGTCAACGACATAAGAGTTCAAAATGCACATTACATAAATTGCCCTATAAGGAGTCAAACAACTCGTCCCTTACATGGGCGAAGAAATTATAATCGTAATTCGTCCACCGCGGCACGAGAATTCACGCAAGCCGCGGACGACATTCGTCCAATAGGTGCAACAAACTATGATCGATTTATGACGCAAGACACTTCCGGCCTCTATTACCTCATTGTTGGGTTCGGAAGCCTGGTTCGCTCCCATTCTTTCAGCCAGTGAAAGGGTCCTCGCACTTTTACCCTTCCGAGCGCCTGCGCGCCGCCCGGGTGCGCTCCGCTCGCTCTCTTATAAATTCGGTGAAAACACTGCGACATCACATTACAAATTCGGCGGCTGTACAAGGCAGCCGGCCAATCGCAGCCTCATATTATTTACAGTGTTGTGTACTAACATCGTGCAGTGATTTAGTTTCATCAACGAGACGAGCATACCAAATAAACAACTAAAAATGAAATTCACGGTGAGTGCGCGTTCTGTGATCGTAAGGATAAGACAAGTGCAAAGACGATTCCAGTGTTGTGACCGTTATCTTATTAAACGACGTGTTCCGTCTACTTAGTAGATAATTAAAATTTTTATTATTCAAAACCGAAAACCGAGATTATTATTATTCAAAATAACATTTTTGCAGTGCTTCAATTTGATGCCTTTTTAATCAGGCTAGTGACTAAAATAGAAAGGAGAGAGGCGATTTGCGAGTAAAATGAAGTCTGGCATGCGCCCGCAATTATCTTAAACTTTTTTGCAGCCTGTAAAAATTATCATTAGCGCCTTTATCTTAGTGCCTGGGCGATGTGGTCGCTCAGCGACAAAGCCCTTTCAATAAATTAAAAAAATCTTAGTGCCTAATCTTGAAATTATTGTTTTTTGATTAAAGTGCGATAAGAATTAACACATTTATTGTAAAGTAAAAGTTGGAAAAGTGAAATGAAATTTATGATGTGGGCATAATGTTAAGCACAACATGCGGGTTGGTTGGCATTAAACTTGGCACTTTTTCGAACGCAGTGCTTCCGTTTTTACACAGCCTATAAATAGGAAACTGGTTAAAAAACTTCTTTCAACCGATACACGACGACAATTCTTTATCACAAAAGTTAATAGATGATTTTTGTGTTTCAGGTCACATTTATTACTCTTTTGAGTATAACATCGACATGGGCAGTGCTCGCAAAATCCGATGAGCCCAAGGATAAGAGGGAAGCGCCTACAGGCTACCCGCAGTTATCAGGCGGCCACTCATCGTCCGGTTACCAAGCACCGTCTCTCAGTCACGGCGACGCCAGCGCTATCAGCGTCGGTGCCGGCTACAGCATTGGAGGAGCCAAGCCCGCATACAGCTTCGGTGGTCAAGGATCGGGAGCTGGACTTCAATATGCATCTGAAGGATTACAATCGGGCCATGGAGGATCAATTCAACTGGCTCCTATCACACTGCAACCCGGTCAAGATCTCTCTCAGATAATGAGCCAGCTCCAACACAGCCTTGGTTCGGGCGCTTTATCCCTAACCCCTTCAAACACAGTTGCCGAGTACCACGAAAGTCAAGGAGGTCAAGCTTATTCGTTCCCGCAGTTCCAACAGTACGCGGCTCCTCAATATCAGCAGTACCAGTTGGCTGGCCAGATTGCCAGTGCTCCTTCATACTCTGCAGGAACTAAAGGTCTAAGCTCCTTCGGACAGACTGGCCCTGTTTTGTTTAATCCTTCTCAGGGACAAGGACAACACGGGCAACAATCCGTTTTAAATTACGCCGTGCCTAGCGCCGGTCACTCTGCTAGTGATGCTGGCTCTTCATCTCTTGGCTCTGCTGGACACTCCCTGGAAGGGTTTTCTTTAGGATCTGGACAATCTCTGGGTGGAGCTGCAATTTCTGCAGGTGGAGCTGGATACTCTTTAGGTGGACTGGGTCATTCTCTGGGTGGTGCTGGATTATCATTTGATGGCGCTGGATACAGTTTCGGTGGTGCCGGTAATGCCTTGGGTGGTTCAGGTCACGCTTTAGGTGGACAAGGATATTCTCTTGGTTCTCTTAGCGGCTCGGAGCACTCTCTAGGTGGTTCTGGGCACTCTCTGGGAGGTTCCGGTCACTCTATTAGCGTTGCTGCTGGGCAATCACTCGGTGGTTCTGGAAGTCACTCTTACGGCGGTCCCTCTAGTTCTCATGGTAGTTCATCTGGTTCCCACGGCGGTTCAGGACATTCGTTTGGCGGATCCGGTTCATCTGGAGCACACTACAAAGTTTTAAGCAATGGTGGGCATGGGGGTCCCGGTAAATCTGCTTTCAAGCCCTCAACTTTCTTAGGTGCTTCAGTCCCGAGTGAATCTGGCTCCCACGGCGGTTCATACCCAGGTTTCTCCGGTGGCTCTCACGGTCTGTCCTTCGGTGGTCATGGGAACAGTTTCCCCAGTTTTGGTTCATCTAAAATATCGCCACTTTACACCAAGAGTGCAGGATCTTCATACGATTCCGCCGGCGCTTACTCTACAGCCGGACACTTGGCAGCTCCCCCTGGTACCACTTACGGTTTCCCTACATCGTCCTACTCCGGTGCCGTTCATGCAGCGTCGTCTGCCGGCCCCCAGTACTACTCAGCCAAATACCCGACCAGCTTCAGTGACGGCGGCTCGTCGTACAAATCTCCCGGGTCTTCTCACGCCTCTCTGGGCTCTCACTCTTACAGTCCTAAGTACAGCTTCGGCGGACAGGGCTCCAGTTCCCGCTACTCTCCCAAAGACTCTCACGGTGCTTACAGCGAAACCGTATACAATACCATCAAGTATAGCGAAGAGCTGAAGCCCAAAGCTCATTGAATGTAAAAATTCGAACTCACAAAGTGATTTTTTTCTGTAAATATAGGCATAAATAGTCATTTGTGAGAAGAGTTATGTGCGAAACGACTGGGAGCGTGTCACGGCAAAAGTATTCGGTAATAGTGATTTGGATAATGTTCCGGTAATTAGATACTGGAGTAACCGCGCTCGACCACATTGATTCTGGTCGCTTTTAATCAGTTGTCGGTTACGTACGTCTCGTGCTTTCTTTTCGACACGTGCATAATTATGCAGCTCGATTACTTCCGCGCTAGAACCGGTCCCACAGAGTTCAAAAATCAGCATCTTGATAACGAATGTGATATCACCATCGCCGTGAATTTCTGTAAATATCTTAGGTTGTAAGGTTGCTTATTTATTATTCGTAATTAAATTGTTACTTGTTATGAAATAAACATGTCTGTAAAATAAATTTATTTTGTTTATCATACCCAAACGTTATAATTATATGAAGCAGGTTACGAAGGCTGCAAGTTCAGACAGTGATGGATGGGAGAATAATTATGCTCTTGTAACATAAAGAGCGGTAGCTCGCTTCCGAAGGAAATATGAAGCCTGCTTGAGTAATCAACACCAGGCATGCATTGCTAGTTTCACTCAGAAGAAAGTAGATATAGCCGCTGAGAAAATTGAAATGCCTTCGTCACCGGTCAAGTTCTACGATCCTGTCTTGTCATTTCCTTGTAAACACATAGCATAATTAATGATAGGTACATATTGATACCACTAGAGTGGTATGTGTGACACAGCTGTTTATTAGGTAATAGTTTGAAAGGTTTATGCGAAGTGTCACGTTTGATATTGTAGTTTATTTCGGAAGCCGGATCTGTCTCAAAAGTGGATCAGAATCAAAGTGATTGTCCAAATGTTGCTGCATTTGTTAGCTAATGATATTTTTATGTTCAGGTCAGGTATTGTTGTGTAGATTTATATAGTCTGAGGCTTGATGATGATTGTCTGACCCACTTATCCTAGTTCTGTTTTAAGCAAAGCATTTAACCATAATAAGTAATCGAATGCCATTTATAATATTTTAGCGTCCTATCTCAATCTGATGAGAATTTAAGGGATATTATAAGAGTACAGCTTAATTTGTTTAAAATCTGGTTAACAGCCACTACAGAACAGTTTTCCAAGTAAAGATCATATTCGAAACGGGACAGTTTGTATACTGTATGTCCACAAACAGAAGCTAAGCTCGCGCACTTCTCACCTGTTACACTACATTCATTACCATCCTTACGTCTTCCGAATCTACCGGAAAGACACGGTCAATGGTTCAATTGTGCAAATAATAGGATTACCTCTATAGATTACAGCATAACAGCAACCTAAGATCATAAGAGCATTGTGTTACCGACGTACATTGTGTAAACAGTTCGGTTACTTAATACAAGTCACGGTCGAGGGCGCCTGCAGCTGGAAGTGAAGGCTGCCAAAATGGAAGAATACATTATGTAATTGCCTTTTCAGACTGAAAAGCTATTAATGTTGGGAGTTTTTATACAGTTTATTGTAACCATTACAGTATGATAAAACTTGTTTGTAAATAAAGTGGATGCCAATTCACGATTGCGGCGACGGGTAAAATTGCAAAATTGCATGACTTCGTACTGGAATCTTCACGTAGGTTTTTCTTGTGATATTAAATTTACTGTAGCCTTAGACTGTATTGTATTGTGATTGTATAATATATATATAATATATGTATAGCGCATTTCCCAGCTCTGTGATCAGTAATAGTTTATAGGCTTTAACTAAATTACAAAAACCTGACTGTTGATTATATAACACTGGCTGTGCCCCCGGTTTTACCCGTTCCCGTGGGAATATCGGGATAAAAAGTGTGTGTAACTCTATGTGTTATTTCAAGATCTAGGCTATCTACATACCAAATTTCAGCTCAATCGTTTGAGTAGTTTAAGCGTAAAAAAGGGAACAAACATACACTCAAACTTTTGCCTTTGTAATATTAGAAGGATAAGGGCCCTATAGATTCAATACTCATAAAGGGTCCTCAACTAACATTACACGCATTTCCCGAGCGCATATTACGTCTGTCCGTGTATTTGAATACTCTAATCTTACAAATTACGTTACATATGGTTTTCATTATAAGGTAGGTAAAAAGGATGCCGGAGAAAGATGTCGGTACCTATAAGTACATAATTTAACATGAAGAGAGTTGCAAATGTGTAAACTAGTTTACTTATATTCCAAAAGCATATAGCTACCAACCTGTCAACCTACCTATCTGTCATTAAACCGACATCATCTACGCGCTTTTGACACCATTTGATTTAATTAGCTCAGTGGCAGCACCAACATCAGGAGAATATTGTTTTCTGCAATCCAGTCAGTCTTATTAGTAGTTATTTCGGTTATTTTCCAGGCAAACTTACGCTTCGTATTTTTTGATATTAAAAAGTAACAGGACAATGGAACGCTCACCTGATGGTAAGCTACACTGCTAAAGCCAACTGTTACTTGCTATCCATATTATACGCACTGTAATTTCACTGGACATATTATTTTCCGAAAACTATTTCTATTTCACGGCTGAATAATACACAAATAGTTGTCACACGAAATTCCTTGTGTCAGTACATATGTATTTTAATAAACATATTTAGAATCCATATTACCCATACAACAGCAGAAGTAACCCTGCTCTGTGGTATTACACAACCCACGTGTAGCATTGGCCATATTAAAACATGTTTTCGTACCCATGTACACCTTCGACATATCTTCCTTACACTCGAAAGCAAATTAAAGTAACATAAAATATTCGAGAAAGTGTCGACGGGAATGTTAACCGACTCTAACATCACTTAACAGAGTTACGTTACGACTTTAATGATCAATTTTAACATAATAAAATGTGAAAAGATGTTTAAAATGATAAAATTGTAAGGTAACTTTTCATAGGTATTATTTTTGTTAATAATGTAGGGAAAAGTGTTTGTTTATTTTAGGCCATACCTGTATTAAGGAATCAAGTAAGTGCCTTTTTGAATCCGAATTCGTTCGTTTGGTCGTCGTTAGGGCATATCCCTCCCAATGAGCCGAAGATCGGGCTCAGAGGCGTATGTTGGGAGAGGCCTACGTCCAGCAGTGGACTGACACAAGCTGATTATGATGATGATGATGAAAGTTGTTGGTCCAAATGATGTCCAATGATGATTTTGTCTCCAAAATAAGAACGGTAATTCAACTGTATCGTCAAGGCATGACAGGTAATAAAAAATCACTTAAGTTTCGTATCTGTTTAATGAAACCTAATATTAGATTACAAAACTCGTATTTATTTTGGAGTTCTTTATTTACTTAGGTCAAGGATTTTACAATATCATATATCAAAATAATAAATAAAATTACTATAAACCACAAAAAAAATCCTAAAGCCAGGGTGCCGCCGACAGCGGGGCAGGGCCTAACCTACCGGTGGTTAGGGCTGCAGAGAGAGTAAGCTCCTGACGATGCGTGCCCTGTTAAGGAGTGATTTACTTGAACTTTAAGTCAACAGCAACTTTGACACTTTGAAATGTTTTGGAGAGAATTTTTAATTATAATAATTTAAGATAGTTTAAAAGCTAAAACAAGCGACTTCCATGCCCCGCGAGTCAATTTCAGTAGCAAGTTTGAGACGTTTATCGTCATATATCTCTGGAGATACTTATCAGATCTAGATGAAATTACAATGGAACTCCCTCAGAAATGTACTCTACCGATTAAAAAAAAAAACATTCGAATCGGTAAACAATTGACGAAGTAATCGCGTAACATACACACACAAAAAAAACAGACGAATTGAGAACCTCCTCATTTTGGAAGTCGGTTGAAAAGTAAATTGTTATTTTTTAATTACTACATTCTTTATTTGTAGCAAAAATATGGTATTCGTTGTAAGTAATCAATTTATATTTCAGAACAGTACAAAGCACATTACTAATAATCAAATTTTGTATGTTAAGATAATGTGTATGTTTGTTCCTTAATCTCGCAAAGACGGCTAAACAAATTTGAATTAAAATTTGGCGCTGAAATTATCTCAAATAACCTGGATATATGTTAACATAGGATACTTATTGCTGCAAAGCCGCAGAATACAGTCGATAATAAAACAACGAATTATAGTATGTGCTGCAGCCGTTCCTGGTCACTGTCAATAAAATCGGCCAACATAGTAAAACTTACCAATCATTCATAACTAGAAAATGAATATAAACGAAGAAGTAATTGTCTAATCCAGTTCTTGGCTGTACCTGCATCGGTCAAACGAGACAAGAAAATTGAATTAGAAGCGGCAGTCACTGTGTTTCTCGCGACAGTTCTCACGGTCTAGCATATAACTACAATTTAGTATATTATACCCATTGTTTTTAATATTATTATGTACAAGGTTATTGATTTACATCACCTGTAAAGTGTTATAATTATAAAAATACATAAACAAATTATAAAATGATAAGAGAATAATACTTATATTTTTCAAAACTTTAAATCTACCCCGACTGATCTATGTGTTCTATACATAGATCAGTCGGGGTCTTCTATACATAGATATGTGTTCTATACTGATCTATATGATCTATCTGTTCATTAAGACCATTCTAATGAACCCAAATTCGACATGCTGCTGTAAGTTGGTGAGGAGTTGAATATTTTGCAGATTCCAGGAGATGTTCCAGCATCATGTCAATGCTACCATGTTCTTACAATATCGTTTAAGTAAGAGGATACCGAATTTTGAATTGATTAGACATTTGAATGTTACTTTCATAGCGTCATCAACTAGAAAAAATCTCATAGTTTTAAAACGGCTAAACGGATTTTCAGGAATCAAAGCTCAAGAAAGAACACGCTCGATTAAGACATCTATCAAACAAAACAAAATCAAAATTGGTTCATCCGTTTGGGCGCTACGATGCCACAGACAGACACATGCAAAGATATACACGTCAAAATTATAACACCCCTTCTTTTTGCGTCGGGGGCTAAAAAAAAAGAGAGAGAGGAATTTAAGCTCGCTGCCGCCAACGGTATGACCCGCGTGAAACAAAAAGATAATTATGAGAAATAAGGTATCCTATATCACTCTCCAGCTTAAAAAACTAAAACAACCGACTTTCATGCCCCGCGAGTCAGTTTCAGTAGCAAGTTTGAGACGTTTATCGTCATATCTGTGGAGATACTTATCAGATCTCGATAAAGTTGCAATGGGACCACCTCAGAATTGTACCCTACCGATAAAAAAAAAATAATTCGAATCGGTTCACAATTGACGGAGAAATCGCGTAACAAATACATACAAAAAAAAAGAAAAAACATACAGACGAATTGAGAACCTCCTCCTTTTTGGAAGTCGGTTGAAAAATAATAATAGCTTCAAATCTCCAGCTTAAGAAGTTCTACCTTGATTACCTTAAAATTAATAAGATCGTTTAAAAAACTAAAAAAGAACCGACTTCAATGCCGCGCTATTCATTTTCAGTACCAATTTTGAGGTGTTTATCTCAATATCTCTGGAGGTACTTGTTCTGACAAGTACCTCGATAAAATTACCATGGTACTACACTTGGGATATCTCCTTTCCAACAAAAAATGAATAATCAAAATCGGTTTATAAACGTCAAAGTTATCCGCGAACAAACATAAAATATATATATATATATATATATATATATATTTTATAAAAATAATAATAATAATAATAGCTTCAAATCTCCAGCTTAAGAAGTTCTACCTTGATTTCAGAACTTGGGTTAGAACTTCGCGAACGAACGTTTTAGAGTCAAACAATTTGAAAGACAGTTGTTATTTATGAATTTTGCGTTATTTGGCATTGAAAACCTAGGTAGTATGCAAATAGGTTCAGATTGTAACATATTCTTGCATAGTCTTATATGGTCAAGTTATAGTAGTAATGCAGGATGAAATAAGAAAGAAAGAAAATACATTTATTTAGCACATTACACAACTTATACTGCTTAGTTAACGTAATTAGAAATAATAAAAGAGGAAAAAAAACAAACAAGAAAATAATAACGTTGTCAACCTATCTCAGTACTTAAACAATGAAATACATACGTGTAGTGCTAAAAAGGTTTACCTCAACACGAAATGTGCAGGTGTTCGCCTAAACGCTGATTTTCAGATAGACCTCTGGGGCTGGACTACCGCGAATAATATAAGTATTAAGTAAAAAAAGAAATTAAAATACATATTTTATTATAGATATTGTCATAATACTACTGATAATATTACTAATAAAACTTTTTAACAAAAAAATTAAACCGCCGAAAAAACTGAAAAGCAAAAAAATAATTAAACTTTTTTATTTAACCTCAATAACGAAGTTCTTAAAATACTGTTAGTATACCTAAGTATATATTTTATAATTGTTTTGAGTTTGTAACTAAAAATAATAACTAAGTTCTTAAACTAATGTAAGTATGTGTACCTAAGTAATTTTGAGTCGGCGCCAAACAAGCAAATTAATTATTTACATAAAGAGTGATGCGCGGCGGAGGCATGGCGCGACACGCCTGTTCGCCGGAAAATGCCGAGTGTTGACGAAGTTAATTTCAGCGAGACTGCAACCCGTACGGGCACCACATATAGTGTGTATCTGTGACGGCTCGTGACGGACACACGTCGTTACGAATGGTCGTGCATCTCTATTTAGTCTGTGGGTCGTGCGTGTAGAAGCGCATTTTTTGGAATATTTATGTTCATCGCTGGAGATTTCATGTTGCATTGTTAATTTGATTTGATTATTTTTTTTAATTTAAGAGGTTATTTAGTGATCTTTTTTATTGATTATTTGGCGCCGACTCAAAATTACTTAGGTATACATACTTACATTAGTTTAAGAACTTAGTTATTACTTTTAGTTCCAAACTCAAAACAATTATAAAATATATACTTAGGTATACTAACAGTATTTTAAGAACTTCGTTATTAAGGTTAAATAAAAAAGTTTAATTATGTTTTGCTTTTCAGTTTTTTCGGCGGTTTAATTTTTTTGTTAAAAAGTTTTATTTTATAATATTTAGTGGCCATAATCTACTATGTTAAAAGCAGGCGTCATTGCTTAACCCTGGCCTAGACAAACGTTATATAGAATATTTATGCTCTATAATAATAATAAAAATTATTTAAGATCACATAAAAAACTAAAAAAAACTACTTCCAACGTCACGCTAGTCTCTATCTCTGGAGATACTGAACATATCTCGATGAAATTTAAATGGTACCCCCTTGGGAGTATACCCATTCCAATAAAAAAAGAATTATCGAAATCAAACTACTCTGTAAAAAGTTATTCGTGGTCATACATAAAATATATATATATATATATATACGCATCGACTTGATAACCACCTCCGTTTTTCTTCGTCGGTTCAAAATATTATAGATGACGCCGTACAAAATATATCACGATCCTACAAACATTTTAAGACATAATAGGTAGAGCAATTTATCTAAATGCAATTTGCAAACTTTAACTCCAAGCTGCCCTAACAACTAAAAGTTGTCTGACACCCAAAGCCTAGGATTGTCATTGAGATATGTACTTGTATTCTCCCTTACTCGACCTCTGGTGAAGCTGTAAATCCCGAAGGCCAACAGCAATAAGATATCCGATTATGGAATTTTATCGTTTGAATAACACATAGGTATCATTATTTAAATATACTTAGATGAAGTAATTTCCCGTTAGTGTAAAGCCGTTTTAGATAACGATATTTAGATATCCGTTTAAAAAAATCTTACAGTAATATAAAATCTCTGCCGTATTATGGACTTAAGTAAGTCCAATTTCGTTTTTTTTAAACATAGACCTAGGCTGACGCTTATACGGCTTATATTGATAATATTGATATTTTGATATCCACCGTAGATGGGAGATATCCACCAATTTCTATTTTAAATAACTCCATCTACAACATGTGATTGGAACTAGATATAAGAGTACTTTCACTTTAGAGTTAGAACTGACTGATGTATGATACTGTCTTCTAAGGCCTACAAACCGACATTAATTATTTACACTAACTCAACATAGATGGCACTGCTATAAAATAAGGCGTTTTGAGTTAGCTTCATACATTTTGAATTGTTTGCCACACATATACATGCACTTGACCACAATTTCACCTTAAATAATAATATGTTAAGTCACAATGAAGTCTAAGATAGACTTTTTTACAGGTGGTAGGAGCTAAGTCTAAGATAGACTTTTTTACAGGTGGTAGGAGCTATTATAACAATATTCCGCCTGAGTTGCTACCAAAAAGTTAATTTGGTATACTGATGGTGGTCCATCAGGAAATCTGCTGCCATAACCTTACGGTGTTCCAGCAGCACACAGTCCTTGAGAGTCAGAATATTCTAGGCCTGGCGTGTTTACCATCTTCGAACACATCAGCGGGTAAGAAAGTGATCAAACGCTAGCCTACAATTCTTGTCTGGAATAGGAAGACAACTGATATAAGTCCAATCTATCATAGTGCATTTATCCCAGTGCGTCTTCTGCCGAATCTATCTTATCTTATAATCTTACCTGAAACATAAATATACTAAAGTTAATACACGAGTAATAAATAGAGTTCATTTAAAATATACACAATACAACCATGAGACATTAAAAAAAAAAATACGACCATGATTCATATAGTTACCACGATCTATATATATATATATATGCAATGTTAAGTCGGAAAATAAATTAGGATATTGTGAGATTGTGGGCCAGTTTCACCGGTTCCTGACATTCCTATTAGGAACATATCTGGCAGATTTTTGACAACTATAATATAGTGTTATGTGTCAGGTCAGATAATTATCTGAAACTTTGTCAAGAACCGGTGACACTGGGTCTAAATATAACAATGTACAAAAACATGAAGTGTAGACAACACTTAAATAAGCATAATGTTGTGAGATAATAATGGTTAAGTGTTTGACTGTCACTAATAAAAAGTAAACGTAATTTATATACCTACCTACTACATAAACCTACCGTTGACTGCATAAACTTGACTGACTAGAAGAAATGAAAGTGTTATGAGATGTTGGTATTGGTATCATAATCTTGTGGTTTTAGAATTACTTCAAATTACAGGCAATAGGGCCAACCTTGTTTATTTGTGTTGCTCTGTTAGTCGCTGTTATGGGGCTATGCACAGCAGAACACCCCGAGTAGAATCGAATGCTGGGCCATACTAAAAGTTAAATTAGCGCAATTAGTTTTCACGATTTGTTTGCCGTTAGGCGGTTTCCGAAACGCATATGTAGTATCAGCGCCATTTCCAATGGCATTGCCATTGACTGTTTAGTTTTTTGTTTTTTTATATCTTATAGGCTAGCGTTCGACCACTATCTCACCTGTTGGTAAGTGATGATGCGGTCGAAGATAGTAAGCACGCTCGGCCTAGAATGAGAACTGGCTCTCAAGGATAGCTGCCGGAACACATTAGATACATTTTTCGATCGAGAAAAATCTATTGGTGCACGGCGGGGATTAAACTCGGTACCTCTGGCATCAAAGTCGACCGTTCTCCCGATTACGCTACCGGGCCCTTAAGTCAGGAGATTCGCTATTAGTTCAATCACTCGATCACCGCGATAACATCACCGTGTAGATTTTGGCTAATATAGTGTCTTTTAAAATAAATGGCACTGCGAGAATATAATAATGGCGCCGCGATATAATCGCTTGTGAAGCTGGCGCCTTAGTGTAACCCCACAGTGCAAAACCAGGTTGGTACATTTACACTATTTTTGATTAACTTACCAGTTGGTCTAGTGGTGAGCCTATCCATGAAACCAAAGGTCGTGGGTTCGATTTCCAGACGGGACAATTCTTTGTGTGACCCACAAGCAATATTTCCGAGTCTGCGTGTTGTCTTTTTTATTTCTTGTGTTTGTATGTTTGCAAAGTTCCCCGTGACACACGGTATCCTAGTGCAAGAAAGTCAAATCCTTTTTTTATGTCATATATTCTTGCGTTTGACCACTATCTCACCTGTTGGTAAGTCATGATACGGTCGAGCATGGTAGCACGCTAAGCCTAGAATGGGAACTGGCGCTTAGGGATAGCTGCCAGAACCTGTGGCCGGAACATAATAAAAGATGTGTTTGCGACATATTTTCTAACATGAGGGTGGTAGCTGGCCAGGGAGACACTAGATCCCACCTCCATGCGGGGGTTGGGGGTTTCAAAGCCACTGTCAAAAGCGCACATAATTTTTTCGATAGAAAAACCCATTGGTGCACGGCGGGGATTGACATCGGTACCTCTGGCGTCAAAGCCGACTATTCTCCCATGATACCACTGGGCCCTCAATATATCTATGCTGTACTTACCTATTAATTGTTTTTAAGCACATTTATATGCTTCTTTTGATTTGAAAGTAGGGGTGTAACGACCCATAATTTAGCCGATACGATAAATGGACCTATTATTGTAGTAAATAATCGTAGTTACACCGATCGATATCGGCCTGCCGATAATAACGGCCGATTTATCGGTATCGCTTTCAAAATCGTTACATCCCTATTTAAAAGCATACACGATTACTAAACATGTGTTCGTATTTAGCTAGATTACCATAGTAATCGTTTGAGACGCAAATTTCAGTACATGATAAATATGTTATGCACCTTTTATGGATGACCAAGAATATGTTTCAATTATAAGATAGCCATCTAGTGTAGTGTACTGCAGATTGTATGAGGTTAATGTCCCACGAGCAAAAAAGAGTAATCTTGTGTAGGTACATCAATAACAATTGAAACTACCTTCAAAAGTAATATATTATGTAGGGTACCCCCTCTATAATTGAGTAGTCATATTAGCATGCTACCTATAATAAGAGGTAACACCCACCTTCTAGTAGAAAGCTTGTAATATTGCATTTATTACATTGGCCCTTAACAAAAACAACATTCACTTAGCTTTGTCTAAAGTAACAGATTTTAACCAAATTATTGTAGAATGTGAAAGAGTTGGATAATACACATGGAAGACAGGACATTTTCATTAGATTTTGAAGTCCTGTAACGAAAGGGCTAAGTAAGAAGTTAAATTAATTCAGATTGATTAAAAAAACTGTTGCATGTTTTATATAAATCACAACATTGTATGTAAACCATATTTGCTAACTTAGATATAGTTTAATTTTCATTCAGCAAGGTACAGCTATCGGAAACCAATATCCGCTTATTTGACAAAATGTTTATCAGGCTTTAGGATCGGTATATATGCTTTAAATAGTTAACATATTTCAGCTGTATCACGTCCTGTCAAAAAATAGACCGACAAGACCGACATATTTTGTTTACTGGTTACACCTGCCACATAAGTGGAAAATTTGTACGAAAACTACGCGTATGTGTTGTGCTTCCGTGTCGACCGGACCGAAGGAAGCAGGTAATCTCGGGTGAACTGGATATGTTCCGATAAAGGACAAAGACCTATCGCGCGGTCATTCCCTCGTCTGCTCTGGAACCCGAGGAAAGTTGTCCGTGCCCGCTCATATAAATGCATGAACTTGATACTGACTTCCACTTTTCCGAGCGCCCCCGAGTATAGAGCACTTTTCATTTCTAACACGCGGTTTTACCGGAAAATAATGTGATTAGACATCTACTGAATGCGGATAACATAACACAATGGCAAAGAGAGAACTGTTGGTGAGTACAAGATCGGTGATAAATGACTATCGTTACTGTGAAACAATTTACTATTTGTAAATTCAAATACCAGTCACTGATGGATTGTTTTCCACGCCTATTCGGAAGCTCAGATTGATGTTTTGACTGGAGATGCATTATTACTTTCAGGTGATCATCGCTTTCGCTGCGTTAGCGTGCGCAACAGAGGTGGAGGATGCGGATCAGACGAAGCGAGGTGTGGGGAAAGGGAACAGCCTGAACTCCATACCCACCGGTGCTCAGAAACAGGACTACACTTACAGCATATACTCACAAAACCCCAGCACACAAACAGGCTCTTCGAGCCTTGCGTATCAGTCTCAAGTGCCAAACTCTTTCTATCCCAACCATGCCAGTCAGTATTACTCCCCATCGAACACTCCAACGGACACGTCTCCTCAATATGCACCGCAGGCGCAGATAAATCTCTTACCTCCATCCTCGTCACAGTTCTTGCCCATAAACTTCATACCGAACCCTGGATACCAGTCTAAGTACCAACTAGCCCCATCGCAGCCCAAAGGTAACATCCAGCTGGCAATTCTCCAACAGCCTAACTCTTATCCGACACCTTCAATATATCCATCACAATACCCCCATAATCTATTCACTCCGAATCCAACCAGTCAGATCGGTCCACACCAGAACTTCTTGAGTTCTTTACCTTCGTCTGGACAGTTTGGTGTTGGAGCAAATCTGCCTTACTCTCTCGGCAATTCTTATTTAGGCCAGCCCTCTGCTATGGTGGTATTGGCTCAGCCGAATCCGTCCTTGTATAACAATTATCTTTATAATAATCCTGGCCAAAGTCTATACAATTTTATTCCGAGCAATCAGCCTAGGTATGGAGTGTCATTCGCTCCGCAAGGATCTCCAGATGTACAGGCGTCGATAACACAAAATGTTCCAAAGGAAGAGAACGAAATAAGCAGCGCTAGCACGAGTGAATACACCTCCGCACCTTCCGACCCAAGCTCCAGTTACAAGACCAGCTATGCTTCCAGTCGATCTTCTTATCTGAAACATTAATTTTAAAGCGCCTAACCAAAACATACTTTAATATAAAATAGTTGTATTTATTTGTTGTGGCCATTATGTTAATCATTGTATTTATTTTGTTTTTGCACGGGTTCTTGTTGATGCACTTTGTTATGTTGTTAACTTGTTATCTTCTGTTGAAATAAAACTGTTGCATGTGCTTTACTGGCGTTTTATTACCCAGTTGAAAGGATTAAATTATATTTATGCAGGTTGATTTTAATTAAGATATAAAACGTTACTTTACATAACAGCTCCTAAAGTGATACTTTCATAAGATACCGAGTCTCGTACAATAGCAATATTTCCTCGATATGTTGTAGGTACATAGCTACTACTTACCTAGTTGAGAAGATACTTACTCGGGTACTTATAGTTAATCTACTTTCTAAACACCTTTCAATAGAATTATCCGAAGATATTGTGAGGTAAGCCCTTTAGAAATTGTTTATCCGATCTATTCACTTACTATTATTATACAGCCATACTTCATAGGGAACCAATAAAGATTAAGAAATTAATTTGTTACTCTCTGCCGGTTACATTAAATTAATTAATAGTTTGAGAGTGCAGCACAATGCTTATTGAAATGACTGATTAACGCTTTTTATTAATGTTCAAAGAGCGTTTAACGAATTCTGTATTGCCTAATACATTTTTAGCTTATAAAAAAGACGTTCCCTCTCACTTATCGAAATTCTCGTCCATCAATAAAATTAAAGTCTGCAATAAAAAAAATAGAAACAAAATAAACATCAAAGTATGCAATTCTAAAGCAAGTTCCAAATAAACATGCCGATATTGATGGACGTGAGAAAAAACCATGTAATCTTCACATATTACGTAATTCCCAGATACATACATAATTGGTTATGTTTAGATAAGGCAGTGTTTGTAGACCAGTGAAGGGAAAACACGTGCGATTGTAATTAGCGGGCGTATAATATATTTGTATCACTTTGAGATGCGTAATATTACGCACCTGCTACGTTATACAGGATGTGTTGAAATTTGAAATGGATGGGTAGACGAAATAGTCGCGGCACGCGAGATGTGAATTAGCGGAGAAAATATTTACGTAAATATAGATATACCTACCTACCTATATACCTATTTGCTTAAATTTGTCTGTGACGATAAGAAAAATTGTTAAACGAATGCATTTCTAAGAAACACTAGATAGCAGATGTTTTAATCTTAAATTCGTTCTAACGATGTTTATGAAGTTTTGAAGTAAGAAGGAACAGAGACAAACCTTCTTAGGAACGGAAAAAATGTTTACCTATTCTTGTAGGGATGGTTCAAAAAAAAAAACAAGAAAAATCTTCATCTTAATAAAATCCACCTTCAAGTAAACATGACCTGCTTTTTAATTTTTCAAGCTTCATCATTGTCGACAACGATGTATGTCGATCATGATCATGAGATGTCACGAAATGTCATTTAATATCATGATGTGCCATATGTCATGAAATGTCATAAATGTCATTAAATTTCATAATATGTCACGAAACGTCCGAAATGTCATCAAATGTCATGTAATGTTATGCAATAAAAGAAAATAAATAATCGAGATTGAACGGGAATCTACAAGGTAAGCGTGCCACATCGACGGCATCGTCACTTAACATCAGGTGAGACAGTGGTCAAATGCTTGCCTATCCAGCTTAAAAAAAAATGTTATGAAATGTCAAGGAATTTCATTGAGCCTCCTTAGACCGGGCACTATAGAAGAACATTCATAAGCTAAAAATAATAAAAAAATACTTTCCCGCCCTAAGGCAGAAATTACCTACTTTGCGCGCACTTATCGAGGAACAAACCATCACTTTTCGAATAGATAGGATAAGAAATAATATAATATAACGTAAAGTGTCGCGAGCGACAGCCCTGTGTTAAAGCACCAGCCGAGCCACTATAAACTGGTTTCACTTCGTACGTGATAGGCGGCACACAGGCCGCTGGTGCTCACGCACTCACGTGCGTCTACGTCATCATCACAGCGCAGTTGTATGAAACTTTGTCTCTGTTCCTTCTTTACTCATGTGGTTTTGAGTACGTATCCGTTCCGTATGTCATAACGGGTAGGACGCACTGATTGAAGACATTCGTCTTGAGACATCGTGGGATTGGCGATGTGAAGACTCGATGTAGTTTCCCATATGCTGCCCAGGCCTGCTGTATTCTTCTGTTTGCCTCTTTCTCGAAGTTGTTTTTACCTAATTGCAGAGTTTGCCCAAGGAAAATTTACTCGTACTCCTTAACATCTTCGAGAATACTGCCACGTACCGCAATTGGTTCCGGATTTACATGGTCATTGAACATCACTTTGGTTTTATCCAAGTTTGAGTAATTGTTGATTAGTAATCGACAAGTTAGACGCCCGAGGATAATGAAGCTAGTTTAACCCTTGGTTAGCCACAGACGCAGTTACACGGTAAAACAACCAATACTTAATATAATAATAACAAATATAAAATATAACTAATAAATATATCAATATAAAAAAATCTGTATTTTAGGAGTCATAGGGCCACTTTTAGTCTCTATTTTTAAGTAAAGATAAAACAGTTTGAGTTTACTTAAAAATCGAAACTAAAAGTTGCCCTACGGCTCTAAAAATACTGATTCTTTTACATTTCATCTGATATACTTATTAGGATCTTAAATTAACTTTTTTATTGATTTACATCAAAACACATCATATAGATGTAATTGGCCAATGTAAATCTTTACCATGCGTAGTTCTATTGTTTATCGCAAAGCGGCAACAGCCCAATGGCTAAGGCGAGTTCGATCCCCACCCATTGCACTATTGACGTGAATCCACTCTAGACACAAGCATATTTAGCTTAGTTGGAGGGGTTAACAAGACTACTAGTAATATGCAAACCACATTGCTAGTAAGCTTTTTGAAAAAATAATAAAATTAATTCATCATGATCAACATTGACAACACCTCCTTCCTAAAATATTCAAACCATCTCAGTATTCTCATCGTTATCTGATTGAAAGATATCTTGTCAACGTTGATGGATAGATGGCTCTGATCGCTGAAGTGAGATGACCTACTGTTCAACAAATATGATAGATTGACGCATCGTAAAGGTTATTTGTACAACTGATTACATATGCAAGTTTTTATTTATTTATTTAGGTAATGCATCTATATAGTGAGAACTCTAAAATTACTAAAACGAAGGCTAGTTGAATATTGGTTTGATGTACATAGGTATTTGTCAAGTTACGTGTGTTCTATCTTCTTCAGCTATTTCAGACAAATTTTGTCAAAATGAAGTTTTCCAGACATTGGTTCATTGCTTACAATCGCACTAGGAATCATATATCATAACTGACCTGTTTATCCCGCGCTTTTAAAATTGTTAAAACTTACGACTTTCAGATTGCCTTATAAGTACCTACCTAATTATTTAAATATATGTAATGTAGTAATAATATATCTAGATATTTAATGATCTAACAATAAAAGAAATCTAATAACAATAAGCAGCGTTACAAAACTAGCTATTAACATTCTTATTCAAATATTCGACCTGCTATTCTCAATTGTAGTTATGTTAACAATATTGCAAATTTCTTCACCACTATACATAATATACTTAGTAAACGTAGTGTAGGATGCCCTCCACCTAGATGGAGCGATGATATACGCAAGTTGGCGGGCAGCGGATCAATGGCCAGTTGATGATCCAGCTCAGTGGCATGCCATAGGATAGGCCTATGTCAAGCTGTGGACGAAATTGGCTGATAATAATGATGATTATGTTACATAATATAATAAGTTACAGACTATGATTATAAGACACTAGTACCCCGCGGTTTCATCCGTCCGGGCTTAGATCATCGTCACCCACGGGAAGGTCATTAATATCTAGCCTCGTCCGTATGCTTTGAGGTATAGCCACACCGCAGCGTCCTTCGTTCGACGCTGCGGTGTGTCCGTACCTTTTGGCCTTAATTAACATTACACTAGTAACTCTTGAGTCGTGCTAAATAGGTGATAGTGACCACTGGTAGTAGAACGTAGACGAAACAAGTACCACCCACCGATCAAATACTTTTTTATATTTGTTCAATTATTTTAATAATCAGAAAGTATTATAATCTCTGAAAAGATATTTGCATATCGGTTCGCCAAATTTCGGTATGATGTTGGCCGCGATCCAGCCTGTTTGGATGATAAAATGAGTTGTCCAGCGCCTTGTCTTACGGCTGCCTTCCACTTCCACACAAGTGCGATTCCATTATAAACGTTCATTTACATCAGGCGACAATCCGGGATAGAAAGTTACCCCTTACATCTCATTATCATTATCATCATAATCAGCCGCTGTCAGTTCACTGCTGGACGTAGCCCTCTTCCAAGACACGACACTGAGCCCGGTCTCCGGCTCTTTTCAACTGAGTTCCAAAAAAAGAGGTTTTCAATTCGTCTGTAAGGTTTTAAAGATTTTTTTTACTCTTTTTTGGTAGGTAGGGATCAGCTCTAAAGTAGTTCCATTTAAATTTTATGAAGATCTGATATGTATCTTCAGAGATATCAGATATGACGAAAAACGGCTCAAACTTGCTACTGAAACTGACTCACGCGGCATGGAAGTTTGTTGTTTTTCTTAATTATCTTTATAGCACAGCACAGACCTAAACCCGCACTATACGCACCCTTTTCCGTGACTTAAATAGTCGATTATTGCACGACGTTTAGCAACTTCACGCCGTGCAATAATGTTCTATTTGTCGGATTTTTGTCACACAGACAGCTTTAAAATAATATACGATACTCGTGACTTAAGTTGTCTATTATTGCACGGCGTGAAGTTATCACCCGAGCCCAGCGAAGGTGCTACGCCGTGACTATTAAACTTCTAAGAAAGACTACTTTAGTCACACGTATCGTAATATACTATAATTATTCAGTTACGACTAATACTACAGTTACTACTACTTTGCGAATGTCGTTGCTCCGAAGACGTGCTTCCCCTTTTGCGAAGCCTTTCAAAATATTCTTCTCCGTTGTTGAAACTACGGAATTAACCAGCTAGCTTCGTAAGCCTCTAATTTTTAAATGGGTAATGTAATCAGTTGGACAATGGAATTTTTAGCTTTTTAATAGTAGATAGATGCATTAATAGATAATATATTTGAACTCATTTATTGGGGATACAGCAGATTATGCTAATATTGTCGAAACATGGCCTTTAAATCTGTTTCAAAATAGTTTTAAAGGTGAGAACAGTTTAAAATTATTCACAAAATATGAATAGTTTTATTTATAAAATTACACAAAGGACTTTTTGCTATGTACTTAGTACTTATAAAATTGTGTAAACTTGTAGTAAGTATGTTGTATGTTTCTTGCTTTTCCGATAGCGCGGAGGATAACCTACCAACGAGGATAAATAACCAACGTTTATGAATTGTAGGTAAAATAATATAAGCCTTTTATACACTAAGATACTTTGGGCTATATTTTGGGGTATATAAGGGCTGTATTATACTATAAGGCATTATGCCATAAGACTATTAAGTGTTTTATCTTTTTTAAGCAAGACTAGCCAACGCCTGACTACTGTTTGAACCGATATTAATTAACGCCGAAATATAACATTGCGTCCCGTAACGATAAAGTATAAGATATATCTAGCTGGCTTATTAATAGAATAAACATTATATAATTTTAGTACGCTTACAATTACATTGTGTCTCTGTAAAATGACGGCTGTAGCCTTCTCTTGGAGTCTATCGTAACAAAAACAGAAGTGCTTATATATATATATAAGCGACCAATTGACACAATATGTACAACAACGAAACGAAACGATACGAAATGAATTATGAATATAAAGTTAAACACCATCTGGTAAGATGGTGTTTAACTTTATATTCATATAAAACTTTATATTATATATATATATTTATATTATATACTGACTGACTGACTGACAGACAACGCACAGCCTAAACCGCTGGTTGTAGAGACTTGAAATTTAGAGGGTATGTTTGTTTTAGTACGTAAGGGTGTACTAAGAAAGGAATTTCTAAAAATCACAGCTTAAGGGGATGAAATGGGGGTTCAAAGTTTGTATGGAGAAACAAGATTAGATAGTACTCGTATTTTCTATCCGAAACTTCACACAAGTGCTTCAGTAGAAAAATTTGTAAACACGTGTTTCAAGTTTTTTTTAAATTCCCGCCTAAGAGGGTGAAATGGGGTAACATAGTGTGAAAATAAATATTGTTTCAGATTGCGCTGAAATTTAGCATGCAGATAGTTATTACGACGTTAGTTACCTCTGAGAAAGGATTTTCCAAAATTCACCCCTGAAGGGGATGAAACGGGGGTTCAAGGTTTGTATGGAGAAACAAGATTAGATAGTCTTTTATATTCGAAACTTAACCAAGTACTTAAGTAAGTAAATACGTGTTTTAGGCTCTTTCGAAATTCTACCCCTAAAAGGGTGAAGTGGGGTAACAAAGTCTGAAATCAATATTGTTTCGGATTGCGCTAAAATTTGGCATGCAGATAGTTATTTTGACTTAGGTATCCGCTAAGAAAGAATTTTTCAAAATTCACTCTTCATGGGAATGAAGTGGGGGTTCAAAGTTTGGATAGTCATTTTATTCGACATTTCACACAAGTACTTCTGTAAATAAATAAGTAAATACGAGTTTCAGACTTTTTCAAAATGCCACCCTAAGAGGATAAACTGGGGTAACAAAGTCTAAAAATCAATATTACTTCGGATTGCGCTGAAATTTAGAATGCAGATAGTTATTATGACGTAGGTATCCGCTCAGAAAGGATTTTCTAAAATTCTTTTTTCCCAGATACGGAACGGGGATTCAAAGTTTGTATGGCGAAACAAGATGAGATTAAAGTACGTGTTGTAGGAATTTTCGAAATGGGGTAGGTAACAAAGTATGAAAATTAGGGTTTTTCGGGTTTTATAAATATGAATCCGGAATTGCCTTAGTCACGCAATAACATGAAAACGGGTGAACCGAATTATTATATATTATAATATAATAACCGATATAATCGTGTTTATAAAAGAAAAGTTTTAAGTAAGTAAAAGAAGTTTTTGACGCGGGCGAAGCTGCGGGGCACTCCTAGTTTATTTATAAAGTGACACTGTCACACACCAATTTTTAGCCCTTTGAACACATGAGTAAAGAAGGTACAGAGACAAAGCTTCATACATCTGCGCTGTGATGATGACGTAGCCGCACGTGAGTGCGTGAGCACTAGCGGCCTGTGTGCCACCTGTCACGTACGGAGTGAAACCGGTTTATAGTGGCTCGGCTGGTGCTTTAACACAGGGCTGTCGCTCGCAACGCGTCACGTTATATTATATTATTTTTGATACCATCTATTCGAAAAGTGATGGTTGGTTTCTCGATAAGTGCGCGCAAAGTATGTCTTTGTTGCCCTAAGGTGGGAAAGTGATTTTTTAATTTTTGGCTTATGATTGTTCTGTTATAGTGCCCTGCCTAAGGAGGTTCAATGAAATTCCTTGACATTTCATAACATTTCGTGACGTTTTATGAAATTTCGTAACATTTAATGACATTTAGTTACTTTTCATGACATTTCGTGACGTTTTATGACATTTCATGACATAAAGTGACATTTCATGAAATTTCATGACATTTTGTGACATATCATAAAATTTATGACATTTCGTGACATTTCATGACATATGACATATCACAACATTAAATGACATTTCGTGATCATGATTGTCGACAATGATTAAGCTTGAAAAATAAAAAAGCAGGTCATGTTTACTTGAAGTAGGATTTTATAACGATGAAGATTTTTCTTGGTTTTTTAGTACCAACCCTACAAGAATAGGTAAACATTTTGTCCGTTCCTTAGAAGGTTTGTCTCTGTTCCTTCTTTACTCATGTGCTTTGAAGGAACATTTATTTAGTACACATAAAAATTTGGTTTGTTACGTTATATTATATATTATTCAAAATTTGAAGCTACTCAAATAAGGAATACTTTTAAGGTACGGACACAACGCAGCGTCCTGCTTACGCGATGTAGGCGGCGATCAGATAGCGCAGTAGTATTTCTACCGACTGGTTCACACCAAACGCGATCAGAAAACAATTGAAAAGTACTGAGATCGCGCCCGCAGGACGCAGAACGCCGCGGTGTGGCCGTACTTTTAAGTATTTTTAAGTTAACTGCAAACAATATAAGTGGAAACCACTATTTGTACCGCCATTCTAAATTGCAAAGTGCTAAGCAAGTCAATCAAAGGTCCAAGCGTGCACTTTCACAAGAAAGGGACTAGTATTGTAGATAATACCACATAATGGACACCGTTGCGTCACATTCACGCAAAGTAAGGCTAATCGACCAAGAACTGATGTTAACTTTGATTTAGATTTCTGTAAGTTATTACAACATACATATATCTACAATCCAAAATTTCACGCTAGCGACGACTCTCACCAAAGCGACGAATCGAACCAATGCCTCAATCCAGAAGTTTCGTCGCTTCGGTGGGAGTCGTCTGTAGCTAAGTTGGTTAAACCACTTGGGCGTGTTACCCAATAGACGCGGGTTCGAGTCTAAGTTAAAAACTTAACCAATCCAATCGCAGCCCATAATTTTTGGGGCATTTTACCCACTTGTGGGTCAATGTCACTTTCCTGCGTCCGTATGCTTAGAACTTCATCAACCCTACACGTGATACCTGGGTAGTGCAAAATCGTGACCACTGGTGGTAAACATCGGCCGCAGCTCGAACCACCCATTGGACAAAGACGTGGCGCCAATCTGGTCGCCAAATATCAGAATAATGTCTGGAACCAAACATTATTCTGGTATTTGGCGTAGTATGCAAGGTTACGAATCACAATAGTTGCGCTCTTTGGATTTTACTAAAGCACATGAGCCTTAATTCACTTGTCCAGTGCTTCATCTCTCTGCTGTCTCCCAACTCCAGACAAGTACAATTCCATCTTTGACCTCGTCTTCACCTAACCTTAGGTGAGAAAGCGGTCAAGTGCTATTCTGTAAGTGTTTAAAAGAAAATGTTACTTAAAGCATGAACACAATCTTTCTTCTATTCTTAATATTTCTCTCCAGACAGTGCAGTTCTCAAACGTTGATGTTGTAATTAAGTACACAGCCGATTACAAAATTTGCGCGAATCCCAAAGACTTATAAAACTTTATAATGACCAACCCACTAAAATTAAATATGTATGAGGAAAAATGCACCTAAATAATAAAAGTCTAGTTGTATGATAGTAGGTGTATGCAAATTTTAATCTAACATTTGGTATGTGGCCATATATATGACCTAAGTTGATTTATTGCATATTAGTCCAAAATAAATCGTTAATGTGCAATTCAAAAGATGTAACATAATTAATTTAAAGCTCTCTTATATTATATTTGATCACAATGTCATTCTTTCGACAGTTATTAATGTTCCCGAGTTTAAATAAGTTCAATTGGTTTATATTTTTTATTATAGCACTAGCTCCACCCCGCGGCTTTGCCCGCGTTTAATCCTAGTTGTACTCTTTCCTCTTGAATCACTCAATCTATTGATGAAAACCGCATTATAATTCTTTGTGTAAATTAAAAGATCTAAGCTTTCAGAGTAAGGGGCAGACGGCGGGACGATAGATAGATACAATTCCTTATTATATCACTTCTTAATATAGCTCAACAGTAATATATAGTGTTATAACGGGCGGCCTTATCGAATAGAAGTGACTTTATTTTATACTATGTAAAGATGTATAAACAGTTCCTCCATATGATCAACAAATGCCAGCCAAAAAAAATTAGTAATTTAGCCAAATAAACACCACTATCTTTCGCATTGTTAGTGATTATTATTATCTAGTGCTATATTAGATAGGAAAATATAATGTTAGACGATAGAAGATAGGTCACTGTTTATCAGTATACGTCGTAAATATAGCAGTGAATCGATATTACGTGTGAGTCGTTGGCATTGCATTTATCGAGATGAGTGGACCGGTTGGATGTAACCAATCGAACGAGTTTGTTATTACCTTACTTTTACTCTATTACACATACGTACCCTGTACTGTTTCTGTTAGTAAAACTTTATGAAAAAAAAAATTGTGATTGTCTAATAATTATATTACAACGGAGTTATATTATCACATGTATATTATCACATATAACGTAGTTATATTCTAATGTGTTCCGGCAGCTATCCTTGAGAGCCAGTTCCCATTCTAGGCCTGGCGTGCTTACCAACTTCGACCGCATCATCACTTACCAACAGTTGACATAGTGGTCAAACGCCAATAAGATACAAAAAAAAAAAAAAAAAAACACTTTGATCAAATCGAAAAGCCGTTCAGGGTTCCTCAACAGTTTCGAAGCGGGTGCGTCACGACGGGTGACTGCATCATCGCACCCTTTGACAGAAGTGATTCATATGCAAAGATGTAACTTCATTACAAAATTGCGTAGTAATCTGTGTTGAATTAGTCAGACCAGAATTATAACCACATCATAAGTGACTCAATACCTGTCTAGAGCCCTATGACCTGAGCAAGAGTCAGCAAGAACGATCTTTCATTTTACTGATTATGATTTATGCGAATCACTCCTGGGTGGTCTTTCTGCAGACTTACATGTCATTTATATAATATTGGTCTTTACTTTATGTGGGACATTTGGGTATTATCTTTTTGCTTTATGGAACTTATTCAAAAGAAAATTAAGAAAAAATGAATAAAAAGCGCTCTAATGGTAGGCCTACCGCTAGTGGCATTGGTGACCAGTGAAATAGATTATGAGTGATATTGGTGCTTTGCTTATAATTAAGGGCTAAAGTATTTAAGGATATTATAGGACTAGTTAGACTAAAAATCTTGATGACTTTAACGAGCGCACTACAATAACGTACAAAATCCTCTGTTTCTGTTTAGAATACTATGAGCTCAGGATAGGTATTTTGATTTAAAATAGATACAATAGAATTGAGAAGTCTCATTTTAAATATTTGATATGACTAGAAGCACAGATTTTTTCAAATTGCAATCTCAACAAGTTTTGCGTTCGGAGCATTGTAAATAACAACAATGATACCAATCGAAGGAAAGGCATTCTTCGCATTCGAATTTTGTTTTCCAATGATTGTAAATAGCCATACAAGTGAGAGTCTTGCTTAGTCTTTTGTTTACAAAATCAGATATATTATTTAAAAAAAACTGTTATATAATATCATAATGAACAGCTAAAAATGTTACATAATTGCCCTGCGCCTATAATGTAAATTCTGATAAGTACTGCAGTATTTGTTTCGATTGTGTAATGGGTAGTTACGCGTATAGTTAGAATTAGAGTAACATCGAGAATGGTAACAATTTGTACGGTTTCGAAATTAGCATTCCTTTGTTTTTGTTTTGCTTTCAATATGAAAGTAACTACATTGAGCTATGAAAATCGCTATGCTCAATGTTTTTCTGAGGGATCAAAATTCGGAACGAAGTAATTCGCTAGAAAACATAAGTGTACGACGTAGCTTAGTAATCTGAAGTGGCAACGGGCTGATCGTATGTGTTGCATATCCGATAACTGTTGTGGTAGATTGGTTCTGGAGTGGAGACCGGTAATCGGTAAACATAATGTAAGGCGTCCTATCTCAGAGCGATGAAATACGTAGGGATGTGGAAAGTTATCACGGGCGCTGTAATAATAAATTATCACCTATATAAATTGGCACCTCAGATAGTCCCCTCAAGGCTGTGCTTGAATACGAGACTGTGGCATATATGATTTCACAGTGCCCGTTTCGGGATGAGGTAAGATCCACAGCTGGGTTACACGACCGAAGCTCAGAACTCAGATGAAGAACACCAGTCGCAGTAACCACAACGAAATGTATCAAGATCATTATCATTGTCATCGCTATCTGCTAAAGCACTGCCAACACGATTGAGCATACAAACACAAACACATCAACAGTTGTCATTATCATCGTCATCATCATGGTCATTATCACAAGTGACGCCCTCACCACAGGAAGCGTTATGTCAGCGACCCAAAGTTGTGTTACGCTTAATTAAGGGGCTGGGATGAATTGCGTAACTGCTGGCAGGAGAAAATGCACAATTAACTTCAATCGTGACATCAATGTTGTTCAAGGCGGCAATATGTCCAATTGCCTTCCTACACTAATCAGAATTAGTAATTTTTTTTATTTTATTTTAGTGTAGACAAACAAGCAGACGGCCCGCCGGACGGACATCTGCAATACCATTGGCACTGTTGATGCATTGCCGATCTTTGAGGAATTTGTGCATACCCTTTTTAAATGACACCATTCTATAGCTAGAGGGAAATATCGCTGCGGGCAGATCATGCCACATCTTACAGGTCCGAGGTAGAAAGCCACGGTTGAAGCGGATTGTGCGAGACTTCCAATAGTAATAGTATAGTAAATAATAATAATAGAATAATATAATAATAAGAAAATAGTAATAGTTAATTAGTAGGACTTTCCAGTCCTGCTCACCACCACTAATTCAACTCCATTCGGCAGATAGACAAACAAACCATTCATTAAGAATTCCGTATTTATTCCTTTTGAGCTACATAAGGCACTTTAAAAATAATTAAATAAAGTGGAATACATTCTTCCAAGACTCACTAGTAGCATGGGTTATATAACTTTATACAATGTACTCGTATATGTCATAAGGCATTGTTATCCGATGCTTTCCATTCCAAAGTTTCATGCTCCACAAGTTTTTGGCAACAGACGGAACTATGGAGATTTCGTGATTGACAGCATACAAAGGTACAGAACTTCGAAATAATTTAAAAGTTCATTGTAAATTATTTCTGGGGCCTTATTCAGTATGGCCATTTTAAAGTCTTACCGTGCCGTGTTACGTTATCTCCACGTTATGGTATTCTCTATGCCAATTAAAACGCGGTAGGGTAAGGTTATGAGCGCGTTTTGAGCTGTCAAAATATCGTGACATATGAGGACGTGTAACGCGCGCGTTTTGTATAATTTACCTATCGTGTGGCATACAGAATACTATTTTTCAATAACGTGACGTGGCGCGATAAGGAACGCGTTATCACATTGGTCATACTGAATAAGGCCCCTGAAGCAAATATACGACTTATCAAAAAAGTTTGTATACATGGTGTATTTTTTTTAAATTTATTTGTTGTTTACAAGTAAGGCGAACTAGAAAGATGATCTAGTAGGATGAATTGTTAGAAAAAAATATCAAAATAAAGAAACAAAAAGGACAAGCCCGTTCTGCTTCATAAACTATTTATTATTATTATTTATTTCATTTCTCAGGTCGTACACGCTCGGTCTTTTGGAGGGCATTGACGGAGCCTAAACCAACATCAAGAGGCCCTTTACAATTTTAATTTAGGTACTATGATCTGTGGATGGAAGGATATGTGAAACTATATTATTAAAAGATGGTACAGTATATCATGATGACTATTGGATGAGCTGATTGATGTCTGATTTATGCTGTATTATTATTATTATGATTAGTATCTACTTACGAAACAATCTAGCAAAGTATTGGTCGATTATCTTCATTTTTTTTTGTGACAGTATGAGTTCTTATGGTAGGACTTAGATGTACTACAGTGGTTGGTGATGGCTAAGTCTCATTCAATTACCACAAAATAAAGTGCGCGACTAAGAAGTTTTCAATTCAATAAAATAATAGTGTACATTATATGTAGTACATCAATGGCCTGGGGTCGGTTTGAAGTTTGAAGGGCAAAGAGACCAGTGGGCTTATGAAACAAAATGTCCTGGCCCAGTGGTACGCAGTGCAGTGACGCGCAAAATTCATGCCATAGATAAGTATATTAAAGGCAGACGTCGTCATCGCATACCATCAGGCGTCTTGCTTACCTTGTGAATATATAAGGAGTACCTTTTCAGCGTACAGAATATTGTACGCCCGAAAGGGATAGCCGTTGTTACGACATACATTTAAGACCATCTATGTATCTGAACACAGTAAAACAATAAAGGACTATTCTATTCCATTCTATTCTATCTGGTATAAAGTTCAACTTGCTAGGTCCACCCGTTCCTGAGAAAATCGGTGGTGACACATAATAATAATAATAATTGGACACACGGACAGACAGACGGACAGACAGACGGACGGACAGACGGATAGATAGACAGACAGACGGGCATGATCTTATAAGGGTTCCTTTTTTACCTTTTGAGGTACGGAACCCTAAAAATGTTCTTTAATTATATTTACAATGGATATGGTACTGTTCTATATCTATTCTAGCATTCGCATTACATTACTGTCCTTGAGTAGCACCATCGATGTATCCTTTCACCCACACTAGGTCTCTTATGAGCCTGTATTGTGGGTTGCAATGACTTTCTCCGGCCTATCCCACACTTGTAAGCAGGTATATACAGGCAGGCATATACAGAATTACAGATAGACCTGGATTAACGCATAAGGTACTTTTAACACGTGCGAAGCAGCAGGGTTCAGCTATAGTCTCCGATAAGGGCGAAATTATGCAATACATTTAACATCGTTTTATCAATGAGGATGTTGTCATAGAGCTTCAATATATTGCCACAGAATAATCACTAGTACTACATATTGTCTGTCTGTCATAAAGTTTCACTTTCATCGCCAAGATGTACTAATTGCCGTGTTCTACATCAATTATTTTCAATTAATTCAAGAGTATATAATTATCTTGATATTGGATTGAACAACGAAGTAATGACTATTTGATAGATGTTTCTTCAGAGTGCCGAACATGACTATATTTTGCTCATGCAAGTATTTTTCTAAGGATTTATTTTTTAGGTAGAGATTTTTGGTCAAAACACAGAGAATATCATTAGTAGTTATCAATAAAGTGTTTACAAGCTGTGAATAAGTACTCGTATATGGCCAAAGCTCAGTCATATATTTTCTGCGGTGCACTCGTATACATACTTCTATCTTTTCCATACTTATGGCCTAAGGTACAATACTTATGCAGAAATTCTGAATGTATTTCTGAATGTATTTCTGTAGGTATGTAGTACATGCATTTTTGCTCTACCTCATATTCAAGTTACCTACGGAATACCATCCTATTATCCGTAACTTTATTATTTCGTCTCCATTACGAACAAATAATGAATTTACCTTCATTTTGCACAGCTCAATTCATTGTGTAGCCGGAGTGAGAAAAACTAAGATAGGTTTTATGAAAATACCAGGTGCAATATTATTTATTCTGTGATCAGGTGTGAAAAAAAGGGAAGACCCCATAACAACTGAATCAGTGACGCTACGCACATTTTACACACACAATTACATCTATTTCATAGCCTACAGAATAAATAATGTATAAGCAATATGGGCATGCAACTTGCATAAGAAAGTTTTTTGTCTAGGATATGGAACTATAATTTTATGTACCTACACGTTTATGCTTCATCTATTCTATCCTCCGTGCTTGATATGTTCAAAGGATGACAGATATAATATTTACCGTGAGTGCAATAAAGCTTAAATTATAGCGTTTAGACACACACACACACTTCCGCAAACAATTATGGTAAATGGTGGTTACATACCGTTTTGTGTGTTTATGGTTTCTGTGGTACTGTCGTAATCGCCTTGGGTAGTGGAGGTTACCATAGGATATTTATATTTTTTATTTTCGACGGATAAGCGCTTGATCACATTTTCACAAATGAAGATGCAGTGTAAATTGCAATGACGACTACATTGTGAGCAAGAGACTCCAAAGCCTCGAGCATCACCGCAAATTCTTGTTTGAAAAGTCTTTATCAGATACATTTTTGTGTGCCACGGAACTACACGATGTAATTCCACCACTCCCATTTTTACAAACTTTTATTTTATTGTACAATCAGAGATACTAAGAGTCGTCCCCGTTTTATGATGGATTCTACCCGTATGAAGCGATTTCCTTTTTCTTCTTCTTTTATCATAATATGCACTGCCAAAGAATGGAATATACTGCCTGAGTCAGTGTTTACGATTAAAAACAATTTTGGAGTATTCAAGTCGCGAGAGAATTGGTAGTCTTCAAGGTAAGCGCGCGGATTAGCCTACCACTGCTACATCTTCGATCACATCGTCACATAACATCAGGTGAGATAGTGAACAGTGAACATCGCGATCTCACCGCGTGACCTCACTCCCGAGGAAGAGCGACTGACTCGCTCGAAACCTAGGTCGAGAAAATTCGACTAAAGGTACGTGAATTACAGCCGGTATATAACAATAATAAGGTGAGATAGTGGTCAAACTTTAAATTATTTAACATAAAAAAGTAGATTGTGCGTTTTTAGAAATTTTTAGAAACGGTAGACGTATTGTGAGACGAGGTGTAGGTTCCTTCCAACCACCAAATTGCAACAACTGAGGTTCTGGCCTTTGCCTCTTAGACTGCATCTTCACTTAATATTGAGTAAGATACAGGGTTAAATGCTGGTCTTTCCGCCGAATAAATCCAATATAGCAAGATTGAAATAAAACTGCTTCAGACTTTATGGTTGGCCTCCTATAATACTTTGATTACGTTTTGAACTTGGTTTACCGCAAATTTGGTTTAAGTAGCGAAAGCCTTTCTGTACGCACGATTTTTTGTAGTCCAATAATATTTAAATTGCAATTTACATAATAATATATATTTGATTGTGTACTTACGTATGTAAACGGGATCTTATAGTGTGCAGTAAAAAGTTTAGACCCCGGATTTGGATACGTAGCTTGTAGGTTAGGTTTCATCTGTTGGTAAGTGAGGATGTGGTTGGGGACGGTAGATTCAAGGCATGAATTAGAACTGGCTCTCAAGAACAGCTGTCGGGAACACAGATCTAAGATTTCACTACGTTATAAGTAAAATCCTAGATCTGTGGTCGGGAAGGAGGGAGGACTCACTGTTAAGTACGAGTAGATGTTTGGCGTCAGCTTTTCCTAGTTTAAGATGGTAGGTGCGAAAAAAGTGCCCTAACACCATATAAATATATAAGCATATATATAGGTATCTATCTATTTTTAGTAGCGGATTTTTAAATGTTCATTTATATTTTGCGGGAACGAGTAACAAACATGTAATATTATAGACACGAACATTTATGAAGATGGAATAAATGTTCGTGTTTTAGTACATTACGATATTAGTGCGTTATAACCAATACGCACGTATATCGTACGACGTTTTTTAACACATTTGCGAGGAAACAGAAAAAAAAAACATTTTATATTTTGTTCATTTCTAATTATAAATTTCTAATATATAATATATAATATAAATAATATAAATAATAATATATAATTTCTAATATTGAAACAGTTAGTGAAATTACAATTATTAAAATGATACGTAGTTATAGTTGGTTTTTTAATTATGTTTTCATACGTGGTTGTATTATATCCAAAGACAGATGTCTTTGGATATTGACGGCAGCAAGCTGTCGCATGCGGTTCGCGCTTCTGTTAGTATATCCGGTGGAGTTGAAGTAATATATGGCTCTTCTTCATTATTGAAAGTTGTCATATTTAATTTTCACAACACAAGTACAAAGGAAAGAAAATTTGAGAAAAATGGCGCGAGGATTATTTTCTGCCGTAGCTGCGTGAAAATGTTGGCAAAGACGTTATAGCATGCAGCCAAGTTTTTAAATTACGGAATAAACTGATTTTTTTATTTTAAATAAACTGAATCTGTGAATGCACACTGTTGCTTTCCCGCCATTTTAACAGCGCGCTAGCGCTGCCTACTGACTGGCGCCGCGCGGCGATTAGTTCGAAATTTGAATAGCAACAGCGCGCGAAATGGCAAATAATTCTGTTATGGAATTTGTATGGACTATAACTTAACTATTTGCTTTGGTAAACCACGCGTTTTTTATGACCCGCTTTACATATTTAAAACCGGTGGAATTACATCAGCTTTACGAGCAACGGTGTTAAAAATAATATTAACAGGATAGGAGGCACGTAGCAACAACCATCTGCGTATATTCACCACAGATTCCAGAATACTTTACTGACGTAAACTGAGTCTAAGCTAGAACTAATAGAATAATGAAAAGTAAAATCGGAAATACATAGATCAGTTACAGAAGGGACAGCCATGCATAAAGTGACGGGGTGCGTTCCACTTGCGTAGAAAGTTCTAGTGAAACCTGGGGAAACCTGTGCCACTGTGTTTTTATAGGTACCTACTAACAATTGTACCTATAAATATATAGGTACACTTATAAACAATGAGTGTACCTATAAATATATAGGTATGTAAGTATGTAAGGTGATACCTATGAAAAAACCCGCAACGCAATAAAATTATTGTGTAAAGATAACTAACTCTTTAAATTTAAAGATATCCCAGACAACCTAGGATTGAATCAATTGAAATAAATTTAATCTAAAAGATGGCGGGGCGGTGTGATATAATTATGCAAAAAAGTATAATTGAATTAGTTACATACTAAATCTCAAAACTTAACTGCGTATCAGTTAAGTTTTGAAAATATGTTCTACTTCAGTAATATAAACAGAATAAAAGAATTAATAAAATAAACATTACAAATGTGGGCATAACATTATTTGATCCAATGGAGAAGAAAGTTGAATCATTCATAATAATCGCAATTGTTTCAACTAAGCTATTATTTGGCGGAAACAAAAGTATAAAATAAATTAACAAAAGAGTTAAGGCGTTCGACTTTTACAAAGTTTTGTATTCTACCCATTTCTATACATCTAACCCTTACTACTAGGAAAATAAAGTGCAAAATAGCTTACGAATTGCTCCAACCGGTGGTTTAGTATTGTTTTATTATTGTAATAAAGCAGATTATGCGATTCGATAACGGTTGTTGTCCTTTGTCTATCACACTTGTTTTTTTTTGTGAAAACGCATCGTTTTCACTTAACCTTTACTCTACCCTTTAATTTTACCTTGCAATATTGCGATTTATCAGATCATAAAATATTTATCTGTTGTCTAGCACTTACTACTAAAATACCTATGAGCTATTTTACTTCAGCAGTTTATTTGGGATGAATATGGCCTGAATTTGACAGTTTTTTACTAACCGTGGAAGTAGCTAAATGACTTCGTATAATTAAGACGGACAGACAAACAAACGGAGAATACTAACTTATAATGTTCGTTGTAATACTAAAACCCTGAAAGTGTAATTTCAGTAACTAATTTACCCATTCTATGTAACTATTATTTGAGATCGAATGCAATAAAATAAAAGGCCTAGAAATTACTTGTAAATTGGCTTACGGCCGACCTATAGCTATAATAGTGAATATTCAGAACAGCACGTTTATTCGACAGTATAACCATATAATATTTAAGAGGCCTACGACGAATAAACGAACATAATTTATCTGCTTTATAATAGGGTTGTTAACTGTATATTTAAATACAAATATAATATTGTATTTAATTTATATTATTATATTTTGTATTGAAGAATCGACAACTGTTGGAGTAAACGAGTTCTTGACTGGAGATCATGGATCGGCAAGCGTAGTATAGGACGCACTTAGACTGGATGGAGCGATGATCCTCGCAAGGCGGCTGGAAAGAGCAGGTAGAGAGTAGCCAAAATTGTGTTCAGTGGCGTGCAATTGAAGAGGGCTATGTTCAGCAGTGGACGAATATAGGCTAATGGTGATGATAATTTTGCTGCGATACGATAGTTGCCATGACAGAAATCCTAAAAACATATACAATATTATTATTGTTATATACCGGCTGTAATTCACGTAAACAGAGTGAACGTAAGCGACCACAAGTAGCGGATCGATCACCGGCTTATTTACCGTCCGTAAAACAGAATCGGATATCTTTTACGACGGAAATATGATGTCAAGACAATCTTCCGCCCACCAGGTCATCTTAGACAGATGCTGCGTTCACCGAAGGACAAGGACGAGCTGAACGTTCCGGGCGTGTACAGAATACCATGCGACTGTGGCAAGAGCTACGTGGGAGAAACTCGACGCAACTTCACGACTAGACTTACGGAACACATAAGGAGCATTAAGAATTCGGACACGACAAGATCCGCCATCGCGGAGCATGCACATCTCGCGGACACAAACCACTTTATTGGATTCGATAAAGCCTCCGTACTAGCTAGAGAGAAGTTCTTTGTACCTAGAAAAGTACGTGAGGATATTGAGATAAATAGACACCCCCATTTTAACCGAGATAGTGGATGGACCTTGCCATCAACGTGGAAACCGATTCTTAATGCGTCCTCGAAAAAGAAAGTGTCGGTCAGTCTGGAGTGTGACACAGTCAGCATTGTTTGCGACGGTACTTCTGGCGATAGGAGTAGCGATGAAGAACCGGCGATGACATCATTCGGGCTGTCTCAGGCATCCTCGGTACCGAAAAGGAACAGCCGTTTCCGATCGCCGCCGAGTCCGCCCCCACCCCGGCCACAGAATAATGAATAGGACGCGACGAAAGATTTTGAAATCCTCTTCCGTATTGTGGGAACACATTTACTATTAACGAAAAAACCTATATTTCGGTAATTAACTTAAGTTTAACGAAGTTTAAAGCTATTTTTCTAATATTATTTCAATAGCGCGCAAAAATTGCACACATATTGTGTCATGGCGTCGGCTGTGACGTGACGCATATGGTTAATGACATAATTAACGAAGTAACTATTATATAATCTGTGACAATGAATACACAGGGGTTGTCCAAATTTAAAAACATTTTCAAGAAAAACTCGTAAGAGGACACACACAGGCGTGATATCATTCGCTGTGATTGGTGTTTCAATCAAAATGGCCGATTGCAGTATTTAAATGTTTTATTTTATTGAAAATCATAATAATCTCAATTTTTTATATAAGGTGCATTGGGGTAATTGTGACATAAATTTATATGAGATGGCCAGGCTTCTACATTTCAGCTAAATATTTGAAATACATTTTTAGTTAGTGTTATTTTTTATTTTCATTTGTTCTTTATATGAATATATAGTATGATGACCACTTATTAAATTCCAATAAAAGTAGTAAATTTCTATAAAATAATTATTAAAAAATTGGGTCATATTCTTATGAAGTCAGGGAAATTACGAACTATCTCGGGGTAATTCCGGAGTCATTTAAAAATTGATTTTATTGCACACTGACAGAAGTTCTAAAATCCTTTTTAGACCATAATAACCCCAAACAAAAAAAATAGTCACTTCGCTTATCAAATATCTCTAATCTCATACATTACCAGTCTAGTATTTTGGAATTACCCCATGAAGAGGCTGTGATTCTCAAACTTTTATTTGAGAAAAGAAGAGAATTTGGACTGATTCCTACACCCTCTGCAAGAAACAGTAACAGCTAGGCTATTCTGTAAGCTATCTCGACAGCGGAATCCGCGGTGAGATTCGAATTTCGTACTACGAATTCAATCTTATCACATTCTTAATACGGTTGAATTTCGTAATACGAAATTCAAGTCTCACCGCGGATTCCGCTGTCGAGATAGCTTACAGAATAGCCTGGCAGTACAGTATTGTAATTTTCTTCTCTCTAAATTTTATCAGGACTGGTCAGTGGTCTAATCACGAAAAAGTAACAAAAATGAACCTACTTGTACATAAATAAAAGACCAACAATTTTTTAACAGATTGAGAACCACTGCCACTTACTATAGAAAAGCTATGTGGGGTTATTATGAAATAATACTGTCACGTAATAACCCCAAATGGGGTATTTGCGATATTAAATTAAAAACACAGGTACAGCGTCGTGTTCCTGACTCAAATTCATAAATAACGAATTATTTATAGAATATGCAAACATTTATGCTAATAACTTGCCATAACTCCAAGAAAAATCTGTTGGGGTAATTGCAACTCACCGAAAAAGGCGCGAAAAACCCTCGTTTCACTAAATTTGCCACTTCGCACATCTCTTCGGCGCTAGCGACTCGCGGATGACTGACGCGGCGTGGATAATCAATATGGCGTCTAAGCGTGTGTTGCCAACGTGAAAATATTGCTATTAATTTGTAGAAATGTTGAATTATCGGAATATACCCATTTTCGGAATTACCCCAATGCACCTTAAAACTAACCTAGTTTTAAATTATTTTAATATATTTTAAATTGTTTTAATATGTTTTTTCCCCTAAAATCATCAAATCTTCGATTTTTTGATACTGTCGTTATGCCTATTTGATAGTGTTTTAAAACGTATAATGTCACATTGTAAAACACATTAACATTCAATTGACTAGTATCGAACTTTTTAAGCATTTAAAATAGAATTATAATATTTACTAGAACAATTAAGTATGACCTGTTTAAAAAATAATATTTTGGACTATATTATATACTTAGGCATTCTGCAAAACTAGTCAATATTCTTTTTGTTCTGCATGTATTAAAATCGATAAAGGTTTTTATTTATGAGTAAAAGATAATGTAGTTAAGTAATAGATTAATTAAAACGAAATATAAGTAATAGGTAAATATAAGTATTTTATACAAAATATTGCTACAACATAAAGTTTTAATTTTTAGTGGATATGTATTAAGGTCCTATATATTCACGGCATATATACACACCTTAAATAGCAGTTTTAAGACAGACTGTCGTGGGCACAGAAAATAACAAGGTATTTTCATGTTCTGTGGTCGTGGCAGCCTTAACGTGACTTGGAACTTTGGACGCGGAACGCAAGAATGCAACATAATAGCTCTATTGTTTTTAAGAAGCTGCTGGAAAAAGTAACCAGTATTCGAAAAGTAAATGGCAACAGGTAACGCATAATTGTGATATACGTGATGACTAGCAGTCTAGCACTTATTTTATTTTGTAATACCACAATATAAAATCACTTAGGAACATGCATTAGAAAAGTGTAAATTTTACCAACAGAACGAGTTTTTTTTATTATTTTATTATACTCGTAATTATTATATGTTTGTTAGTTTTTTCTGACAGATATTTCGTTAATTATCTTTAATAATTTTTTTAAAATATCATTACAGTTTTCTCATTTTTGTGTGTGTTATCATTATCAATTATCATCGATAACTAAAATCATTAGTGGTATTTTCCTCTCCGTTACAATAACAACTGACAAAAATATTACCTTCACTTTCATTTATCCACATTGACAGGTACGATAGCATCATTTTATTATTGGATAAAACGAAATAAAAACGAAATTATATTTAAAAATATGTATAATATAGTGATTTTTGCTTTAATCAATATAGATCTACATACACAGAAGATATGATTTATTTACTGTTTCCTTTTCTCATTTCAGAAGAATAGCATATAAAGGCGGTTTATTATTTGCTCATAAGCATTTTGTTATTAATGTTGCCATTTCGAAAGTCTGATGAGAACAATTTGGAACCTAAATAACTCTCTGTCTGGGTTTAAGTCAATGACGAACTTTCCAAAATGTAGGTGATCCGCGTTTACAACCTTGAATTTAAATTGGATAGGTATCTAAATGTATTAAAGTGTTTGTTCTCATCAGGTCTCAGGTCATTAGGCAAGCTCAAGCTCCTCTGCCAGATTTGTTGCCTTTCTGTCCGTCGATATGTAGAGTAGTGCGGTATTTAACAACACTACAACCGACACGCGCGACCACTTTCCGCGCGGTGTGCCCGTCGAACGCATTCGCCTGACCCATGCATTAAAAAAAAACGTTTGTACCATAAACAATAAAAATACACTTATAATCTAGCATTAAATCTAATCATTCCACCTCATTTCAAATTCGATGTTTAAAAAAGTATCTATAATTCGATTTTAGCGCGTTCAAGAATAGAACATTAATTTCCCCGCCTAATTACGAGCCTACGCAGCGATTAGCAAATTGTCGCATCGATTACCAAGTGTAGTCAGTGGTGAAGTAAGAGTTTTTCTTTTTAACCTATGGTTTTTTTAAATTATAGGATTTCCTTCGGCTGCGCTTGCTTGGACGGTGGGCTAACACCGGATATGAAGACAGAACAGTGTGACGGCGGGAGTGTCAAGATGCGGTGACTTGACTTGACCAGTGCGTGCTGAAGTGACAACAAAAGACTGTGATTTTATTTTCTTTGCTTCTGAAGACCGGTTGGACTTTGTTTGTGTGCTTCTTGGTCAAGATGGTTGTCTTAAAGGTGAGCTATTTGCTTTTTCAATAAGTGTTATTAATAACCAGTAAAGGTATGCCATAGATAGATGATAATAAATTACTAATAAAAAATAATTATAATTAGTTTTATCTGATTACGAGTAGTATTTAAAGACGCATGCATTTTAGTTTAGAAACTATACCTATCCCGAATCCGCTTAGTAAAACAAAGATGCAGAGCTGAGTTACTGACAAGCAACAATACACAGCCTTAGCCGGTACGTCTATACTATAAGTATACAATTTTGCACTGCAAAGTTATAATTAAGCTCCTAATAAAGAATTCTGAAGATGCATCCCAGGGTCAATAAAGGTTGGTTCCACTAGGAGGCGTTTTTCAAATTAAAATCCTAGAGGGTTCTCATTGAGGTTTGTACCTGTATGCCACGATTATATTACCGTCACTATGCAGTAGCTCTGGAGAACAATAGAAGCGTGGATATATGTTGTCCTCTAAAGGAGCTATAAAGAAACCGCAATCAGCTGCAATTAAAAATCTAAGCAGTGAAGAAGTAATCTTTTCTCTGATCTTACGTCTACCGGTTTTAGAAATCTTATTGGGAGAGCCACCTAGCATCAGGCAAGGATGCTTAGGGAGAGGACGTTAGAAATGGTAATAAGCTTTAGCCATAGTTCAAACCGCGCACCGAACAAAGACACATCGCCGAACGGTTCGAATGATGTTTGGTGCTGCTGTAATACGGGTATTTGCACTATACACATGGATTGGACTAAAGTGAGTTGTCCTTCGCCTTGTTTCATCACCGTTGTCCATCCATTCCATCTTCGACCGCATCACTTAAGATTAATGAAGATAGCGGTCAAGTGCTTGTCTGTCGAGGAAAAAAATACTATATTAACGGTTAATGAATTGCAAATTAAGAATAGAAGAGCAGTTGCGTTAGCCGAAAAGGGGTAGATATGCATCAACACGCAAAATCCTATATAGATTTTTTGATTCCAATTTCAACAAGTTTATCTAATAAGTGATGAGATGATGATGGAATAAAATAACAATTGTTGACCTTGTTCTCGACACATTTCGGGTCATCTATAAATCACTTATTAACCCATAATATGTAAAATTATTCCGAAATAATGATAAAGACCACAAAATCGCATAGCTATTCAACCTTGGATTTTTTTTATTCGGATCATAGTTTATTTATTATATGAGGTAACATGACAAGCAAGATGCTCGATTGATGTTAAGCGATGATGGTGTCTATATCATAAACTGTGGCACGCAAAACGGGAAAATTTTCGGGTCACTGCACTGTGCCAATGAGACAATTAGATGTTGAGTCTATAAGCTTCCTAAGATCAAGATATGTTTATCTGCGACAAACAACATACAATGTATGTTACAAACCAAAAATAATTTTCATATTTTGGGCATGCAGAATTTGGTAACACCAAATTAACTTAACTACTAACAATAATATATACATAACTATAAACCCAATATCAATATTCCTGCCCTGCCCTGCCTGCCTAATACAAACAGGATTGGATCACGTCAAAAATAAATAGGATGATCTTTGATGGATGCTCGGCAATTTCTCAACCTCATTACCTACCTTAGATCGAAGTCACGATCACTTATAACAATCTTTCATAATTTTTCACTGCGCCACCATCATTTTATTTGCACCTCCAGGATAAAAATAATATTTCAATAGCGTTGCCCGCGTAAAAAAAAGCAATGCCCTATTCAGCTGTAATCCAATCTTCGACGTCAGACTACTAAAAAATTAGGGTTGACAGCTATACTATTACACGCACCTCTATGTTTCAGTATCTACTACAGACAATTTTTCACCCTATTTGTAGTTCTATCTGGAGTCTTGCAGCCTATGCTACAAGACTCTTCCAGGTTTTCATTTGAAACTGCAATCAGTAAATATAAATACCCTATTCAATAAAGCAACCTTATACTAAATCATCATAATTAGGATCCCGTTATCCTATATTTTTTCGAATTTATTGCATTTTATAATATGCAGGTCATAGATCACAGAACCAGGATCTGAACCAACATTTTAATATATCCACAATTTTAAAAAACAAAACCGTGCATTGCTTCATTAAAACGAGTCTAGTTGGGCAAGAAAGAAACACGGTCTCGTATCGCATAGTTTTAACATTTTCGGACCAGTTTGTATGACAGTAGGTGTGTCATATTGTAATGTGATGTAACTTAATGGTTCGGACATAAAAATTCATGTCATACACAAAAAACATTACTTGGCCGGTTACACAGTTTATGAATGAATTTTAGAATAGGTATTTGTAAGGAAAGCTTTTTAAATACATGTATGTTATATACACACCATACTACTTGGGTATATTGGCAAGGTTTCAATTATTATCTTGCTATAAAAGTTAGGAGTACGATGTTTCAAATCGTACGTAGAGAATTCGATACAATTTTAGTCGATTCCAATTTCTATCTTCGAGTTGACCGCCAAAAGTCACCTAGAAAAAGCATCTTTTTTGAATAACGATTAATTTCCAGTATTTGAAGGTTTTTTCTAGTCATTTTCAGTACCAAGTTTAAGTCGTTTATCTCTATATCTCTGGAGGTACTCATCATATCTAGATAAAATGACAACGGGAACAAACGGGAAGCATACCTACTCTCTCAAACCAAAACTATTTTTTCAAATCGGTTACTAAACGACGGAGGTCGGAGGTACCAAACATAAAAAAAAATCTTTTATCTTTCATAGACGTTTGCAATTCCAGGACGCATCGATAATATATTATGTTAATATAGAGAAGAGACTATCAACTTTGCGGGAAGAAAATCCATAACTCAGGATACAGAATGCCTCCAAGTTTTTGGTGGGACACCTATTCTTGGCAAACGGTTTTTGTCCTATTTATCTGTTCACTAAGGGACGAAAGTCGAAATACAAACAAAATATGTTCTCAATTTTAGTATCAACAGTTTTGTGTTTGCAGAACGGTATCTAGTATTTCAATAACATTATTTAAAAAATTGCCGCCTCGAAACCGACATTACGTAGTTTCAGGTACGGCCACACCGTTTGTTTTTGAGTTACTATTGAGTATCTATTATAATTTGCTGACATGTATACATTTATATAAAATAATTTACAGAAAAAAACAGATTAAATAATACTGTGTACCTTGGCGAGATAAATAAGGGCATTTGCTCCAAAATGTCACTTGCTGACATAATAAAAGGATTACGGCACCGTCTTGTTAACTAACTGCCTACTACTTTTTGACGATTCACACATTGTTGCGCAATTTTATGCATTTTATTACCAACGTTATGCCTTACGCATAATAGAACGATCTCTTTTTAATAGTGCAGTTAATATATTACTATTGTTAAAAAGAAATGAAATGCGTACTTTAAAGACCGATTTACATGAAACGAATTTCTCATAACTTTACCGTGGAATTAGTTAAATTATTTCATGTATAACTTAACAGGACGGCAACAAAATAGGGTTATTTTATTCGATCCAACATGCATTTTGATTACTTTATTGACTGATGGTAATATCATGCAATCTTTGACGGCCCGTTGGCGTAAAGGATATATATCTTGTCTTTGAACCGCGAGGTCACCGGTTCCAATCCTAGCCGTGCCAAAACGGATTTTCATTCATGGGTGTTCGTCCACAAGTGGTAGGAGTATTATATCGATGTTCCGCCTAACTTGCTGCTAAAAAGTAGCTTACCACTTCAAGGAGTCAATCTGTCGAAATACCCTTACGGTGTTTCTGTAGCACACAGCCCTTGAGAGTCAAACCATTCTAGGCATACCGCGTTCACCATCCTCGACCACATCATCCTTTACCACCAGGTGAGATAATGGTCTAACGCTTGTCCACCTAATTTAAAAAATAATTTATCGATCATAATTATCACCATTTGATTTATCTATCCACTGCTTGAAACAAGACTAAATTAAATCGTGAAATTTTGTCGCTCCTGACTGCCTTATTGCTTGACTCTGTGGCCACTATAATTATACAGCGACGTTCAAGTATGGATCCATTTTTACCCTTGAATGAAGCCATTAGATTGGTTAAATCGCACTTAGTTAACGAACCAAACGGCTTCTGTCCGTGCCAAGAGCGAATTGGTGCTCGAGTATCCTTCTAAAATACCGGCCTAAACGCGGAGTATATCGTTAGTCCATAATGCTTGTCTTGTCTTCGTATTTACAGGTCGTTCAAATAGCCTGGCCCATTCAGTTACTGCTTGTTTCCATCTATCATAGTTATGTCTGGACTGTTTTAATGAAAAATAAAACTCGTTTTATATTACTCATTAAGATTTATGACAAAAATGTCACAATCGCTTTCGCATTAGCTTACATTACTAATACCTAAACACTTACATAACCTAGTATTGATCTACCCACGTTATTTTATATGACGGTTATTAATTTAATATTAGGTCGTCGTAGTCTAGACAAAATGATTATATCAGATCTCTTCTTAATAATGAGGTTTATTTCACGAGACATACGTGTGAATGTATTTTGCAATCTTAGTTTAGTGCATTGATCCCAAACAATAGGTCAATTATAGTTTATTACCATCAATTATAGTGTAATATTTGATGTGTCTAGTTCATAGATTGATATCTATCTAAAAATAAAAAGCTATTCGTTCGATCCGCTTACCAAGCGGATCATTTAATGAGAACGATTTTACTAATTATGTTTTCAACTGATTATGAGAAAGAAAATCATCCAGACATTAATAAAGTTCGGGAAAAACTTTATCTATTGACATTTCCACAGAATACCGTCTAAAAATCTTAATTAAATATTGGCTACGACGGAATATGCACAAAAAATAATAAAATAATGCGTTTCATTACTGGCTCCTATTCTTGAGTAAATAAAATGTAATTACTATCTAGTAAAATAAAAATCGATGGGCGTCACTTGAAACATTATTTCGAAATGTGGACAAATTTAGTATGTTATTAAAATTTTCCACGTAACCCAAAGAAAACACGTAACCTAACACACTACAACTAACGTTTAGCAAGCCCGTTTATCACTCTCATTTACACTCAAAAACTATCAATAGTGCAATATGATGATTTTCGTAACTCTACAATTTACTCTCTGACAAGCTGATTAACTTAATTAACTTACGGCTTGAACTTAGGTCAGACGGTGGGTTAATAGAGGCAAGCTTTGACGGAACTTAGTAGCTTTTAACGCCATATTTGTTTACTGAAAATGTTTGTATGTAACATGTTGGCAATGCATTTTTGCGATAAACATGATCTGAATTTACACCCAGGGCTTGTACCATAATATATATTTTGCCCAGGGTTTTGCTAGTAGATGCTCAACAGAACATATATGAAAGTATAAATAAAAGCTTTCAAAAAATATTCCTAAATTAATTTATTTAGAGCTGTCACTTCACTTGCTGTTGGTTTAGTTAATGACTTGCTTTGTTTATTTGCTATTGTTCTACCACTACTGTATTTCTATCACTTAGGTTAATCATCTAAACTTGTCTGTGATTAACTCATTATTAGTTTGCGTGAAACTTTTAGAGAGTTTGGCGAAAGGTAGACGTTAGAACGTAAATAAAAATGAATTACTTACTACCTTCTATAAATAGGTCGGGTGCCACTAAAGGATTTCATATATTCTGTTGTCTGTGCCTGCTGTTGATTTCCATATCTAGCCATCATAGAGCTCTTTAACTTTGGTGTGACTTATTCCGTCATCTATCATCAATTCAAGTTTTTTATGCTTAATTTAATTGTTCAGCAATAATAGCATATTGAACAAAAAAATATATTGAATTCTATCTCTATTCTACAAAATACATTGTCGTGGTCATCTACCTTAATATTTGCTTCACGAAATATTTAATAATCATTCTCTTTAACCAACTTTTAATAACCAACATTATGTAAGTAGCTCTCAGCTCCTACATTTAAAACAAAAGGCAATTAATGTAGCCAGACATACAGACAGAAGACGTTATTGTTTACCTATCGCATTTCACACCAGCATCGTCTACATTATTATTAAATAATGCAAATCTTAATTTGCATGTTACGTTGCGACCACTTTGCAATGTTTATTTACACAACCGTCCCAGAAGCATTATGTTTATAGGTTTCATATAAATATTTATAATCGGCCAATAGAGTAGTGAGGAAGGAGATGAGACGATGCCGGTAATCACAGATTATCTTACCTAACGTAACATAACGACGAAAGTGTCGGCATTTTTTAACAACACAAATTGCTCGGAGTAAAAGCTAGCACTCCCGTTTCTAAGTACCTGCCCACTCGATGGCAACCGGTTTCATAATAAACTCTAGTCTATTTTTTGCCGTTCACCTGTTAGGCGATGTGAGGTGCGGAGGCGCGTCGTCCCGCGCTACACTAGACTCACTTTTCCGCTTTTACTTTCAGATTGCACCAGTTTTCCTCCTCGTGCTCGTCGCGAGAGCCGAAAAGAAAATCGAGCTGCAAGACATCGAGAACGACAATCTTAAAAGTGAAAAGCAGAAGGACTACGAGCCGTTAGATCCCAGGACGCAGACCTCCGGGCCGAGCCACGTCTCGGTACCTCTCGATATACTGAAAAGCAATTTCTTCCGATACTTCGAGAACCCAACGCAGTCATCGCAGCCGTCGAGATTCGTGCAGCAGTACTCTGTGACGGAAGCGCCAGAGCCGGCCGTAGTCACGCCCAAGGGGCACTACAGTCACGTCGCGCCGCAACAGGCGATGGTCGGTTATTTGTCCAACGTGCCGATGCAAATATATCTAGTCCCCCAGTATTACAACGAAGCGGATCAAGGAGCCAACACGCAAGTGCAGTTCACGAGTGGAGCTCAGTTCGCAGCACCCCAACATGCGGCTGGTGTTGCTCGCGTGGCTGGTTATTCCACAGCACCTGAGGCGGTACAACAACATACCAACTACATAGAAGTGCCGACGTATCTACCGCCAACGGCAAAGACATATGTGCAGCAGTATTCACCTCCCCCAGTCGCATATGTAAGCTACAGCGCTCAACCTACAGCCGCGCCGGCTCCAACCGTAGCCCCAGTCCTTGCCTATCAGGTCCCAGTCGTCCAGTATCAAACTGCCGTCGCTCCTCAGTCCACTAAAGCGTATTATCAAACCCAATACCAGGATACCAACGCGGTCGAGGAAGCCCACGAAGAAGAAAGTCCAAATCAGTATACGCATGAGGTGTCGTACTCGAAAGCGCCGTCGTCTGATTATCCCCGGTTCTACTCTCCTAGGCCTTCCCCGCGGGAGGAGTACAGACATAGTCATATTCAGGAGTTGCCGCCGCCGAATCCTTTGCTGTTGAAGGGATCTCCGTCACATTTGGCGCATATACCGAAGGCTTTGCCGATGTATCGTCCAGCTAATAAACCTGTGTACGGGCCACACCCGCCACCGCCTGTATTGGCAGCGCGGCCTGCGGAGCATTTCAGTGGATTCAGGCGACGTCCCACATCGCTTCTTGATTCTTATATCCCGTCGAGGCTGCAAGTGGAGTATATGAAGCGTGGTCTCACAAACGACCCTCTTCAGGCGTATGAGGCTTTATCTCGCGGTCACCACTTACCCCCTGCGCCTCCCCCGCGACATCTAGAGCGAGGGTTCCTCCCCAACCAAATGTACCACACAGCTGCAGGCGGTGTCACCTTCGGACACTATAAAAGAACACCCAAAGAAAAAAGACATTCATAGACAGGCCAAAACTAGGTTAATTAAAAGGTGAATGAATTATATCGTACATAGAGGCTAGATTTCATTAAGTTTTAAGTTATTGCTCTGAAGTTTAACTTATGGGGAGACTGCTACAGTTTACTTTGTAGATGTAAAGTATTATCTATAAGGTATATATTTTAGAATTTTGTACATACACATAAAATGTTATAGGTACGAACACGTTATCGTCAATAAACGAAATACGATTATGAATAAGTATTATTTTAATTTGTTTCATATAAATAAAGTTAATTTTGAGCATTTCTCTGATATGCCTTTTAATTTATAGATATTTTTTTTATTTTTACATTAAATGTTTATCAACACTTAAAACTCTTGTTTTATTTCACATCGAAAAATCAATTCAATGATTCAGTCTCAGACATATCGAGTTGAAATAAGGTCGTTCCACACTGACGCAGACGCAAATCTATTATAAAGTATATATACACGTAATATCCTCACAATAAACATACACATTTAAAAAACAGAGCTTGATGTTCTTACGATGGGGAACGATGATAAAACTTACAGACAAAACTGTCTGTAAGCTTGATCTATGATTGCACCAATATCACGTGAACGCTTTGTTTTTCGCAGTTGACATTTACAATTCCCGCCGTGCACCAATGGATTTTTCTATCGAAAAATTTATGCAATATGCGTTTTTCACAATGGCTCTCCAGTGAAGGAAAAACATCGTTAAGAAACCAACAACCCCCGCATGGTGGTAGGACACTATCTAGTGTCCGCCTGGCCAACTACCACCATCAAGTTAGAAAATCTGTTGCAAAACATCTAATGTGTTCCGGCAGCTTTCCTTGAGAGCCAGTTCCGACTCTAGGCCTATCGTGCTTACCATTTTCGACCGCATCATCACTTACCAACAGGTGAGATAGTGGTCAATCTCGTATAAGATATTGAAAAAACAGCTGGATCAGGGAAATTTACACAGGGATAGCCAGAATTGTAAATTAGGCTATAGGATACTTTTTAACGTGGGCGAAGCCGTGGGGCACAGCTAGTAGATAATATTCAACATTAAGATTGTATCACCCTGGGATGTAAGTGAGCACAATTTCACCTTAGTGCTAACCAGCTAGTGCTCCAACCTCACCTGCCCGCGGTGCATCCAGCCGATCAGCGAACAGGGCTCTGGCGACCGACCAATGGCGGTATAACCATTCCATGGTAGCGTATCTTTTGATCAAACTCACCGAGAGGTATAGCCTTACGGTAATCCAAGTTTATGCACCGACTTCGGCACACTCGGATGATGAAGTGGAGGAAATGTACGAAGACATTTCCAAGGCCTTGCACACCACCCAAAAGGCTCACTTCAACGTTGTCATGAGGGATCTCAACGCTAACGTGGGAGTACAAGCAAGCAGCGAATCGGTAGTAGGACCACACAAAATTGGAAGCAGGAATCATAGGGGGCAAATGCTCGTCAACTTCTTGGAAAAAGAGGGGCTGTTTCTGATGAATTCTAACACTTGCATGCGGCAAACGTAGCGTAGGACGTCCTGTGACCAGGTGGAGCGACGACATACGCAAAGTGGTGGGCAGTGACTGGAAAGGAAGAGCCGAAGATCGGGCTCAGTGGCGCATCTTGGGAGAGGCCTACGTCCAGCAGTGGACTGACACAGGCTGATGATGATGATGATGAAATGCTTGGACAAAGAAAAGAATTTATGACTATATGTGTAGAATTTCGCTAACAAAGATGAATGAAATTAGCATACAACCTCAATCGATTAGCATATATTTACGGAGATACTGAACAACTACGGCACAAAGCATGTAAAGCAGTGGGCAGCTGCTGTGAGCCGATTGTCAACATACTTTAGTAGGTACCTATCGCAGCTTTTTGAGAGATTGTCGCAAAAACGAAGCCACGGAAAAGCCACTTCTGCCTAGCTTCTTATAAGTATTACATGTTCAGTCACACTTCCAAAAACAATTGATATTCGTTCATATATAACGCTACGGCAAAATTCTCCCCTTTTCGTCACTTTTAGAATTTTTTCGCAACACTGTGTAAAATGAAGTCCTTACTTTGCGTCTTAAATTTGATTAAAATCCGTCGATAAAAAACTCTACCGCCAACTTCATCCTTCCCCTGCTATTTTCCCCCCAATCAAAAATCGCGACCGACAATGTTGTTTAAAATAAAGCCACAATTTTTGTTAAAATTGTTTGAAAATGCGATGTTGACAGACAGACGGACAAAGCATTTTGGCCAATCTCGAAACTGAAAATCTTCGCTAGCATCGCTCGCTCGGTCAATAAACGACGCAGCTATTTATATTAAAATTATAATAGTATATAAAAATACTATTAGTAAATAAAATGGACATGGCTTTTGTAACCACCAAACTTCGTGAACGTAATACGCTTATAAATAGTGATATCCAGTTTAAGCCACTACCAAGGATCTTATTTGAGACAGAATTAACATGTAGAAATACTTACAAAAAAACCTGTAGGTGACCATTCTGCTAAGGGAAGTCTTCAAAATACCATTGCCTATTAAGATCACTAAGTAACCAGATATTTGCTTTTTTTTTCAATTACGTGAACGATTAAGTAAGTTTACCTAAGACCTCAATTAATTTACAGTTGTTGGTACATTTTTGTCACTGATACGTGGTAAAAACTTTAGAAGATATTTAGCTCAGTTAGTTTAAAATGTCCATGGATTCTAAATAAGCAGATTATGAAGATTTTTTTTTACATAGAACTGGGTAGCACTTGTCAAAGTCAAAGTCAAAGTCAAAGCATTTATTCAGTATATGGGCAAATTAAAAATTTGCACTTACACAACGTCAAATAACATTAAACAGATCATATTCAATAAAAAAAAAATATACGGTCGAATTGAGAAACCTCCTCCTTTTTTTGAAGTCGGTTAAAAAATATTATAGATATAACAGAAACATAACTTATTGCTTTGAATTTACAAAAAAAAAAACAAAGGTATTGAGGTATTGAGCCATTCAGCTTTCATCTAGACGTCGAACGTCACACTTAAAACACATGTTTAATTCCCCTGATTAATGTAGGGTTGCCAACCGTACTATTACGTGCACCCGCAACCCAGTGCATGTTTCAGTACATCAGACAATTTTTATCCAAAAAATTGTGAAATAATGAAACATAATAAATAAATACAACGCAAACTAATTGCAGTACAAATCATATTCCGAATGGAACCGATTGTCCGTCTATCAGCTGCATAATACCGTCTCTACAGGCAACCCTAGATCTGCAAACAAAAGATGAAAACTGATTGACTGTTGAATCTACTGGTGTTTCGGAAGTACTCCCATCAGAGAAGAAACACCAAGAAACTCTATGGGGCTTGTCACTTATTTTAATTCATTTTTTTTAAAATTCATATTAAATATATTTTTAAATTTACAACAAATAATTATGTAATCATACAATTTATATTATATCTTGGAGCTTGGGGCATTCAGGCCAAGCATTTTTTGTCATTCATGTAGTCATTTAATGTATAGTACGATTTCTTCATTAAATTGGATTTTACAAAGGTTTTAAATCTGCTCATAGACTTGACCACTATATCACCTTATGTTAAGTGATGATGTGGTCGATAATGGAGCGCGCTTACCCAAAAGATGCCTATTCACTCGCGATTCAAAAAACTACATTACCCTGCGGATTCACTTCATTCGCTACTGATTTTGGTTTGCAAAAAAATCTAAAAAAAAACCTTTACTTTTCCTTCTCCAACAGGCAATGTCTTTCGAGGAGGTTGATTTTAAGAATAACGTATCATAACAAGCATGGCACTTCTGATGCTAAGCGATGATGTCTGCTTATAATTTAAGATCGTCTACAAAACAAAAAAAAAACAACTTCAAATGCCGTGCTAGTCATTTTTAGTATCAAGTTTGAGGTGTTTACCTCCATATCTCTGGTGGAGATATTCATCAAATCTCGATAAAATTTCAATGGTGCCACCTTGGAGATGTATGTATGTATACAATTTAAAAAATAATCATTCGAACTGGAAACTGGCCAAGTGCAAGTCGGACTCGCACTTGTAGGGTTCCGTAACTAACACAGTAGAGTATTTTATAACTATAATTTTTCGCCAGCAAAAAATCAACTTTATTTTTCATAGTATTATGTACTTTCATAGTATGTATTTTCATAGTACTATGAATAATGAAATATAATAAATAAATAAAACGCAGACTAATTGCAGTACAAATCATATTCCGAATGGAACTGATTGTCCGTCTATCAGTTGCAAAATACCGTCTTAACAGGCAACCCTAATCTGCAAACAAAAGATGAAAACTGATTAACTGTTGAATCTACTGGTGTTTCGGATGTACTCCCATCAGAGAAGAAACACCAAGAAACTCTATGGGGCGTTTATATTGCCAGGCCGACGCCTTAGCCATTGCAATATTGCCGCTTGTTAAATGTATGATGAATATTATACTATTCATATTATATACCTGCTGTAAAACACGTACCTGTAGTCGAATTTTCTCGATCTTTGGAGACCTTCGAGCGAGTCCATCGCTCTTCCTCGGGGGTGAGGTCACGCGGTGAGATCGCGAGGTCACTGATTATATTGTTTGTTAATACTTAACTTATTATATACCCTGTGCAATCTGTCTGTATATTTTTAAGTACCCTTCGATGGCATGAACGATTGTTTACTTTACTGCAAACGTCAACAGTATTTATTACTAAAGATGTGGGGCTAATGACCGACTACACTTAAATATTTGCCATATCTCTTAGCATTGCCCTGACCCTAAATGACTTTAGTACCTAAGCTTTTGATATATAATTTAAGATCATTTAAAATGAATATCGTTTAAAAACTAAAAAAGAACCGACTTCAGTGCCGCGCTATTCATTTCAGTACCAATTTTGAGATGTTTATCTCAATATCTCTGAAGATACTTATCATACCTCGATAAAATTACCACGGTACCACACTTGGGATATCTCCTTTTGAACAAAAAAATAATAATCAAAATCGGTTCATAAACGACGAAGTTATCCGCGAACAAACAATAAAAAAATATATATATACGGTCGAATTGAGAAACCTCCTCCTTTTTTTGAAGTCGGTTCAGAACAAAGTTATATTTGCGAATGCTATATCTCAAAAACTTCTGACTATAACACTGACTCGTTCAACCGAATTTTAGTTAAAAGTGTTTATTGAGATCTACAGCATATATTTTTTTGATTTTTCACTCCCTTACTTTAAAAGTTAGAGGGGAGGACACACATTTTACCACTTTAGAATTGTCTATCTTTCAAATGATTGACTTTGAGAAAAAAACGGTTTTAGTAACTTTAATGTCATTTTTATCTACCTTTTACCTATCTATCTATAGCCAATTAAACACCGCGCACCCGCGAACCCTAAAAACAGACGAATGTGCAGAATTTGCAGCTACTTACCTTTTTTTTTATTTTTTATTGCGAACTGTGCCGCGGCGTTTGGCCGCTATCTCACCTGATGGTAAGCGACGATGCGGTCGAGGATGGAGCACGCTTGCTCAGTAAAAACCTATTCACTCTAGACTTGAACGCTCCGAGGTTGTATTTAAGTGGATAAGCAGACGCCGGCAAGTCATTCCATTTCTTCGCAGTTCTTACAATAAAAGAGGCACCGAAACGCTTAGTTCTTATTGGTGGAATGTCCACCATAAATGGATGTCGACCTGCAGTACGTCTGGTTGTACGGTTAAAGAATGGGGACGGCGGAATTAGATCGTGCAGTTCTTGGGCACATTCGCCAAAGTGGAATCTGTAAAATATAGACAGGCTCGCAACTTCACGCCGATGAGCTAGACAGTTTTGAACCCACCAATTTTACCTCATCGATCATCTTTTTTGCTCGTCTTTTGATTGAGTCTAAAGCCTCAAGCTGGTATTTAGCAAATCCATCCCAAAGGTGGCAGCAGTATTCCATACACGACCGGATTTGCGCTTGATACAAATTCAGAAGCTGTCCCGGTGTAAAGTACCGCCTGACTTTGGTCAGAATGCCAAGCTTTTTTGCAGCAATTTTGGCTTTAGATTCAATATATGAACCAAAGTTCGACCAAAGTGGACGAGAGTTCTACTCCTAAAAGCTCAAGGTGATTACCAACCGGTACAGATACACCTTGAAATGTAGGGGACATTTCAATCATTCATTTCATTTTCATTCATTTTTACCTACGAAAACCATTTTCATTTTTGATTCAATAACTGACAAAGAGGATAAATATTCGTAGGTAGACTAGCACATGTCGTACCCTTACATTTTTTAAAATTAATAACTACCACAATCTAGTAGTCATTTAGTCGTGACAAGGTTAAAAAAATACACAGGCATAAAAATAACATCTTTAAGATATAAAATTCAAATTGTATATAACCTATTTTTCAGTTTTTAACCGACTTCACAAAAAACGAGGAGGTTCTCAATTCGTCTGTACGTTTTTTTTTTGTGTGTATGTTACGCGATTTCTCCATCAATTGTGAACGGATTCATATGATTCTTTTTTTAATAGGTAGGATACGTTTGCGAGGTGGTCCCATTTTAATTTTATCGAGATCTGATTAGTATCACCAGAGATATGGAGATAAATAACTCAAACATAGGAGAATGTACTAGTTTTAGTAGAAGAGTCCCAAGAAGATTATACACAATGGAGGTTGCTATTGCATATAAGATATTCTTACGGTAACTGTGAGTGAGATATAAATAAAGGTGGGGATAATTTTTTTTTATATCTTATAGGCAAGCGTTTGACCACTATCTCACCTGTTGCTAAGTGATGATGCGGTCGGAGATAGAGAAGTGGACTAGAATGGGAACTGGCTCTCAAGGATAGCTGCCGGAACACACTAGATGTTTGGCGACAGATTTTCTGACTTGAGGGTGGTAGCTGGCCAGGCGGACACTAGATATGTTCTACCACCATACGGGGTTTATTGGTTTCTTAACGATGTTTTCCTTCACCGGAGGGCCACTGTGAGAAGCGCACATATATACATTTTTCGATAGATAAATTCATTGGTGCACGGCGGTTTGAACTCGGTACCACGGCATCAAAGCCGACCGTTCTCCCAATTACGCCACCGGGCCCTCAATAAATAATTATATATTAATAATTATAATAAATCATTATATATAAATATAAATAATTTGTCTTCACAGGAATGTTCTACCGGGCAAAGTCTTTTTAGGGTGCAAACTTTTTTAAACATACCTAATATTTTTTGACATGACATGACATTTGGCGATGATGGCGGCCATTTCAGTCCCGCGACACTGCATACATAATTAAATAACTCAGAATTATAAACGTACTTTGTACCAATGAACACAGCAAAAAAAAAATTATAAGCATAAAATCACATATTATATAATAGTTACTACGTAAATAATACTTTCCGTTGTTAGGTTGGCTACACCGTGCTTTCATAATTCGGGTATCCACAATATAGGGAAGTGCCTCTTATAACGTAGTAGAGTGATTCAGTACTCTGTTGGCCATATGGCGGCAATTAATGTTAATAATCGCAAATATTACTTTTTAATATTCATTTTGGAATACAACTAGTCCGTGTTATAAAAGTATTTGGAATTATTGTAATAAAATAGACAATTCATTATCGTGTGTGTCAGATGCTTTAATTGTACACGGCCATTTTGAACATTGTCCTTTGATACCTTGATGACATCATTATTACTAGTGAATATTTTCACTTTAGCGCGGCATTTAAAGTCAATTTTTTTAGGGTTCCGAACCCAAAGGCTACCAAATGAACACTTTCTGAGACTTTGTTGTCTGTTCGTCCGTCCGTCCGTCCGTCCGTGTGTCTATATGTGCGCACTTTACAGATCTGTATCTTCTTAACCGTTATAGGTACATACTTGAAATTTTCAAAAAGTATATATCCGTCAGTGTATAACGGCCCAGACACGAAATTTAATAGATGCATGTCATTAAAACTTGTTTTGCACTAAAAAGGGTAAAATAAGTAATTTTTCAAAAAAAATAAAACCGACTTCATAACCACAAAAAGGCACTCAAAAGGGAAAAATAATTTACTTAAAATTATTATAAGCGTTACCCACTTCTCTATTTGAAGTCGGTGCCAGCCAAGTCTATTGGATATTAGATAGATACTATGTATGTAGTAGTAGTAAGTAGGTAGATACATGTAGGTATTATCAATCTACTACCTATTAGACTTGGCGACCGACTTCAAATAGAGAAGTGGGTAACGCTTATAATAATTTTAAGTAAATTATTTTTCGCTTTTGAGTGCCTTTTTGTGGTTATGAAGTCGGTTTTATTTTTTTTGAAACATAACTTATTTAAAAAAGACACGATCTTGTAATACTCGATGGTCCTATACCTTTTTAGTAATTCATATGTATTAAGAACCTGGCAATGCAACAGGCGTGCTGCTTTTCTTATGTATTTTTAGACCATAATACCATTCAGTGTATTTATTTTTCGTTTTGACAGGCAATTTAACAATAAACATTTATGTTTATTGTTTTAACAATATAGGTAAGTAATATTTTTCATTTTCTTACTAGTAACCATGTCGCCATCTATCCATTAACAACGACATATATAATCCTGAAGATATGCTAAAGGTAAGTTAAGTATATCTATCGATTTTCTCATCAACATCATGCAACGCTACCATTTTTACATTATGTTCACTAAAACTTAACATAAAAAGTGCTAGATGGCAGTACGCGCAAACAAACGGTAACAGAAATAAGTTTGCTACATGATACAGAGTTCTTGACAAGGCTTTCTCTTTGATAGAAAATGTAGACTTGCAAGCAGTGCAAAAGAAATAGTTTCAATCGAAACCAACAGATGGCACCATTCCTTGCACTGCCTAAGTAGGGTATTCAATGCAATCAGAATTTGATATCCGTATTCACATTCACAAACAATACTATGAGGTCTCACAGTGCTCACTAACGCATAGTGTCATTCAAACACATTATTGACGTCGACGCAATGCCTTCGTCAAAATATTCATGAATACGGCTAAGAGATCCCTATCTAATTAAAAAACACAAAACTCATCATTTTAGTCTCAAACAAATGTAATGAGTATACATTATTTTATTAGCTCTGCTGATGAGGATTCAAATGTATCAAAACCTTGTTTTGATACAAACCAACACAGGTACTGATAAAATAGGCATCTAATAAAAATCGATATCATCAATATGTCATAAATATCAATACTCTTGATATCGTTACTAATAATAAAAGTAAAAATATTTTGAAACACTTACCTAAATCCATTCGAGGGTTTAATTGGAAAACGTGTTGTTATAGTTTGCCAAAGAGTATTTATTCTCTTTGGCAAACTATAACAACATACCCTACGGTATATGGATTTTACTGTCTAGCGTCTATCTCATTGCCATCTTCCATTTCTAGGGAAACTACAATTCTACCTTAAACCAGATCGTCACTTAACGTCAGGGAATATAGTGGTCAAGCGCTTGTCTGACTCCACCAAAAAAGCCTCCTTCGACCTCCTCAAAACAGCAGCAGTGAATATTTCAAAGGTAAAATTCAATTACGTAGGCACCGAGTTTCTTTTCACTCCATCAAAAAGTTATAAAACAGGCTTTTACGACCATAATTTGACCAGGTCACTTGTTCGTTATGACTTTAGTTACTTAATTTTATTGCCGTGGCAGACTCTACCATCAACCATTAACGGTCATAGCTACATAACATGTGTGATTCTTTGCCGTTTAGGGTTTAATTTGATGGCAATCTCTTTATTTTATGATGGCCCTTTCGTCATAAAACAGATTGAATACAAATATAGTAGAGTAGGCTTGTTACTTTTACTACATATATGAATGAAATATTTGTACTTTTATGCAATAAATAATGTTAGATATTACGGGCAAAACGACCTATAAACTAAAAGCTCGAACGTTGTATAGAAGAACAAGAATTACCTGGAGAGGTCTGGAGGTTTGTTAAAGCAATGCAACGTCTTTGTTGAAGATCAGCCTGACGGAAGTAAAATTTTTGAGAAGCTATAGGTATTAAAGATCACGCCTGCTGTCAGGCGTTAATAATTAGGTGACGATGTAGTCTAAGATTCATAATGGAGACGACTCATCTCATCTTATAAGTACTTAAAATTATTTTTTATTTATTATTTTGTCTACCTAAATTATCAAAGTAGCTTCACCGTAATCCTCATGTTGATAGTAAGTAGGTACAACAACATAACATATCAGTCGATAGATGGTCAAGTAGGCATAAATGTCTCTCCCATAGAGACACTGGTAAGCCCGAGAACATCAATTTTATATACATTGAAGCATCACTTAAGTATATAAATAAAACTGCCAAGTGCGATTCGGACTCGCATCACAGGTTCCGTACCACCGTACTGTATACCTATGATATAACGTAACATAAGATAGAGCAAAAAATGCTGAAAAAAGCAAAAAGCACGTTTCTTGTATTTATACAAGAAACGTGCTTTTAAAAAAAATATTTAATTTAAATATTTAATTTTTTAAAATTAAATATTTAAATTAAATATTTTTTTTAAATAATAAAAATTAAACGAAATTTTATACTTTATTCATTTTTTATTATTTGTTGTTATAGTGCACATAGCAATGCAACATCATTCAACATCATGCATATCTCATCTAAATTTCAAGTATTATGGTTAAGGAGAAACAGCCCTCTGACAGAATGACGGAAGGACGGACGGACAGCGAAGTCTCAGTATATCATATCAGTCATAGGGTTTCGTTGGTATTCTTTGGATACGGAACCCTAAAAAGTGTTTCTGACCGTTGTCTGACCCCGTGACAACAAGAAGGATGTCCCATAATTCAGTTCCGACATAAATCCATTAAGTTTACGTAAAGTAGGTAACTACGTAAACCCATCAATTTATTCAATCAAGTCGAAGTTGAAGACATTAGGCGCCTGCAAACGGAAGTCGAATGAGGGTATAAACGCTATTAATTAATCTGTGGTATTAATGACAGTGATAAACAATGTGCGTTTCATTCATTCATTTATTTTGCTAATGGGTTAGTCTATAGAACAAAAGCTTAGGTACTAGCCATTAACTACGAGTATGTGGTTCAGGTAAGGAGTAGTATTTGAATACAGTATCTAAAGTATTCAATTATGTGTATACTTACCTAATTCGTTTACAAGCCTCTTGAGTGTGGCCTTAGAAAAAAAAAAACAATAATGTCCAAAAACATTTTGCATAGACAGGTACTTTTTTCCTTTTCTTTTTTTAATTACTACTTTTTTGGTCCTTTACCGCGTATCAAATTATTCGCGCAAACACATTCAAAGGGAAATAACTGACATCTAATGTCGACAGATTTTCTGGAGTTTTTATGTTTCTCAAGATTTATATTGGACCTTGAAATTTTAATATTGGACTTTACTATTTAAAAAAAAGGAATGTAAGATATATTAACTAGGTAATTTATGAATATGGGATAGGATACCCGTTGCAAATAGAAATACCACTTTAAGCTTAAAGAAGTAAAATTTTATATTTTATTTGCTGACAAATATTATTAAGTTACATCAAGTTGACAAAAAATTAGAATTACCTCCCTCACTCACAGACGTCATAATTCAAAAAGATTCTATAATATTATCTCCATCATTTGCATAACTGTCCAAAACGTTCTTAAAGTGATTTAGTTTATCCATAACCATCACATACTAAGGATGAGTTGCACCATCTTACTTTAACCGTAACTATAACTATTAACCGGTGTTTTTGTATGGATTTTGACAGATTTTTGACGTTTGTTATAGTTAAAGTAAGATGGTGCAACTCAGCCATAGAGATGTGATGGTTATGTATAAACTAAATAACTTATAATCAATCATATCTAAAAAGATATTATGATGACCACCTCTATCAATCACAAATATGGCAACGTGTTAGTTTTAGTTCTTTGCCAACATCCAAACTTGATCGCATCAAGTTTCACTTGTCAGCATCCAGAACAAGATCATCGTATCGTATTACATAACAGACTCGTATTCGTATAAGTATCTAGTTAATCTACTGCTGGTAGAACTACAGTGTGGCCAACTCTACGCTTTGAACGGTAGATCAACAGTTTTTCAGGCAATCATACTTTTTGGTATATTTTTTTAGAGAGTTGCAGATTCTAAATCCTATAAACTCTTATGGAACCTATTATTCAAACCACTTTTTTTTAGTAAATCTGTACCATTGTGAAAATACAGGTAAATTGTTTATTGTGTAAAAATAATACTGGCTATTTGCGAGTCAAACTTTTGTCCCGCACACGGAGGTCATGAACGCCATCTATCGAATATCTAACGAACTTCTAACACCAACTAAGTGAACGTTAACACAAAGGTGTTGGTAATTAATATTATTAATAAGGTAAACAATCGTTCATAGATGACGCTATAGTAAATAAAACTGGCCAAGTGCGAGTCAGACTTTTGTCCCGCACACGGAGGGTTCCGAATTTCCGAAGTCCGAACGCCACGAACTTCTAATACCAATATGTAAATATTAACATAAAGGTTATTAATATTAATAATTAAATATCTGGAAGACCGAGTGTTCGTACGACTTACTTTCGACTGATTCTAGCAAATTGAAGCTCTTTAAGTTCTAAAATTGAAGATATATTATATAATAGTATATTTTCTGCAAATAAACCTTAACTAAGTAAACAAATCGACCGAGGCCCACAAAATTAACAAATGAAACGCTTGCGCGTGCTAATTTTTCCTGTGCTGCCATCTAGCTGCGTCGAGGTGAATTAATTTCGTATCGTATCGTATCGTAAAAAACACGTTTTTTGTTTTAAACCCTTTAATTTTTAACTTTGTTCTGTTCTTAGTATTTGTTGTTATAGCGGCAACAGATATACATTATCTGTGAAAATTTCAATCGTCTAACTATCACGGTTCATGAAATACAGCCTGGCGACAGACGGACAGACAGACAGACAGACAGACAGACGGACAGCGGAGTCTCAGTAATAGGGTTCTGTTTGTACCCTTTGCGTTCGGAACCCTAAAAAGTGAACATTAATCATAAAAGAGAATAAACAAAATCTAATTATGAGAGATAATTTTAGGGACGGAGAGAGAGAGGATGAAAATAGATTTACAAAATAAATACCTACTAATATAATGTCTGTCGCCAAACATCTGATATGTTTCAACAGCTATCTTTGAGCCATTTCACATTCTAGGTCTAGCGTGCTACCATTCTCGACCATTCTGATCATTACAAAGTTATTTCGAAGTCGGTACTGACAACACTGAATACGTGTGACAAATAAAGTGAGATCTTTAAAATGCGCGAAATAGACGCACGCTCATAAATAATGCATCGTGGACGAGCACGGTTATTACACCCGAATTCATGCATGCTAACATAATACGAGATGCTTCATCTGGAGAAAAAAGTGAAATTATGGCACTCAAGAGCAATTAACTTTGGCGCAGCGGCTGACCGCGTGGTTAGAGTCGGACGCGTATGACGCAGTGTTTAATTGATACAATACATTATGTTTGCATCAGAAGTCATTACGTTGTTTTAATATTTTTTACGTCCCAGCCTTCTAGTAGGTATTAATAGCACAGAATAAATAATAGTTGGTATAGGTACCAATCAATATTGCACAGATTGCATTCTTACCCCAGTTCATCTGATCTTTCTCATATAATATATTTTTATTACAGAATGGAAATATATGTTTTATAGTTTAATTTTTTTTATGAATAGCAGATTTTATTCTTAACAAATATATGCTGCCGGCGGCTATTGTCTTTGATAGCATTACGAGGTTCTATACAGTGAGATAACTGGTGTACAACGTAGAACCATAGTAGGTTCTACTCAGATTTAGGCAGATAGACAGACGGACGGACAGTGAAGTGATCCTATAAGGGGTTTTTTTATTCTTAAATCGCATTGGCTAGCGTTTGACCACTATCTCACCCATTTGTTAGTGATAGATTATGATGCAAGTTGTACTATTATTTATTCTGTGATGCAGGCGAGGATGGTAGCACGCTAAGCCTAGAATGGGAACTGCCTCTTAAAGACAGAACACATTAGATGTTTGAAGACAGAATTTAAGACTTAAACCCTCCTAAGTCCTATTATCATAGCTCGCCAGGCGAAAACTAAACAGTGTTCTCGCCGGATGTTAGGAGTTTTGCTAACGATGTTTTCTTCACTGGAGGGCTAATGTGAAATGCGCAAATTTTTTGATAGAAAAATCCATTGGTGTACGGCGGGGATTCGAACCCTTACCTCTGGCGTCAAAGCCGATCATTCTCCCAATTCGCAACTTTTTTAAAGGTATGAAACCGTGAACAACTGTAGAACTGCTTTTATTATAAAGAATTACTACTATCCGTCTCTTCCATCCTATTACAAGAGAAATCATCTTTGAAGAGAAATCATTTGATAAGCGTATCGTCATAGAAATGATAATAATACTACGTAGTATTATTATTAGTAGTATCGTTTATCTTTACATCACATACGCTACCTTGAGACATAAAGATGTTAAGTCTTACATGCCCTGTAGTTTAACTGGACACTGTATTTACCCTTGACCCACAAAACGAATCCCAAAAGTTGTCAACAACAGATGACGTGATGTAACGCATCACGTAATTTTACCTTAATACCCTGACAAATCGTAAAATAAGCAATATATCATGATATTTTCTCTTAACACACCTCGACTTTATTAATCTTTGAATGGAAATTGTGATGAACATCAATAAGATTGTGAAACATTCAATTTTGTATTTGCATTTTAGAGAATTTTAACGAAGACCTTCAGACATTACGTATACACATAACGCTATCTATATCTCTACGACTAATAAGAGAACACAACACGTACTGTGTATTATATTATTATACCTTTGCTATATTGTGTATGTTTTTTTTGATAAAAATTGTCTGAAGTATTATAATTATCTGAAGTCTAAAGTATGTAGGTACTGAAACACAGAGGTGCACGTAATGGTATAACTAGAAAGCATACTTCAACATTTTTTTAAATATTAATGTCAACGTACCGGCTCTTTTTAAATATCTTATAGGCTAGCGTTTGACCACAATCTCACCTGTTGATAAGTGATGATGTGGTTGAAGATGGTAAGAACTGCAGACCTAGAGTGGTAACTGGCTCTCAAGGATAGCTGCCGGAACACATTAGATGTTTTGGCGACAGATTTTCTAACTTGAGGGTGGTAGCTGGCCAGGCGGACACTAGATAGTGTCCTACCACCATGTAATTTTTTTTTCACGTTGTATTTACTTCAACCACTAAATGTATTTTTTTATTATAATTAATTATATTTACTTCAAGAACAAAAGCCGGTACGTTCACATTAAATTAAAATGATGACGAAAACTTTCAAACTGAATGTTTTTAGTAGTGTGACGTGGACGATTGGATGACTGGCAGTCCAGAGTTTTGCCTGCCACAGAAGAAGTTCAAGACCGACAACGTTACACCATAAGTAGCAAGTTTGAGGTGTTCATCTACATATCTTTGGACATACTCATGAGATCTGGATGTATTGTACAATGAGACCAATCGAGAATTATAGTCTATCAAATAAAAACGAATTTTCCAAATCGGTTGATAAATGACGGTGTTCTGAGGTAACAAACAAAATACAAACGAGTTGAGATGTTCCACCATTTTTAGAGTCGGTCAAAAATTTACAAAACGAGAACTGAAAAGATTATTGTCGAAATTCGAAAATCGTTCTTTGATTTACCTACCTTTGACCTACGGAACCCAAAAAGGTTAATGACACAAATTGTATAAATTAATAAATTCGTACGTGTAAATTTCGTATTTTAGAGGCCTACCGTTTTATTTTACATTAAAAAACAGTTTTAGTATATTTTGGTTATAGTCGAAACTTGTTTTAGAAAACAGTGTGATGTTTTTCAAAACATCAGACAAAAAGTTAACTTTATAGGTGATTGACGTTGCAAAGTGGCCAGTGAATTTTTAAATGCGTGTGGAACTCAAAATCCAGTTGATTCTCAGAAGAACGGGTGCAGTTTTGCGTAGTTGCCGTATATTCTATTATAGGCAAATGTCATCGTTTATCATCAAGTTTGTGTGTTTCACTAGTAAGTACTGTAACTAAACGTTCTTAAATTTTACACAAACATTACGCTGAAACTGATTCAATAATAAAGAAACATTGTAAAACTAAGCAAGCATTAATGTACCTATATCTATTTTTTAACCGACTCCAAAACAAGAGTTTTCTCAATTAGACCGTATATATTTTTTTAATAATATTAGTTCGCGGATAATTTCGTCGTTTATGAACCGATTTAGATGATTCATTTTTGTTGAAAAGGAGATATCCCAAGGGTGGGGTACCATACTATTTTTCATCGAGATCTGATACGTATATCCAGAGATATGGAGATAAACATCTCAAATTGGTACTGAAATTAATAGCGCGGCATTTGAAGTCGGTTCTTTTAGTTTTGTAAACGATATTATTTTAATTCTTAAGCTAGCATAAGCTACCTAATTAAGGTCTTTTAAACATCTGTTAGTATATAACATAAGTAGGATATAGAGTAAAAGGACTAAATATTGATACTGGTCCACTGGTTAGCACCCAAGATTTTAATCAATACTGTGTTGAGTTTGGCATTTCCAGGGACTACAATATTATACGTAAAATTAATTCTTGCCAATATTTTAATACTTTAAAATGTAAAATAAATACAAAATAACTTATAGTTTTGATTTAACTCAGGTGCTTACAACCAGTGTCCCAGCCAAACCAGCCAAAGCCTAGTGACATTTTATTGTTTAGTACCTGGATGACCGCTTTATAAGTCGTTTTATGTGTTTCTTTCTTTTTTACAAAAAAAAAAAACCAGCCAAGTCGAGTTGGACTCGCCTAACGAGGCTTCCGTACCAACGTTAGGTGGTACCAATTAAGTTGGACCTCTAAATTGTATTAGCGCTCATATAACTCAGAGGCTTAAATTAATTGGCGTCATCTATGTATGTATTGGGACACAATTTAATTTTATTTTTTTTAATTTTTTGGAATGTTTTCTTTATTTGTGTAAATTGCTTCTTGCCAAATTTCATGATTTTAGGTCAACGGGAAGTAACCTATGGGTTTTCGACCCAAAACCTATAGCGTACGTAAAAGTTATATTAGACCAGCTTTTGGCACATTTTAATATTAATCATCTTTTAAATCACAAACAATATGGTTTCACTAAGGGGCGTTCTACTACTGATGCTGGAGTAGATCTTCTTAAACATATATTTGATGCCTGGGAGAAAGCACAAGATGCTATCGGCGTTTTCTGTGACTTATCTAAAGCGTTTGATTGCGTCTGTCACAAAACGCTAATTTGCAAATTAAAACACTACGGCGTTAACGGAAAAGCACTTGATCTGGTCTCATCCTACCTCAGTAATAGAATACAGATGGTTGAGGTCAATGGCGTCAGGTCATCTGGATCCCTCATAAAAATGGGAGTTCCGCAGGGATCGATCTTAGGACCATTTTTATTTCTAGTTTATATTAATGACTTGCCGTCTTTCGTGCAAAACTTATGTGACATTGTTTTGTTCGCGGATGATACATCCTTAATATTCAAAATAGATAGGATTGCGCCTGGATTTGACGATGTTAACAAATCAATCGCACAGGTTTTGAATTGGTTTACAACCAATAACTTATTACTGAACGCCAAAAAAACTAAATGTATTAAATTCTCGCTGCCTAATGTAAGAAAGGGTGTCATTAATAGCAGGATATTAATAAACGATGTACCGATAGAATTTGTTGAATCCGCTACATTCTTGGGCATCACCCTGGATTCAAAACTACAATGGGGTTCTCAAATATCGGCTCTGGCAGGTAGATTGAGCTCCGCTGCATACGCAGTACGTAAAATCAGAAACTTGACTGACGAATCCACTGCTAGATTGGTTTACTTTAGCTACTTCCATAGTATAATGTCCTATGGCATTTTATTGTGGGGGAAAGCCGCCGAAATCCAATCTATATTTGTTTTACAAAAAAGAGCTATTCGATCTATATATACCATGAAGTCGCGAGACTCACTTCGTGAAAAATTTAAGGAGATTAAAATTCTCACAGTGGCATGTCAATATATATATGAAAATATTATGTATGTACGCAAAAATTTGAATGAGTATGATAAGAGGTCCGATGTACATAATTTCAATACAAGACACAAAAATAGATTAATTCTACCTCAATTCAGGTTGTGGAAAGTTAGTGGTTCTTTTCTGGGGAACTGTATACGATTTTATAATAAACTTCCTAAAGATATTGATCAACTGTCTATAAGCAGATTTAAAACCTTTGTAAAATCCAATTTAATGAAGAAATCGTACTATACAATAAATGACTATATGAATGACAAAAATGCTTGGCCTGAATGCCCCAAGCTCCAAGATATAATATAAATTGTATGATAATAGAATTACTTATTGTACATTAAACATTTATTTAATATGAATTAAAAAAAATGAATTAAAATAAGTGACAAGCCCCATAGAGTTTCTTGGTGTTTCTTCTCTGATGGGAGTACTTCCGAAACACCAGTAGATTCAACAGTCAATCAGTTTTCATCTTTTGTTTGCAGATCTAGGGTTGCCTGTTACGACGGTATTATGCGGCTGATAGTCGGACAATCAGTTCCATTCGGAACATGATTTGTACTGCAATTAGTCTGCGTTTTATTTATCTATTATGTTTCATTATTTCACAATTTTTTGGATAAAAATTGTCTGAAGTACTGAAACATGCACTGGGTTGCGGGTGCACGTAATGGTACGGTTGGCAACCCTACATTAATAAGGGGAATTAAACATGTGTTTTAAGTGTGACGTTCGACGTCTAGATGAAAGCTGAATGGCTCAATACCTTTGTTTTCTTTTTGTAAATTCAAAGCGTTATGTTTCTGTTATATCTATATTTTTTGTTGAATATGATCTATTTAATGTTATTTGACGTGTGTAAGTGCTAATTTTTAATTTGCCCATATACTGAATAAATGCTTTGACTTTGACTTTGACTTTGACTTCCGGTTGACCTAGAATTGTCAATTTTGTATATAAGCAAGGTATTACAGCACAAGTAAAAGAAAAAAAAAAATGAAAATTAAGGTAAATTTTGGTATTTACAAGTTTTCGCGAAAATCTAAATTTGCCTATATCTTTTTATCGTGTTGACTCACGACTCGTTTTAGAAGACAAATTTAGATTATATATATATACAACAAGAATTGCTCAAATTTAAAGGTAGGTATTAGATAGATTAGGTATTAGGTAGATAAAAAAAAAGTTAACAAGACAATAGTCGGATATCCAGTGCCTGGCCTTACTTTTTATTCCAGACAAGCGCGAAACCATCTTAGACCGCATCGTCAGATAACATTAGACCGCATCGTCAGATAACATCAGATGATATAGCGGTCTGTGCTTATATGATGAAAAAATATTAAGTACTATGTGATTTCGTATTAAAGTAACTTACTCAGTATATATATTACCAAAGTCTAAAATTAGACTGATATTACCATTTTGTTGGTCATCGAAGCGATGGCCGATTGTTGGCACAAAAACCAAGAAAAAGTAAGGAAGTGGTACAGCACGCTCTTTGTGTGTTTGATATTGATTAGAGACAGGTGGTTCGTCCACTTTGGCATAATAACCGTAACCTGTGGTTAGATCGGCTAGGTGAGGCTAGAAATATGAATATAAGTATATTCATATTTCACTTTGTATTGCAATAAATCAATTGTTTTACTAAATATATTCGGTGTTCCTTCTTTTTCTTTTGACTTTGTCTTGAATTGTTAATTTTTTATGTATGTTTACCGATTACTCAAAGATGCCTGAACCAATTTAGAAAATTCTTTTTTGTTTCAAAGGTTACCCTTCACAGTTGGTCCCATTTAAATTTGAACGAAATCGGCCAAGCCGTTTTTAATATATCAGCATATGTATTACGACGCATTTACTTATCTCGACGACTTACTAGTTACTGTAGAAGAAGAGTCCCCAAGAAGATTATACACAATGGAGGTTGGTATTGCATATACTTTTGAAGACTAAAAAATATGACCTTGAATAATGTTTTAACATCTTTCTTCTCGTTGATTTTGGTTTCTGACAGATATTCTTACGGTAACTGTGAGCGAGAAAGAAACAAAGGTGGGGAAAATTCATTTGTCTTCACAGGAATGTTCTACCGGGCAAAGTCTTGTTAGGGTGCAACGTTTTTTATGTGAACATTTTTTGTCATGACATGACGTTTGGCGAAGACGGTGGCCATATGGCGGCGATTAATGCTAATAATCGCAAATAATACTTTTTAATATTCATTTTGGAATACAACTAGTCCGTGTTATAAAAGTATTTGGAATTATCGTAATAAAATACACAATTAATTATGGTGTGTGTCAGATGCTTTTATTGCACAGGGCCATTTTGGACATTGTCCTTTGATACCTTGATGACATTATTATGACTAGTGGATATTTTCACTAGCGCGGCATTTGAAGTCAATTTTTTAGGGTTCTGAACCCAAAGGGTACCAAAAGAACACTTTTTGAGACTTTGCTGTCCGTTCATCCGTCCGTCTGTACGTCCGTGTGTTTATATGTGCGCACTTTACAGATCTGTATCTTCTAAACCGTAATAGGTACATACTTGAAATTTTCACAAAGTATATATCCGTCAGTGTATAAAACTTGTTTTGCACTAAAAAGGATAAAATAAATTATTTAAAAAAACCGACTTTTGTGGTTACACAAACAGGAACTCAAAGGCAAAAAATAAATTACTTAATATAATTATTATAAGCGCTACCCACTTATCTATTTGAAGTCGGTGCCAGCCAAGTCTATTGGATAGTATCTACTATCCAATAGACTTGGTCGAGTTAGTATCTATCTAGATACTATGTATGTAGCAGTAGTAAGTAGGTAGATACATGTAGGTGTTTGTGGTTATGAAGTCGGTTTTATTTTTTTTGAAAAATAATTTATATTAATCGCGTAAGATAAAAAAATGTTTTGACACATTAGACAGCCAAACAAACTTTTAGACGGACTTAGGTTAAACGTCAGACGCACATATACGAGTTCCATTTTGTGTTACGGAACTGTAAAATATATGCATAATTTAATTTAATAATACATAAATTTAAGATTTAAAACCATTCCCGACTGGTTTGTATATGTATAATTTGTTCATTGAGACCATTTCAATGAGCCTAAACACGATATTCTCAGACGAGGAGTTGAGGATATTTCTGCTGATACTTGCAGTATCATTAAAGTAACAGGATACTGAATTTAAAATTAATAGATTGACGCTAAACAGACAGCAGTAAAGTGACGGGGACGTAGTGCGCAGTAGCGCCATTTAGATTTTTTTACGTCCGCGGTCAAGTCTTGTCAACCAAAAAAGACCTGATAATATTTAAACGGCTGAACGGATTTTCATGAAACAAAGCTAAGAACACTCTCGAAGAAGACACCTATCAAACAAAAAAACTAAATCTTATTCGGTTCATTCGTCTGGACTCTACGATGCCACAGACAGACACACAGATACACAGATACACACGTCAAACTAATAACACCCCTTCTTTTGGCGGCGGGGGTTAAAAATTACAATGGACCAGATGATAGATAGATAGATGAATACTTTATTGCATACCAATCGACACAAATTATAATCTCAGACAATTAAAACTAATTAGGTGTGGCAATGGGTGGTCTTACCGCTGAGAGCGCTTCCAGCTTCACTACCACACTCGGAATATCTGATCATTTTCATGGATAAATATTCATCATAAAATTCATATATAATCAGACAGTTTTGCAAATATTGCCTTCTTGTGAAACAATAAAACAAAAATATGTCATTCGGCTTATCAGAGATATGTATTAGGTACAACCGGCCAAGTCGAGTTAGACTCCACCGAGGCTTCCGTACCAACTTCTCAAATTAGGTTAAAAGTCAAACTTAACGTTGCAGTTCGATCCATAGTGATGTACTGCACCAACTGCAAATAGTAAGTTGGTAATAGTAAATTCACTTTTTTTGTTATTAAACAACATATTTACGGTTATCAGATTTATTCCTATATAAGTGATTCAAGACCTTGCTTCTTGCCAAATTTCACGATTCTAGGTCAACGGGAATATGTTATTATTTCCCTATAGGTTTTGATTCCCTTGTAAAATCGCAAAATATGCGAGAATATGCAACATAAACGGTCATATATTTTGATCGAGTTGACTTACAGGTTTGATTTTTGCACAGCTGAAAGATACCGTAGACACATTTTAAAATAATTAATTGAATTTAATTCTTAAGCCGTGTGCGTGAGTTTGAAAATGTGTGGGTCAAATCACATGAGTAATGAAATGCCTAGAGTATGAAGTGTCAAACGTCAAACGTATACTTCCGTAACTCTAGCCCGTAATACCTACTTATTCCTCGACCCCTAGATGGTAATCACTACAGATAGACACTTAGGCGCTGCACAAATGTAGACACTGCTTGTGAACACACGCACTGATCACACGAAGCCGTAGTTTCTGTGTGTAATTTTGAAACAAAAAACCTATTCCAGTTTTTCCCTTATAATTGCACATACTTTTATTAGTTGCTAGCCGATTTAATATACGTCGTCGCGTCAAATTTTTAATAAAAGAGACAGAAAAAAAACTATAACAGTTTCATTAAAAAATTCACGTTCATTTTAAATTTATAGATTTTATAACCAGCCAAGTGCGTGTCGGGCCACGCGCAGTGTAGGGTTCCGTAGTAGCTTGTTATTCAATGCAATTCTTTACCCGTTATACAAAAGCAACTAGGTACTCCGTCTTTGTCACTTTAAAGGATTTATTGTAAGGATTTTGTATTTGGTACAAAATTATCCAACACCCAAGTTCAACGACTATTACTGCTAAACTAATAAAGTTATCTTAACCGCTATAATTTTCCTTTTAAGTTCATAAAATGCGCTATTATCACGAATTTTTCCAGATTTTTCAAGCGAGCAGTTTAGCTTTTAGAGGGGGGGGGGGGCGCCCTACTGGAACAAAAATTTGCACTTTAAAGTTTAATATTTCGTAAATGGAGCATTCAATCGAAAAATGGTATTAGCAACCCTGAAGTTATTTTAAAAGACCTATTCAACGATACCGCACACGACGAGGTAGACGATGAAAAAAAAAATGATCCCCACTTCTCATATAGGGCAGCTACCCTAAAAAAAAAAATTTTACAATTTTATTTCAGCACTTTGTTGGCGTAATTTATATACATACCCCCACAAAATTACAGCTTTCTAGTATTAACGGTCTCTTAGCAAAACCTCGGACAGACAGACAGACAGACGGACATGACGAAACTGTAAGGGTTCCTTGTCAGGACTACGGAACCCTAAACACGGGAATTTAACGTGACTTACGCGATATCGATATAGCGATGGGCGGACGCGTCGGCGAGTGCTCCCCACTCAAGATCCTGAAGAAGGCCTCCGGTTGAGGCCGACACATATGTCGATCGCTATATCGACATCGCGTAAGTCACGTTAATTTCCCGTTTTTAAATCTATAAGTATAAGTTTCCCTAATTATAAGGGAAAATTTGTATCGTGTTTTTTCTGCAAATAGAAATGATACGATGTTTTGTAAATTAATGAGAATTTTTATGAATCTACATGTAAATAGGTCTCAAGGTTCGGGGAACTTCGGGGCGTAATACAGAGACGCTTAATTCTGTCAAGCCAGAATTCTGCGTGGCACAGTTTTTAAACAGGTATACGTAATAGCTAATAGCTCATCAGGGCGCCACATTCAATATGTAGTGACGTCGTCACATAGCCTATAACTAGCAGACAAATAAGACGCGTCCAACGACACCTTATTTGCCAAATTATAATAAGTAGTTTTGAAGTTATGAGGGAACAGATGAACATACATACAAACATACGTACATACATACTTGCATACATACATACCCACATATGTGTTTTAAGTGTGACTTTCGACGTCTAGATGAAAGCTGAATGGCTTAATACCTTTGTTTTTTTTTGTAAATTCAAAGTAATAAGTTATGTTTCTGTTATGTCTATAATATTTTTTATTGAATATGATTTATTGAACGTTATTTAACGTGTGTAAGTGCAAATTTTTAATTTACTGAATAAATGCTTTGACTTTTGACTTTTGACATATCGGTCAAAAACATAACCCTCGTTATTGCTTCACCGTAGTCGGGTAATAAACTAAAATAATGTGCAAGCTTAGACTTTTAAATTAGCTACAAAGAACCTACTGAGAACCTAACGAAGTTTCCTCAAGGACACGTTGTACATAATATTCATTACGCATCACTGCACTCTATGATTGCAAAGATTTTTATCGTCTTTATCTAAAAGAAAATAATACAAGTTGCTTCAATAGACACCTTAAGATGTTGACTCCATTAGATTCTCGTATTTTTTTGTATTTGGCTACTGTACATTCAAATGTTGAGTAACAAGAGTAATTTATACGAATTTCTTGGATGGAATGCAAATGTCGTAATAATTTGTACTTAGATAGATATACCTACTTACATGTACTGTACATGTACCGTACATATATATGTTTATATATGCGGCTTAGTCGGTTATGTAATTTATTCAATTATAAAATAAGGTTACAAAGTAAGTATGCAAATATAGATAATTGTTGTTATGAAATAGAAATTATTTGATTCGTGAATATGCTAGAGACTAGACATTCTGTGTCAACAGGATGTTTTTTTTACAAGCTTTATCACTACTTCACGGCGAATTTATTTGTCCGTCACAAATCTTGCGATTGATTTTAGAGCGACTTCCAGGGGTTCGATTGAGCTCAAATTTGGCATACATGTGTAAATCGCGTGACAATGGAATTTTATTATGACATGGTGCTGATCTGATTATGGAGCTGGAAGGTGGCCAAAGGAACTCCTAAACTACACATGTTATACCCGTCGTGTTTGTGCTCGTTGGATTTGTCTTGATTTACTTTGGTCCTAGGTTATGTAAACGCTTGTGTTTAAAAAGGTTTTTTAAAATATTACTTGTTATATTATAGACTGGCACTTTGCTGTTCAGGCGGATAAAACTGAAACTAAAGGCTTAAACTAAACTTTTAAAGTAACTGAAACTAATAGAAATAATAATGACGCTATGATGTAGTAAATATTTTAAAATGCTTTGATATTGTTATTCTGAAGCCTTGATCTTGGCTCCTTCAACGAATACTGGATTTGCTGCATTATACTTTATCTATGATACTATGTTTCTTATATCTGACAGCTATCTGTCATTTATCTGTCATTCATCAAATTATCATAGAGAACCTTGATAATTTTGTAAACAAATACATTTTTATTTAATAAGACGTTTTGGGCAGACTGTGAATTGCAAACACATGGGTATTTATGTTCCGGATTGATATTATATTTACAATTAATTTAAAAAATGTATTATATCAAAACTATGCTGGGCCCCGCGGCTTTGCCCGCGTTAAGAAGTATCTTTTAGCCTAATCCATTATCATAGTACTGGCAATCCCTATACAAAATTTCAGTCCAGCCGTTTGACCGTGAAGAAATCCCAAACAAATAAACAAACTGACTTTCGCATTTATGATATTGGTGTTGATTTATTTATTATTATATTAATATAACATTTAATTTACAAAACTTAAATAATAGTCTAAACCCCCAAACTAGTACAACAAAAAAAGTCCCATATTAAATCTAATTATAACGAAATAATAAGGAATTACTATTCAAATCATTAAATGAATGAATGAATGAATTTATTTGATTAACCATATTTGTGTACAAACATTATTTTTAAATATATGACATAAGATTCATGCATTAGGTACCAAACTTAATATAAATAATCATTAAAGATAAAATCTAATTACTGCACAAAAATAATTAGAAAATATAGGAAAAGTTTGTTCTTTTATAAAAAGTTGATGTAAATCTCATGATCGATAATTTCCATTTAGTGTTCCAGGTAGATTGCGGCTGTTGTAATTCAATTCGATCTAAAGAAATACCTGATTGTACAGTGGTTTGTGCCGCATTACTCCTCGAAGGTAATGAGAGATCCGTGAGATCCATAGTCTCGTCAAGTACTTCAATTTGATCTGAAGAAGTACCTGGTTGTACAGTGCTTTGTGCTGGTTCTGCTGCTAGATTTTGAAGTTGTTGGCTAGTGAGCTGTCGTTGAGTACTATTTTGGACATCGTTTGATCTTCTTGCTGAACAAGAAGAGGATGCAGTAGAAGATTCTAATGAATCACAGGCAAGAGCCAAGTTAGCAGCTTTGCGTAGCCTGTAATTGCGTTTTCTTTCGGTATCTGATATCCTCGTAGCTGTCGACTGTACAGGAGTTCTGGATGCTGCAATGCGCTGTTTGTACTCACGTTGTCTCTGTGCACTTGATTTTGGAGCAGCGATTGTTGGTGGCTCAGCGAATGGCGTTGCAGACGTTGATTCAGCAACATCTTGCATCTCAACCGGTGCATTACTCCTCGAAGGTAATGGCAGATCCGTGAGATCCATAGGCTCGTCAGGTATTTCAATTTGATCCGAAGAAGTACCTGGTTGTACAGTGGTGTTTGCTGGTTCTGCTGCTAAAGATTGAGGTTGTTGGTTTGTGATCTGTCGTCGAGTTCTATTTTGGACATCGTATGTCCTTCCTGGTAAACGAGAAGAGGATGCAGTAGTCGATTCTAATGAACCACTGGCAAGAGCCAAGTTAGCAGCTTTGCGTAGCCTGTAGTTGCGTTTTCTTTCGGTATCTGATATCCTCGTAGCTGTCACCTGGGCAGGAGTTCTGGATGCTGCAATGCGCTGTCTGACCTCACGTTGTGTCTGTGCACTTGATTTTGGAGCAGCCATTGTTGGTGGCTCAGCAAATGGCGTTGCAGACGGTGAAGCGGCAGCATCTTGCATCTCAACCGGTGCATTACTCCTCGAAGGTAATGGCAGATCCGTAAGATCCATAGGCTCGTCAGGTATTTCAATTTGATCCGAAGAAGTACCTGGTTGTACAGTGGTGTTTGCTGGTTCTGCTGCTAAAGATTGACGTTATTGGTTTGTGATCTGTCGTCGAGTTCTATTTTGGACATCGTATGTCCTTCCTGCTAAACGAGAATAGGATGCAGTAGTCGATTCTAATGAACCACTGGCAAGAGCCAAGTTAGCAGCTTTGCGTAGCCTGTAGTTGCGTTTTCTTTCGGTATCTGATATCCTCGTAGCTGTCACCTGGGCAGGAGTTCTGGATGCTGCAATGCGCTGTCTGTACTCACGTTGTCTCTGTGCACTTGATTTTGGAGCAGCGATTGTTGGTGGCTCAGCGAATGGCGTTGAAGACGTTGATTCGGCAGAATCTTGCGTCACAATGGGTGCATTACTCCTCGAAGGTAGTGGCAGATCCGTGAGATTCATAGGCTCGTCAGGTGAATCAGCCATTGGGTAATTGTAGGCGGTTCTGCAATAAGAAAATGTTGATAATTTAGGGTCAGTTCACACCGTTACGCGACACGACGTGACAATGCTTTTGGTTTCGCGCGGCGCGGCCCGACACCGCACGGCGTAGCAAAACGCGCGATGCCACCAAATTATCTCAATGCAATGTGCATCTTATTGTGTAGTTTTAATAAAATTCAATCGTTCATCACGCGGCTTCCCGCTGCACCGCGGGGCGCAGCCTGAAGCCGCCGACTAACTCAATTAAAGAGTTCTTTTATGTATCACTCTCATAATAAGTGCGCGCCGCGTCGCGACGCGGTCTGAGCTAACCCTTATTGTTAAAATGTAAAAAAAATATTTTAAAATTATTTTTATAAATATAATGTACTTCTTAAGACATTATTAATCTAAATTCAATAACTTGTGATTAATCTTATAAACTGGCGTTTAGCTATAAAGTTTAAATATAATTATTAACAAGTTTTCATAGAAATAAACTGTAATCAAATATCTTTCATCAATTATATGAATCACCATATTTTTTTGTCAATTGTAACATAACCTATTATTACTGCACTCACCGACCGATGCTAAATTTTTTAATAATAAAAGAATAAATACTTATAATTATACTAGTAATCAGATTTTTAAAATGTAAGAATAATTTACCTTTATTGCCGCAATTGTTGTTGTAACTTCACTATAAACAGTCAACGAAACAGTTCACGTGTTGTGTTCAAGATGTAAGTTGTGTACTGCCGCTATCTATCTTCTCCTCGGATGCATAGGCCAATCGAGTGGAAGAGAGATAGATGCGGCGCCAGCGTACAATGACCGTAACGGGACAATGAGCATAACGGGACAAATTTTCGTGCATGCAGCCGGCGTTCATTGATTTATTAGACGTGGTCACGTCAATAATTTTATTAAATAATTGACTGATGCTATTGCATCAGGAAAATGTTGTAAAATACCAATTAAACCTACTTCATTAGGACCTTTACGAATTTGAATATAACCTAAAACTTTACGTTCCAATAAAGTTCAAATTGCAACTCCAATTAAAACCCCTAAATCTAAAATGATTGATCCAATACTAATTACAATAATATTTTTTATAAACATATACTATTTATATAATCTAAGTTATATATTAAGTAATATATGATATGGCTGCTTTTAAGAACACTCATCAGTAGCGCCACCTATGTAGAGCTTTAAGTCTTTATCCCCATTTAATAGCAAACTGAAATACAATTGTCTAAGAACCCTCGTATATTCCTTTATCCTTGGTTCTTAACAGCACGCTTGGCCCATGGTTCACAGTTATTTGATTAACGGTTTAACCACAGCTTAACCATAGGTAACTCAACCTTCATCATCATCATTATCAGCCCATATACGTCCACTGCTGGACATAGGTCTCTATCTATTATATCCTCAATCTTACATTTTTTTGAGGGCCCGGTGGCTTAATCGGGAGAACGGTCGGCTTTGATGCCGTGGTACCGAGTTCAAACCCAGCCGTGCACCAATGGATTTTTCTATCGAAAAATTTATGTGCGCTTCTCACAGTGGCCCTCCGGTGAAGGAAAAACATCTTTAAGAAACCAACAACCCCCGCATAGTAGTAGGACACTATCTTGTGTCCGCCTGGCCAGCTACCACCCTCAAGCTAGAAAATCTGTCGCCAAACATCGAATCTGTTCCGGCAGCTATCCTTGGGAGCCAGTTCCCATTCTAGGCCTAGCGTGCTTACCATCTTCGACCGCATCATTACTTACCAACAGGTGAGATAGTGGTCAAACGCCAGCCTGTAAGATATTTAAAAAAAAATTGTTTTAAATATTGTCTATTCAAAATGTATCTTTTATATAAATTGTAATTTACAGTAACTAAAAAAAAATATCTAGGAAGTAGAATTTGACCTCATCTACCTACTTTTACTTGTGGTATTAAGTTAATATTTAAAAGTTGCCATTTTCTAATCATGTGTAGTCTATAATTTTGATGAAAGTATGATGACAATCCAATTAAGCGCATTTCAGACTACGCTCACCATCTGGGAGCACGGTAGTGCTCCCGCGAAGACAAGCCAAGCGAAGCGCACTACCTACCTTTTCTCGATACATTTATTTAGAACACGTTCACACTTAGCTATACTACATATTTGCCGGTTTGAAATGCGCTTAATACGGTAGCATCTAACCCCATTACGGAACGGGGGTTACCTACTACATAATGTACTCGTATATACGTCCGTAATATAATATACTTCATCTAACGATACAGTCCCTAAATTCCTTTCATTGAGGTCACCTATTTGATTTCTATTTATGATTTCTAATAGATTTAGATATAGATAATATCATTATGTAAATATTATTAGAAAATCAAATTGAATTACGTATGCTTAATAATGCGTCCACTTAATAAGTATATAAAAATGGAAATGCCTATTTCTACCATAATTTTGCAATGCAAACTGCTTTCAAAACGCCTAGCAAATTTTACCGTTTTTAATATATTACACTAATCTAGAAACTGATCGTGCATAACGTGCATTGATAGAGAGCATTGAGGAAAGATATATAAATTGCTTTATTATATAATTAAAAAAATCTTGTAAAATAACATAACATAGTTTACTTAGCTCTAGTAGAGCTAAATCCTTTGCCTTTGGCTAAAAAAGCGTGTCGTTTAAGCTAGAGAGCGCGGTTAAACGTCAGTTAAAACATTTGCAGAATTGTAAGTTCCAACTTTACCTGAAAGTCTGTTTACCTTTTCACGTCTTCAGTATTATTTATTTGCAAATATTGGAATACTATGTACGATATCAATAAAACTTTTTATTAAACTAATCTAATTATAAGTATTGACACGTACCCAAGTTTATAGTCTCATGCACATTTCATCAGGATTTGCAGTATACATCATTTCATTATTATCACCATTCGAAAACAAATTTGGATTCGGAAACATCCTTTCATTTGATTTTGATCATTGTAATTCACAATTCTCTGATTTTCGGAACCTTTTGCTATTTCAATTTAAAAATATAAGAAGAAATACTAATTGGAAAGGTTTTCGCGACCAAAAAGTACGCATATTTACTCTTTGCCAAATAGCTCCTTTTTTCCTAGTGACTCCGTATCTATATACGGAAAGTCACTCATCAAACATTATTTATCATTACATAATTTTTAACACACTTGCTCATAAAGTGGCTCTTATTTCACTCAAAGAATATAACCACTACTTCACTGCAATTAGTCACATAATGACACCTGTTATCAAACTGTGACTTTTTCATTACACAAGTGAGTTATTCATTACACAATAAATTAAAGATTAAAAAAAAAAAATATTGGTTAATTGCCTTGTTTTTAAAAAAAGTTTTGATATAAAAAGATCGTGTTCAATAGTACAAATAAATTAATATACCTATTGCTTGCTCATTTCATGCAACTTCGTATTTATGTAGATAATTTTAACTTTTACGTGTTTAATAAACAAAACTTTCACTCAAATATAACTTTTGTTTTCTTTGTAAAAACTATAAATTCCCCATTCTGTACGTGGCTAAAAGCCTAAAACGCTATCCGCGACAAACAAAAGAAAAAAAATCTCATTATTTTTAGTCTATGGTCGCCATTGTTAGATGCGCACACATAGGAAAACTAATGAATTTTTCCCGCCATTGCGAAAAAAAAATCACAATCACAACTCGTTTTCACTGATGAAATTAGTTATTTAATTGAAATGTCTACAAATACTAGTTATGAAGAAAATTATTTATGTTTCACACCGCCCGATATAATATGTGAAGCCCTTTGAATGTTATGGAAAGTTTATTACCTGAAAACTCCAAGGTAAAATATCTATTGTCTACTATATAAAATGATTTTTTAGTATTATTTTCTGCACTAGTATGTTAAAAACGTCGTGTGATACACGTGTGTATTGATGATTACCGTCCTCGTCTCTCTCACCTAACAGCTCGGGTCTCAATGGCGCCTCAGCGGTAATCACCAACATTACACACTTGTACCATAATGTACTATTAATACACTTTAAAGCTGCTTCTGGAAATGGTCGGTTTCTGTGAAAGCTTTTTTAGGGTTCCGTAGCCAAATGGCAAAAAACGGAACCCTTATAGATTCGTCATGTCTGTCTGTCTGTCTGTCTGTCCGTCCGTATGTCACAGCCATTTTATTCCGAAACTGTTAGTACTACAGAATTGAAACTTGGTAGGTAGATGTATTCTGTGAACCACTTTCCGATTTTTATACAAAAATAAAAAATATAAAAGTTTAAGGGGGGGAATCCCATACATCAAATGAAACAAAAAAAAAAAAAATTCTTCAAACCTATACGTGTGGGGTGTCTATGGATAGGTCTTCAAAAATAACATTGAGGTTCCTAATATCATTTTTTCTCAAAGTCAATCATTTGAAAGATAGGCGCGTCTAAAGTGGTAAAATGTGTGTCCCCCCCCTCTCTAACTTTTAAAGTATGGGAGTGAAAAATCTAAAAAAATTATATGCTGTAGATCTCAATAAAAACTAACAACGAAAATTGGTTTGAACAAGATACAATCAGCAGTTTTAGAGATAAAGAACCGACTTCAAGCATCGCGCTAGTCAAAGTAGCCAGTAGACATAGTAACTATTATATAATCTGTGTCAGTAGTTAGTAGTAAGTCATCGAGATAAGTAAATGCGTCGTAATACAAATGTTGATATATTAAAAACAGCACGGCCGATTTCGTTAAAATTTAAATGGGACCACCTGGGAAGGGTACCCTTTGAAACAAAAAAAGAATTTTCCAAACCGGTTCAGGCACCTTCGAGTAATCGGTAAACATACAAAAAAAGTACCGACGAATTGAAAACCTCCTCCTTTTTTGTGAAGTCGGTTAAAAATCGATTGCACATTATAAATAAACTGAATATGATAAAATTCTACATAGATATAGAGTGAACTTCAAGCAATCGGTCGAATAATTAAATGCATATAGGTACCTATTTCTTTGAAAATATAAGTATCAATTATGTCTTAAGGTTATGTTACGTTAACCATAAATTGTGTTAAGCAATTGATGACTAGACAGTATTTTCAGTTTACTCAGTAACTAAAATATTTCGTCAACTTTTAGCATTGAGGTAATCTCCATAAGTATTTAAGTAGGTAGTTGTATTTCGTTGTCAAAGTTATTAAAAAGCGTAACGTTTGTACGTGTATTTTTAAATAATTATGTAAGTAATGTATTGAATAGTGCGGTATTTTTTTTATTAATGTGTAAGGTTTTTTTAACCAATGTTGGGGACTTTGTTTGTATGTGCCAAAGAATAACAAATATGATATTGTAGATGTACTGTATAAAGTCAAAGTTATCCAGTAATTCTGACCGTTCTGTCTGACCTGTACTTGTGGTCTCACTAGTCTTACAGTCGTCTTTCACTTTTAGAAGAACACGATTCCACCTTAAACCACATCTTAGATCGCATAAGCATTTGCACAAATATGGTTTACCTATAGGTATTATTGATAAAAGTATTGATATGAAATTAAGCTATTGATATGAAGCTATAGCTTCATGCTTCATATCAATAGCTTAATTTCATATCAATTCTAAACTTTAATTAAACACTTTTTTTTAACGTGAAAGGGGCAATCTAATCTACCCGCCTGTTTCACGTTAAGTGCGAATTAAACATTTTTTTGGTTAAGCTTTTGCTTACAGTATAGCTTGTAATAACATATCGCTAGCGAAATGTTAAAAACACCTATTTCAAAAATTGCAGGTTTACAGGAAACGAAAAATAGCTTCTTATATCTATAAATTGCAATTTTTAATATAGTTTTATTGTATTGTTAATTTAGTATGATTAGTGGCAAAAATATGTTTATTAAATTAATGTCATATTTCAGCATAGCGAGTTAAGCTTAGATACTCAAAATGATACAAAATTAACACCATACCTATAAATAAAAAAGTAACTCAGCGTCAAACATAGTTTGATTGAAGGAAAAACTGCAACCTAAATAATAAAATCGAAGATATAACTACAACTGTGGGATTGCTACACACGGACGAGTGCCCACAATTTGGTAAGATAGATAGATAATTGCCCACATAGTCTCATCACTTGTCCGTATTTCGACAGTTCATTAACTGTTACGCAACTGCATTTGTTTTGATAGTTCATTCGAAAGATCTGTTACAATTCAATAGAAGGCATGTCGCAATTAGGCCAGATATTGCTGATGATATGCGTTGATTAGAGATCGTAATCGTGAATTGTTAAAATATTCATTGACAGAGGGCGTTAATGAAATACTAAAGTACCATCTTATTACTGAGTTTTATTCGAATTAATTCAATTAAAGTAAATAAAAAAGACGGATTACGAGCTTAGAACGTGTTTACCACGTCTGGTGTAGATTTTATTAGCTGTTGCTCATAGTACTAAGAAATCCGTAGACCTGGCGCCTAAAAACTGTTTTTTTTTTTTAGTAATAATGAGTTTAGTTCTCGTATAGAAAGGTATACTGCTTATTTCATCCGTCGACTAGTCGCCAAAACATTCGTGCTCTATCAAAAGAAATTTTACTAAAATTTTATATTATACGCCAAGCGACTACTAAATAAGATGGTCGTCGCAATCTTGCTGCGTAAACTCCCAACGAAGTGCATCGGATATGTACGAAACCTAGGTCGAGACTGTCGACAACAAATAGATTATTTATTCATTAATTACCAATATAAAATACATTTTAATATAATTTATCAAAGATGATAGAGGAACAATATAAGTCAATACAGTATATCGATGGGCCCCAAACTAGGCTAGGCCTGTATCTTGGGTGCCCTATTCTCTAAATAATTAACAATGGTGAGCGCGGAAACTGTACATAGTTTTCTATCACTTTCGAACAAAACACAAAACTTGTGATTTGTACAGTAGTGAGTATATTAGTCGGTACTTTTATAATCATGATTCAAACCCACTGTGACTATAAATCTAAAATTATTACTGCTTTTTCCACACGTTGCTTAGGAAAAGGGCCTTGCAGACATGTAGTCGGAAAACCAAAAGGATCTTTTAAATGTTCTTTTTCCCTTTCCGCTACAGAACACTTAATTAAAGCACATAAAAACTTACTTAGCACATCATCATCATTGCCGTATTCGTCCACTGCTGGACATAGGCCTCTCGTATGGCACGCCACTGAGCTCGATCTTCAGCTCCTTGTTTCCAACCGCTGCCAGCCAGCCTAGCGTATATCATCGCTCCACCTAGCTGGAGGGCTTAAAGTACATTTATTATTGCATATATAATTTGTATCTGCAAGATAATATCTACGATTACCTACATAATATGGACCTGACACCTGTTACCGCACCACAATGCGCAGACTTTTTATAGAAAGCAAATGACAGTAATTTTCTGTGTTCCTACTCCAGCACTTCACATCGATAATGATAGCGGCAGGGTGTTAGATTCAGTTTCACACAAACACCTGGTTATACTACTTGTATTGGATATTCAGGAAGCCAATAGTATAACCTACTCTGTAATGTAACAGACTAGCTTTAGGGGAACGATATGGTAATTTATTTTACTAGCAATTAACTCGATTCAAGCATCTTACTAACTACTACAAGTTAATAAGAATAGATAAATTACTAAAATCTTATAACGAACGAATTGGCTTTCCTGAGTATAAGGCTAAATTATTGTACTGAATCCGACTTTGTGTGGTGACAGAAGTATACATATTAAGTTAAAATAAACTGAAAACCAGATACGAAAGTTTGCGTTCTTTTGGATATATCATTTGGATAATTCAATATTTTGTAAGTCAAGACAATCAAGTTAGATAGATACGAGTATGATATATTAATTATTTATACCTACGGTATACTCGGTACCGGTACGCTAGTCAGACTCGTACTTGTCTGGGTTTTAAACTGAATATGTGTACTGAACAACTTGTGTTGGTTACCTATACAACATTATTAGATTAGGGACAGTGTTATCGTTTCCTGATAACCCTATTGGGCACTTATACGATTTATGACAACTTTTATATAGAGTCATAATTATGTTAGAGAATGATCTGAAACTTCATTAAAAACCGGTGAAATTGGACCTGGGTGTGTGAGACGTTGGGTACCGGGAAAATGATAAGCAAAATGTTGCCAATCCATACTTAATTGAACAGGCTACAGTATGTAAGTATTCGTTAATTTTCTTTTTCTACTCGAATAAACGCCTCTCATTGTTTACTGCGATAAAGTCTGCACCTCCATAATGACTAGTAAAATGCTATTTTACCATTAAATATTTCGTCCACAAATTTCATATTATATATTTAAGGCGGCAATAGCCCAATGGATAGGGTGTCGGACTGGCGATCGAGAGGTCGTGAGTTCGATCCCCTCCCCATTGCACTATTGACGTGAACCCACTCCAGATACAAGCATATTTCGCTTAGTTGGAGGGGTTAACAATAATACTAGTAATGTGCAACCCACATTACGAGTAATCTTTTAAATAAAAAAAAAAAACAAAAAAAAAACAATATGTACTAGTACCTACCTACAAATAAAACCGGCTAAGTCGAGTTGGACTCGCCCACCGAGGCTTCCGTAGCAACGTTGGTTGGTACCAATTAAGCTAGACCTCTAAATTGTATGAGCGCTCATATAACTCAGAGGCCTATCTTAATTGGCGATACAATGTATGTATGGGGGACGCCCTTTAATATTTTATTTTATTTATTTTTTTGAATTTTCCTTTATTTGTGCTGTAAGACTTTGCTTCTTGCCAAATTTCATGATTCTAGATCAACGGGAAGTACCCTATAGGTTAAAATACCTATAGGTATATAGGTTAAAACCTATAGGGTACCTATAGGTTTTAAGCTATAGGCTATTTCCGGTTGACTTAGAAATGTCAATTTTGGTCAAAAGCAAGGTCTTACAGCACAAGGATAGGAATAATATCGTTTAAAAATTAAAAAAGAACCGACTTCAATGCCGCGCTATTCATTTTCAGTACCAATTTTGAGATGTTTATCTCAATATCTCCGGAGATACTTATCAGACCTCGATAAAATTACCATGGTACTACACTTGGGATATCTCCTTTCGAACAAAAAAAGAATAATCAAAATCAGTTCATAAACGACGAAGTTATCCGCGAACAAACATAAAAAAAATAATATATACGGTCGATTTGAGAAACCTCCTTTTTTTGAAGTCGGTTAAAAATTCCGTATAATAAAAAAAGTTAAAATTAAGGTAAATTTTGGCACTTACAAGTTTTCACGAAAATATAAATTTGCCCATATCTTTTTATCGTGTTGACTCAGAATCTTGATTTTTATACACCTAATAGGGACTATAGACTTTAATATCTGATATAAATTTCTACTTGCTAGGTCCACCCGTTCCTGAGAAAGTCGGTGGTGACACACGGACAGACAGACAGACAGACAGACAGACGGACAAGAAAGTGATCTTATAAGGGTTTCTTTTTTACCTTTTGAGGTAAGGAACCCTAAAAAGAATAAAACCGGCTAAGTCGAGTTGGACTCGCCCACCGAAGCTTCCGTACCAACGTTGGTTGGTACCAATTAAGCTAGACCTCTAAATTGTATGAACGCTCATATAACTCAGAGGCCTATCTTAATTGGCGAAACTATATTTGTATGGGGACACCCTTTAATTTTCAACTTTTTTATTTTTTGGAATTTTTCCTTTATTTGTGCTGTAAGACCTTACTTCTTGCCAAATTTCATGATTCTAGGTCAACAGGAAGTACCAATCCTTCCAACCCGAAACCTATAGGGTACTTCCGTTTTTTCTTACTCTTAATAGGGACTATAGACCTCAGTATCTGGTATAAACTTGCTAGGTCCACCCCTTCCTGAGAAAATCGGTGGTGGTGACACACGGACAGACAGACAGACGGACAGACAGACAGACGGACAAACGGACAAGAAAGTGATCTTATAAGGGTTCCTTTTTTTACCTTTTGAGGTACGGAACTCTAATAACCTCCTCCGTTTTTTTTCATCGGTTAAAAATAAGTGACCGTGGCTCACTTGTTATTTATTATATTTTCCAAGCGGTCGTCTTTACATAAGCAAAGACATCAATGATGATAACATCTACATCTACAACATTTTCAATTATCATTATAACTGACACGTAACGGAAGAGACGGAGAACAAAATCATACGCTCTAAATAACAATATACTGTTCACAAATATAAAACATTTATTACCTCGAGAATATTGTAACAATCACCTAAGTTAATGAATTCGCGTCTAAGCATGTAATTGCTCCATAAACGGTTATGTAACTCTTAATTAGAAGGAAGCAAGTCTTTCCGCTCGCAAATATTATGCGACAGACTGAAAAGCACGTGAATGGGGGAGTGAGAGAGGTGTTGGTCTCATTTATTAAGGTTGTGACTATTACTTTAACTATACAGTTAAAGTAAAGTTTTAAAAAAAATCCACAGTAAAGGTAAAACATTTTTTATAAAGTCAAATCAAAACTTTTTACATTTGAAAGATAATCGCATTTCATAGATGTAAATCTTGCGCAGCCACGCATGAATTGCTCACTAGGGTAGTCGATTTTGATTTTGGCATTGAATTTGCAGTGCCATGTTTAAATATCTACTAATATTCGATTATGTGATGCACCTCAGCACGATCACATCTATTTGTAAAGTTGACTAAAAAAAACACACCTACATCATATTACACCTATATACAGTAAAGTTCATAGAAAACCTGCACCCTTGTAAAAGGACTAACGAGGTAACAAGATCGCGATACTTTTTTTTTTCGGTTCTCCGTAAGAAATATCGGTCCAGTCTAGACTAAGTAATCGGACGAGACAGACTGTGGATATTTTATTTTTATTTTATTTTTATCTTATAGGCTAGCGTTTGACCACTATCTCACCTGTTGGTAAGTGATGATATGCAAACCGACAGACGTGGGCGACATATTGACTTTTATGAAAAGCGACATATTAACTTTTGTAAAAAGCTCTACGAAAACAACACAATATTTTTTAAAATAGATAAACGCTCTAGAAAGAAGAGTAGAAAACCAAACGTTCAAAAGCATTGTCTTCCCACCAAGTCTGACCCACCAAGACTCTGTATCGAAAAATTACTCTTTCAGAAATCACCAATCATTTACGTATCCAGCTCCCCAAACTATCCACAGTTCCCACTATTGTTTCCAAATTTACAATTTGCATTAAAAATACACATAATTTGTTACGTAGCAGTATGTGGCGGAAACGTTACGTGACTCAGATTGATGTGATCAAGTGAATCTGGCGGTTCTAATCTATTATGACAGTCTATGAGAAATGTTTGGCTATTTCTTATATGGGTCCGCTCCAATTTGCGCAATCTGTGGCTTTTGGTTTTTGTACTTAGTTTTGTTTTAGGAACATTAGCTGCAGTTTTGTAAACTGAATGAGAACTAACGACATCATGTTCATTGTTTTTGATCGTGTTCACATATTGGTACTTAAGCTTACGCGTATTTTTTCATGTTTGAATTTTATAACATCATCTGACTGTTCATCATCATCATTATCAGCCCACATCAGTCCGTTGCTGGACACATCCCCTCCCATTGCTCACCACTGAGCACTGTCTTCAGCTCTCCTCCTTTAGTCAGTGCCAGCTACCCTGGCTATACCATCACGTCATCTTATCACAGGACGTTTTGCACGACGTTGGCCAATTTGTGGTCTTCAATCCAGAACACGTCTACCCCAACGGCTGTCACTTAGACGACATAAATAATATGACCAGCAGCAGAAAAACGATTAAGGGCCTAAAAGAGAGAGCCGAAGCGTTATTTAATAAAGTCAAATGTCCTGTGTAGTAGACAGATTCATTCAGATCTGACAGACTCATGCGGATAATAATGATCTAGTTCATAAAACTATCGCACTGAAAACTAAAAGTATTGAAACGAATTATAATGATAGTTTTATTAACTTAATATTTCCTACGGATTTCAGTTGATATTTGGAGTCCTTTTTCTTATAATTATTTCAAAACCTATAAAATCTCCGGTCATTAAAACTTGATGACCGATTTTTCTTTACTGCATATAAGAGTTTCTCAACCTCGGTCATTGAGCAGAAAATAATAGGCAACCGTCTTACAAAATCCCTAGTAGTAATTAAATTTTTATATATTATAAATGTTTATATTTCACTAATTTTATAATTCGCTTTATTACGCCGCAAAGTTGCTTATCTATCGCTTTTAATCGGAGACATTATTGAGAGTGTGCTACTCAATTGCGCGAACTAATATCATCATCCCCATTTTGATTCAAAATGTTTATACCAGTTTGCTGATTTAGTCATTTAGACTTATATCATAAAGCAAAAAGAAGAAAAATCCGTATTCCGGACACTACTTGACTGCCAAAAACAAATGTCAGACTCACTTTTTACGTTAGTTTGCCGCATCGTGCTAAACTGCAATAGTGTAATAGACCTCGAGATAAAAGCAATACGACCTAAGTAATTATTGCACCAAGATTTCCTCAATTTATTCTCACTTATGCTCTCTCAAATGCTAAATTGTTATGAAAACTGAACTGTTACTTACGCGGAAATGTAATGTTAGATCAGAATTGTGTTGCTTCGTAAATCTTGCTCTCGACGTTATTACTAGCTTCTACGACTAAAATAGAGATGACTTCGTATTTAGCAATTACTGTTTCATATTTGATGCAATGATTAACCGCTGGAACTTGGAATCCATTGTAGTTTTGTTGTTTCAGTTTTTAATAAGAAAGTTTTTAGATAGACGATGACTTTTCAAAGTTAATCCTTATTTATTCGTAGGGTAATCCATATGTACCGTTAAATCTCTCAATCATGTTTTATTATTGCATATTAACCACAGTAAAATGAAAAATAAATTAAATTAAAATAGAAACATTAATATGCACCTAACCCTATGACGCTGATTATGGAAAGACTAAACTGTCATCCCAAAACTGGATATAGTGAGTGCTACAAGATTTTATTTGATGATGCTTCAATTCAACCTCAAAAGCTCATAATGAGCTATCAACACGTTACTTGACAAAACTACAAGTCATTATAATAAAACTTTAGATATTTTCAAAAAGCAAGTACTCCCACACTTCTCATACAAAGAAGACAGACGAAACCTTCAATAACCTTTTTCAGCCATGGCGTGGGTTCGATACAATGAAGAAGCTGAATAAAATTAACTTATGTCTTTACTAGAGCATCGCGTACACATTAATTATTTCAGTTTAGACAAGGCGTTCATTAATCATAAAAAAAAATTGTTAAATTTTATTTTCATCAACAAAACTTATCTGCCGTGCAATCTCACTATAACTACCATAAGATTAAACCTCGTGTTAACAAGTAATTAAAATTTACAGAAGTCTTTCAAACTTTATTAGCTTCATTTATATAAGATACACTAATCCATCAAAGCAGAGTTATAATCTTATGCGAATAAATCGCAAATTACTTAATATTTATTACCCTGATCATTTACCAACGCATCTGTCAATACATATGGATGATTAGAAGGCAAATAAATTAGATTTAGATCTTTGCAATGTCTATGTAACGTGCCAATAATCCATCATAAGTAGGTGTTAAGATGACATGAAGTAAGTAGCTTTAGGATGAAATACGTTCTTGTAATAGCAAACAAATTTCGTGTTGCTCTAAAATGCTGGCGTTATGCTTTACTATGTGTGCCTATGTATATGCAAATAAATCGAAAGCGATGTTATGATGCATACGCTTAATTATAGTGTCACTTTATATTATTTTGATAAATTTGATGAGTTGTGACTTTTGACGAGTATCAAATAGATAACTAATGATAACAGTTAGGATAATAATAGAAAGAGCATGTTTATACCAAGTGCTACGCAAATTTTTGTTTTTGGATAATTCGAAAAAATAATCATAACTCCAAACAGAGATCGGACCCAAAAAGATACATTAAATACTCTAGGATTTTGGTAAAGAGGATTGGTGGAGATATCAACAAGATCACGATTTAGGTCTCCCTTACCAACACATTAAACAACATGGGTGATGGGTAAAACTTATCTAAGATGCTACATAGTCGATTGCATCGTCATTTAACATCAGGTAAGACAGTGTTCAAATGCTTGCCTACCTGAATAAAAAACTATATGACCAAAATGATGCCAGAGGTACCGAGTTTAAAAACCCGCCGTGCACCAATGCATTTTTCTATCGAAAAAAATATGTGCACTTTCCACAGTGCCCTTGTGCCTTGTTCCACAGTGACTTTCCGGTGAAGCAAAAACATCGTTAAAAATACAAAAATCCCCGCATGGAGGTAGGACACTATCTAGTGTAAGCCTGGCCAGCTACCACTCTCAAGTTAGAAAATCTGTCGCCAAAACATCTAATGTGTTCCGGCAGCTATCCTTGAGAGCCAGTTCCCATTCTAGGCCTAGCGTGCTTTACCATCTTCGACCGCATCATCACTTACCAACAAGTGAGATAGTGGTCAAACGCTATCCTATAAAAAAAAAACAAAAAAAAAGATCGATGTATCAGGTTAAGTAACCATGATGCATCACCAATCACAGTCGTACATAATCGTACCGTAACCGAGATGCATGCGAAAACAAAAACAGGTCTGAATCGTTATACTGCATTTTGGAAATCGGGTTCCAGCATCAAATTGTGAAAGTTTGCAAAATTATTGCAAAAACATATCGATTGTGGATAATGGCGCGAGACAGCGGTCAACGGTGAAAGCGCAGCCTGGTTTGTCGCGTAGACAGTAGCGAAGAAGGCACTCGGCTTGCCGCGCTTTCGGTCAAGCGAAGCCTCCGAGCATCTTGTGAGAACGTTTCCGATGTATAAAAGAACGTAACATAGAGTTTGGCCGAACCATTGCTTTGCACATACCCGTACTGGAATACACAAAAGGTACAACGAAGTGACCACGTGCTTGAATTAAATTGAATAGTGTTGTGCTGTGTTAGTGAAGTGCTTACGATTGATCGATCTGTTTTCTTTTGACAGAGAGTGCCGGTCTGTGACGTCATACGTGCATCATGCGGTTGTTTTTATTGGTAATTGTCAATTTATGATATGTTTGACGGTGATTAGTGCTTGGTGTTAAGTGTTTTCATCGCATGATTTTAATAATAAATATTGTTACTTAAACAAATAACATGGCTGAAGATGGTGTGTGGAATGTAGCAAAATCATAGGAAGGCCTATGCTTAGCAGTGGATGATAACAGGATGATCTTAATTAACCAATATTTGAATAGAAGCATACGAAATAGTCATGATGATGTTTATGATAACTGTAATAAAAAATAGTCAGAGCAATATAAACAGAAGAAAGTGTTGAAAAAGTTGTTGAAAAACTCACATGAAAATAGAAAGATTAATAACTTAAATTGAAAAATCAATGCGTATAAGTCAAGTGTTAAGAATTATCATGAAATCTAGTGATTATCAATTTTTTTTATTCCTTAGTAATCAACCGATTAACCATTATTTTTCTTACTTGAATTATTTGTAATCCCAATTTGATTTAGCGCATATATTGTTGCTGGACAGAGCAAGATATTGTCCAAATATATCACATTTATATTTCATAGAGTTTAATATTTTTATAATAATCTACATCCATAATTATAGAATACGATAAGATAACTTACATATTGCGATATTTTTCAAGATGTTAAGATTTTTGACTATATATTGTAAGTTGGTACGTACTTATGTGCTGGTATCTACAGTAAATGTCAAAAAAGAAAAAAAGTGGACTCTATTTTTGAAGTGAAAACTTCTTTAGCGTCGTTGCGAACATTTGGGATGGGTAAAAAATGTTAACCTCGCGTCAGGATACGTGACCTGATTGAAAATTCGTAATACGGAGGGAGAGTAGAAACTTTTGTTGGGATGGGTAAAAAATGATAAACTCGCGTCAGGACACGTGACCTGACCGAAAATTCGTAAGACGGAGGGAGAGTAGACCAAATGCACCAAATGCACAAATATTCAAGTTTTCACTTCTGCCGGCACTCCCGGAGTGCAACCCGTTGATTTTTATTTGTTGTGGCGTGGGGTAGGGCAACTACACTCCGGAAAACTGCAGCGTAGGACACCTCTAGGAAGGGCGAAGAGCTGGAGTAGCCAAAGATCGTCTGAGAAAGAAGAATCTTTAAAGGCTAGATTATTGTGAAGGCAGATGATCATCATCTATCTTTACAATAATCAACCCCTCGGTCAAACGACACGACGACGTCAGACAATCACCTTTTAACTTTGTGTAATACACATATACTATATGGTGTAATACTTATAATCTTTACCGTTTTGTTAGTGCCGTATACTTCTTCCATTTCATACAGTTTCGCAATATATTACGTCTTATTATGGCAATCTTCATGATAACAGAGCATACGTTTGGTAACACAAGAGGTAAATAACCCATAAAGCACATCTCACACAACACTATTAATAAAATGGTCATAAAATTATGATTATATACGTTTTGTATTCAATTAGACGGTATTTTATCATATTTAAGCCATTTATTGTAGTGATTGCCTGAAATGGCCTTTTCAAAATGCATGTCATTTAAAATTACGACAGTAATTTAAGATGTATCATAAAACGAAAAAAATCCGACTTCAAATGTAGCGCATATCATTTTCAACATGAAAGGTTCAGTACGGTGAACATACATACAAAAATACATATTTACATCCGAACAGAAAACTTCCTCCTTTTGAAGTCTTTCTTTAAAGTTATGGTCTATTTACCGTAGTGTGCATTATGTTGGTTGATGTTGTGTTTGTATGTGTGTGATTGATAGAGATATTTACGAGTAGAGAGGTATAAGAAATCCGGTTTATGCATCATTTCACTTCGGTTTGAATATTGATTAACGTTTATGGAATGCTATGTTTATCAATAGCTTGCTTTTGTACACTACTCTGATAGGGGATATAAGGAAAGAGTTAAAATGGGAAAGTTTTAATTTAAACATGAAATTAATAACACCTATCGAACCTTATAAATGTATATTTAACTGTTAATTTAAATTAAATGTAATAAAACCTACAAAACATAACTTAGATAAGACCAAGATCATGTTCAACGAAAATGATAGCCCGGAACCGATTGCCCTAAACGGAGTTCCTCTCGAAGTTGTTCGCGAATACGTATACCTTGAGCAAATTTTGCAATTAGGTAGAAACAACTTCGAGAAGGAAGCTCGCAGAAGGATGCAGCTGGGATGGGCAGCATTTGGAAAACTTCGTCGAGTCTTTTCATCGCCCATACCACAAAGCCTAAAGACGAAAGTATTTAACGAGTACGTCCTACCTATTATTACTTACGGAGCCGAGACGTGGACACTGAAAGTGCGACTGGTTCACCAATTCAAAGTCGCTCAGCGAGCTATGGAATGGGCTATGCTGGGAGTATCTCTGAGGGATCGAATTCGAAACGAGGTCATCCATCAGAGAACCAAAGTTATGGACGTAGCTCAAAGGATTAGCAAGCTGAAGTGGCAGTGGGCTGGTCACATCTGTCGTAGAACCGATAACCGTTGGGGTAGACGTGTTCTAGAGTGGAGACCGCGGCTCGGTAAACGTGGTGTAAGGCGCTATCCAGCTAGGTGGAGCAATGATATACGCAAGCTGACTGGCAGCGGTTGGAAACAAAGAACTGAAGATCGAGCTCAGTGTCGTGCCATAGGTGAGGCCTATGTCCAGCTGTGGAAAGAGATAGGCTGATAATGATGATGATGACGATGATAAAACCATTTAAATACTAACATCTGATGCACTTTCAAAAACTGAAATTAAATTATAACTACTATATTTTTATAATATCTTATAGGCTAGCGTTTGACCACTACCTTGCCTGTGTGGTAAGTGATGTTGTGCATGACGACGTGTTCACAACACGTGACTAAAAGTAAAACACCAAATTTATTTTCGTACATAAACATAATTTATAACTTACAGTGTATACATTGTGCAGTTTTATCGTTTAAAGTAATCTATTTCTTCCAAACAACGTTTGATATAAAACTTTTTATCAAAAAAATTAAATCGCCGAAAAAACTGAAAAGCAAATAATAATTTAACGTTTTCATTATTTAAGAACTTCGTTATTAAGGTAATAACGAAGTTCTTAAACTACTGTTGGTACGAGTATACCTAAGTATATATTTTTGTAATTGTTTTGAGTTTTTAACTAAACATAATAACTAAATTTGTAGGCTAATGTAAGTATATATATAAGTACCTAAGTAATTTTGAGTCGGTTTTCGGCGGTTTAATTTTTTTGTTAAAAAGTTTTATTTTATATTTTTTTGTGGCCATAACTATGTTAATAGCAGGCGTCATTGCTTACCTCTGGCCTAGACAAACGTTATATAGAACATTTATGCTCTATAATATTAATAAAAATAATTTAAGACCACATAAAAAACTAAAAAAAAACCGACTTCCAACGCCACAATAGTCAATTTCAATACCAAGTTTGAGGTGTTTATCTTCATATCTCTGGGGATACTGAACATATCTAGATGAAATTCAAATTTAAATCACCTGTAAAATATCGTCATCGTCATCATCATAATCTTATTAAACGTATCGTGAGTATAATCCATGATTACTATTTAACCGGTAAACTACGACGTGATAAGGTCGAAGTTGATATATACGCGACCGGTTTCAGAGTGATAAACACTCCTTCATCAACGGCGAGTACGTGTGCGTTCGGCGAAATCACTCTGTAAAAAGTTATGCGTGGTCATACATAAAAAAAAAAATATATACGCGTCGACTTGATAATCTCCTCCGTTTTTTTTCGTCGGTTAAAAAATAAATTGCTATACATGGAATGTTTATATTAATTCATTGTCTTTGTTTTCTTTATTATTTGGTTTTGGTACAAAACAACTTTGGCGCTGATATTATCGGAACATTGACACAGATTAGGTAGTATAGTAGTATTAGGTATTCTATGACCCTTTTTAGGGTTAAATTCTAGTCGTCTACATCATAATCATCATCAGCCGGTATCAGGCCACTGGTGGACGTAGGCCTCTCCCAAAATGCGCCACTGAGCCCGATCTTCGGCTCTTCTCATGACTTTCTATCATTGGGAGGGATATGCCCTGATCGCCACGCTGGGCAGGCGGGTTGGCGATCGCAGGACGTAGCTTTTTGCACCGGTGACGCTGCTGCCCGTTACCGGCCTGTAGTATTTAGCTATGCCATAATTTGAAATGGCTATATACCGCCATTCGTCGGTCGCCAGAGCCTCGTTCGTTGGTCAGCAGGATGCACCACAGGCAGGTGAGGTTGGCTGGGAGCACTGACGTGGTATTTGTATTACCTTACAACCCCGTCTACATAAAACATTAGTTTACTCATTTTGACACAAGAAACATGTTCACAATTATAAGCTTTTAGGCACATAAATATCAATAAATTCATATTTCTGTGACCTTAGGCATATATAACAACTTCTACTCTTGTACCGTATAGTCTTTCTGCTTTTTTTTTTTTATATTGTATAGGCTAGCGTTTGACCACTATCTCACCTGTTGGTAAGTGATGATGCGGTCGAAGATGGTAAGCACGCTAGGCCTAGAATGGGAACTGGCTCTCAAGGATAGCTGCCGGAACACATTAGATGTTTTGGTGACAGATTTTCTAACTTGAGGGTGGTAGCTGGCCAGGCGGACACTAGATAGTGTCCTACCACCATGCTCGGGTTTCTTCTAGAACTCGAGTCCTGAGATATCCCGAAACATAAATCGAGCGCCGAATTATATCGAACGAAAGATAGCCTAGCTATGATGAAAAACAGTGACGTCGGTCTAACGGTGAAATTCTGCAGATCTTAGTGGCTATACTGTATCTTTAAATTTTATTGATACAGGAGTACTATTTTAAGTTTCACATAATATTATACACTGTATCTTAGCGTACTAAACATAGTCTGGTCACCCGACGATTTTTAAAGATTTTTTATAGACCCTCGTGTAGGTAACGTTCTCTCTCACTCCTCCTTAGCACATGACAATCTGGTGAACCAGACGAATCATCTCTAAATTTAAATTCATATGAAGTTTACGTTACAAATACAGGTCCCAGTGATTACAGTAGTAAAATAATGCAACTCTAACGACCTACCTGTGCTTTCCACATAGCATGTAATTTACGAAGCAAGATCTTTGTGCTTTTGTCCAACCCTGGTAATATAATCATACCCTACACTTGCCACTACGACAATCACAAAGATGACGGTGACAATGACGAAACTCGACCGCGTTTCTAGCAAAATAGCATGCCAACATTAACAGATATAATCTTATAAGACGCACATTCCAGAAAGAAATTACGAAATAGTTGCTATTTTAACGCCAACCGGAAGATTATTTTTGGAACTGGTTTTAATAAGTAGTATGGTAATGTCGACTAATTTGGTTATATGCTGTAATGGTTGACGTATATTTGCATGCTACTGTATCTGAAATAGGTAGACGTCATCGTTTACCATATAGCGAGTTAATTGCTTGTCCTTATAAAAATATACTGTGATTAAAGCAAGTGTTAGTATTTTTGTGCTATTGTATAATCGCAATGGTACGTCTATGATAAGAGATTTTTGTTACAAATTATGTAATATTTTATATCTTATAGACGTTTCACCACTATCTCACCTGGTGGTAAGCGATGATGTGGTGGAAGATGGTGAACACGCTAGGCCTAGAATACTCATATATATACTCTGACTCTCAAGGGCTGCTGCAACAGCATAAGGTTATGGCGGCATAGTTTCTCCTTAATAGTGGAAAACTACTTTTAGCAAGTCAGGTGGAATATTGATATAATATGCTCCTACCACCAGTGGATATATAACGTGTATAACGCATTAAAGTAGGTATTCAAATAATAAACAATACCGAGAGCATACCAAAGCTCAAGCAAATAAACCTCACCGCTTTAACGGCACTCTCGTCGATTATTGTAACCTATCTGATTCCACTGCTGGGAAAATCTTCCTATTTTTCACCTGCCCCTATCTAATGCCGATTGTCAGCCAGTCTCTTAAAAATATATCTATCCATCTAGCTTCTGTAGAAAACCACTTATTCTGCTTAGCGTATCCTTTGCGTCGACGGCCCTTCTCAGGCACCCGCGGCGTGACTATTTTAGTGCACCTGTCGGAAAGCATGCGAGAAACGTGATCCACTTAAATGGCTGTCTACCGTTACGCACGTTGATTTTGTTTAGCTTTGTAAAAAAATGCATTGAGGTCAGCCTAGGTCACTACAAAACTTGTCTTACGAGTAACTTAAGTTACACTTGGCTTTATCTATATATAAGCCAAGTGTAACTTAACTTAACATAGTTTATGTGTTCAAAATATGAGTATACATGCATTCATTTTGATATAGCAAGCAAGTTGGTAAATGTAGGTCTAAAATTAATATTTTAACCACATGTGCGAACAAAATGTTAACAGAATGAAACTGAATGTTTAATCTGTAATCAAAATGTTTACAGATTAGACACAACAGCATTAAAATTACATTGGCATTTAATTAAATTATAAGAAAAATATAGTTGGTGCAGTATTAGAGCGAAAAACAGTATATACCATTAAGGGACGGCCACACCGCCGCAATGTGCGGGTGCGGTGCAATCGCTGTCTGATCGCCGTAGATCGGCGTTTGGTTTGAACCAGTCGGTATGCACTATCAGCTGATCACGCCCGCGACCGCGACTCCGCGCCCGCAGATCGATGAGGAGATGAGGGCCCAGTGGCGTCCGCCCAACGGTCGGCTTTGATGCCGTGGTACCGAGTTCAAACCGCCGTGCGCCAATGAATTTTTCTATAGAAAAATGTATGTGCACTTCTCACAGTGGCCCTCCGGAGAAGGAAAACATCGTTAAGAAACCAACAACACCCACATGGTGGTAGGACACTATCTAGTGTCCGCCTGGCCGCTACCACCCTCAAGTTAGAAAATCTATCGCCAGAACATCTAATGTGTTCCGGCAGATATCCTTGAGAGCCTGTTTCCATTCTAGGACTAGCGTGCTTACCATCTTCGACCGCATCATCACTTACCAACAGGTGAGATAGTGGTCAAACGCTAGCCTATAAGATATTAAATAAAAAGATCGCAGTAGTGAAAAAGTAAGTTATTAAATAAAAATACCTCAGTGCCCAATTCCAATGAAAACCAATCTGCTTAAAAAAATCAAGTCGCATAAAATGGTTTTTTAACGTGGAATTATTAACCTCGGGTTACGGGGTCATTCTCTCGCATAATGGGGTAAGCTCACTTGACCTAGTGACTGTTAACAACTGGCTGTCGAATACACATAAAGCTACGAACTATATCTCATTCGATAAAAGTCCGAATCATCGCTAGATATTGTAGTATTAGGGTTGTCAAAAGTAAAAAATATATATGTATATGTTTTTATTAAAACTCACGTTCATTTTGAAATGTTGTAAAACAGGTAGTGCCTCAAGTTTTAAGAATATAGGTATATAGTTGGTATACCTACGCGAAAAATACTAGAATTTATTTTTAACTTTACAGTTTATTGTCCCAATGTTTGAAAACGCAACGTATATTGATCACTATAGCGATATCACGTAAGTCACTGTCACACCCGCTTTCAAACAAAATAAATATAGTTTTCATTAAATATATATTTTTTTTACACCGGTCCATTATAGTTTAATTCAAATAACATAATGGTTATAGTAATATGGGCTTTATTATTATGCAAAGTCAGGAGACGAAAACAAGTGATAAATCAAAAAGTAGATACAAATATCTGTTTGACTTATATAATAAACTAAAAACAAAATGTCTAGTATTTTACATGTACATTTCGTACATTGTTTTCAAAAACATAATCTCTCTGCAATATGTAAAGCTACATCTATAGCGTGGCAACCCTAAATAAAATTACAGGCACATGATATATGATTACAGTGGCGGTAACGGGCGCATGCGCAACCGCCTCTATATGGCTCTATTACAGAAAGTGCAGTCATCACAACTGACGTAATGTCACAATAGAGCTTGCAGCTTTTGTTACTTTGGCGCCAATATTTTATTTATGTTTGTGGCATAACTAAGATAAATAATAAGATAGTTTAAAAACTAAAACAACCGACTTCAATGCCCCGCGAGTAAATTTCAGTAGCAAGTTTGAGACGTTTATTTCTCATATGTCTGGAGGCACTTATCAGATCTCGATGAAATTACAATGGGACCACCTCAGAAACGTACCCTACCGACTACAAAAATAATCATTCGAATCATTTCACAATTGACGAAGTAATCGCGTAACATACACACAAAAAAAAAGAAAAAAAAACATACAGAGGAATTGAGAACCTCCTTCTCTTTGGCAGTCGGTTGAAAGTAAAACCACAATGTTTAAAATTTTATGGATTAACAATGTATTAGACTTGTAGGGAAAAGGCTCCAGAGCCTAGAGCATCGCCGCAAAGTCGCTAGTTTATCGGTTTTCTTTCGGATACATTTCGGAGAGTATGCCATCCAATTGCACGAATTAGTAGCGCCATCCCCTTTCTTCTATCGCACAACCAGACGTACCGATGTGCGCCACCGCTTCATGGTGGACGTTCCATCTACACGCACGAAGCGTTTTGCTTCGTCCTACATAATACGATCCGCCAAAGAATGGAACTCCTTTCCGGTGTCTGTGTTTCCCGATAGCTACAACCCGGGGGTCTTCAAATCGCGAGTGAACAGGTATTTACTAGGTAAGCGTCGTCGACCGCATTGTCACTTAACATCAGGTGAGATAGTGGTCAAACGCTTGCCTATACAGCATTAAAAAAAAAAAAAAAAACAGAATTTTCCAACTGTTTATTATTATTGATAGATCAATGAAAAAATATAGGTATAGATGAATAATAATTATTCATATTTCTGTAAATAGTTCATTATATCTTAGTATGACCTTCCACGGGCTTTTTAACGGACTTCCGAAAATAGGAGGAGTTTGAATGTTTGTCCGTTTTTGTGCTCCGCCGATTGTTAGCCGATTATAATGATTTTTTTTAACAGGGTATATAAAGGTAGGGCAAATAAGTATAAGTAGAAGATATATATCTCAGGGTGGTCTTTTTATAAAAATGTATCGAGATCTGATGAGTATCTCCAAAGATATGAAGATAAACACTCAAACTCAAACTTACCACTAAAATTAATTGCGCAGTATGTGAAGTCGGTTCTATAGTTTAATAAAACGATAAATTATATATTTTGTTTTTAGCCGACCCGTAGCTTTTAATGACTATCGAATGATTAGATAATTTATCATTACAAAAATTGGGCTGTCATATTTTCCCATTTTATCACATCTTTCAAATTTTATCAGGAAGTCTTCTATGAATTGTTTTGACGGCCCGTTGGCGTAAGGGTCCAAGGCTTGATTTGTACAGGATAGGTCGCCGGTTTTTATGCTAGCACGGGTGTTCGTCCATAGGTGATAGGAGCATTATATTGATATTCCGCCTGACTTGCTACCAATAAGCTTATCACCATCAAGGAGAAAATCTGCTGCCATAACCTTACGGTGTTACGGCAGCACACATCCCTTAAGAGTCAGACCATTCTAGTCCTAGCGTTCACCATCTTCGAACACATCATAGCTTACCACCAGGCGAGATAATGGTCGAACGCCAGCCTATCAGATATAAAAATAAAACATTCTATGATGGCTACGTTTTCTCATTGCCAAAATGTCTCTATTGAAAATCAAAAGTAATTCAGACAAAGTTCAGAAACAAAGGTGAAAATAAACTTGGTATTGTTTTAAAGTTCACAGAGTGCATCTGGGCAGTGTCTGCTCTAGATCGCAAAATTGCCGTTATTTAAACTTGGCAGGAGATCGAAACCAGGAACCGTTTTGTTATTCTATGTTGCAATTCTTGCGGGAAATGTACTCTCTCTTTCAGGCCATTCCCGTTAGCTTTATAGAAATACTTTATTTAAAATGAAAATGTGGTTGAGCTTTTTGGTCAACTGTGCTTTGGCTGAATGAAAATTGCAGTTGACCTTATTCGGTACGCTTATTCGAAGGTGTTAGAAATGATTAAACTTACATTAATATACATACGTAGTTTTATTAAACTCGGCGAATCTTAGGCGACTAGAATCACTGATTTTTCAATAATGTCCACATGTTAGTGATTGTAGCATTGTGAATCGCAAAGTTCTGAGTCGAAAAATTAGGCAGTTTTCAATACAGTTTTTTTTATTTATGTGTTTTTTTTTAAAATTATTGTGAATATAAGCTATTCTGATTAGTCAATAAGCGTTGAGGAAAACAACGTAAAATTTGCGTGTGGTCTTATTGTATCTTTGTCTGAAACAAGAGTTCTGCCGCATGTTTACATGTCTTAAATATGGATTTAAACTATCAAATGTAGGCGATGTATCTGAGAGTGAGACACAGAACAATGTTGAAAAAAAAAGCTCCTTTGTTCCAATTCAAAATTCTATGGAACCATTAACTTTCGCGCCAAACTCTTTGCGATTTACGTTTCTGGACAGACTTAAAACTATACATAGTATACTTACAATAACTAAGCCAGGGTTTCAAGTCATAAAGAGTCGTGCAATGTAAGGAGGCGTATTAATTACTGTGCATAAATATTGTCTGTAGAAATTAAAGTCGGCGTTAAGAGTATATTTGGTAGTTATTTCTATTTATGATCGTGTTACGTAGCTCACTGTGACTTTTACTTTTAATGCTTGTGATTGCCTATTTATCTCAGTAAACGAGGAGATCATATACTTACGAGTAAAATATTCGATCATAGACGATAAAATAAAAATGTATATCGAGTTTATATTTATTTTTAACCTTTTCACCTTGTTATTTGATCATTGATTTGTGTACCGCGAATATACCTATGGACTGCAATGTAAGTATAATGTGTGAGGTCTGAAATAAATGAAATTGAAATTAACCGCTGTCGAATCGTGTTCAAGTTTTTTTTAGTTTAACGCGTAGATAAAATAGATAGAACTGACTATTTTTTTTATAACCAGTTTATTAATGGTTTTAATAACCTAGCTAGTCGAAAAATATGTTAAGTTATTTAGTTATAGTTATATATTGGCAATGAGAACAACATTATTTTTGTAGATATTAAAATGAAGAAAAAAACAGAGTAATACAAATTATACAAACATTTGCTTCAAGATGTACACTGTCAGAATCCTTATACAAAATAACATAATGAAGATAGTTTAAAAACTAAAACAAGCGCGACTTCCATGCCGCGCGAGTCAGTTTCAGTAGCAAGTTTGAGACGTTTATCGTCATATCTCTGGAGATACTCATTAGATCTCGATGAAATTACAATGGAACCATCTCAAAAACAAACCCTACCGATTAAAAAAAGAATCATTCAAATCAGTTCACAATTGACGGAGTAATCGCGTAACATACACAAAAAAAAACATACAGTCCAATTAAGAATCTTCTTTTTTTTGGGAATTAGGTTGAAAAGAAAAGGTATATCTAATAGAATAAATAGGTCATGCTAACATTAACAAATATGTGACAATTTGAGAATTTTCCTTGCTATATCTTTATTTATAAAAATGAATTCCTATTTTTAACCGATTTGGATAAATTTTTTTTGTTGTGTTTTTAATTGCCAGGGACAATGCTTTCAATGAAGAAAAGTTTTAAATAAATTAAAGTGTTTTTTAAATCTATCAATGTACTTGTATCTAGATATGCCATAATTATGTAAATATTTCAGTAGTTAACATTTTATGCAGCTAATGCAAAAAGTCAATAAAACTAAATCACTGTGGGCATAAATATCCGAGTAACATTATAGTACATTATTACCATTATTTTATCATTGGTGTAAGTTAAATTATAGGTTATGAGCAAATAGCACGTTTTGCAACGTTAACGTTATGACTATGTTATTAATTAATACCCGTGAAGAAGCGACCTTAAGGTCGTGGAAAGCTGGTACCTACTATAAGGTAGAAAATTAAAGTTATGCAATGAGACAGGTTACGCAGGTCTTGGTACAGACCCGGTTTTATTACATATTGAGATACAGTGGCTGTAACTGGGTGAAGAGAGATGAAGAGCTACATAGGTACGTATAACACGAATCCGTATATAAAAAAAATAAACGTTAGAATGTACTTCTTTGTCGTAACAAACAAAAAACAACCCCAAAAGTTTTATCTTGGCAATCATATTTTAAAAAATATTGATAATAATCAATATAAATTACCTATTTATTCAATTAAATGTTATTCATTGTATATTATACATTATTTACAATTAAGTAATAGTTTGAAGTGTCTCTTTGCATATGTCTTAGAGTATCTAGCTAAAAAAGAAAAAGAAACCGTTCACCCCAATTAAGTACCTCTCTCTTCCTTTTGTAAAGTTAACAATTAGTCTCTCATGCTTCTAACTCAACGTCAATATCTAAACAGGTAGTAAAAAATATAATGTTATCCGTATAGCAAAGTTTAAATAGAATCAGTTAGCGTGTTATTAGTCAATAACCTAAGATCTGACCCCGTGGAAAGATGGGCGGGCACGCACGCAGATCGCGAGAAAACTAACGTCATACAACGTTGATACACATCAATAACACACGGTAGTAGCTAGCAGGACACTAGACAGTGCCCTAATACCATTCAATTCAAACAATCATCATTTTAATCTTGGTACTTTCACCATCATCAGTATATTTAGGGGAATAAAAGCACAGAGCGTAAACTTTTACCTTAAAAACCTTAAACAAGAGTCCGATTTAATATGTCACTTTTTTTTCTGCGACTTAGAAGTGTTTCATTGCACGTCTTTAAGATTACTTAGCTAAAAAAATCTTTCATTCCAATTAAGTACATCTTCCTTTTGTAATGTTAATAATTAGTCTAGAATGCTCAAATCATTGCGGATATCTTAACAGGTACTAAAGATATAATGTTATCTGAAGAACATAGTCTTAATAGCATCAGTTAGCGTGTTATTAGCCAATAACCCAGGATCTGACCCCGTGGAAAGTTGGGTGGCACGCACGCAGGTCGCGAGAAAACTATTAGTACCCAACATCGAATAACGTTGTGTAACTGTAGGTAAAGTGGGATGAGAAGGATTGTTCTTGCAATTAATTGATATTATCTGCGTTGTGAAACGTAAGGATTATGAGCTATCATTGTTTCAGGCAAATTGTGGCGTTGATCAATGAGATTGATAAGTTGGTATTGATAGTTTAGCTGGCACGTATTACGATAGCAAATTTTATTGTTTGGACATGAATGCATAGAATTAGAATTAGCATAAAGTCAATAATATGCCTCTCTCAGTTAAATTATATATATGGATGGATGTTGAACGTATTGACACGAATTAGACAAAAGTTGGCGATTTAAAGCTGGTAGTGTATATGGTGGTATAGTGTTCCACATGACGTGCTACCAACAAGTAGCTCACCACTATCAAGGAGAAAATCTGCCTCCAAAATTTTACGGTATTCTGGCATCACACAGCCCTTCAGAGTCAGAATATTCTAACTATAGTGTGTTAACCATCTTTAACCTCATCATCGCTTTTACCTCATAATTTTAATTTGGATGTTAAAGCTAAACATTTTGCTTAAAATGTATTAACACATATTAGCACTACACATTTTTGTTCGGTATTCATCGATCAAATATTGTTTTTGTTTTCCCCTATTTCATCTGCTATCTTTCCCCAAAGCTTAACGAAATTATCTATCAATCACTGCTGGGCTGGGCTGCTAATTAGAACAAATTCCTAATTGTTTAAAATCACCGAGTTCATCATACAATGCACATAGGTCATCGCAACATTAGGTAGTAAAAATTTCACAAGTGAGTCAAGTCAATGATGGAATACCGAGAAGTAAGATAATGTAATGTTACCTAATTGTAGAGTCGCTAGAGAGTGAACACTTGACTTGCACGCAACTTTAATGAGATGGGTGGCTGCAATCGTTTTTGATCGTCGGAGACATATTTACAATGATGACTTTGGTGATATAGTCAAAAATATTAATCTCAAGAAGACGCTGTTTTTTCCTACTTTTACTCAGTTATTATATTATCAATGCACGAAATAGATAGTATTAATGTACGTAAGAGTACCTACGCGGGCGAAGCCGCGGGGTACTTCTAGTAATATAATATTACCGTATAATATTACACTGCGGTTCGGGACCCTCCGTGCGAGACGTCGGGTGATGACTTAATTGAGATTCTGTGTAAACCAAACTTGGTAGTAATACGAAGATTTCAATAATAGACTTGCCGAAATGAATTCGCTACGAGCTACGAGTAAACAGGAAATGTGATTGCATTGTAAATTGCAGTTTACTACACATTTTTAGAGCTTTAGTTAGAATATTTTCTTGCTTCTTGAGAAGCAGGTATGTAAAACGCTTCTAGCAGTAATCCTGTTTTGTGCGGTAAACATCAAAATGGTCGTTGAGTGGAGTGGAAGTATTAATAAAATGTATTGATAGTTAAAGATCGTTTAAAAAAAACATAAAGAACCGATTTCAAATGCCGCACTATAGTGCATTTTCAGTAACAAGTTATAAAATTAAATCTCCATATCTCTGGAGAAACTCTTTAGATCTCCATTAAATTTAAATGGTACTATTTATCTGGAAAGTATACCCATTCAATCAAAAGAAGAAATTTCTAAATAGGGCGATTTTGTTTTGAAAATTTTGAAAAATTCAAACAAAGAAAAAAAATTCGAAGATTTCGTCGAATTAAGAATATTCCCTATTTTGAAGTCGGTTAAAATGACTTTAAAGCGGTCGATCGGTTAAAAGTGATACTGAATCTATGTCCAGAAGCTTCCAAACTTCTATCTTATACAACATAAAATTAATTTAGGGAAGAGATGCAATCACATTTTACTTTATTATATTGTTATATATACTCTTGATGATCTTAGATCTTATTATTAATTGAGTTCTTGTTTCAATTTCAGGTGTTGTTTTGTGCGGTGCTGACAACGACGCTCGCTGACCCCGAACCTAAAAAATATAAAGTGCAGAAAAAGAATAAAACATCGAACACAACTTTAACAGAAGACGAAAAAAAGTTCTTAAGAGAAGTCGAAGCTAAATTTGGAATTAAGCCAGATGGAAAAGAAGATGCAAAGGAAGACAATAAAGAGAACAAGCCGGCTGCAACTCAAGGAGATCTGAAATTACCTTTCCCTGCAGTTATTGCTATTGAAATCGTCAACGACACTGACACTAAATCTAAAGGAAAAAGGACCATCGATGCCAATCTCGGATACGGATACAAAACTAACAATGGATATAGCTACTCGTATTTCGGTAAACCAGTGCAAGATAAGGGGAAATTCATGATATACCCATATTCACAAGAAGACATACCTGCCGGAGGTCATGGTTCAAATGGACCAGCTATCACTCACGTTGAAATCCAACCATCAAAGGCGTTTGAACTAGTTTCCGTGAAAGATGAGAACGAAGGCTACAGCTATCCAAAACCTGCGAATCAACTGAAGTCCCATTACGATAATGTAAAAGGATTGATGTCTCCTCCTCCGTCTCCATCGTATTCCTCCCATAGACATAATTTTCATGGATCTTCGCATTCACACATTCCTTCTACCTTGTACACTACTTACAATGGTCATGAGTTCTCCGGCTTAAGTGGGCAGTTTCCATCTGTAATGCCTAACTATTTTGTGGATCCGTCACAATTGCTAAAGACCCCTGAATACCAGAACGTTGGTTTGACAAATGACCACTTACGATTTCCTGGATCTCAAACTGTCGATCATAGAGTCGTCCCTGTCTTGGTACTGAGAGTACCAAGTTCCTCTTTGAAGAATCCAACCGCCGAACTTTTTGCTAACTTACCTTCTAACTATCCATTATCAAGATATTTAAACAATGTCAATATACAGGATTTAGTAAACCAGTACTTCAAGAAGATGGGCTACTCCTTCGCTCCTCCCGTAATGCACTACCAGAATGCCCTTGCACCTACTGTTGTCGAACCTCCTTCATATAGTGGTGCCTCTAATTACGGAAGACAGCACTATGCTGCTCCTTATGTTCAGCCATCTTACACCCAATCTGACCATTCAGGAGTCCAGTATTCTGCTGTGCAACCCGTGATGGCAAAATATCCTTCGACGTATCCTCAACGATACAGCCTATCTCACGGCCATTCTCTGTATCAGCAGCCGATGCACCAACAGAAGTACGAGTACCGTTACCAGTACGTGCCTCAAACATCATCCGTACCACAGAATTATTACGTTGAATCTCAATACCAACATCAATCTCATGAAGCACCCGCGAGAGTACCTGAAACAAACTCTCACGTAACATCAGCTCAAGTTGAGTATGAGACATCTCCTCAAGTCGATTCACACGATTCCGGTGCCTACGAATATAGGACTTCTCAAACACAACATCAGGCGCAAGACGAAGACACAGCGGCTAAAACTGCCGCATACGAGTACATACAACAAGGAAATATTGAATCTGCATCACCATCTTATGCACAATCGGGCGTCTCGGAAGCTGCACATGAATATCATACACATCCACAGGAAGGAGCTCAGCAAGAAACCGTGTCTCCCTATTCGTCACATGACAGTTCTTCAGAACAGGGCCATTCCCAAGGCGAGCAGGGAGTAGAGATACAGAGCCACGCAGAGTTAGGTAATGCGCAGAACTATCACTATCAGCAGCAACATAGCGAGGAATCCGATGATAACGGTCTAGTGCTCTCGGAGAATTATCCGAGTAAAGATCACACAATCGCTACAGTTTTCCCAGTCAGTTACAAATCTAAGCTACAGAGCGTGAATACTGGGACCGTACAAACCGTAAGCTATGTTACTCCGATGCCGTATTCTTCAAAATACCAGTCGCCGTACAAAATCATGGTGCCGCAGACGTTCCTTATGAACCCATCGACTGAAAAGGTCGCATACGTGAATTCTCACTCAGTGTCAGCGTTTACTCATCCCAGTCAACAAGATTACAATCCAGAGGCAGAATACACTGTAGGAAGTCACTACGTTCCCCCGATCAGCAAGCAGAAACCTCCATCATACCCCAGAAACTATCACTCTCACCCCAATAAGCGAATGGCGAAACCTGAGAATAGGTCCGAAATCACTTCATCGCATATGAGAAAACAAAGTGACCACAAAAAATCATCTTAGTCTATGTCATCCATTTTTAGGTAAGAAACATGTAAATATAGTATTAAGACCTTGAATAAGACAGTACAAGTATTACGTATGGAAATATTGATGAATGTTTTCAATAAGTACCATTTCTTCTAAGCATCTATTAAGTCTAAGGGTAAATACAAGTCGAGGTAAAAATCTTTTCAAAAACCTAAGCAGATTCAATTTTTTGTTAAATAGAGATAATTTCAATATATTATGACTTAGTACTTGGTTTTTCACCCAAACCTCAAAGTACCTATACATATATCGATTTTCAAAGCGGTGCGAAATTTCGCACACGATTTCAGGTCAGTTTGTTTTCACTTGTGATCCTGTAGTGTCCACCTTTGAGATTCTATTCAACAACTACTACAACTGTAAAATAAAAGAACAAAGAATAGCAGCATATTATGTACCATAATTTCTACTAATCACGACCGGACCACATTGACATTGTCATGAAGGATGATATTGTATAGAGCTGTTGTATAAAAAAATTAATCATAATTAGCAATTATTGATATTTATTATGCTTGCGATGTAAAATTGCTTTACTAAGTGCAATATAAGATATAGATACATAAATTAAATGGCTAATCAATAAACTATGTGATTTATTGTGTTTGATATTACATACCTACTACATGCAACCTTAGGTAGGGACCTACAATAATTCATACTTTTGTAGAGTTCCGTGCCCAAAGGGTAAAACGGGACCATATTACTAAGATTCCGCTGTCCGTCTTTCTGTCTGTCTGTCTATCCCCAGGCTGTATCTCATGAACCGTGATAGTTACAGTCCGGCAAGTATAACTTGGCGCGGCTGTGCGCCACTGTGCTTTTACTTTGTACTTTGATAACAGTTTCTCTTAAACCACTTTTAATTACTTTTGGCATTACTGAACTATTTTAATGTAGCAGATTTATCAACAATAATGTCGCGGTAATCTCTCAAACGTCAAACTCACAGTTTCAAGAGAGCGGAATTAGTTCCAAAAACCACCACCGCCAAGTTATACTTGTGGGACTGTAGACAGTTGAAATTTTCACAGATGATGTATTTCTGTTGCCGCTATAACAACAAATACTAAAAACAGAATAAAGTTTGAAATTATAGGGGAATATACAAGAAATGTATTTTTTTCGGCATTTCAATATAACGCGAACTATGAACGCTTAGGTAAACGTCCAAAGATGGCGTTATATTTAAATGCCGATCCCTAACAGCTTTGTGTTAACTTTCACTTAGATAACGTTAGATGGCGTTATAAGAAATAAGCACGCGGCTCACAACTTTGTATGATAAAATCTTTATAAATTTTTATTTTTTGCTGGCAAAAAATGATATTGGTATTTTTTCTCAATCTTATAAAATACTGTAGTGTGGTACGGAACCCTACGAGTGCGAGCCCGACTTGCACTTGGCCAGTTTATCTCATATTATAGAAAAACATAACAATATTACTTTTGGGACGTGACTTTGAGTAACGAAGCACTAGTAAATTGGAATAAGTTTACTAATGTTAGTAGAATTCATCATGAATACTATAAGTAATAGCCTAGGTAAAGTCAAAGAGTAGGGTACCTACCTAATAATGTATTATATTATTTATGTTTAACTAATAATGTATTATTGAAAGTACTTTGACTGACATAGTAGGTTCACATTTAATTTTAAAAGTTACAAATAGGTAATATCCTAATATCCCCCCCCCCCCCCTCCCAACTGACAAAGTCCCGTCTTGGCGAGCAACAAGAAAGATATTGTATCAATGGAATTCAATAACAAACATCTGTAATATGCTTATCATAAAGTTAATGAAAAATTTTATTTTTTCATAAAATATCTGCTACAAAATAGTAAATAATAAAAGGACGTTTTATATAGTTAGTTATAGTCTACAACCCTTATTAATGTTGGTAAATTATACTTGTTTCTTACCCTGTAACGAAACGGACTGATTTCATCCGGCTAGCTCAACCGTAATGGGCCGATCCGTTCATACTCATACCTACCTAACCCTAAAAAGGGAACCCAAACTAAAGGAAAGACACTACATCTACTGGATTGGACCGGCTGGAACTTGATGGATATATGGTGTAAATGTGGATTTCAGGGTAGACCGGCTGGAGCCTTTTGGACAAAGTGGTAGATGTGGATTTCAAGTATGCGGACTTACGTCGACGTATACATTTCTGTAGGTGTCATTCTTATAAGAAAAATAATAGCATTAGTTACCATTAGATACTACGAACTCAGATTAATTGTACAATAATACAAGCAGTTAGATAATTATCACTATTATCAAACGATGCCTTTCAATCAAACAGACACGCACCGATAAATAATAATTAGAGCAATAACAACTGGACATAGAAACTTTATAGATGGAAATTGAGGGTGACACGATACGAGCTGTTTGCAAATTGTATTGAGAAGTTCAAAGATATAATAAAATGCATAAATTTGTGGGGAATATTTATGGTAACTAGGTATTATATTTTAGTAGTCTCACTTCTGCTAATGTATCAAAAGATTTTTTTTAATTATCAGATATTTCCTTTTTAACCCCCGACGCAAAAAAGAAGGGGTGTTAGTAAAGGAAAGTTAGACAAGTTTGACGAGTGTATCTGTGTGTCTGTCTGTGGCATCGTAGCGCCCAAACGAATGAACGGATTTTTGAGTTAGTATTTTTTTTATTAGATAGGTGTCTTGTGTTTTTAGCTTTACATAATTCATGAAAATCCGTTCAGCCGTATGAAGCTATTTTCTATATGATGACGCTATGAAATCAACTTATGTATTTCTGCTCAATTCGAAATTCGGTATATTCTTACTTCACGATTTTGTGAGAACTTGGTAGCGTTGACCTGATGCTGGGATATTTGGAATCTGCAGAATACTCAACTCTTCACCAACTTACAGCAGTGATATCGAGCTTGGAATCATCAGAATGGTCTCAATGAACAGATTATGAATAGATCGGTCGAATAGAAAGTAACCTTTAACACAAATGTATATAAAATAAATTACATTAAAATAAAAGTGAACATAATATGAAAAAATAAACTGCTATTTTTATCCTCATTACACCGTACTACAGAGAAAGAAGCCCTATCAGGAAAATCAACTAATTGCCGTCTTATTTACTACCACGATAAAAAGTTGTAAATGCGGTTTTATCTAGTACTTCAGTACGACAAGGGTTGGGTGTCAGCGTTTCACTCTCATTTCCCGGTCAGTTTCCGCATTTTCCGAACTAACGTTTATGAGGAATCAGGAAGAGGTTTGTGAGGCAGGTTGGTAAGGTATCATTACTTATGTGACACATGGGTAGGAAGTTCGGAAAGCAAATGTTTTCAAATCAAGATTTTGCTGAATTGATAATAGAACCGATGCGATTTGGTTTTAAATCGCCTAAAGAGAGAGCAAAATTTGCCTTTAAAAATGCATCGGTTCGTCGTGTTCCAATAATTATGATGCCCGGCATCCCGCCATTGTGAAATTATTTGGGATATTGTACTATGGGACTTTGTAAATCTGTGGTGGTATTGAGAATTCAGTTATCTAGTGCCTCGTCTGATTGCCATATTCCACTTCTAGAAATACATAATTCCGCCTTAGATCAAATCGTCACTTAGCACTAGATGACAAAGTGGTTAAGAGTACCTACTTAATATACAAAAGTCTCCTATTTCCAACATAGAGTAGTTTGAAATAAAAACGGATTCGATAGAACCTTCAAAATCTATGCTCTACAGTTATTAAAAGGCACGTCTGCCCATAAAAGCGCCAAGCAGAAGCTCCAAGCAAACAGTCCAAACTTTCAAATCCTTTAGTCAAATATTAGTTTGAAGACGAGGCTATTTGCTTAGCTTGTTTCCGTAGGCGTCTGTGTGTATTATAATTCAGGTACAGGAAATCCAAAGGAAGCGGTGCGGCCTATCTGTTGCGTAATTACTACGGGATGCTGGTATCTGGTTGGATAATGGGTTACTGATAGTTCCTGTCGTTGATCTAAAATATTAATCGTTGTTGTTAGTTGTAGTAGTGTAGGGCTTTTGGTACTATTCAATTAAAGGTACTTCATACCGTGGTATTTCCATCAAAATTCAAATGGTCACAGAGAATTTTTTTCCAAATTTTTTGGAAAATCTTATACATTTATCTTATATGTTGTTTTATTTTGACTGTGTACAAAAACTAGAATTATAAAAAATTACGCGGAATTTTTCTGAATTTGGCGGCTGATTTTCTCTTTGAATTTGTTGATTTTCTCCTTCCGATTGTTGTTTTAGAAGGGTCATTGGTAGTATGTTTTAGGGTTCCGTAGCAAAAAACGGAACACTTATAGATTCGTCATGTCTGTCTGTCCGTCTGTATGTCCGTCCGTATATCACAGCCATTTTATTCCGAAACTATTAAGACTACACAGTTGAAACTTGGCAGAAATTCTGTAAACCGCTTTAAGGTTTTTATACAAAAATTTAAAAATTATAGGTTAAAATTCTAATAATACATGGAACTGAAACAAATAAACATTATTTTCATTAAATCTATACGTGCGGTGTGTCTATAGATAGGTTTTTAAAAATAACATTAAGATTCCTAAAACCATTTTTTCTCAAAGTCAATTATTTAAAAGATAGACACTTCTAAAGTGGTAAAATGTGTGTCCCCCTCTAACTTTTAAAGTACGGGATGGTAAAATCTAAAAAAAATATATGCTGTAGAACTTATTAAAAATATTCAACAAAAATTGGTTTAAACGAGATATAGTCAGCAATTTTTGAGATATAGCAACCGCAAATATAATTTTGTTTTTCATACAAACACTACGAAAAACAAAGTAATTTTTATTCTGGCGAAAAATTATAATTATAAAATACTGTGACTACTAATGTGTGATAACTATGTAATAATATACGGAACCCTACGAGTGCAAGTCCACCTTGCACTTGGACAGTTTATTTATTTCTTAATTATTCTGTGACTATCTATCGGCATTTACAGCTTCACCGAGGGTCAGTTTGGTAGAATTATTATAGTCTGTTAGCATGAACATCTTATTTTAAAATAAGAACGGCTGAATATATTACTTCCTTATGCAACTATAGCACAAAGTATGCAGAATATAAATTATTCTGTGGCTGCAGTAACAATGCCCTCAGGAGTAGCCAGTACTATGATCAAAATAATTATTTATGGTACAGCCTCCGCGGCTTATCTCTAGAGAGCGGTAATAAATTACCGTTAGATAGAGTCCTAGATAGTGTCAGGAAGTAGTTTAATAGAAACATAGACGTTCATGGAGGAATTAATTGGATATCCATAAATTTTATAAAAATTAAGTACAATAACTAAAAACTACGAAAAGTTGAAAAAATCACGATTTAAAAAGTATGAAACAAGAAAATAAATTGCTATGTACAAACCATTCAATATTTATCGTCTATTAAATAAACAACTTATATAATTATATAATATATATATATATAATAGTTTTTCTATTGCGTTGCGTCTGGGCCTCTCTAGGACGGAACCTCACAATTGTCACTGCGGCAGTGAAGTGGACAGATTAGGCCACCACGGCCTGTCATGCTGCCGCAGTGCAGGGCGTCGCTCACGCCACGCCACAATAAACGACGTCATCCGTCGGGCCCTTGCCACTGTGAACGTGCCGGCCATATTAGAGCCGAACGGTATATCACGTGACGATGGTAAGAGGCCCGACGGTATGACGTTAGTGCCATGGTGTCGAGAGACCATTGGTGTGGGATGCCACATGTGCTGACACATTAGCGGCGTCCCACATATGCGGGACCTCACGGTCAGCGGGCGCAGCAGCGGATGCTGCAGAAAACATCAAACGGAGGAAATATGCTACCATTGGTGATGGATACATATTTCTTCCGTTTGGGGTCTAAACAATGGGCCCATGGGGTCTAGATGCCCGAGGTTTTGTTAAGGAGTTGTCCAGACGCCTAATTGATATCACTCGTGACCAAAGAGCTGGCGCTTACCTCGGCCAACGTATTAGCCTAGCTATACAACGAGGTAACGTCGCTAGCTTTTTGGGAACATTACCGGCAGGTAGCGACCTAGGTTCTGTCTTTTATTTATGGTATAAATATTATTATTGTAGTTTATATAATTTTGATATTGTCATTAGGTAATCAATTTTAAATTCTTTAGATAAATACACATACTTATATAATCTAAAAAAATATACAGTTTAACATAATATTTGATTTAAACAGTGCAATATATCCCGTCGGATCTGAAATCTATACTTCTATACTAATATTATAAAGAGAGAACATTTGTATTTTTGTATTTTTGTATGTTTGTAATGAGTAAGTTCAAAAACTACTGAACCGATTTAAAAAAATTCTTTCCCTAATACATAGAATGGACTTTCGGAATGAAAATAGGCTATATATTATCCCGTTTAAATCAAAGGTACATTCGTGGAAACCTAATTTGCAACCTAAGTCGGCAAATAAACGGTCGAAAAAACACGTTTCTTACGAACGCTGCTTAATTGAAAATAGATAGAAGAATATTTTCTATGCAAGAGTTATACAACTTAATAAGACCTACAAAAAAGTCCGCGACAGCATATGTCTATCTCTTAAGGTTGACTCACAGTAACCATTTTAATCTTAAAATTTTTGTTAGAAAATATTACATAACTTCCAAGGCTATTTTCAAGTATATAGTATTGATCCTTATCCAAATAATTACGTAAATTAGCTTGGCCACATATTATAGATTAAAATTATCCTTTATAGAAGATATCACGAATTTCACAAACACGCATCGCTAAATTAATAAAATATTTGCAGTGAAACCACAGATTAGGTCATAGTTACTACGAAAATATTATTATAAGCTTAGCTATGCTGTAGATCCCCACCGATCACAATCAATTTGAAGTCAATATAGTATAATAATATGATCTATTGTATAAAATAATATTCATCTATATATATAATAATATAATATAATATTTTAAACCACCCCGACTGATCTATGTATAATAGCTTTTTCCAATGACTCTAAACACGACATTTAAAATCTGAGCTGTAAGTTGGTGAGGATTTGAGTATTCTGTAGAGTCCAGGAGGCTTCCATGTTCTTACAATATCGTTGAAGAAGAAGATTTTCGAATTGATCAGACCTATGAAAATTGATTTCATAGCGCAATTAACTAGAAAAATGCTCATCATTTTATAACGATTGAACGAATTTTCATCTGACAAGACATCTATCAAACAAAAAAAAACTATCAATAATAAAAACAAAATCGGTTCATCCGGATAGGTGCTAAGATGCTACAGACAGACACAGAGATACACACGTTAAACGTATATTACCCCTACATTTTGCGTCGGGGAACGCCGTAAGGTTACGGCGGCAGATGTACTCCTTGGTGGTAAGCTACTTTTTGGTAGATTTAATGATTCCACTACCACTGTACGAAAACTCATGATTCATTAATGCACATCAAACTTTCATTGGTAGGTATATAGCTAGGATTAGAACCAACGACCGTCGGTTTAGAATCAGGGTCCTTTAATAGAATCCTTTACGCCAAAGGGCCGTCCAATATCAATACGTAAGTATTATAAAACAAAGTTCATCACTGCGTCTGTCTGTCTGTTCGCAATAATCTCAATAGCTACTGAACGGATTATCATGCGGTTTTCACCAATAGCCAGAGTGTTTATGAGGAAGGTTTAGGTGCATAATTCGTTAAGGTTTTGTGTGAATTGGATGAAATATGACGATGGTTGTTAAATATGTTCATATTTTATATTCGATGCAACAAACTGATGCAAATTTTGTAGGCATATATGTTCTACCCGTGCGAAGCCGGGGCGGGCTGCTATTCTTTAATAATGGTTTCATCCGAGTAATTACTTACAAGTAATTGCAGGTGGCGCCACTAATTCATTATTGGTTAAATAAAATGCAATCCCGAAGTGACGAAACTTCTGAGTTTCGTTTCGAGTTCGGGATTGCATTTTATTTCATTGCATTTGCATTGAGTCCTCCGTAGATAATATCGGCATATTTTAACCATTGAATTTTTATTCATGCGTTGTAGTTTTTCAGCCCTATAATTTTCTATATTTCGTTGTAAAATAACACGATTTTTTCAAATTTTTAGGTATTAAATGAAATAGCTATAAATTCAGTATTATCTAATACAACGTAAAGATTCCCTTTCATTGCCTAGAAGTGTATCTTGCGCTTGGCGTGGAAATGGTGTGCTCTAAAACTTGCTTAGGACACGGCTTCTCAAACTATGTTTATTGTTTCCTCGCTGAAATCACGGGCGTGTGATACTCAAAATCTGACTTAGGTTAAAGGTTGTACTGCGGTGACGCGCAAAAATCTAGCCAGAGTTTTACCTGAATAGATGTCGTCACTTATTGTCATCAGGTAAGCTCTCTTGTTTGTCCTGTTACCTTGTATCATCAAAATAAACTATATAAATATCTAACTGATTAATTGGAATTGCACCAGAATTTATTTTCAAATCTTAAAATGAGGTAAGATAGCAGTTATGGTCAGAAAGCTAAAAGAAAAAAACCTGATATTTGATATGGTTCCTACAAACAGCGCCCCGTCGTTTCAGCATCAAACAAATAATTTCAATGAAAACCTCCTATTTATTTATTTTTTATAGAAAGTGACAGTATAAACAAAACGCTCGCTTCATGGTAAGCTTGACGTCTACCTATAACAGATACTTTGGCACGCAAAAGTTTTGATCACCAAAATGTTGCACGTCACTGTTCCTACATCGCTTGAGACATTCAGATGTTATATATCATACGCCCTTTAATTTTACTGGACATTTTATGTTTTAAACATGTCTATTCCACGGGTGAATAATATCTCCTTTATTAACCTTCGAACCCAATTTCAGAACATTTTACATCTTTTAGGTTCTTACGAATTTAAAAGATGCAGAAATGTGTTTGAATAATTTTGTGATATGTATTAGTCACAGTGGCTTAAAAATATTGTTATTATACATAAATCATATAGCATGTAACAAAGCCGTTTAAACATAATGTAGGTTTTTTTCTTTCAAGAATGAAACCTATTAGTTGTTGTGTAATTTTGTTGTGTTATTTGAACAAATAAATGGACGGAGATGAAATCCCGCCTTATTTATTGATAGTTTGTCTCTATTATGATGGAAGAATTTCAAAAGTTTCTAACAGCCATGTTGCAATGGATGTTGGAACTGATTTATATTTATTGACATATTGGTCGACCATTTCTTATTAAGCAACTATGATTCTCAAATGATTTTCTGAAAACATTTTTGTGTTTATAGATTTAAAAACGGGAATTTAACGTGACTTACACGATGTCGACATTGCGATCTACATATGTTTCGCCTCATCCGTTTTTAAATCTATAAGTTTAAAATGAACGTGAGTTTTTATAATAAAACATTTTTGTGCACTATTTTCAGTGATTAAACCGTGAAATAGAAACGCTTTCCTATTGTAAGTACAATGTCCAGTAAATATGAGCTTGTTACAGAGCATGTGATGCTTATCTCTATAATGTGTAACACCATGCAGTGACCCCCGAAATTCAAGCATTCTACAGTTTTGAGTGCCACAGCTTAATTTTTAAGATATACTACTCCCCGTGCTATTAAACTCAGGTTAAATTTAAGAACCAATTTCCACACTGCGATGTAGCCGCATCGTTGAACGAAGTAAATCGCCGCGATACTCTCGCTTGCGAAGATGGCGCCTTACCTTACATATATTATTTGTCTTTATACTGATAAATGTACAATATACAAATTATACAAATAACTATGTAAAAATATTATAAAGTTTAAAGCCTGCAAAAATTAAGAAATACAATAGGTACCTTGTTCTTTAAGTACCCCCCTATAAATATTACCTTCGTATATGTATTAGCATATTTAAAATGCATACGAGAATGAGTGCACAACTTCTCAAATACATTACTGCAGACTACTACAAAAATACTACATGCGAGTACATCGTAAGGTAACCACAGTTTGAGATGCACTTGCACAGTCCTCCTGCAAGTGTGCACTTTCGTATGCACGCTGTACCCACCGTTCCCCACACTAGCGTAGTTCCACGCTACACTACCCCCGTATATAAACGTCAGTCAGCCTCACCTTGAACTTCATTTCACTACTGCAGCAACCACAGGACGCATCGACACCCCACAACCCCTAGAGGTCATTGCCCCCAGATAAAAGGACTGAGTGTTTAGTGACATGTTACGGTGAACTGTGTTTGGTGCTGAATATTTTGAACGTGAAAATGAAGGCCGTACAGCATATCGTAAGTATTGTGAAAAAAGAGGACGATGATTATAACGTAGCATAATTTTTTTAATTGATAGACTTCACACACTGCTCATTTTCGAGCTTATGATGTTTTGCTCCATACCTTTTTATATAACCAGGATAAGATTTTGTCAGATTGGACCTTTCGAACAAAAATCTATTCTCAAAATCTTTTGCAGAATCGCTAAGTCAAGATGAGCTATGCAATGTAAATTTATTCCTACGGAGCACATTTGGTATCGATCGATAGGTCAATTTAGTAAATCATACTATGTACATTTAAATCTGTTCATAAAATCTACGTGGTCAATATAATACATTATATCAAGTCCATACGATGAAAATTATAGTAATTTTTATAAAAGAACAAAAATGACGCAAACTTTTCTCAGTATAACGTTATTTTCGAATTCCTTTTTACAAGTTACGGATTTGCTTTAGAGTAACCGTAAAACAATCGGCCTATTAATTAAAATGGGCGATATATATAACCTATATTATGTACGCCCATTTTTTAAAAACCTATCCCCCGTTATTTTGTACAAATAAGCAAAACATACCAGCTACCTACAATTATATCATGACATGTAGAGAAAAATTATAATAAATAAAAGTTTGTAGGAAAAAGAATAAGCCCATACGTGATGGGTTTTTATTTAGTTTAGGAGTTCCTATAGCCACTATCCGACTCCATTATGAGACCAGCTCCATGGTATTATATTATTGGATATTCACCGAAAATACGCAAGTTTACCAAATTTGAGTCCAATCGAATGTCAGGACGTGGTTCTAATTTAGCTTACAAGATTTGACCCACACATACATATTAAGGCAAGTTAAATAAAAGCTTATAAAAAATGTCACACTCTTATTGTCTGAAATGATTGAATGAAGTTACAGAAATAACTCTGTTTAGTGCAATCATAATTTTCAGAGTATTTAGAAAAAATTACAAGATTATAAATTGATATTTTCGTGAAACAATATTTAGACAGATTTTGTATTTTATTCAAGAGAAAGCTATCTAGAATATTTATTGCTCAATTCTTAAGATTTCATTTGTTTTTTATAACATAAAACATAAGTTTTTCCACTAACACAAAAACAAAGAATGCCTGATATAAATATAATGAATGCAAAAAAATCCTATAAAAAAACAATATATATTTAAAAAATCATTATTTTTTAAATACATATTTTGCATATATTGTATACAGAAGCCAGAAATCTTAACATATTCATATTATTAGTAATATGTTCCCGTGTTCAATAAAAGTTCAAAGAAATACTTTCCAGGTGGTTTCGTTTCAATTTCATCGAGATCTGATAAATATCTCTAGAGATATAGAGATAAGCACCTCAAACTTGATCCTGAATATAAGTAAGTAAGTGCGTAATTCGAAGTAATGTCTTTCAGTTAAACGGTCTTAATTTATTTGCTATGTTACAAAAGTCGTATTTACCAATTTTCGCATTAAAAAATTAAAAAAAAAAACATCAGATCACACTTCCCGTAAAAATTAAAAGACAGCAAGTCGAAAAGACAAACAGGTTCTTCTTCCGCTGTTTAATTGTAGTTATTTTAAATGAACTAATTAAAAAAATTGTTCCTCTTCCTTCAGCTATTGAATTTTACAAACAATTGAAAGTTTAACAATGAGTTAATTAAATATGAAACAAATAGGCACTTATCTACCTCTACACGTTAACTTTTTAATTTAATTGTTGACCCGACTTCCCTTTCTACTTTTCACTTTTGATTTACTTCTATTCTAAGACTTTTCAACCTGATTTTAAAAAAGGAGGAGTTTCTTATATGTTTGTAGTTATTGGTTACAAACATCGCTATTTCAGTAAGGAGATTTACATAATCGTTTAAATAAATTTTATTATAGATACAACTTTGATAAATTCAAAGCTTCGATTTAACGCAAAGATTTTGTGTCAGTTAGTAGAATTTTCACTATTATTATATTTTGAAGAGCAGAATGTATATTGGTGAATTTTTGTTTTAGTAAAATAGAGAGCCTTGAAAGTCTTACGAATTTCATAATTTTTATTAATATTTATTTTATTATTTTACATGAATATTCTCCTATATAGGAATACTGTAATTTCTCAAATTCTTTCTCAATTTCTATAAAATGGACTTCTACTCTTTCTTGATTATTGAATCAAGCGGACGAGGAAGCACCGTTATATTTATAACGTAGTTTTGTAGAAAATTTGAATATTACGCAAACTCTGTTATCTAAATCACATGTATAGTGGATTTAAGATATTATTTTGTGGATTTTCAAATCAAAACATCCATAGTAGTAGTGGTGTTTTATATTTTTAACAGTGCATATCTTTTTTTAAATGTTGCTGCTCTCTGGTTTTAGATTTCCCAATTAAAAATTAAATTATACGTTAATCAATTGTTAAGATCGCAAATTTAATTTGTTAATATTTTATTTTATTCTTGTTGGATTTAATTTTGTACAAAACACAAATACACGATACACGACTAAAGATATTTAGGCATATTTTTTTACTCTGCTTAGCTTCTCTTAGCTTTTATAAAAATAAAAGATTAATTTAAATATTATTATGGCTATAGTACGATTCGACCACCAATGTATTAGACATTGGTGGTCGAATCGCAAAAAGAACTTCCTAGACAACAAAGGTTTTACCTAAATTAATAAACAAAATAGAACATTTTTGGCTTCCTTCTAATTAATTCGAATGTTTGGTATCAGTTGACCAATTTGGTTATCTATTTTGTATTCAATGGTGAAATCTCAGAGGTTGGTCTCATATTATTGTAGGTATTAATATAGAATCAGCGGTACTCAACCTATTTTTTATACGGGCCATAAACACGGTTTGGTGATGATGTCGCGGACCGCAAACGAAAATAATTTAGGAGTAAAAAAATTACGTTTTTCAAAATTACTTTAATAGTGGAAAAAGACAAGGTAGTTACAGTTTTTTTTTACTCGGCGCGTGCACTATTTCGCCGTCGTGTCAGCGTCGGAATGGGCGCGAAATTCAAAATAGTTTCAATTATCTCTAACTGTACGCGGGCCACTGATACAAGCCTGGCGGGCCACATGCGGCCCGCGGGCCGCAGGTTAAGCATAGCTGATATAGATTGAGATATATGGCAACCTCCTCATTTTTTTCCTGATATTAAAATGGTCGCAGATTACCAACAGAACACACTCGGGAGGAATTTGAAAAACTTACTACAAAGTGGTCTATAAACTTAACATTTTTTACAACTAGCTGCCCCCCGCGGCTTCGCACGTGATAAAAAGTAATCATATGCCCTCATCTACTATACTAGCTATCCCTGTGCAAAATTTCAGCCAAATCGGTGAAGCTCTTGACCGTGAAGAGGTCCCAAACAAACAAACAAGCAAAATTACTTTCACGGTAATAGTACTGATGTTGATATTTTTTACACCGAACTGGGTAACACTTGACTATCTCACCTGATGTTAAGTGATGATGCGATCGATAATGAAGCGCGCTTACCCAAAAGATACCTATTTACTCGCGATTTGAAGACCCCATATTGTACTTAACCGGAAACACAGACTCAGGCCGCGTATTCCATTCCTTGGCGGTTCGTATGATGAACGAAGAAGCAAATCGCTTTGTTTGATTCTTTTGTGTGTGGTGTTAATTTTTATATAATTAAGATAGTTTAAAAACTAAAACAACCGACTTCCATGCCCGCAAGTCAATTTCAGTAGCAAGTTTGAGATTTTTTTCGTCATATCTCTGGAGATACTTATCAGATCTCGATGAAATTACAATGAGATTACCTCAAAAACGTACCCTACCGATAACAAAAAGAACCATTCGAATCTGTTCAACATTGACGGAGTTATCGCGTAACATACAAACAAACAAAAAAATAGTAATAAAAAAAGCATACAGACGAATTGAGAACCTCCTTTGTTTTAGGAAGTCGGTTGAAAATAGAGCTTTTGGCCATTATGTCCCCTGATATTAAGTGACGGTATTATCTAGGATCTTATGACGTAGCACGATTGCCTCGAAGGTAATTAAAATTACTCAAAAGGTGCTAAAGACTAGCTATGGATTGTCAAATTCACTGACCACCCGGAAGAAAATTACAGATGTTCATAGTAAATGATACAGTACATTGCCGCTTGGCTCGGTGGGCAACCATTTGCCACTTTGAGCGATTATTGACAACGATTCCTTATTACCTATGATTGATGGCCGACAAGTGAAACTGGTAGAGGTGTTGTAGAATTATGAATTGATGTAACATGTACCTACTAGTTTATTTGATATCATCATTATGTACTTCATTATTTACCATTTTTTTTTTTTTTTTTTTTTTTTTTTTTTTTAAAAAGATTACTCGCAATGTGGGTTGCACATTACTAGTATTCTTGTTAACCCCTCCAACTAAGCTAAATATGCTTGTGTCTGGAGTGGGTTCACGTCAATAGTGCAATGGGTGGGGTGGGGATCGAACTCACGACCTCTCGATCGCCAGTCCGACAACCTATCCATTGGGCTATTGCCGCCTTGAATGTCTAACGTATAGACAAACCGTAGCAAACTGTCCTTCAGAGCCAGTTCCGTTTCTAGGTTTAGTGTTCCAACATCCTCGACCTCACCATAACTTACCATCAGGTGAGATAGTTATTAAACTACTGTTACAAAAAAACCGTGGGTTTAGAAGTGTGAATTCTCGGATCAGAGTTTCTTGTATAACGTAGGCATAATCAATATTTTAAATTTCTTCCTTTAACCAAAGTAGATTAAAGTAGACTTTTTGAAATATTTATGATTAACCGACTTTACAAAAAAGGAGGAGGTTCTCAATTCGTCGGGTTTTTTAAAATGTATATACACCGATTACTCGAAGATGCCTAAACCGATTTGGAAAATTCTTTTTTGTTTCAAAGGGTACCCTTCCCATGGCGTCCCATTTAAATTTAAACGAAATTGGTCGAGCCGTTTTTAATATATCAATATTTGTATTACGATGCATTTGTATACTTAGATGAAATGATGGTGACTGCAGCTGGCTACTTTGACAAACGTGACGTTTGAAGTCGTTAAATGATCTTAAATATATATTTTTTACCACATACAAGGGCAAGCATAATTTAGGGTTGTTGGAATTACTAAATCAGTCAGCGAGATACATTGAAGGTACGAACACACCGCGGCGTCCTGCGATCTGCGGGCGCGATCTCAGTACATTTCAATTGTTTTCTGATCGCGTTTGGTGTGAACCAGTCGATACATTTACTACTGCGCTATCTGATCGCCGCCTAGATCGCACACGCAGGACGCTGCGGTGTGTCCGTACCTTAAGATATTTATCTGGGATTTTACAAGGGACTTTATCTTTAAAATGAAAATAAGCTAATTTCATACCAAGCTGACTAATATAACCAACCTATCACTTACGACTCGCGATACATTCATTGTCGTGAATACGAGAACATTGATATTAAAAATTAAGTCTAAACCGTGAAACTTCTAAATATTAATCCTCATTATGCTGTGATTTAGCCACCTTTCCCTAGCCACTTTGCACTTTAAACAGCTAATAACACAGTTAGACAATATTATATTAGTAGCTAATAATGCTGATAATATGCTAAACATAAAAATACAGTCAAATTGAAAACTTCCTCCTTCTTTGTGGAGTCGGTTAAAAATGACATAAAACTTTCACTTCAGTTATCTAAAGTTACGTGAGCTTTGTTCTCATTTTAGGTAGATTCTCATTCTGTCCTACTTTGAGTAAGCAGTAAATCTAAGCTTAATATGCTATTACGTCACCATTATCTAGGCCAACGAAATGGTGAGTTGCACTCCTAATTTACATATTGGTCAAACCAGAATACCAGATGTTTTAAATAAGGTGATGATGATTTTGTTTCATTCCCGTCTATGTTGCGGATCATCTCAAGTCGTCTGCCAATCTGCTAATTTTTATATAAACTAAAATTTGCATAAGATTCACTGATTTTTTTTATATTACGAGGATTAACTGTTTACAAGATTACAAGTATATAAAGTAAGTTAAAATCTAAAACCCGACTAATAAAACTCACACAAAAATTCATCCCAACTATCGGGTGCATGCAAGCAAAGTCGCGAGCAAGAGCTATCAATGTATATATTTGAAATTTGCTTATAAGTCCTTTCATTTGATACCCAACACGGCAATTTTTTTTTTCTCGATATTATATTTTCAAGAGGAGGTCGCCATTGATATCACTAATAAATAGCCTACTAACAGACAATCAAAACTCTTTCAATTATACCTCATCTGTACAATTAATAATAAGAAGTCCAGAAGTTATGAGGGAATAGATGAACACATACTGGTCAAAATCATAGCCCTCTCTTGTAGTAGGGTAACTGTTTAAATTAATTAATGCAGGCCCTGAGAATTACATACAACAAAAATTTACCCATGCGACTCTTTACGCAAATCTTCAAGCTACAATCTAAAGAAAAAGAATATTAAAATGTTATTCATGACAGTTAAAAAAAAGTTTTAAGTAATTTTATCACTCAATATTTTAGTAATTTGGGAGCTCATCTAACCAAATTTTTTATATGACTACTAGCGTTAGATTTGGATGTTATTTCTTGCGACTTTAAATCTTTTCATCATCATTATCATTGACAGCTCATTTCCGCCCACTGCAGGGCATAAGAGTCCTCCCTCTTACGCCACTCATCCCTGTTCTAAGCTACTCCTGGCCAAGTCTTATCTGCGTACTTTTCGAACCTTAAGAAAAAAAAATTGTCAACATAGTACCTACACAGTAAGCTATTTAAATCAAACAAATATACTCTCAGTAAGTACTATTGAATACTTACGTAAATCAGCCAAGACTATTAACCGACGGTAACATGTCAATGAATTTATGAATGAACGTCTGAAGATTAATGCCTATCGTAAATTGAGATAATCCAATCAATCATATTGCACCATTATAGAGGGATCTGTATATAATCTTAATTGATGACTCCATATTTCGTTATGTAACTCTTATTACATTTTCAAATTGACATTACTGTGTCCATTGTTTTTATAACGACTGATATTTTGAAACTGTGTCCATTGAAATAACAATTCAATGACAAAAGTGCAAGATGTTCAAAATTCTGGGAATCCAGAATTGTACGTGCCAATGTAGCTATTATAAGTAGATCCGACTTAAAAAAAAAGTAATCTTCCATCAATCGAGCGTTTCACTTGACTTAATACAATTGAAAAAAGTTTATTTTTTAAAATTCAAAAATTCACATAATCTAGCGTTTGACCATTATTTCACCTGTTGCAAAATAGCGATATATGTGGTCGAGGATGGTAGACATACTTGGTCTAGAACAGGAAATAAAAATGAAAGTGGCGAATATAATTCGTCTCAATTTTTCAATGCCACCATGCCAATGATTTAGAAACCTTTCGGTAAGCAGTCATTATCACAAAAACTTACTTACATAATGACATAATCGTGTATTTGTTCCAATTTGATCACTGGGCTTAAAATTCTAAAACAAGTTGTGTGGTTTATAACTAAGACATCTGATCAGTGTTACCTATTAAAGATAGTTGTTGTAAATTGTTCAATCCCAAGTTGCCCGATCAGTACAACTTGGTGAGCCTTAAATAATGATTGAATAGGTTTCGATTAGACGAGTATGCTAAATTGAGCTGCAATAAAAGCGGGTCGGTTATGAAGCTGAAATTAATAACCGGCCAAGTGCGTGTCGGGCCACGCGCAGTCTAGGGTTCCGTAGTAGCTTGTTATTTAATGGAAGTCTTTACCCGTTATACACAAGCAACTAGGTACTCCGTCTTTGTCACTTTAAAGGATTTATTCTACCGATTTTGTATTCGGTACAAAATTATCCAACACCCAAGTTCAACGACTATTACTGCTAAACTAATAAAGTTATCTCAACCACTATAATTTTCCTTTTAAGTTCATGAAATGCGCTATTATTACGAATTTTTCCTGATTTTTCCAGTCAGCAGTTTAGCTTTTAGCGGGGGGGGGGGGGACGCCCTACTGTAACAAAAATTTGCACTTTAAAGTTTAATATTTCGTAAATGGAGTAATTCAATCGAAAAATGGTATTAGCAACCCTTAAATCATTCTAAAAGACCTATTCAACGATACCCCACACGATGGGGTAGACGATGAAAAAAAAAATCATCCCCACTTCTCATATAGGAGCTACCCTAAAAAAAATATTTTTCACAATTTTATTTCAGCACTTTGTCGGCGTAAATTATATACATATCCACACAAAATTACAGCTTTCTAGTATTAACGGTCTCTTAGCAAAACCTCGGACAGACAGACAGATAGACAGACAGACAGACAAGACGGACATGACGAAACTATAAGGGTTCCTTGTCAGGACTACGGAACCCTAAAAATTTTATTCTATTACAAATACAGGAAAAAGTTAATTTTCGTTTCTTTTTGTTTTTGTTTCGTTTTCTTCTTTAATTCCTTTTCATTTCTTTTTGGTGATTGTTTTAGAAGCCATAAATATTATTATGTGTATGTATTAAAATTTGGAAAAATCATGCTCGATCTCTAATAGCTCGTGGTGGCAATACAAAATATATAAATATGTTAAAATTGCACATTGATACCATAGCACAATTTCTAGAAATCCCGCCCAAAGTGGTAATTTTATATATCTTGTTATTTTAAATAAACTTTTTAAGTCTTTTTAACTTTTTGTGGCCCATTGTACATCGCAGACCACATTGTCACTTATTTACACACTTATAATGTGAGACAGTGATTATAGATCTTTATAAGATAGATAGATGTAAGGGGACACAAATACCACCTCAGCGCTCCCAGCCAACCTCACCTGCACGTGGTACATCCTGCTGACCAACGAACGAGGCTCTGGCGACCGACAAATGGCGGTATAACCATTAAAAAAAACTATGGCGTAGCTAAATCCTACAGGCCGGTGACGAGCTGTTGCTCGTCACCGGCAATACCGATGCGCAAAGCTAGGTCCTGCGATCGCCAACCCGCCTGCCCAGCGTAGCGATTAGTGCGTATTCCTCCCAAAGATGGAAAGTCATACAAGTCAGTGACTGGATGAAGAGCGGGCTCAGTGGCGCATCTTGGGAGAGGCATACGTCAAGCAGTGAACTTACACAGGCTGATGGTATTTCATACAAATCGGTTTAAATCTAATTTCAAACTAAAGCCTTAACTAATTTTGGATTTAAATATTTAAATTCAGTCCCATTGCCACACAATGTATGTTTTACAGCGAATTAGTATCGTTCAACTATTCATTTACTACGTGTGCCAATTTAAAACAAAGTTTTAATCTGCAGAAATAATTAACACAAGCCCCCTAAAGGGAAAGTAAAAGTCGAACTAGTACCAAGATACTAAGATTCAAATCGCACTGTTATCAATTCTGCTAACAGGCTTGCAATGAGGTAACTTCGGGTAATATGTTATCGAATATGAATTTATCTAGTCAGGCTTTCCCACGGTGAGTCGAAGACCTAAACAAGTTAAAGCAGGTAGTGAGTTAAAGGTACTGTTCGGAACACAGGTTCGGAAGAGTTCGCTTTCCCTTACGGGTGAAACGCTGTACCGTAAAGGGCAGAGAAACGAAGGATTCTAGCTGGTCGGGTGCTTGTCGCATCGACCTACGACCCCAGTATTTATCCACCTACGTTGAACACTGAAGCCTTTACGACTTGTTTATTGAAACAGGTTGTAAATTTATGCGTCAATTTACTACTATGAGTCACGTGTGGACGGTATTAAACCACTTTCGTTTTTGTTTTTTTTTTTAACTGGAGTTGAAAGGATGTCCTAACTTGATATATGAGTTTATTTTCATTGAGTAATTTTTAATTTTAAGTATAATCACAGTATTAGGCTGATTTTAGGTTATTCTCTTTCGTGTAGATTGCGATGTAAAACAAACTTAAGTTAAATCAGTGTTTAACTTTTTTTTAATTGTATGTCGGAACAATGAGTTCTTGAACACGATATTACCTCAAAAAGATCTCGTATAGAGTTATTTCATTTTATTCTACGGATGCGTTCCTGTGGGTTACAATGACCTACTTAATGACTTAAGTTTGCACGTTGGCATTTATAACTATTATTTTTAGCCGATTTTCAGAAAGGAGCAGTTTTTTGATTCTGATATTTTATTATGTTCGTGCATAACCCCGTCAGATATTTAGACGGATTTGGAAAATTATTTTTCATTCGAAAAGATTTATACTGTCCATCCAAAGGTTACCTCGAAGAGATCGCTATAAGCGATTGTAGCAGCCTAGAGTTTAAACTATTTATACAATTTTTTACAGTGCTGGTATTCAATAAAAAGTATTTATATGTTATCTCGAAAGATATGGAAATAAACACCTCAAACTTGGTACTGAAAATGACTAGCGCAGCATTTTAAGTAGTTTTTTTTTTCGTTTTCACGATTGAAGGTCAGCACCTCGTTAAAAAATAAGATTGCTACTGTTTTTCTCAATATTTAACAGATCATTTAAAATTAAAACTCATCTGTTGCGATGACTTCACTTTTATGGTTGACCTATGATTTTGACATACCGTTTTATATTATTGCCTTTTCTAGTACCTGTTTTACATTCTCATGAATTTTAATTCTCATCACATTGGCAGGTTTCGATTAAACCTTGAGCTGAAGATGTTAGAAAACTTGCCATTAATTTATTGACATCCTTGGTAGAACGCGAAAGTTTTGACGACATTCCAAGGTATTAATTCAACACCTTAGTTTTATAATGACTGGTTTATTTTAAAGACAACTTTTGCTAATATATATTTACATAATGTATTAATTAAAGTATGGGTACTATCTCCAGTCTCTATGGGTACTATTATAAAGAAATTGATTTAATTGTAAAATGTCAACGACTAAGACTCGAGTGTACTAAATTTGATGTTTCTGCCAAGAGAAAACATTAAAAATATACATTTATTTAGCCACCTGAAAACAACAAATGGAAAAGCACCTCGTAATATTTTTTATTTATTTTATAAGGTAACAATACAAGCACGACGTCAGCCTAATGGTAAACGTTGACGTCTACCTAATACAGATATTACAGATATATATATATATATATATATATAGACAGTGGCTTGAGATACATATATATAATATATATACATACACATACCTTCGAGACATAAATATGCCTTCTAATTACACTGGACCCAAGTAAACTTTTCTTATTTCGTTTGAACCAATGGTGTAAGCCTAATACTCCAAAAATAATCAAATAAACCTGGTATCAAATATAATAAGTGCCTAATAAACGGCGTCTATATAATGCTGTAATAATTGACAGTCAATTACTACTGAACTCTGAGATCATATTATTTATTAATAAAATCTATTCGCCACTTTTAGAGCATGAAAACCGATATAAATTATTGTATTTTTTGGGACAGGGCTTGTTAAACGTTACGAAGGAAATAAATGTACATAGTAGTCTTTAATCATATTTGACGAGTTAAGTGAAGTAGTCATTTTCAGTAGTCATTTGAGTCAAGCCGTTTAAATCTTCTTTTCTTATATTATAAGAAAAGAAGATTTAAACGGCTTGACTCACGTAATCTCAGTATCAAAATATAAACGTAATGCATGATTTCTGTCGTTATTAATAATAATTGATTGATTAATGTTTTGTTTTTGGTCATTTTATTGTTTAGTTTTTCAGGCATTTCGTAATAAGGGGTTATTACAAATATAAAAATTCATCCCAATTTCCCTTGGTCACGGCATCACGCGTGAACGGCTGGACCGATTTCGCTAAATTTTTTTTGTCGTGTTTTCTATAAATAAATAAAAGTTGTTTTTAACGCAGGCGAAGCCGCCGCGCACTTCTAGTTAATTATAAATTATACACGTTTACTCTAACATAATTAAATATAGGTAATATTATGTACATAAATAGGTACATACGAAAACAATTGTAAAAAAAATGTTTAATTTCTGAACAACTTAGTGTGGCATTAACGCTTCTCTAAAGAATGATATAGAGTCATTTTCACACGTCTTCCCCTAGCTTTTACGATATAATCGAATATCATTACTGTATTATCTGACAGTTCTTCCTAAAGTTTCTATGATCTTTATCACAAGCAAATAAAGGCTAATTTCCTTTGGGTTTCTGTGTTCTGAGCTAGCTTGCCCTTTCACCCTTCTACGGCTATCGCACGAATTTGCATGCATAATACCTGAATTGAAAGCTTCGTCGACTGAACTTTCTATTGTGTGAATCCGAGCACGATTTTCTTGCTTATAAATTGAAGGGTTTGTATTTCTGTTGATGATAGATTTATTGCCTAAGGCTTTGTTTACTCATAGATATAACCTGAAGTTACTTGAGTTATAAGTCTTTATGACAGCTATATCTGTAAGTTAAGTGGTAAGACTTTATTTACAGAAGTTATTTACATAATAGTATATACATTAAAATATTTATAAAACTACCTAACTATAAAAAAACAAATAAACCTTAATCAAAATCAATTAAACCTAAAGTTTAGTCTACCAAACCACTACCAGTAGGTAAAGTTCCCAAAATGCTGGCTGTATTCCCCCGTTGAATGGCGATGCTTAGTCTCTGAGCTAAATACATGCCAGCATTTGGTCCCGTGTCGTTTCAACCAGACGTGCGGAGAGATCAAGTAGTGAGGCATTATTTTATGTTAGATCTATTGCGACATCTTTCACACATCAGTAGTCTGTCGACGAAAAATGCACACGAACTAAATGGCTCTTCTTTATTAATTTTTAACACCTGACGCAAAAGAAGGCGTGTTATAAGTTTGACGTGTGTATTTTGTGCATCTGTGTATATGTATGTCTGTCTGTGGCATAGTAGCGTCCCAACCGGATGAATTTATTTTATATATTATGTTTCTTTGAAGTGTTACACACTTAATATTTTTGTAAATTGTTAAACACAATCCAAAATTTCATCGTACCAACGGGACTTGAACCCGCAACCTCCGGAATAACATGTTCCGGTGCTTTGCCAATTAAGCCATGGTGCGAAGTAACGTTACGACGAAATTAGTGGATTGCATTTGTTAACCCAATTATTTAATATTTTGATTTAGTTTTTGTTTGTTTGATAGGTGACCTAATCGAGAGTGTTAATTAATTAATTACTTAATTCGTTCAGCCGTTTTAAGACTATGAGCATTTTTCTACTTGATGACTATCATAGGTGTGATCACTTCGAAATTCACTATCCTCTTACTTATACGATATTGTAAGAACATTAAAGCAATTGATCTGATGCTGGAACATCTCCTGGAATCCGGAGAATACTCAACTGTTCACTCAGACTTAACTTAGAACACAGAACTCGTGTTTGGGCTCATTGGAATGGTCTCAATAAACATATTTTATGCCGGAGTGGTTTTAATATTTGAATTTAAGTATAATGACTTAAAAGTTCGAATTATACTTCGCTTTGAATACAACGAATTATTTTTTTATAAACGTAATACATTACTCCTATTCGTACATCAGACAACATTGTATTAAACCAAATAAACAGAAAAATTAAGTCAGTCTCTGTTAAACACAAACTGAACTCGAAAATAATTCAATAGTGTGATTGTTAATAGTTTCAGCAAAAAATATGATAGTATGCTATTTTAATAATTAAGATTATAATTAAACGATATTTGCATACAGCACGCAACTCATCTAGCACGCGTTAATGTCTTTTGTTAGAAGAAAATGAATTTGTGATAAACATCGCTGTTTTGCGGGCGCTGCGTCGAGCCACGCCATTTTTATTAGATATATTTTTAGTTTAGTTTTCATTCGTTTGTATTTTTTTTAGCTTTATTTTTGTTGATGATTAATTCGATGTGATAGAAAATAGTTGTAACTTATTGGCATACTTTTGAACACAATAATTTTTACTTTCATTACATTAAAATTTAATTCTTTAATCATTAAACATGACATGAATAAGTAATTTAATGTAAACTATAACTAATAAACTATTGTTATGTTGTATTCATTGTCAGTTTTTGATTTTTATAATAAAAGGTAACAGAACAATTACGACGTTCGCTTGATGGTAAAAGATGACGTCTAATTATTATGGATATAATGGCATGAGAAATTCTGGTTAGCCAAAATGTTGCATGTCATTGCACTGTGCCGTCGTTGACGTCGCTCGTCGTCTTTAGATTTCATAAACTTGATTAATCTTGAAAATTCAAAACTTGACTAATCACGATTATTGTGTTATAAAATATAACAAAGAGGTTAATTTAACTTTAAAGTTTCAACAAGCGTTAATAAGTGCAGTGCGTTCGTGCTATCTCAGCCATGAACGCATCTCACTGTTGCCATTAGTTGGCGTGCGTGCATTCCGAACGGTCAGTGCCCGTGATATATCACTGCCACTTAAATCATCATAACAATAACGTTATGTATCATGCTTAGAACAGTTAGCATAATTACTTTTAAGTGAAACATATAACCCTCTTTGAGTATGTAAATGTTAGGTTTAACGTTTTGAAAAACACGTATACATGGTAGCGGGACACTTGTTCACCTTGTCATTTACTACCCTCAAGTTGATAGGTTCTATCGAAAAACACCCAACTAAAGTGCTTAAGAGCCAGCTCAGCTCCAATTCTAGGCCTAGCTCGCTACAATTCTCGTCTGCGTCGTCGTTACCAACAGGTGAGATAGTATACAAATAAAAGTGCAGATTGTCGCTCAGACAGTTTTGCATATGATTTCTACTTAATGTAATGAAAATTATTCACCCAACATTCCCTTGCAGACTTTTCTGAGCAATCAGCATAATTATAATGCAAATATTTTTTTCCTTTGGCATAAACCATCATATCTTTTGATCGCGTTACAAGTTAGATTTTTACCAACGCTGAAAGAGATCGTAGATCCAAGTATGTATGTATGTAAATTTCAACTTACGCACGGACAGACAGACGGACAACAAAGTGATCCTATACGAGTTTATTTTTCTTTATAAGGCGGATAACACTATAAAGTTAAATTAATATTCACATCAATTCGAACTAAATGCATTATATATGTTTGACGACAAAATTATGTATATCCTAATTTTCTAAATAAATATCACGGCAGTGCTTTTAATTATTGCTTTTATTTGCAAAATTATTCTTATTTTATTCAGTTGTAATATATAAGAAATAAACGAAGCAGAGGAGACATTTATTTTGTGCGATGCAGACCTATGCTCTCATAGTCTCATCGTATAGAAAAGAGCTCATAATATTCAAACGGCTGAGCGGATTTTCCAGAACCAAATTTAAAAACACTCTCGATTAAGCCACCTATCAAAAAAAACCAAAACAAAACCTGGTTTATCCATTTGGGAGCTACGATGCCACAGATACACAGACACAGGAATAATAATTCCCTCTTTTTGTGTCGGGGGTTAATAAACACCGTAACACAGAGAAAGTGTTTCATAAAGCCCCTTTAAAATATCTTTCCTACTATCCAGTTTAGTTATACATCTCCGTCCATCTAGAGTTAGTTCGAGCTATGCTCATTACATACAAGAAAGTACAAGTTTGTGGAAGCGTCGAATTTATGTGCAAGCTTTTACAAACAGCTACAGGCAACCGTTGACTTTTGCAAAATGCGCATTGAAAGGGAAATGCTAACCGTAGGGTTAAATAGAACAGTAAACAGAGTGAGATTACTCGATACCGCGACCACACTAATGTATAACTAGTTATTTTATCAAAGCAGCTTAAGGTACGGCCAAACCGCTGCGATCGCGATAGATCACCTACAAATAGCAGCGGTGTGGCCGTTACCTTCAGCTATTTTACATTTTATTAAAAATTAAATCATCTCTCGATCTAGTTCTGAATAATAAATACACCGTAATAGTGAAAACGATCTAAGATTTCTGATTATTCGATTAAAAGTCCTTATTTGCATTCCAGATACGGATACTAGTCATACTACTCGTCGACCACACCCGCTGTCAAGATGGATTCAGCGATCGTGACATTCTGCGCTACCAACAGATGGCCGCAAACGAGGGCCAGATCGAGGCCATCACCAGTTACAGTACCAATATCATACAAAGAGATCCAAATAGCCAGTCCATTAGCTCAGTCAACGTGCAGTATCACTTGACAGATGACAATAACAACAACAGAGCGGACCGAACCCGTACTAGAAAGGTTTACAGAATCAAGAACCCGTTCCAAAATCAACTGGAAGAGATCAACCCGCAGACAGAAGGCAACGCGGAATCACAGGACAGCGGCACCGCGGCTAGTAACCAGTATGCTTCCATGCAGTACTCCTTGCCACCCGAGGAATTCCTTCAACAGATGAGGAGTGGGAATCAGTACCAACAACAACAACAACAGCAAACTACACCGGCTCCAAACTTGGGGTACACTGCGACACCACAACCGCAGTACCAATACTCGACCATCTCGTCGAGCGGATATGATAACACAAATCAACAATCCAATCCGATCCCACAACTAGAACCCAAATCACAGACCCAGTATCTTACTAACAATGCTTACCAGTTCAACCCGCAGAATACTTTTCCTTTCGATAGTTCTCAGAGTACTCCGTCTCCCGTTGCAAATTATCTTTCAACTGCTTTACCGAATAGTCAGTACCTTGGTAGTCCAAGTAATAATTACGTATCTAGCTCCTCGCCAATTTATCTCTCGAGCCCATCTAATTTGCAGTACGTTTCGTCACCATTAAGTGCCATTCAAACGGGATCTCCAGATTACAATATAAACAGAGTCACGACCACAATTGGCAGTAATTCACTTAACTACGATAATATCGACCAAAATAAAAAACTTCAGATTGATCATTATGATAATTCCGCAAACGGTATCAGGTATCCTGTAAATTTTCCACAGCAGTATCAAAACGAATACGGTTCATCTACACCTTCCCCAACCTCTGTTACATATGATTCCAGAGATTGGCAAAATAATTTAAATTCTGGTGTTAATGCTCTATCAAAATCATTACAAGAAGTTTCTTTAACACAATATCAGAACTACCCATATAATCAGCAAGACAGTAGAGCAGATTCCCAAACAGATGTAAATAGTGATACTCACAGAATAGGTAGCATGGCATCCGCTAACAATGTATATTTAAACTTTGCCCAACCGGATTATCAAAGTTACAACAATGCTAGAAGCAGAGCTAGAGACACGGAGCAAGAAACTGGACAGCCAGAGTATTATACAAATGGAGAATATGGTTGGAAGCTATCTGATAGAAAACCTCAAATAAATACCAACAATGACATATATTCTTCAGGAAATTCTGGAAACTATCAAAGATATCAGGCTAATATGCAAAACACTCAGCATAATCCTGCAGTGAGTCAAATGACATTCCACATGGACACCAGCAGACCGAGCAATACCTATGACCAGGTCTCCAAATCAGCCACAGACACAATCGAAGCGCAAGAATTCGCTAAAGCTGCAGCAAATGCTCATGAGTATATGAAACAACAACATAACTATTATGGAAACAACTACCCAAACAGCTACAACAATAACCAAGGAACATCATACAACCAGAATCCTTACTACAACAACGTTGATAAACAGAAAAATAAATATACTGATTCTTCGTCTCCCAATAACTATTTGTATAATACCCAACAAGACTTAATCACAGCATCTCCTTATAATTATAATTCTGGAGAAAACAGTATAGATAATAAACCAAAACAGCCATTCGACCATGCCAAGGCTTTGAAAACAATAGTCCCTATAGACGTTTCTAATGTGATCTCAAATTCAGACGCTCAACTAAAAGGAATTGATACCAACAGATACACCTTACAAAACTATGGTAAAGAACAAATTAATCAAAATCAGCAACAGCTTCAACAGCAGCAACAACAATATCGACCGCTTTCAGATTCATATTATAAAGATAAAAATTCGTTTTACGGAATAAACATAAAAGCCAAGCCAGATGATTATCAATCAGACAACGTGAAGCAGTTTGATACTAACATGCCTTACTATGCAAAACCACAGCAATCGCCAGAACCAAACTACAACCAAGTCGGGTTCTCAGCTGGACCCCAACGTATAGGTTTCAACAACCAAAAACATTATCAGGATAATCTTCAACCCCAGAGTACCATTCAACAAGGAATACAACGCCCTCATATTCAAAGCCAATCAGATATTAACACTCTTTTAAAACTAAATGATGTCCCTTATCAACTAACTCAGACCTTATCACCAGAATCCTTTAGGTTCCAAAACAGTGATTTTGATCATGGCAATTTGCCAACGCAGCTACCCGTTAGGATTAATCAAGATGTTGCCAGTCATCAATTGGACGTGACTTCCAATATTTTGAACAAATTGCTACTAAATAAACAAGCTGGATTACCTTTCAGTAGGCCTGATATTGAATCTCCAACAATTAATGGACTGTCGACAATTAACGGCTTTAAAGTAGCAAATCCTTTTAACGTTGATCTGAAACTTGTAGCTGAAATGTTAAAAGGGAAATCACCAGATAATACGAATATTATGTCATTTAGAGACCAATACAGTAAGCCTTCCCCGCTCAAATTAGATCTTTCGCAATTACAACTCTTATTGAAGAATGAAAACATTGGTAATTTGGCACCTGTAAACGAAGGGTTAAGTGCTATATCTAATCCTTTTTTAGAAGTTTACAATAATGGAAGGTTTCCTTATCAAGGTGTCAAATATTCGCGAAGTCAAGAAGAAGAAGAGGAAACTATGGTGCCCATAGCAGATGCGTCAAGTAATCATCCTATAGGAGCAGTCGCTGAAGAAGACGACTTGAGTCATGAACGCGATGCTACTACTGGCTCAGAGGCCACCGCGCAGGGTGAAGAGAGCATTGATATTAACTTTGAAGGCGACAGAGCGAAAAAGCCATTCCTTACCGGACATAGAATGGGTAGAGATAGGCTACGTCATCCGAATTCGCTACTGCCCGGCCGACATATGTATCAGAGAAAATATCCTAAATCTGAAGTCGACGAACCATATCCTCTGTTGAAACCTCCGCCACCACAGTCATCGAGAGCTAGGGGCAGTCACATGAAGATGGAAAAACAAGGTCGGAGACGTCGTGTGCCCAAATCTAGAGTGTTTAAAATGTTTAAAACTGAGCCACTTTTCCAATCAGAGCATGAAGGTGAATACATTGAAAACTCAGTACCAACACGGCTCAGACCTCCTGCTCCAGTAATTGAGTCAAAATCAGACACAGTTGAAACTGTAGAAGAAAATTCATAAATTTTATGCTACATCGTATAATCTACGTACATTATTAATTATACTTTAAATCAGTATTTCTTAAGTTGCCCCAGGTACAAGACTAATGTTATTTCATATGATTTAAGTTTAATGTTATATTCCTTTTAAGTCTTATTTAATTCGATACCATTGCTATTTATCTTTGAAATCATAATCGATTACATTTCACGAGTATTTATAAGATTCATAAAATATTTTTAATATTTGGTACGACAATTTTGGCATTTAGTATGTATATTTACAGACAGTATTTCACAAAATTGTTTATTTTATCTAGCTTAAGGATTTTTGTACATAATTTTATTTAAGTTTATTCAAGATGCTAAAATTTTAGCTTTGTAGATATTTTGTAAATATTTTATGTGAAAATAAAATTCTACACCTTACAATCAACAATTTTTACATGTTTAATTATTGTGATAAGAGCTTCTGAGTTGTTGTAACATTGTTGGTAATTTTTTTATGATTGTTCAAAAAAATATAAAATACCATTTAATGATATTTTTCGTTTTACTAAGCTTGTTTTCGTCAAGGAGCGTTTCTCAAACGACACATGGAACATAATTTTTTTTATTATGTTTCTTTGAAGTTTTACACATTTTATATTTCTTCCGAATGATTAACTTACGTAATAAGTAGTCATAGATGGCCACCAATGCATAATTGGGTTAACAAAATGCAATCCACTAATTTCGTCGTAACGATACATCGCAATGTGGCTTAATTGGCAAAGCACCGGAACATGTTATTCCGGAGGTTGCGGGTTCAAGTCCCGTCGGTACGATGAAATTTTGGATTGTGTTTAACAATTTATATTTTTTTTTGACTGATCTGTGTGTGATGTAATCTTTAAAAGAGTGTAATTAGCTGTTGCTGAAAATTGTATTTGAAAACTCTCCTCGTGAAAGTCGCTTTCCTTTTCCTTGTCCTCCCCATTTTAGTGGCTGGTAACCATTCCGTAATTTAAACTACAGCCTTATTATTGTATCGAATTTTCTCGGCCTAGGTTTCGAGCGAGTCAGTCGCTCTTCCTCGGGAGTGAGGTCACGCGGTGAGATCGCGATGTTCACTGTGAACGCTTGAAACCTAGGTCGAGAAAATTCGACTAAAGGTACGTGAATTACAGCCGATGTATAACCATGATAATGTTACAAATTCACGATGATTTTAAAATCAGAATAAACTACAGCTGTTACATTTAAAAGTTGGTAAACTCTATTGAGTTTACCAACTTTTAAAATTGAAGTCTGACTTTAAAATGAAATCCATGCGAATTACTAGTTTTACAATGTATCATCATCATAGTATGATGTATGCAAGGTCACCGATCACTATCTGAATTAATTTGTGTAGACAATAATGACATAATATCACGTTAATATAATGAATATACAATACGTAGAGAAAACACAGATTTCACTGGAATAATGCTAATTGTGCAGATGAGTGACGTTTCGATCGAATTACGTAATTAACTTTTTTATTCATGCGTAACGTATCTTTTAGAACGTATAATAACTTAAATTCTGTTTCTGCAAATAAATATATTTTACTATCTGATTTTATCTGATTATTATCAGATAATAAATTATACTGGACGTAGTAAAATAGTAGGACGCCATTTTAACCAGGTGGTGCGACGACATACGCATAGCGTTGGACTCAGTGGTGTGTCTGGAGAGAGGCCTACGTCCAGCAGTGGACTTATACAGATTGATTATGATGATGGTGAATTACTGAATCTAAGGGCCTGCCTTCAAAATAATCTTAGGATCCATTTCAACAAACATAAAAAATACAGGCAACTGTAGATACTTACAGCATACTTATACCATGTTGTGGTCACAACTTTATCTTAAACACACAAATGTAGATAATTATCTATATAATTACTATATATTAATATATAAGTATATAATTACTATAAATGTAAAAAAACCCTCATGGCGGCCAAGATAAAATACAACGCAGATTTAATTTAAACAGATAGTAGCACAATAAATCAAAAGTTACGCCACGGACCATCAAACAGCAAGCGAGAGATGATATTTAATGTACCTATCATTTCTAGGCCTCAATTATCTTTTTGTATTGGTAGATTAATGTCACCTAATTACAAGATTCGTTAGAGACAATCAGATCTATTTAGCGCTGATGAATCTTCAGTGCGTCGCGTGCTCTGCACCTGCGATTCGCTTTCTTCACTTGGCCACCACCATACACGTAGTAACTAGTATACTATTCTACGACAAAGTAGTTGCCAATCGGCCGAGAAATAAACGAACCTAATTATGAAACGTTTTTCCTCCACGAACATTTCCATGGGAGGCTAATCTGTAGGTCGCCTTGAATTTCTTCACAAAACGTTCACCAAACTTTAATATAATTATATGGGTGATATTTAAGTGACGAAATAGAAAGCCTAAATAGGTATAAGTTGCAAATTAGTTTATCCATATTAGACTTTCAAATATCCTTAGGTTAGGAATTATGATTGTAATATTATGTATGTAGGTAGGTAGACCTAGAGGTAAAATATAACTAAAATGTACTAAATTTCTATTGACCCAGTTTTTGTAAATAGAGAGCAACCGCTCTCTATTTACAATAAATAATAAATTAATTATAATGTTCCTAGATAAATAAGCCAACCCTGTATACTAAAATTACGGGTAACATAAATAAAAACCGGCCAAGTCGAAATGGACTCGCCCACCGCGGCTTCCGTACCAACTTCTCAGACTAGGTTAAGGGACAAACTAAACTTTGTAGTTCGGTCAACTATGTATAAAATTAATCACACAATATCACAATTTTATGTATTTACCTTATTGGGCCAATGAAGCTAGACCCCTAAATTGTATGAGCGCTCATATAACTTAGAGGCCTATCTTAGGTGGCGTTTACTATGTATGAGGACACCCTTTAATTTTCATTTTTTTTTTTAATTTTCTCTTTATAATTGCTGTAAGACCTTGCTTCTTGCCAAATTTTCTATTTTTATGATTGCAGGTCAACGGAAAGTAACCCGGTTTTCGACCCAAAACCTATAAGGTACTGCCGGTTGACCTAGAATTGTCAATTTTAGTCAAAAGCAAGGTCTTACAGCACAAGTAAAGGAAAAATTCCGAAAAATAAAAAAAAGGTAAATTTTGGTATCTACAAGTTTTCGTGAAAATCTAAATTTGCCCAAATCTTTTTATTGCGTTGACTCAGGACCTTGATTTTTATACACCTAATAGGGACTATAGACCTCAGTATCGAGTATATATTTCAACTTGCTAGGTCCACCCTTTCCTAAGAAAATCGGTGGTGACGGACAGACGGCCAGTCAGACAGACAGATAGACAGACGGACAGAAAGTGTAAAAAAATCTTATAAGGGTTCTTTTTTTTACCTTTTGAGGTACGGCACCCTAAAAAGACTTAATAATGTAGTTGATGTGTATGCATAATATGTGTAAACTTTGATATTTGATTTTTTAATAAGGTATATTATATATAATACTAGCAGCCCGCCCCGGCACGGATAGAACATATAGGCCTACAAAATTTGAATCAGTTTGTTACATCGAATATAAAATATTAACATATTTAACAATCATCGTCATATTTCGACCAATTTACACAAAACCTTAACGAATTATGCACCTAAACCTTCCTCATAAACACTCTGGCTATTGGTGAAATCCGCATGATAATCCGTTCAGTAGCTATTGAGATTATTGCGAACAGACAGACAGACGCAGTGATGGACTTTGTTTTATAATACTTACGTAGTGATATTGGACGGCCCTTTGGGTTAAAGGATAGTTACCCTGATTCTGACCGGACGGTCGTTGGTTCTAATCCTAGCTATATACCGTCCTACCTATGAAAGTTTTATGTGCATTCATGAATCATGGGTTTTCGTACAGAGGTAGTGGGATCATCAAATCTACCAATAATTAAGATAGTTTAAAAACTAAAACAACCGACTTCAATGCCCCGCGAATCAATTTCAGTAGCAAGTTTGAGACGTTTATCGTAATATCTCTGGAGATACTTATCAGATCTCGATGAAATTACAATGGGAAACGTACCCTACGTTTACGGTGGTCCCATTGTCATCTCCCACCGATTACAAAAAGAATCATTCGAATCGGTTCACAATTGACGGAGTAATCGCGTAACATACACACAAAAAAAAAGCATACAGACGAATTAAGAACCTCCGTCTTTTTGGAAGTCCGTTGAAAAGTAGCTAAGTAGCTTACCACCAAGGAGAACATCTGCCGCCGTAACCTTACGGCGTTTCCCGACGCAAAAAGTAGAGGTATTATACGTTTAACGTGTGTATCTGTGTGTCTGTCTGTAGCATCTTAGCACCCATCCGGATGAACCGATTTTTATTTTATTATTGATAGTTTTTTTTATTTGATAGATTTGATGTCTTCATCGAGAGTGTTCGTGGCTTTGATTCATGAAAATTCGTTCAATCGTTATAAAACTATGACCTTTTTAGGGTTCCGTAGTCCTGACAAGGAACCCTTATAGTTTCGTCATGTCCTTCTGTCTGTCCGGGGTTTTGCTAAGAGACCGTTAATACTAGAAAGCTGTAATTTTGTAAGGGGTATGTATATACATTACGCCGACAAAGTGCTGAAATGAAATTGTGAAAAATATGTTTTTGTAGGGTAGCTCCCCTATATGAGAAGTGGGGATGAATACTTTTTTCATCGTCTACCCCATCGTGTGTGATATCGTTGAATAGGTCTTTTAAAATGCTTTAAGGGTTGCTAATACCATTTTTCGATTGAATTACGAATTACTCCATTTACGAAATATTAAACTTTAAAGTGCAAATTTTTGTTCCAGAAGGGCGTCCCCCCCCCCCCCTCTAATAGCTAAACTGCTGGCTTGAAAAATGTGGAAAAATTCGTGATAATAGCGCATTTTATTAACTTAAATGGAAAATTATAGCGGTTAAGATAACTTCATTAATTTAGCAGTAATAGTCGTTGAACTTGGGTATTGGATAATTTTGTAAATTACAAATTCCTAATACAAAATCCTTAGAATAAATACTTTGAAGTGACAAAAACAGGGTACCTAGTTGCTTGTTTATAACGGGTTAAGACTTGCATTGAATAACAGGCTACTACGGAACCCTACACTGGGCATGGCCCGACACGCACTTGGCCGGTTATTTCTAGTTAATTGCGCTATGAAATCAACTTCCATAGTTCTGATCAATTCGAAAATCTTCTACTTCAACAATATTGTAAGAACATGGAAGCATTGACCTGATGCTGGGAAATCTTCTGGACTCTACAGAATACTCAAATCCTCATCAACTTACAGCTCAGATTTTAAATGTCGTGTTTAGATTCATTGGAATGCTTTTAATGAAAAGATTATACTTATCAGTCGGGGTGGTTTAAAATATTATATTATTGTATGTATAGATTATTATTATTTTATACAATAGATCATATTATTGTACTATATTGACTTCAAATTGATTGTGATCGGTGGGGATCTACAGAATAGCTAAGCCTATAGTAATATTTTCGAAGTAACTATGACCTAATCTGTGGTTTCACTGCAAATATTTTATTAATTTTGCGATGCGTATATGTGAAATCCGTGATATCTTCTAGAGTTTTCATTTGAATTGTATACTGTAAAGGACAATTTTAATCTATAATATGTGGCCAAACTAATTAACGTAATTATTTGGATAAGGATTAATACTATATACTTGAAAATAGCCTTGGAAGTTATGTAATATGTTTTAACAAAAAATTAAAGGTTAAAATGGTTACTGTGAGTCAACCTTAAGAGATAGAGATATACTGTCGCGGACTTTTTTGTAAGTCCTATTAAGTTGTTTAACTCTTCCATAGAAAATATTCTTCCATCCATTCCATACGGGAAGTACCCTATAGGTTTTCGACCCAAAACCTATAGGGTACTTCCGGTTGACCTAGAATTGTCAATTTTGTTCAAAAGCAAGTACAGCACAAGTAAAGCAAAAATTCCGAAAAATAAAAAAAGTTGTAAATTAAGGAAAATTTTGGTACTTACAAATTTTCGCGAAAATGTAAATTTGCCCATATCTTTTCAGCGTGTTAATTTTGTACACCTTGATTTTTATACACCTATAATAGGGACTATGGACTTCAGTATTTGGTATACATTTAAACTTGCTAGGTCCATCCGTTCCTGAGAAAATCGGTGGTGACACACGGACAGACAGACAGACAGACGGACAAGAAAGTGATATTATAAGGGTTCCTTTTTTACCTTTTGAGGTACGGAACCCTAAAAATGGTATTCTAAATCGGTTTATAAATGAGGGAGCTTTAATGTGACAAACATTAAAAAATATAGGTTTATTGAGAATCATCCTTTTGTGATTTCGGTTAAATTTTTTATTTGAAAAGAGTAGATTTGTGCGCATTTAAAGAGCTAAAGAGAGCTTTGAAACAATAACTATTTTGTGTTTTTAAATTCACTATCTATTTACTATTACAAATAGATATTATGTACTGTTTATTAAACATCTTAAAAACATCGACATAATTTGAATTAAAATTAAAACTATAACTAAAATATAAACGAATATTAAAACTATTATAAAGACTAAAGACTAATCTACAAATAAAAAAACCGAATCATTAATACTTCATGATAACATTAATTATAGTCCATATTTTCTAAGTTAAAACTAAACTTGATTTAACAAGAAAGATCTTAAGTAGTCATATTAGGAAATCGAGTCGCATCAATATCAGCTTGCGGCAATATTCCATCAGACATTGAAGTATATGTATTGAGTAACCGATACGCATAATTAATTCACGCGCATATTTCCGTTAGAAAAGGAGAGATAACTCCAAAACCCGTTCTATAGTATCGTTCTCGTTATCTCGCCGAAGCTCCGACCATCAATATAAATATGAAGAAAAAATGGCGATCAACACAAACAAGCGTCGCTTGTTGAGGCAGACACAAGTTCACCTGAGTGGCCAGCGATTAGCTAATCGAAATGGCTACTTTTGTGAGTATCACAATGATAACCATGATACTGTGACAAATAATCAATCTTTCAATGAAAAGTAAATCATACCTACCTACGTAAACGGCAAATACTAAACGAAAATTTTCTTTGTTTCAGATGAGAATATCATGCTTAGCCATCCTATTAGGCAGCACCTACGCAGGTATCCTGCACGGACACGAGCATCACGCTGACGTGGTCCAGCACCACGAGACCGTGCTGCACGGTGACCATGCCCACCACCACATCTCAACCGAGCTGACCGCCCCCGCCCACTCCATCTCCAGCTTTTCTCCCAGCAGCTTCCCGGCTGGTTCCCTCCCGTCTGCCTCCTTCTCTGGAGCCGGCTATGCTAGTGGAGCAAGCTATGCTAGCGGAGCCAGCTATGCTAGTGGAGCCGTCCTTGCTCACGGTGGTAGCGGTTTCGGTGGCTCTGGATACTCTGGTGGTGCTATCGGTGGCGCTGCTTTCGGAGGAGCCGCCCTAGGAGGACCAGGTTTGGCCGGCGGACTTCGCGGACCGATCGGACCCCTTGTCGGCGGTGGTCTGCCTCCCAGCGGCCCCAAATCTCCCGTCATCGACGAAATTCACGGCCTCGCCAACAACAACGGAGCACCCACTCAGTATCGCGTCCGCGAAGAGCCCTACGAGGTCCACCGTGAAGTGACCCACCGCGTGCCCCAGCCCTACCCCGTGCCCCAGCCTTACCCCGTGCAGGTGCCAATCCCTCAGCCCTACCCCGTCCAAGTTCCCGTAGTGAGGAACGTACCCGTTCCAGTAGTCAAGATCCAGCACGTGAAGATTGACAAGCCCGTTCCCTATCCCGTGGAGAAGATCGTGAAAGTGCCCGTCGAAAAGGTCGTTGAAATTCCCGTCGACCACCCCGTGCCCGTCGAGAGGATTGTCGAGGTACCTGTCGTGAAGCTGATCAAGGTTCCCGTGCACGTGGTGAAGAGCTACCCAGTACCCGTGGTGAAGACCGTTCACCACAAAGTCCACGAGCAGCACCACCACGGCCACCACGACCTGCACAGCCTGCTGAGCCACCACAGCTACGGCCACGGCCACGGCCACGGCTGGTAAATCCTGCGAGCGACGCGGCCGCGCTAGACATACCACATACCTCTCATTACAAATCCTAGTCCGGTCTTTTGTAAATATATTTCGCGTCATAGCTCATCGAGAGGCTGCCATCTAGGGTGATAACTAAGTCATTAATTTAGGTAATAAACACGAATGTGTGTCTTTTCTTGTGTAAATAGTAATATTAGAATTATTACTTATTAAAAGTTTCCAAAGAATTTGATTTATTTTACTCATTATTAGCTCTTACTTACCTTATGCTTACTTTTAGAAAAAAATATAACAGTTGGTCTTACGTTCATTCAGAGCATATAATGTACACCTACCATGGTAGTAGGACACTATCTAGTGTCTGCCTGGTGCCAGCTACCACCCGACAGATTTTCTAACATTAGTTAGAAAATCTGTCGCGAAAACATCTAATGTGTTCCTCCGGCAGCTATCCTTGCGAGCCAGTTCCCATTCTAGGCCTAGCGTGCTTACCACCTTCGACCGCATCATCAGTTACCAACAGGTGAGACAGTGGTCAAACGCTAGCCTATAAGATATAAAAAAAATACATACAGATAGGCAATAATTTAACAAACATTTTTTTTTTTTTTATATACAAATAGGTGCTACATGGGGCTAATAAAATTTACTTATCAGTAAAACTGGCGTACAATTAGACTTTGCTTTCGATGCATCTATGAGATGGATATTCATTTTTTTTTACGAAACAGTAATACAAATAGTTACAGTTTACCTATATCAAGTTGATAATTAAATGAATTGAAACCTTTTTAAACGCAATACTTTTGGTACTATGTGATGAGACTTACCAACGATACCAGCATATAAGCAAGCTGAAGTCGCAATAGGCCGAAGAACCGACAACTTGAGTGAAAACCGCGAATATCATCGCTTTACCACTAGGTAGTATATTCGCAAAGTGGCTGGCAAGAGCTGGATGAGAGTACCCGAGGATCGTGCTCAGTGGCGTTAAAATTCGAGATAACTATGTCCCGCAATGCACTAGTTCAGGCTGATGATGATGACGATGATGATTATGTGGTATTCATATTTATCAATTATATTTTTTTTTTAATAAATCCTTGCCGTTTTACCCGCGTAGATATCGTTCCTGTGGGAATATCGAGATAAAACCCTTTGTGCTATTGCTGGGTCTAGGCTATCTACATACCAAATTTCAGCTGAATCGGTTGAGTAGTTTTAGCGTGAAGAAAATAACAAACATACTTAGACACTTACAAACATTCGCCTTTATAATAAAATTAGAATATAATATTGAAGTTCAGTTTGGCAGTTTTATTTTTACCCTACTACATCTGGAGGGTTATGTTTTTACCGGTTTGTATGTATAGTTAAGAAGTTATGAGGGAGCAGATGAACGTGTGTACGTTCATCTGCTCCCTCATAACTTTTTTACTCCTATTATCATCATCACCATCATAATTTGGCTAATGAGGTATCGTTGGATAGTCTTGATTGTCCGCTGGTTAATACGTTGTGTTAGGACACATTAAATTGAGTAAGGCGCCCTCCAGAATAAAGTCATGAAAAAACTCATTTTTTTTGTGTTTATTTAGCCGTATTGGTTTTTTGGTGATAACAGGGGCGAGAAATGAGGAATCTATACTAATATTATAAAGAGAGAACATTTGTATTTTTGTATTTTTGCATGTTTGTAATGATTTGGCTCAAAAACTACTAGACCGATTTAAAAAATTCTTTCACTAATACATAGAATGGACTTTGGGAATGAAAATAGGCTATATATTATCCCGTTTAAATTAAAGGTACATTCGTGGAGACCTAATTTGCAACCTAAGTCGACAAAAAAACGGTCGAAAAAACACGTTTCTAACGAACGCTGCTTAATTGAAAATAGATAGAAGAATATTTTCTATGCAAGAGTTGTACAACTTAATAAGACCTACAAAAAAGTCCGCGACAGCATATGTCTATCTCTTAAGGTTGACTCACAGTAACCATTTTAATTTTAAATTTTTTGTTAAAAAATATTACATAACTTCCAAGGCTATTTTCAAGTATATAGTATTAATCCTTATCCAAATAATTACGTTAATAAGCTTGGCCACATATAATAGAATAAATTGTCCTTTACAGTATATAATTCAAATGAAAACTCTAGAAGATATCACGAATTTCACATACAGACTTTCACATACGACACAGACAGACTGTTAAAGTTAGAGACTTTAACAGTCGGGACATATAACAATGTATAATTTATTTTATGAGTGTATCGACCGAGAAAGAATTTAAATGGTATAGTTTTTTGATATCCCTAAACAGAAGTCTAAACTACTAGACTTACTTGTTTTTTTCTTTTCAGTTCGTTTTTTTACACTTCACTTTTTACGCAGTCGGGTTTTTGATTTTTTAATTTAATGTTTTATTTTATATCGTATCTTTTTATCCCATTGTTTACTTCAAATCGTTATAAATATGTTTGAGCTCTAGAACTTTATATTTACGTTTTTGGCTTGTGTCAAGAATCAAGAATCAAAGGATTTATTCAGTATCTAGGCAGTATTAATACACGCACATATACGTCAAAATCATAAATCATAAAATAAATAATAATTATCACGTAAACATAGCAAAAGCAGAATTTTACCGCTTTGAATTTAAAAAAAAAACAAAGGTAATGAACCATTTAGCTGTCATCCAATTGTTTACGTCAGACTATTAAAAAAAATTATTAAAGTGGGTTAAAACCAACCATACATGTAGGTAACTGTGTGTTTCTGCACTTCAGACAATTTTTATATAAAAAAAAAATAAAAAAAGTGAAATAGTGAAACTCAACTGAAAAGAAATCTGTCTAATGGGAACACCAGCTGATAATCGATTTTCAGTGGTGTGCTTTGGAAAAGGAGGTAGACCGCTTCGGGAGATAATAATGACAGCTTACACTGACCTTTGTAACACTGTTTAGGTACATAATTTTTTTACCGACTTCACAAAAATGGAAAAGGTTTCTCAATTTGACGTTTTATGTTTGTTACCTCAGAACTACGTCAAATCTTAACCAATTTGATTTTTTTTTATGATATAAGGTAAGTTTTTATGAACAAGCACAACGCTCGCCTGATGGTAAGCGATGACGTCTACTTATTACAGATATAGCGGTATGCAAAATGCTGGACTGCCAGAATTTTGCATGTCACTGCACTGCGCCTGTTACCTTGAGACATAAAGATGTTGAGTGCCATGCCCTGTAATTTCACTGGACATCTTGCCATTTCAACCGAAAAACATTCCTATTTCACGGCTGAAAATTAGTTGGCAAAGTGGTGGTACTGCCCCAGGCAGACTAGTAGAAGTCCTACCACTACAATTTGACAACTACAGTTTGAGAGATCATGCCTCCCGTTTGGTCCCATTCAATCATCGAGTTCTGATAATTATCGGAGATATGGAGATAAACAATATAAGCAAATTTGTATACTTTGGTGACATAATTATAACTATCCAGTACTTTGACTATTGCGGTATGTGAAGTCGGTTTTTTCGTTTTGTACGAGCATAAATTATTATGTCTGATAGACGAGCACTTGACCGCTATCTCAGTGTAGATGCGGTCTAAGATGGAATTGTGCTTGTCTAAAGTCGGCATTGAAACGAGATACTTGGCAGGTGCCTTAAGTCAAATCCACAGAGCGCAACTATCCCAAACCCATCTTCCAATCTGGCTGGTACCGAACATCATGCTAGAACTTGAAGATCCGTTGGCGACATGTCTTCGCCCAATGGGTGGTTCGATCCACGCTCGAAGCCCCCAGCAGTGGTCACCCATTCAAACATCATCCAGGGATCACGTGTAAGGTCTAAGCCAACGGCCGCAGAAACGCCCGAATGTATCAAATGTCAACTATTTTTACAAGCTTTATCTCTACTTCACGGCGAATTCATTTGTCCGCCACAAATCTTGCAAATTAAATTTGATCCACTTCCCAGTTATCGATTGAGCTGAAATGTTGCATACATATGTAAATTGCGTGACAATGCAATATTATGATGACATGGTGCTGATCTGATGATGGAGCTGGAAGGTGGCTAAAGGAACTCCTGAACTACACATGCTATACCGTCGTACGTCGTGTTTGCCGTTCGATTTGGCTTGACTTACTCTAGTCCTAGGTTATGTAATAGCTTGTGTTTAAAAAGGTTTTTTTTTAATATTACTTGTCTATGAGTACCTATGACTTGAAAGCAGTCTCAGGTAGACAGCAAAATAATAAATAATTTAGATATTTTTTTAGGGATTTCGATAGTTATACTATAATAATCGAATTATAATAATATTATTATTCAGCTTCTTAGGATGATGCTTTTTAGAATGCAAACGTTTTAGAATAATATATGCCAGAAACACTTGTGCAAATGTTATATTAAAATAGAGGACACGCCATAATTTGGTGCAATAAATTTGCGACACTACTGCTCTATAAATAAAATTACAATAAAACATAAATATTGGTGTATCCTAGATCAAGGTTCGTCAGGTGTCATCGTTTTGCAATGCTATAATGTCGGGGTCAAACGACATGTCTATACTTATACCATACATACATAATACATTGAAATTAGAGCATATGAAACAGGGGTTAACAAGACCACTAGTAATGTGCAACCCGCATTATTAAAAAAAAATCGTCTCCTACTATACCGTTCCTCGGACTCAGGTACTACAAATCCGGGATCCTTTATTATTGCATCTCAAAATATTAAATTTAAAAAACTAAAACAACCTACTTCAAACGTCGCGCTAGTCAAAGTAGCCAGTAGCCAGTAGCATGTCATCGATGTATATAAATGCATTGTAGTACAAACGTTGATATATAACTGAGAGACCGATTTCGTTAAAATTTAAATGGAACCACTTTTCTTTTTTGATGATTTTTAGGGTTCCGTACCCAAAGGGTAAAACGGGACCCAATTACTAAAACTCCGCTGTCCGTCTGTCTGTCTGTCTGTTTGTCTGTCTGTCTGTCCATCTGTCACCAGGCTATAGCTCATTAACCGTGATAGGTAGACAGTTGAAATTTTCACAGATGGTGTATTTCTGTTGCCGCTAGAACAACAAATACTAAAAAAAATAAAGTTAAAAATTAAAGGAGTCATACAAAAAACGTGTTTTTAAACGCCATCTAATTAGTTTCGGCAAAATGACCAAGATGGCGCTAGTAAACGAGCCCCGTCTTTCTAGATCGCGACCAAACCAAATATTCTTGGTAATATCAATTAATCAAATATATGAGGTTGAAACTCTGTTATGTATCGTATTGTACGGAACCCTCCCTAAGTGTGCGATAAGAGATGCGATGCTGACTCGCACTTGGACAGTTTTATTTTTATTATTTTTGTTAATATCATAAAGGCTACCGTTTGACCACTATCTCGACTGGTGGTAAGTGGTGATGTAGTCGAAGATGGTTAACACGCCTGGCCTAGAATACTCTGACTCTCAAGAGCTGTGTGCTGCCGGAACACTGTAAGGTTATGGCGGCATATTTATTCCTTGATGGTGGTAAGCTACTTTTTGGTAGCAATTCAGGCAGAACATCGATGCAATATACTACTACTACCTGAATTGAATTAAATTAATGTTAATCGTAATTTCTGCATGTAAATCAATAAACATCACAAAAGACTCTGCACAGAAAAACAGACTTTACGGTCCAGTAATAAAAAACTACAAACAAAATATTGCAAAAATATAAAGTTTCCATTCATACTTTTAGTATTACGGTTCTAGACAATAGATTTGCCTCAAATTTTTAGCGAACGTCCTCAGCCTTAAGGCAGTTTTGTAATTTTCCTAATAAGTCCATCAAATGCCTATTAATGGCTATTTCGTATGAGATTAGTGAGAATTTGAGGTGTTGGTAAGTGACTGATGATGCACTCTATGATCTTATGTGAAAGCTATTTGGGAGGGCGGAAGGTGTGTCATTAGAAAATAGGTAGGTTTTTAGATTGAGAAATGTAGGTATATAATTATAGTTTATCTGATTCTACGTAGTAATAAAATTTGGTTGGAATGCAATGCAAAGGATAACAATTGTAAATGAAATTTTGCATACATATATGTGTGCAAAATTTCATTGCAGGTTAAATTTTGAGATAGGACCATAGAAACAGGCACGAGGAGACTGTTCATTAGTTTTAATAATATTTTGAGCTGGAATTGCAGAGTTTGAAAGATAATAACACTGAAAAGATTTTGAAATGACCTGCCCTTACGATCCCATTTCAACAAGCTACCCTACGTCAATAATTTAATGAATAGTTTACAACCTTGACAAGCAGGTTTTATTCCATTATAGTCCTGACGACTGTTATCCATTTCAGTTAAATGACATAGGATATTTTAGCGCGGCCGAAGCCTTGAGACACTGCTAGTCTTAAATAATTTTCAAATGTTTAAGTGATTGTGAATAAAAAACAATAAATAAAGTCTTATGATTTGTATGATTTCATATAACAAAAACATTTTATTACACTGTTTTTATACATCGACATTTCTTCCCACTTGACGATTACATTCATATTAGAATCATACATACTCTTCCATAAACTTCGTTACGTAACATCAGTTCATTTGTGTATATCTATTTAGACATACAATAAGTTCATATAATTATTATACCTATACAGTTTCATAGATCATATTTAAATACACAAATAAATGGATGCAATGTAGAAACAAAACAGTATCTGCAAAGTTTATTATTAGAAATGTATTAATTAAAAAACTAACTAACTACTAAATACTTACTAATCAGCATATTTAATAGACCATATAAATTCACCATGCTTTGTTTAACATTCCATTTATGAAACAAGGTGATGGTCAAAGACTGGCCTTTTGAGAAACAAATTAATGTTGAAATTAAAGAAAAATATTCCAAATTTAATACTTATTGTTTAGTACTCATTTTAAACAAACAAACGAAGATCAAATATCATTTCAAATGTAAAAGTAGGTCTCATCACACATAAACGCCTATTAATTATAGTCCAAGATCCCCTATCATAACTTACACTAACACAATGAATTACTTGCGCTTCGAAACCGAATAGCCGTAATTTATAATTTTATATCTTACAAATATTACGTAAACTCTGACCACAAATTAAGATCACAGCCGAAAATAAAATTGACCTCGTTAACTGTGCTATGTATAGTTTATTAGATATTAACATGTTAATTCCCACGGCTATTTCTAGTGAAATGATATGGAGAAATCCCATTATAATAACAAATTTGTGTTGATCAATGTAGGGACGACACCGTCACATCTGACGTAATTATTGCCCAATTAGAACTAGGGGCACTTTACTGATTTAATTGGTGATTGCGTTATTTTCTGAGGGATTGTCGAAATTCGGAAAAATTCCAATCTCATGTACATTTTTTTATTATTCGAATTTGTGCTATGAAACGAACTGGCAAAATTATATTATTTTCCCAGACTGTGTGTGATTCGATGAATAAAGTCACAAAAAACAAAAATAGATCGTTTCGAACGAAATTGGAACACGTACAGGGGGAAAGTCAAAAATAGTTTTTTATATTTACAGAGATTTCCGTATCTCTGGAGATACTGAACATATCTCGATGAAATTTAAATGGTGAACATGCTTAAAATATAATATATTGAGACGAATTGAGAATTTCCTCCTCTTTTTTGAAGTCGGTTAAAAAGTATGTAAAGTAAAAGTAAGCAAGAACTTATGTACAAAATACAGAAAATAAATAAACAATTTGAGTGTCCAAAATATAAAACTACAGTAAATAGCGGTGAAAATATATAGTGAGTACTGCAGTAGGTACACTTATTTATTACTAAATTAGTAATTACTATAATTGTTCTACAACAAGTTGTCGTCCAGGAAAAAAATCAATAAACTTTTTTGTGTCTATCTATATAGTCAGGAAATTGAGATCACAAACATTTGATCTAAACTTTTGTGATTAAAAAAATGAAGATGACAAAAGATAACAGTTTATTAAATGTACATGATAGTTCCATGAATCTTAATTTATACAACATATTTTTATTTAACGTTGATTGAAAGCGGAAGTAAACAAAAGTTTAGCATGGAAATATATTTTAAAAGTCACCATCGCGCTACCGTGATTGTGAAACAGCATATTAGTACGAAATAAATAATAAAATCGACTTTTCATTTACTACGTCTAAAACAATATAAAATAAGCTATACCTTATTAATAGAATATTAAAATTATAAATAAAGGTACATTATATATTAGCATTACAATTATTAAGAGTTGGTGATCAATATTGTGTTGTAGAAAGTATTTAGGTATAATATTATATTAATAGCACATTAGCCGACATACTGTCTACTGATCTCTAGGTTTCTTGCATAACCAATAAGGTGTTTTCGGTATCAAAGTCTGCTTTAATTTGCATATTATAATTTTTGGTAGCAGAGCCGCGACAAAAAAGACTATCCGATCGCACGCACGCATAATTTATTCAGAGGCGTTGTCCGAAAGAGCGACTTGTATAAATATCTCGAGTCGAATCGTTATCATATCACAAACCACCAACACTCGGAAGGGACAACAACAGCTTCTATTTGGCTGGCTTCAAAGCGATTAGCTAAAAGCCATGGCGTTTGTTGTAAGTCCAATGATACATGAAACGTTTTTTATAATATTTAAGAGATATCAAAGACATACCCACTGACAAAATCAATAAAATTGTTCCAGGTCAAGATAGTCTTCCTGTCCGCATTAGTGTACAGCTCTAATGCTGGCAACCTCCATCATCACGGTGACTCCTTCGCGTCGTCGGCTCTGAACGCTCCTTCGGCAAACTTTGGGCCTCCGTCGACTTCTTACGGACCTCCCGCTCCTTCTCACACCATCGCTGAATTCCACCACAGCGAGCCAGCTCACATCGAAGAGAGCGTCATTGAAGAACACGCTCACTTGGACCACGGTCATGAAATTCACCACAATGTCCACCACGATCTTCATCACGAGGTTCACCATGATCTCCACCACGGATCTGTGATCGGATCGTCCATCTCCGGAGGAGTTATCGGCGGTGCCATCGGCGGTGGTGCCATCAACGGTGGTTCTTACAACGGTGGTTCTTACAACGGTGGTTCTTTCGGTGGTTCCGGTGGTGCTTTCCTCGGAGCTTCTGGATCTGGAGCGCTCATTGGCGGTGGTTCTGGCTTCGCTAGCGGACCTGGAGCTATCCTCAGCGGTGGCGGTGCCAGCGGCCCCGGAGCTCTCATCGGTGGAGCCAGTGGACCCGGTGGTATCATCTCTGGACCTGGACCTCTCGCCGGACCCGGAGGCATCGCTGTCGGTGGTGGTAGAGCCATCGGCACTTCAGTATCGGTTGGAGCTCCTCGCGTTCTTGGCACCACCGTGAACGTTGGCCGCGCTGACCCTACTCAGACCAGATACGAACTACAGTCGGTAGTTCAGAACGTAGTCCGCCGCGTGCCTATCGAGGTCACCCGCCACGTTGAAGTGTCCGTGCCGCAGCCCGTCCCCGTCCCCGTGCCCCAGGAGGTGAAGGTGCCCGTCCCCCAGCCCTACCCCGTCCACGTTGACGTCGTGAAGCAGGTGCCTTACCCCGTATACAAGACCCAGCACCACGAGGTCGAGAGGCCCGTCCCAGTGGAGGTGGTGAAGCACGTGCCCTTCGAGGTGATCAGGAAGGTGCCCATTCCAGTGGAGAGGCCCTACGAGGTGATCAAGAAGGTGCACGTCCCCATCGAGAAGCACGTGGAGGTGCCGGTGCCCGTGTGGAAGCCTTACCCGCTCCACATCATCAAGCACATCACCCACTACAAGAAGAAGAGCTGCTGCTGGTGAACAGTTGGAGACAGCCGTGATTGTACCAAATAGTCAATAGATATGTAAATAATAGTCATTAGCTGTACATACTAGATTAAAACGATTTAAAAGAGAACTATTTTTCTTATTCTCCTACTCGTTAATCATGCATTAGAAACTGTAGCTATAAAAATCAGTGTGACATAACTGTCGATTGGTTGTGCAAGACATGACAAAATGTAGCATATTAGAAATCTAATACCTTCCTACATATTAATACTATTCATTATCTCAGATACTAAAATGTGGGTCAGTGAATCAGCAATTAAATTACAGAAATAAGACACAAATATATATTTTAGAACCCAAAGCTTTACTTTTGAAAATTATATGAGTACAAACCTAAAAGTTATAAATTGGAATAGAAATTACAGGATTTATTCTAATGTATTTATAATTAGTTTCAATGTCTGTCTGAAATAAAATATCCCAGTAGATGTCAAAAAGTGAATTTCGTTTCTAGGTGAATATATATTTTTTAAATAAAGATGATATCTACTAAAATATTTTGAAAATGTAGACAAGCTTTCGCAAAATTAATTCTAATTTATTAGCATAAATATCTTGTATCGATTTGTTAAAACCAGGATATAAAATGGCCTATCAAAACTTTCTGTTTCAAAACCGGTTTTGAGACCTGACCTACACTGATATGAATATTATAGTTATTTTTTGCGATCAATATTCAATAGGCAGGCTTCGACATCATAAACGCTAACTACGCAGCCAAAAACCGTTATAACTTATCGAGCTCAGTGGCGTGGTATAGGCCTCACCTATGGCACGCCACTGAGCTTCATAAGTCCAGCAGTGACAGAAATGGGCTGAAAGCTTTTTGATACTCGAACGAAAAACAACGCATACCGTGAACCTCGAGGTTTACGCCGCATACTAAGTACAAAACTTTAGGTGAAAACTCACACTCCAAGCGAGATGTCATTGTAGAACATAATCAATTCTTATCAAATTAGAATTAGGTTAGTACATGTACACCGAAAGTGGTACTTTATTCTTTCTACTGGTACTTTCATCCCCAACTCTTATTTCATTAGGTTTTTTTATGCCAAAATGGGTATCACTTGACCACTATCTCATGATGTTAAGTGACGATGCGGTCAATGATCTAGCGCGCTTACCCAAAATATACCTATTCACTCGCGACTTGAAGACCCCTATGTGGTATCTAATCGGCAACACAGACTCGGGCAATCCATTCCTTCATTCCTTGGCAGTATGTATGATGAAAGAAGAAGCGAATCGCTTTGTACGCGTTAATGGTATATCTACCATGAAGCGGTGGCGCCTCGTAGTATCCCTGCTTGTCCGATTATAGAATGGCGATGGCGGAAACAAATTATGAAGTTCCGATGCACACTCTCCGAAATGAATCCGATAAAAAACCAATAAGCAAGCGACCTTGCGACGATCCTCGAGACTCTGGAGTCTTTTGCTTACTAGTTGGTCGCCGTTGATGAGCTTCTTAGCTCTCCTCTCAATAGCTTCCAGTGTCTGCAGCTGATATTTGGCAAAACCATCCCAGAGGTGAGAACAGTACTCCATACACGACCGGACTTGCGCTTGGTTGAGCATTTTGGTAGAGCGCTATCTGGGCTTTAAACTCAATATAAGAGCCGACATTGAGAGTTGGTGTTAATGAGATGCCAAGCTCAAGCTGGTCATTTATCGGCACGGACACTTCCTTGAAAGTAGGAGCCAGTTTAAATGGACTCCGTTTGGCGGAGAATATACACGTCTGGGTTTTAAAAGCATTAAACTTAACCAGATGTGTATCTTGAGGATGACTGACTTTGTCTTTCTTTCTTTTTACTAATAATTCAGACGGTTACGGTTCGGACGGATCTCACCACAGAAGTGTGCCTTTTCATTAACACTTCTGTGGATCTGATACATTGAGACAATATTTAAAAGGAGAACGATGTGACATGCATAAGCTCCATCTAGATGTTTTTATATGAGCGTTGGCGCAATGGATATTCATATTCTTTTATTTGTAAATCGTCAAATTTACACGTTATTTTTTACAATTTACAAACTTTAGTACAATGTTGAAACCATGTATAATGTAGCTTACAATATATAGATAGATAGATGGCTTAACTTTAAGAAGAGAGAGAGAATAAAGTAGAAGAGATAGATAACGTCACCGGTTCAAATCCTAGCACACGTGTTCGTCGAATGGTGATAAGAGCATATTATATCGATGCCAGACTTGCTACCAAAAATTATCTTACCACCATCAAGGAGAAAGTCTGCCCCCATAACCTTACGATGTTCCAGCAGAACACAGCCCTTAAGAGTTAGAGTATTCTAGACCTAGCGTGTTCACCATCTTGAACACATCATCGTTTACCAGCAGTCGAGATGGTGGTCAAACGCTAGCCTATCAGATATAAAAAAAAACTTACACGGTTACATTTTAGACCGCATTGTCACTTGTCAGAGGAGACAGTTGTGCTAGTCCGTCAGCTATAAATTGTCTCCTGTTTTCCTCATAAATAATGTCCTTTCTAACCTCCTATACAAAAATAAGTTTGACGTTTATATATGTGTGTCTGTCTGTGGCATCGTAGCGCCTAAACGGATAAACCGATTTTGATTTAGATTTTTTGTTTGTTTAATAGGTGCATTAATCGAGAGTATTCTTAGCTTTGATTCATGAATATCTATCAGACAAACTATGAGATTTTTTCTGAATAATAACGCTATGATCAACTTTTATAGGTCTAATCAATTCAAAATTCGGTATCCTACAACGATATTGTAAGAACATGGTAGCATTGACCTGATGCTGGGGCATCTCCTGAAGTCTACAGAATACTCAACTCCTCACTAACTTACAGCAGAGATGTGTTTGGGCTCATTTGAATGGTCTCTCTAAACAGATTATAAATAGATCAGTGGGGGGTGGTTTAGAATTACAGAGTTCTCGTTAAATAACTCTCAATTATCGGATTATAACCGTCTTATCTATCTATTAATATTCACATCAATTAACAACAGGATAACAGTTCGCCTAGATGCTAACTTTACGTTTGAGAGACAGATCCCATTCTAGGCCTGGCGTTCCACCATCCTACACCGCATCATCACATACCTATCAACGGGTAGTCACATGATGGTAGGATATATCTAGTGTCCGCCTGGCCAGCTACCACCCTCAAGTTAGAAAATCTGTCGCCAAACATCTCATCTGTTCCGGCAGCTATCGTTGAGAGCCATTTACCATTCTAGGCCTAGCGTTCTTACCATCTTCGACCACATCATCACTTACCAACAGGTGAGATAGCGGTCAAACGCTAACCTAAAGAATATTAAAAAAAAACTACTATTTATACCTCAATTATTAGGTAAGCCCAATTAACAACTTTTTATTCATTAACCGATAGGCCTACTGAATATGTAAAACATTTCGACAAAGGTTTACAAAACCATGCCACCCGGAACATTCCGACTAATATAATGTTACTGATTAATATTAATTATAATAAATACAGACAAAAAATTTTGAGAAATTATCTGGAATTTCATTATAGGCTTAAACATTATGCAAAATAAAAAAAATGAATTTTGTATTGGGGTATAGGCATGTGCTCTTTCTCGAATGAGAAGTGGGCTTTTTTATCGATGTTTACCCGACGTATTATCGATAATCTGTATATTTATACTAGGCTTCTGCCCGACAAACGACATACTTTTTACCTCAGAAACAAATATTATAATCGCTTTTACTCCCTCTCAAATACATACATAAATAGTAAACTGACAATATCCCAAACCCCAAATTAACCCCATTAAAAAATATATACTATAATAATACAAAAAATTGTATTTAGTTTTATTTTATAAAGCAACAAAAACGTGGGGTTATCAGTTTGAAAAAACTTTAATACACGTGTTTCATCATTTTAATTGAAAAGTATGTATACCGATTTTCGAGTCAATCAACTAAATTAATAAAAGGTTTTACAGATAATTAAGAAAGTTTAAAAAATAAAACAACCGACTTCCATGCTGCGCGAGTCAGTTTCTGTAGCAAATTTGAGATATTTATCGATATATCTCTGAAGATACTTACCAAATCTCCATAGAATTTAAATAAGACCACTTTAGACCTGTACCTGTTACCTGTAACAAAAAGAATCATTCAAATCGGTTCACAATTGTTGGAGTAATCGCATAACATAACAAGAAAAAAAACAAAAAAAACGTACAGACAAATTGAGAACCTGCTCCTATTTAGAAGTCGGTTGAAAATTGAACCCCCCATTCGACCCGCTTTATGCGTAGATTTTTGACGAACCCTTACTTAGTGGACATGTAATCTTTGTAAATGGTAGGCATTTACAAAGATTACACCTTCCAAATTTGGATCAGGGTCTGCGGTTTGGGCTATGCTTTGATACGTCAGTTAGTCAGCACATTGATTGATTTTTATAAATTATCAGACAGATGTGCCCAAATAGTTTTACTTATAAAATTGGATAGGTGATAAAGAATAGTGTAAGTATTTATTTATATTTAATAATGAAATAAACACGTGGGAGAAGATTTTGGAAAACTGTGATACACGTATCTCATAACTTTAATTGAAGAGTAGGCATACCCATTTTTGATCAAGCAACCCAGAGGATAAAATAAAACACAGAAAATTCAACCCCTCATTTCACTTTCTTAGGGGTATGAAACCCTTTTCCCGTACCTCAAAAAGAAAAAAAGGAATCCTTATAAGATCACTTGGTCACTTTGTTGTCTGTCTGTCTGTCCGTCTGTCAAGACCCTTTTTTTCAAGAATGCGTAAAGGTTGAAACTTATGTGAAATACTGCAGTCTACGGTATCTTTCGGTTGCAAAAAAAATAAAACTTATAAGTCAACGCGAGCAAGAGATATGACCGTTTTATTCATATTTTTTGTGCACATTTTGTGATATCACCAGGGAATCAAAACCTGTAGGGTACTTCCAGTCGACCTAGAATCATGTCTAAGAACCGTAAATATATAGTTTTAATATAAAAATATTACTTTACGATTGCAAATACAACTTATTATTTGCGGTTGGTGTATGAACAGTGTCTAGGGCTCGAACTGCAAAGTTAAATATGTCCTTTAACCTAGTTTGAGAAGTCGGTATGGAAGCCTCAGTGGGCGAGTACAACTCGACTTGGCCGGTTTTATTTAGGGGATGCCTACACTTGACAAAGAACACACCCTCCAAATTCAATTTCTCTAGGACTTGTGGTTTGGACTGTGCGTTAATATATCAGTCAGTCAGTCAAGACTTTGTATTTTATATATATGTTGATGATGTTACTAAACGTTGAGGTCTATGAAAACTATGAGATAAAACATAGTAAAGAATAAGTTTGGGCATTAAAACCACAATAGAATAATGTATCTTATCAACCGTATTTATCTAGTTTCAAGGTGCATTTTATCTCAACAACAATCTGTTTAGTTTGGATATGTTGTAATCAAAAATTCGTTCAAAATGTTTTCGACAGCATTTTGGGGTCAAAATTATGAAATATTCAAAAAACAACTCAGACGATAGGCTCAAAAATATTAGCATAATGTCGACATTTAAAAACCTACGTTAATTTAATCGACGGTTGCTCTTCACTAATGCAACGAACTAGTTCCAAATTTGTCATACATTTCGAATTCGCATCTTGTATATAAAATTGACGGTCTACCTTGAAACAGTACAGACGAACATCATCTTCCCAACAGTCCACAGGCTGCACACATCATCAAAACAGCAGCCATGAATCTCAACGTTAGTGTTCTTATAATAATTACGTAGTTATAATTGATGCAAAGTGATTTGCATTGTGTTATGATAAAGTGAAAATAATTTATTGTGAAATATAAACAATACAGAACCGGTTTTGTGTTATTGTTTCAGATCTGGTGTGTATTTGCATCTATATTGCTGGTAACGGCTGGAGCGGCGCGTTTTGATCAGGGCCCACAAAGATTCTACGAATCCTCTTCCCCGGCACCGCGCAAAGAACAAAATGTAGAAACGAATGAAGTGGTATTATATCTGACGCCCAGCCAAATTAAGGCCTTAGAAGCTGGTGGAGCTGTGGTGAGACCTGCCGAGCCAGAAAACGATTCCGAATCTAACTCCGAGGAAGATCAGCCTGAAGAGAGCGCTGAACAAGAACAAGAGGAAGAACAAGAACAAGAAGAAATTGAAAATGAACAGCCCGAACAACAGACTCAAGAAGAAGCTGAACAACCCGAGCAACAAGAGCAGGCACTAGAGAGTGCAGAAGAACAAGAAGACCAGGACTTAGATTTGGAAGAGATATTCAGAATCCTCAACGAGGAGCAAATTCAAGAAGAAGAAGCAAAGGCAGAACAGGAACGTAACGTACCACAAGTTACTGAGGAAATTTCTGAGGAAGAGCGGGAGATTCCTCCACGATTCCAAGTTCGTCAGCAGCAACAACAGCAAAAACAACAAGAACAACGTAAAGAAAAAACTTTAGCACCTGAAGAAAAGAAAGTGCGTTCCAAGATCTACTCTGCTATTCGTTATCAGGAACGTAATCAACAGGACCAAAGAAAAAGGGTTATCGTTTCTCGCCAACAACAGCAGGCGGTGAAACAAATCGAAGAACAACCACAGCCGCAGACTGAAGCTCCTACACCGTTATTGAGGAAGTATAAACTAGTCCCATACGAAGTACAAGACCAACCTGAAGAACCTTCTCAAGAACAACCAGAACAGGAAGACCAACAAGAACAGCAAAATTCGGAAGAACAACAGGAAGAGCAAGCATCCGCAGAAGAACAAAGCTCTGAAGAAGGAGAGAATGAGGAAAAACTTAATGCTCTACTTTCTCCCCTTCTTAGCCCTGAAAGGCTAGCCGAAGTGATCAATCAACGCAAAAACAAACTTTTCCAGAACGAAATTGAACTTCAAGCCGTTTTACAGGAGCTGAAACAATCTTCCAAACACAACGACCAGAAATATGCCATTGAAATTGAAAAGTTGCGCGCAAATTTGGAAAAACAAAACACGTTATCTAAAGCAGCGGCTATCGCAAAAACTGCACCTCAACTGATCAAGATAGAAATCCAGAAACGTCGGCCTAGTTTATCAGCTAAGCTCATCAAAGCGGCAGCGCCTGCGGCCAATCCTGAGGCTCAAGCGTTGAGAGCACCTAGACCCGTGCCTGTGGAAGTTTCCAGGCCTGTTCCTATTCCGATCATAAAAAAGAAGAGGGTTGAGGTTGAGAGACCTGTGCCCGTGGAAGTTGAGAAGCGTGTACCCGTACCTGTAACGAGGAATGTCTACGTAAAAGTCAATAAACCATACTTAGTGGAACGTATCGTTCCCGTAGAAATCAGGAAAGAGATCCCTGTAGAAATTCCTATCCACAAGCCTGAAAGAATCACTATCCTTAGACATGTATGGGAGCACTGATTAGTTGAATCTTATTGTTTTAGCATTTACTGTATGTTGATATATGTTAATAATTTGTTGTTTTTGATGTTGTTGTTTGTTATTTAAATAATATAATATACGGATTTCGTTTATTGCGACTTTTTTATTTAATTATTGCGCCTACACAATATGCGATAGCTTCAACCTGGTTATAGCACTGATTCCTTAAAATCAATGTTCAGTAGGCGTTTAAATAATCCTAGTTTATAGTGAAACTATTCTAAAACTGTAAAGCTCTTTATTGTTGAAGTTTTTAAAATCTACAAGATTATTATCAAACATATCAAAATTAAAGCCTGCTTTTTAAATTGACTTTTTAAAGTAGCTTTAGGTAGATTTAATACTACTTTTATTAAAATATACAAAAATACTCATATTATGTATACTCATATAAAAAAACTCATATTATGCAAATATGAATTACAAAAAACAGCAAACAAATTATAAAAGCAGTAATAAAATAAGCAATCAAAAAAAGCAATAAAAATATAATGTAATTTTAAATTTTAGGGATGTGTAAAGTGTTTTTGTAATATTTGGATAAATATTAGGATCTAAATGCCATAAATGTCTTATTCAGTAAAATTACATTGCATGGGTATTGAATATATCTGAAGAGAATTATCGAAGACTAAAATAAATAGGTAATTTAAGATCGTTTAAAAACTAAAAGTATCGATTTCAATCGTCGCGCTAGTCAAAGTAGCCAGTAGAAAAAGTAACTATTACCTAATCTGTACCAGTAGTTAGTAGTAAGTCGTCGAGATAAGTAAATTGAATTGAGAACCTCCTCCTTTTTTGTGAAGTCGGTTAGCTAACTCGAAAACCAGGAAGCTACAAAATGTCGCGTCGCTTAAAATCACATGGCTTGCGCAAAACAAACGTGTATAGGCAATAATTTTAAACGGCCTATTCCGTGTTGTTCTTTCCGTTTAGTTCTACTAGTGTTTTAGCATTAATAATAATATGTTAAAAAATGGGCGACTAACCGAAAAATATATTATTTATTAAATACTACAGAGTAAATATGTTAACAACAGGGCAACTGACAGAAATTGCTATTGAATATGTAAAATGTAGATATGCTAAAAATTTGGCGAGTAACCGAAATGCCATCGCTTACCACCAGACGTGATAGTGGTCAAACGTAGCCTATTAGATATAAAAAATAAGACTTTATGTATTAAATTGCTAAAGAGTGGCTAAGTAAACAATCGGGCGACTGATTTTGATTGTTATCTAAAAACTGTGAAAATGAACCTGTCAAGTTTAAATTTGCATTACGAGTAAAAGATTCTGACCAATTTAGCTTCCCATGAGAGTGCTCTAGACTCTTAGCACAAATTCTCAGATGCTTAAGCTTAGAAATAAATGTATGTAACTTTCACCCGCTGAATAAACTTTAAAAGCACTGATTTTCACTGTTAAATATCAACGAGAACCCTATCATTAAATCTTCACAACTTTAAAATATCTTAGACATTAACTCAATCTTAGCCAAATATTTCAAACCCAACGTAAAAAAGTGTGTTAAAAAATCAGATATGTAATTGTGTACATGTCTCAATACCTATTAACTCAAATGTGACTAAATAAGTAAACCAAGTGGATTATATTCGTGACTCAAAAGCGAAACTTTCTATACAATCAGAGACATTTCACAAAATATGTGTATGATATGCTGTTGTCGATATCGCACTCATTTCGCAACTCATTGCAGTTAGGTAAGTTCGGTTATATTATCTGTGGAAAGAGTAATTAACGCTGCATGTTGTTATATTGACGTTAAATTAGATTATTTTGTTAGTGGTTTAATTATACGTCGCGTTCAATATTAAGAGCGTTATTGTACAAGTCTGTTTCGAAACTCCTTATATTTTCTGTTAAAAAAGTACCGTCTAGTGTTTTTTTAACCTATTGGATTAACTACATGTATTAAGGATGTAAGTGTGTGTGTAAGGATGTACCTGTATATATAATATTCTCCTACCATAGGTGGTAGGTATATTATATTGATGTTCCGCCTGACTTGCTACCAAAAAGTAGCTTACCACCATCAAGGACAAAATCTGGCGCCATAACCTTACGGTGTTTCGGCAGCACACAATCCTCGGGAATCAGAGTAATCTGAGCTTAGTGTATTCACCATCTTCGACCACATTATCGCTTGGTGCTAAGGTGAGATAATGGTCAAACACTAGCCTATAAGATATAAAAAAGTGTAATCCAAGATCTGTGCTTAAACATGTTGGCTTTATTTATTCTAATGATCCAGAAGCGATATCAAATGAGATCTAGGAAATAAGAACGAAAGTTATTCAATAAAGGTAGGTGCATTGATTGATTTCATCTGATATATAAATGATTGAATTGAATTACATGAACACGTTCTTATTATGCACCAGTTACGAAGAGTAGATTACACCTCTAGCAGAATATAATCGACCAGAACTGTAATCATTGCATCACAACAATTACACAGTGTGCTATTATTTTCATGAACGGGTCATTTACTCGGTGCCTCTATTGCTACATGCGGTTACTCTACATAGTCTACAAGATAAAAATCTCGAATATTTGCAAACAAACAAACAGTAATGTAACAAACGTTTATTAATATCACAATTTTACTGGGACTCCACCGACGATATCCTTACGACATAATTACAAATAACGAGATTCAAGCGAAGAATAATTTCAACAAACACACAAACAGTCGATCCCACGCATTCACTCAGAATACATAATAAATTTTACATTGAATTTCAACACGAATCCAGACTTTCCAACATTATACATTTGTATCACGACGAGAATTCACGGATCGCCTAAATATTTATGAGAGTTAAATCTAAGTCAGGTACATTTCGTTCATTCGAATTACGATGCGTTCGTATTATGCCGAATACGGCTTCGAGCTACGATCTAAAACTCTATACTAATATCGACAGGCAAGAGTATGTAAAGACCTAAACGTAATATCAAACTGTGGAGAAAGCCCCACGCTTATGCCTGTTTAGAGATTAGACTAAATGCTTAGTAGCTTTCGTGTTTGTAGCCTTCGCCGCTGTCGCCGCCGGCAGATTGCGCGTGTCCGAGATAGTAGCCGTGCTCGGGCTGAAGCTCGGCGTAGCCCTTGAGGCCCTCGCCGCCTTCGTAGCCTTCGAAGCCACCAGCCAAGTGCTCGTAGCCTCCCTGTTCGAGCCCGCCATGCTCCAACCCACCGTGTTCGAAACCTCCATGCTGGTAACCTCCGTGCTCAAAACCTCCGTGCTGAAGAGCGGCGAAGTGTTGCTCGGTGTCGTGCCTCTCATCCTCGAGGACCAGACCGCCGCCGTGCTTGTGCTCGGTCTCGGGATGGATCAGCTTCAGGTTGTGCTCAGATTTCCCTTTCTCCAGCGGGTGCTTGAGGAGATGGCTGTGTTCCTTCTTCACGTAAACGGGGACGGGGTGGAAATGCTCAAACTTGATCGATTGGTGAGACTTGGCGTGCTCGTGCTCGATATGATGGTGATGTCCCGTCTCGCCAATCAGATCTTGGTGGTCATATTTAGCTTCCAGCTGCGGGCCCTCGTCGTGTATGATGCCGGGGTAGGCGGCCGCTACTGCCAGGAATCCCAGGAAAATCTGTAGAAGTAACAAACAAACAGTCATTTTAAGAGCTTAATTTCTATTACACTGTTTAATCGGTATAGATTATGTGTAATAGCGGAAGTCTGGAGCTAATCAATATAGGTATCGTTGATTAGTGCTTTCGTTACTATCTGTGAACTAGTTTCATCAGGGGCAGTAACTCCGATCACCCTGCATTTATGTAACGAGAAAGGCTTCCTATGAGATAAGAAATGTGTATCACCGATCAGGAAGATAGATGACGGGTGACTAAGGCCCCGTGTGTTTGCGGCGAGTTTATCTTTCGGGCGATAGTCACGCATGCAAACACATATCGAGACTACACACACACACATCGGGCACGGTCACGCGAGCTTCGCTAACGGTTGCACAGGTAAACTAGAGTGGCACTATCACAAAACGAGCACATATTACGCACATGGTACTTCATTGCGGTGGACTCGTTACAGTGGGTACACCTTACTCCACGAGAGGGTGGTGGGTAATGCCAACAGTTGTAATTTGCATCGCTTTTATACTCGGTTTCACTTAACCGGCGTCGAGTGCGAGTGCTCTGTTCGTAGTTACGTGTACGTCGATCGCATTGTCAGTCGATCCGCGTCTCAATTAGAACAATAGATAGAAATTCGTTGGGAGAAATACGGAAAAAGCGCAAGTAAGCGACATCGACTTTTTTGTCTTAATTATCTCGTAACACTGTGTTTACACAAGTCATCGCTCGATAAAAGCAGATGCAACCGGCTGAGCATACATTTACATAGTGTTACAATGAATTTATAAATATTGCATGATTTGATTTTGAGATTCGAAAACAGTTGCATTTTTATTACACAAATTTTCAATGAGGCTGTTTTCAAAGATTACATAGGAAACCTATTTAGCATGATAATTTTAGACGCTAGACATTCGAAAAAGTATATATGGGACATGTCTAGTATACCTACTTATTCAATTATTTGATTAAAGTTTTTTTATGTTTAAGCTTATTAAAATGTCACATAGGTATGATATCCTAAGACGAGAAGTTATAACAATACTTATCCAGTAGAATGTATAGAAATAGTATCTTCTATACATTATTTATAATTATTTTTATATTTGTTACTTCGTTACGCTAAAACTATTGTAACGATTGAGCTGAAATTTGTAGATAGCCTTGGCTCTGGAATAACACATCAGAATTTTTATCCCGATATGCTCACGGGAACTATATCTACGCGGGTAAAACCGCGGGGCACAGATAGTATACAATAAAAGGATATTCTTGAAATAGCCGCTCAGTATTATTTGCGTAAAGTAAACATAATAATAGTAGTAGTTATCAAGAGACTCTCGCTAAATGGCTGGATCAAGGGCCAGATACAGAAGGCGGTACTTCTTGACACGGCACGCATCGTCAGGAGGTTCCTCTCTCTGCAGCCGTAACCACCGGTAGCTTGGGCCCTGTCCCGCTGCTGGCGGTACGCTAGGTTTAGGTTTTTTATAATATTTTATGTTTTACAGTAAATTTGTTTATTATTTTTGAATATTATATTGTAAAAAACCTAAACTTAAGATAAAAAATAAATATGTAAAAAATAGTAGTTAAACATTTCTTATAGGTAAACCATCTTGGCAAACTAAACTTTAAACACCTAGAAAATTGCTACTTATCTCATTTTTTACTGACCACCACAGGGACAGGGGACAATTTTGTGATCCACAGACAATTTCAATAAGTCTGAGCGTAATTGTATTCTCTATAAATGTTTGCAAAGTCGCTCGCGACACAGGATTTCCTAGCAGGGAAGGTGTCTTTAGCTAAAATAGTTTTATGATTACTTGTTAATTTTAATTCAGCAATTAGTATAAAAATATGTTAAACAGGTACAATAGCTCCTTTTCCTAACCTTGTTTCCAAGTTATAAAATGAGGCTGTAAAAGTAATTAGGAGAATTACACAAAATGCGTGAATGCATTCGGAGCAAGGACGATGCATTTGGAAATAAGAATCTTAAGAATTGTACATTGAATCGGGAAGCTAATATTAATTAACTACCTACCTACTAGTATTTGTTAAATGAATATATAGTAATAAGTATAATATAATAAGGCAAGGTATCAAAAGGTGTGGACTAAGTTGTGGGAAGCCTATGCTAACGAAGCGACTTCTACAAATTGGACTATTAAAACATCATAACTACTTTAAAGTAGTTATGATTTTATATTCCTGGACAGACAGGCACTTGACCACTATCTAATCTAATCTTAAGAGAAATTTATATTTCAATTCAATTTTCAATTTATTCCAGAAATAATTAAGATAGTTTAAAAACTAAAACATCCGACTTCCATGCCCCGCGAGTACAGTTTCAGTAGCTAGTTTGAGACGTTTATTATCATATCTCTGGAGATACTTATCAAATCTCGATGAAATTACAATGGGACTACCTTGAAAACGTACCCTACCGATTACAAAAAGAATTATTCAAATCGGTTCACAATTGACAGAGTAATCGCGTAACATACACAAAAAAAAAACATACAGATGCATTGAGAACCTCCTTCTTTTTGGGAAGTCGGTTAAAAACCAAAACAACCGACTTCAATGCTCCACGAGTCAATTTCAGTAGCAAGTTTGAGACTTTTATCTTCATATCTCTAGAGATACTTTTCAGATCTCCATGTAATTACGATTGGACCACCTCGGAAACGTACCCTACCGATTACAAAAATAATCATTCGAATCGGTTCACAATTGACGGAGTAATCGCGTAACATACACAAAAAAACATACAGACAAATTGAGAACCTCTTTCATTTTGGAAGTCGGTTGAAAAATGTGTGTAAAGTGCTTGTCTGTGAATGGAAGATGGCAGTAAGGCCAAACGTTAGACTTTAGCCCAATTCGCAAAACGCAACTATAGGTACTTAGTACCCGTCATTCAAACTGGTTAACACCTAAAAATTATCGGTTTATCGAGTTCCGGTAAACAAACGGCTTACTGGAACTCGGCTCGAACTAACCGATTGACAAAGACTTTGGGGATTGTTCAAACTTCGGTCAAAGTCTATGACTTAAGATCGAATCATGGTGGTCTAGAAGAAGACTATAAAGCTGCTAAGTGCGATTCGGACTCACATATAAATTGTTTTCCGTTTCACTGTATTGCGGAATAAAACACGTTTCTTGTATGGCTGCCTCCTTTTATTTAAAATTTTAGTTTATTTTAATTTTTATTTGATGTTATAGTGGCCATATAACACTTTATATACATACACCATACACATTTTGTGAAAGTTTTAAGTTTCTTTTTATATCCGTTCATAAGATCGAGCAAAAACGCCGAAAAAAACAAGTGTTTTTGTATGGGGACCCCCTTTTTTGGGACTTTGGAATTCTATTTAGTGTTTCTTAGCAGTCTAAATAGCGGCCATAGGAACATTTCAAGTGTCTACCTATTATTATTAAGGAGGGATGGGCAGACGGACGGATGCTTGAACAAACTTGAGTCTTAAAACTCCAAACATAGCTCTGTCCATAGCTCGCTGTGTGACTTTAAATAAGTTTATTATTAATAACGTTCAGTGTCCATGTCTCAGCTCCGTAATATTTATCACACATAGGAAGAATGCACTCTTTGTAGACTTTCGTTCTTCGACTTTATCATGCCTTGTAGTAGCTTCTAGCGACGATAAATGATTCGATGAAGTTTCCCAAATACTAATCCACATATCACAACTAGATTGACCATCGACATCCGATGACTTTGACTTATCTGCCGAACAGGAAGCACCGAACACTATGGTGGAACTGGACAAACCAATAGTCTTCCTTTTTACAAGCTTTTATTTAACTTGCAATGTACTATGTATGTATGTATGTATGTATGTACGTATGTCACTATGTATGTTCGGGTGGAAACGAAAGAATTTGGTGTACTTATGTATCTTCGGTGACAATACAATGATATGGTACCATTGAGCTGGTCTGATAATGGAGACGGAAGGTGGCCACGGCATCTCTGTGATAAATAAACATAACCCTACCGAGTTTGGGCTCGATTGATTCGTGTTGACGAGAACTGTTCACCTAGATGATATCCAGGGTCTGGTGATGAAGCTGCAAGGTGGCCACGGCATCTCTGTGATAAATCAACATAACCCCACCGAGTTTGGGCTCGATTGATTCGTCTTGAAGAGAACTTTTCACCTAGATGATATCCAGGGTCTGATGATGAAGCTGGAAGGTGGCCACGGCATCTATGTGATAAATCAACGTAACTCTACACCGAGTTTGGGCTCGATTGATTCTTCTTGAAGATAACTTTACACCTAGATGATATTTGGCGACTGGTGAGGAAGCTGGAAGGTGGCCAAAAGGATAAAATAACGTAACCCTTAGTGAGTTTGAGCTCAAAAGATTCGTCTTGAAGAGTACTTCACATTTAAATTATAGCCAGGATCTGATGATGAAGCTGTAAGGTGGCTATGGCATTTCTGTTATAAAGCAACATAGCCCCACCGAGTCGATTGATTTTCCTTCAAGAGCACTTTACCCATAATCACATCAAATATCCGTGGAATAATTTTATTTTTTTAAAAACATCATGCATTCTCTTAAATACTTAGGTAGTAGGTAGGTAGTCGGTATCTATACCTGCCTACTAAAAAGTTAAAAATAAATTATAAGTAAAAATATTTTTAAAAACAAGCTTTTATCTGGGACAATGAACTAAAATGTTAAAAATAAATTCTAGTATTTGGCGTGTAGATACTTACCTATATTTTTAAAAGCTTGAGGCACTGAAGTATAGTAATTACCTAGCCTGAAACACGGGTAGTGCTTCAAGCTTTTATTATTTATTATATCTGTGTGATCACTATCTCGCCTAGTGGTAAGTGATAATATGGTCTTGTACTATTCATTATTCTGTGATATGGTCGAGGATGGTTAACACGCTAGGCTACGCTATTGGTCTGATTCTCAAGGGCTATGTGCTGCCGCAACACCGTAAGTTTATGGCGGCAAATTTTCTCCTTGATGGTGGTAAGCTACTTTTAGTAGCAAGTCAGGTGGAACATCAACTTAATGCTCTTACCACCTGTAGACGAACATTCATGCTAGAATATGAACCGACGACCTCCCAATTAGAAGTCATGCTGTCTATCCTTTACGCCAATGGGCCGTGATACGGATGTTTGACTATGGGTGGGTCAATGATATAGAATAGGTCATTTTAGAACTACCCAGGAATCATGTGCATAAATCTTCTTATTTTCAAATACAACTCCCTGCACTAAGGAATCCCTGTGTCGCGGGATAACCTCCAGACGAGGGTCAAATATCTTTCGTACCCACGCCATTTTTTAGGAAAAAAAGAGAAGTAAGGCACTCGCACGATAGTAAGCTATAACACCAGCCTATAGCAGAACAACTACCTAGGCAGAATTTAACGCGATATTGCACTGCGTCCGTTACACCAAAATATAAACCTTATATACGCATGTAATATGAAATCTCAAGTTATAACAATTTAAACAACTAGAACAAGGAGATCCGCGTGTACCTCACTTGTATTTGTTCAGTTAATTTGAATATCTAGATTAGCTTAGCTTAGCATCAACAGGAAATCGACAGTTAACGTTACTCAACTAACAAATTTACTAGCTGGGCACTCAACCAACTTTTACGCCCTGTGTTACGCACTTACTTTTACGAAATTGTTTGAATAAGATATAGAGCGTTTCGTCAAACTCATAATTTTCTTGCCTGATGAATTTCCTGGTTCGTTAAAACTAAACGGCTGTGTTTAATTTTCTTTATTTTTGCAAATAGAAGGGGTGTTATATGTTAGACGTGTGTGTCTGTGTATGTTTGTGTCTATCTGTGGCATCGTAGCACCCAACATGAACCGATTTTGGTTATTGGGTTCATTGAAATGGTCTCAATGAACAGATTGTACACTAGTCGAGGGTGGTTTTAAATTTTGAATTTAACTATTATTATGACAGTCAAGCACTTGACACGATCTCAACTAATTCAATTACTGAGCGTGTGAGACTTTTGCATGATTTCTAGTAACTACGCAAAAAAAAAGTTAGGAAAAGAATCACTTGAATGAATTGATGCTCTTCCTAAATTCCTTAAATTTTGTCAACTTTAAAAAAAATGGGTTGCAAGATGAGTCATATTTAACAACCAATTTAAAATTGAGATTTGCCCGCTACGTTTCTTTTACAAGCTTGTCAGTCATACGAGCGCAGTTCAGTGGCGTGCAAAACGCAACAATCCAGAGAATTCTGTTAAAAAAATAATAGAAAATAAGGATTACCTTCCATCAGGTGACCGTTTAACTTTTATGTAACCTAACATATTATTAAAAATAATGTAATTATTATAAGCGCTTTGCATACACATGATACACATTCATCATTTGTCAAATGCTGATACCATCAGAATGTAACGATTTGGATTTTCGTATATCTGTTATGTAATATGTTACTTTTTTATCTGGAACAATTCAATCTGCGGGTCTTGAAATCGCGAGTTAACATGTTTTTTCTATAAGCGTGCTAATTCGTCGACATAATAAAATATACCTATCATGTATAAAAAAATCTGAGTGGTTATTGGGTTGCTATATTGTGAGGCTCTTCTGTCAAACCACTCAACATTAAAATGTCAATTTGTAAAAATAGCTGATGGAAAACTGCCGCGGTGACCCGTCATAGGTCAAGCTATCTGCATGACTGAGAACTAGTAAATTATTCATAATTAACATTATGAACTTGGGAGAAACTACCGGGAGTCTTCCACACTATTATAATTTACATGTAATTATAATTTACTGCCGACTAAATACTTACATAACGATAGTATTTGTGCTACTTTTGTAAGTCATGAAAAAATGAGATAGGTACTATACGCGCATTTCCTAACGTGCAGTATAGGACTTTTATGTACAGAAGATGCGACCAAAAATTCCCCTGCGAGCCAAAACTCCCTGCGAGCAAAAATGCGAGATTAAACCTAGTTACAAAGTCGGTATCGTTCAAATGTGCTCGACGCCTCGGATGCGACCTTGAATTTGCGTCACAGAATAAACTAATAGTAACGAAGAACCGCGTGTTGCGCACTGTAAGTCCGCGCTGCGAGAGTCTGTATCACTCGTCACCTCGCGGGCCGTCAGCTGTCTCTTACTGTAAGGTTGAGATCGAGAGCGCGCGTGACACTACTGACTGAACTTGTAGCCGGCCGGCTGCCGCGTATGTACTAATATTGTCATAGCTACAGCGCGGAGTGCGACAGACCTGGCTAGGCCTAGACCACGCACACACACACGCACGCACGCGCACACAAGCACACACACACACAAAACACAAAAACAAATATATACACACACACACATATACAGACACACACACTAGAATTTGAACACTATCTCACCTGTTGGTAAGTGATGATGCGGTCGAGGAAGGTAGCAATCTGGGCCTAAAATGGACAGTGGCTCTCAAAGACAGCTGCCGCAACACATTAGATGACATGTTTTGACGACAAATATTTTAACTAGAGGGTGGCCAGATGGACAATAGATAATGTCCACCTCCATGCCGGGGGTGGAGGTTTCTTAACGATATTTTTCCTATACCATTCAAACGTATAAGCAAATTCTACACATCTGTCATTATAAAATTAAATTGAATTACTTTACACTAGTCACTACTCACTAGTGTTCAATTAAGCATTTTGCTATCCGAGGTTTGGTTCTCAGAATGCAGCCTGATAACGATCTGTCAAATTGCATGTAAGTCGATTGCTGCTACGTAATCATGTGATCAGCTGTAGCCTACTTAATTGTCGCTTGTTTGCGTAATGTTTGATCGTAAAACAAAGGATCGTAAAGCAAACTGTATCAGAGTTTAATAAACAAACTGTTACTCACTAACAGTAGTTTATAGAACTGTTGCATAATGAGGGATATTAAACCACGGGTGTCACGATTATTTTAAAATACCTAGTAATGTGCAGTTTCATACACTACTTTATCTTTACTCATGCAATGGGTATTAAGTACCTATTTAAACAAAAAAACAAAGTTTGCGAAAACTAAACACACACAACTAAGCTTTAAAAAAAATCGTAATAAAAATAAAACCGACCAAGTTGAGTTAGACTCGCCCACTCGCTCGTCTGTACCAACTTCTCAAATTAGGTTAAACGACAAACTTAACTTTGCAGTTCGAGCCCTACGCCAATGCCTAGACACTGTTTATGCACCAACCGCAAATAATAAGTTTGTAATCATAAATTCGTGAAAAATTCCCAAACAAATATACAAACTGACTTTCGCATTTATAATATTGGTGTTAATAGGTTTTGAAATATACGACATAAACGGTCATATCTTTTGATCGCACTGACTTAATGGTTTGATTTTTTCACAACCGAAAGATACTGTAGACCCAAGTATTTAGTATAAGTTTCAACTTGATACCTTTACGCATTCCGGAGATAAAGGTTTTTGGCACACGAACAGTCTGACAGACAGAGACACAGGCAGACAGACAGACAGACAGGCAGACAGACGGACAACAAAGTTATCCCATAATGTTCCTTTTTAAGGTTCGGAACCCTAAAAACGGCTCCGGAACCATAGTAACGGGGTCGGGTCAACCGCGCATGCGCATGGCTTAAGGCTACGAACTCAGAAAGATAATGATGTAAAACCTTCCTAGATGGGTGTCAATTAGCCCTTAATAACGTAGACGGGTCATTGCTAAAACGGATTTAACCTCAAGTCTACTCAAAAAGGTTAAAGTGAAGGGAGCACCACATTCGAAAACCTTTTAACAATGGCCATTAGTAATACACTCATTACGCTACTTATAATAAAATGTAGTACACTTTCGATATCATTTTGTTGTTTCGTAATTTTGTTGAGACAATGCAGAGTTGAGGCTTGTAAATAAAGTGGACCTACACGGTTCCGGTATCTACCTAAAACACGACTCTTTGACAATAGAGTGCAGTTATAGTAAACTATTTGCAGGTTAAGGCTATTTTTGACCGACTTCACAAAAAAGGTGGAGGTTTTCAATTTATTTGTATTACGATGCATTTATATACCTTGACGACATGCTACTAACTAGTGGCACAGATTATATAATAGTTAGCTACTACGTCTACTGGCTACTTTGACTAGCGCGACGTTTGAAGTCGGTTCTTTTAGTTTTTTAAACGATCTTAAATTATAGATTTAAACTTATAGATTTAAAAACGGGAATTTAACGGGGATCTTAAATTATCAAAAACTTGAGTCCTTCCTCACCAAATCGCTGTAATAATAAAATTAATGTCATTTTGTAACGCAGCTCGAATACAACTTGTAATTGATAAAACCATTTATTGTTCCCTAGTACACATTGTGCTCTGAAATTGACCATTGACCAAACTGTAAGCTCCAAGACCTCTTGCAACGATCATTGTCTTTTCAAACAATGAAGTAAATCTCGTACTTCCGAAGTACTGCAATTAAATAATAAAATGTGCAATTTGTTAAATGAACTATGATCTTGAAACACAAGAACTGGTTGCGTGAACAACCATTTCAAGATCATCACTACTTGCATAACGAATCGTAATAATGGATAGATATGAACGTCGGCATAGGTAGTTCCAATATTTTTTAACACCAAGAGAAAGTGTTTAAATTTTCTAATGGGTAACAAGTAACAACATAATATTTTATTTGTAGGTAGGTACTGTACAAATTAACAGCTAACACACCATTCACTTAACTTAACTTAAACTGTAAATAATAGGTTTTCCCTCAATTAATCTCTTTTTTAGGGTTCCGTACCCAAAGGGTAAAACGGACCCTATTACTAAGACTCCACTGTCCGTCTGTCTGTCCGTCTGTCACCAGGCTATAGCTCATTAACCGTGATAGTTAGACAGTTGAAATTTTCACAGATGGTGTATTTCTGTTGCCGCTAGAACAACAAATACTAAAAACAAAATAAAATTTGAAATTAAAGGGGGTCCCCATACAAAAAACGTGTTTTTAAATCTAATTAGTTTCGGCAAAATGACATAGATGGGGCTAGTAAACGAGCCCCGTCTTTCTAGATCGCGACCAAACCAAATATTCTGGGTAATATCAATTAATCAAATATATGAGGTTGAAACTCTGTTATGTTTCGTATTGTACGGAACCCTCCCTAAGTGTGCGATAAGAGACGCGATGCTGACTCACACTTGGCCAGTTTTATTAGGTATTTACCAAATAATCTGATATTTTAGAATATTGTACATAGTATTTACATTACAATAAATGTTATTGAAATACATTTAGCCTTCAGGTAGCCGCATACTTATAATTTTAATATAGTATGTATTACTTCGATACACTTTATTATAATGCGCTAGATTGGATTAAATAATATGTTTAATTAATATTTAGTATCAAATTTTACCTAATACCAAAACTTATTGATGTTGCTTAATATAATTATTGTGATTAGGTACCAAGTATTTTATTATTATTTATATATATTATTATTAAATAAAAAATATATGTTTATGGAAAGTTTAGGTGACTATGTTTGCAGAGCTGGGCATTGAAGATTATTTTCTAGTTACAAAGGCTTATATTTTATCCTGTAAGTCCCTACATACCGGCTCGATCTGTAGATACATCACTAGATAGTAGCATAATAATGCATTCTCACTGAATTTACTAACGTACCCTGTAATTTATATAAAACTTGCTGCGCCCCGCGGCTTTGTCCGCGCTTATTACTTAATAGTTATACCCCTTCCTCTTGAATTAATTTTTGGCAACTTTTGGCCATTAATTTTAATTAATATTTATTACTCTATCAATTTGAAAACTGCATTAAAATCCGATGAGTAGTTTAAAAGATCTAAGCGTACAGACAGTGGTAGCGACTTCATATTATACTATGTAATAAAGATTATAAAGCAAATAAAACTTATAATTAGATCGAAAATTATTTGCAAAAAGCATACAGCTATATAATATACTCTTATACAAGGCAACCGCGTGATGAAGCGGGTTGGTAACTGTTAATGTACAATTTTTAGCATTGAGGGCCTAGTGGCGTAATCGGAAAAACGGCCGGCTTTGATGCCAGATGTACCGAGTGCAAACCCCGCCAATGGATTTTTCAATCGAAAAATGTATATGCGCTTTTCACAGTGGCCCTCCGGTGAAGGAAAAACATCGTTAAGAATCCAACAACCCCCGTATGGTGCATAATAGGACACTATCTAGTGTCCGCCTGGCCAGCAACCACCCTCAAGTTAGAAAATCTGTGGCCAAACATCTAATGTGTTCCGCGGCAGCTATCCTTTGACAGCCAGTTCCAATTCTAGGCCTTTGCGTGCTTACCATCTTCAACTGCATCATCGCTTACCAACAGGTGAGATAGTGGTTAAACGCTAGCCCACAAGATATTAAAAAAAATCAATCAAAAACGAAGCTTGTAGCACTCGCGCGTTGATGTCTTTTGTACCACTTATTAATTTTATTTGTATGCTGGCGTTACGTAAGCACAATGCCACCTTTTTAAAGTAGGCATAATGTGATTACTAAAACATAATTAAACATTAATTTAAATTATTATTATTTTATTTAAATAATTATATTACTTGAATACTATTTAGGATTTATTACCTAAATATACTTAAGTTTTAAAATTTTCGGTAGGTACCTCTGGCCTTAAAGCCGACCGATCTAGGAGGGCCTAGTGAGGCAGTCTCACTACGTCACTAGGCCCTCCTCTTCTAGGTAAGCGTGTTATATCTTCAATCGCATAGTCACTTAGCATCAGGTGAGATAGTGGTCAAACGATATAGGTAAATATATTGATAGTAGATAATCGGTTTTTTTACGGACAACATGAACGTCGGTTTTTTGACGAGAATGTGAAAAAATTATGATTGCTAAGCATTTGTCAAGGCAAACATACACTTTTTCATATAAAATTGTGTTTTTCTTTGAGAGCATTCAAACCAAAATCACACTGATAATCTTCAGTTGCATGACGTGAACTAGACTATGACTTCAACTTGACTTTGACTCGACTTTACGAATTGAATCTACAAAAACATGAACAACTTTAATACCTCGACACTGTCTAAATATACTAATCGCGTGGAGCCATAATGAAAAAAAAACTTCGTCGCAGGAGTCTTACGATTCTCTTCTCTTATATTTCCGCCGCGAGCGGAGCGGATCCATTAATGACTTTGTTTAACTCACAAGAGTAAATAGCATACTTGTATTTCCACCAACAAATAGTCTAATAAAAAGGACTGAGCGAGCCGAAAGAGTTGAAATGAACTCGCTCATCTCTTTTTCTTATTTTCCTTTTGCAGTTGACATCAACAGACAAAACTCTTTGTTGGTGAAAACGTAAACCATTTAAAAAGAGTCCGTCCCGCCGAACTGTTTCTCGCTCATTTCTCTTTCGCGGTGGAAACTGGGCATTACACACACACTGTTTCCGGTTCTTTACGACACTATGTAGTTTCGTTACAGGATATATCTTTCGTTATTCAAAACGAGTAACTATATTATCAATGTATGCCATTCAATGTATGCTAGCACTACGCTAGCAGCAGTGCAGCACTACGCTAAGCAATGCTCATGAAAGTATTGAGTATGTTTTTTTTTACTCCACTTGGTATTTAAGAGAACATAATAGCTAATCTATAGGCTGAACGGAGCTATCTATGAACTGAACGAAGCAAATAACGATAATTAATATGCACCGACTGAGCACACTCTAATTGGAGAATTCTTCGCGCATAATCAGTTAAAATTACAGCTTCATTATAAAATTAACATGATGAAACTGTGTTGCGATGGAAATTATGTTGTTAATTTTTGATGTTGCAAAACGGTACCTATTGGATTACAACGTTGCTGATATGTCATAAAGTTAAGTTCAAAACAATGAGATGTTTGAAGGATTTTCACTTGTTACTAAAGATTTTATTAGCTAATGTTAAAGACAGCGCGCAGCGTTTGAAGAGCTTGGACAAGTACCATACTAAGTGGCGAAGAATGTATTTAACACTAGCTGTGCCCGCGACTTACGTAGTAACTATTATATAATCTGTGCCGCGACTTCGTCCGCGTGGAATAGTGTCTTTGGGTAGCATTAACTAATAAGACACATACGTATCCCAGCTACACTGCACCCTACCACGCCATGCTAATCCCCCCTTCCCCTCCCCTAACTCCCACTTCCCCTCCCCCTTACTTACCCTACCCTCCCTCTCCCCCTTACCCTCACTTCCAAATCCCCTCCCCCTCCACTCCCCTACCACTACACCTCCCATCCCCCACAACTCCCCCTCCCCTGTCCACCACCCCCTACCCTCCCCTTCCTCTCCCCTTCACTCCCCCTACCCTCCCCTACACTCCCCCTTTCCCCTCACACACTTTGAATGTCATATTTATTTATATCAAATCAACAGCCTAAAAAATAAGTTACAAGCTTCTAGCTTTAAAAATGACGATACTTCCATACAACTTTTCATCCCCCTTCCAACCCCTTACAACCCTCTTTACGTATTAAAAAGTAGCCTCAGGCTCTAGACTATCTGTGTACCAAATTTCACTAAAATCGGTTCAGTGGTTTTGGCGTGAAAGTGAGACAGACAGACAAAATTACTTTCGCATTTATAATATTAGTACGGATAACAGACATATCTACTCGTATTTTATACGGTGGAAAGAAACAGATTAAGCAATACACTTGTTGATGATGAGCGATGAAGTCCATCTATAATAGTGGCACGAAATTTCTGGACTACCGGAACACACTGTAGTAGTGGTAGGTGCATATAATATTGTTGTTCCACATGACTTGCAACCTATAAGTAACTTACCATCTTCATGGAGAAAATCTGCCATTATAACCTTACGGTGATCTGACAGCACACATCCATTGAAAGTCAGAACATTACCACCAGACCTAGCGTATTCTCCATCCTCGACCACATCATCGATTACCGCCAGGCGATATAGTGGTCAAACGCAAGCCTATCAGATATATATAAAAAGGGCCCTTACATCAATCACGTTTGACTAGGTAATAAACACTTATTATTTTTCAAAGTAAGTGGCGCCTGATGTTTAGCTCTGAGCCAACACCCCACTAGCATCTAGATTTGGTAGTTCTAACTTTACGGCTAATTGCTCTCTAATGGCCGTACGGTTCATTCGACTGGTCTGGATTCACTTCTATAACAATACAGATATTAGGATTAGCATACTTTTGAGACCACCACCAAAATAATCTGCCTACCCATAGTTGCAAGCGCAAGGTATTGCAAAATATAAATAGACGTAGAGCATTGTATACTCGTATTCCGGTTGGAAATTGCTACATTCTGTTTCCTGTGATGACATCTAGCATGTAGTTAAACGCAGTGAACAAGCATCTGTCAGCAACAGGAAAGGCATTCTTAAGCATCAGATACCTAGGTAAATTGTATATCCCTATTTGTCGTTGTCTCGCCATTTTGCAAGACGTTTATAAATTGTATGTCAATATAGTGACTTGCGATAATTTCTTAGTTTGAATTTTTGTTTCACCAACCATACCATATGCCCATTTAGCTACATCCAGAGGTCACGGGTAGGATTGAGGTCTAAATATACTCGAATGTACTCTAGACGCTATTTAGGGCTTCCTTTTCTTAGTTGTTTTTATTCTACGCTTAGCTTCCTAGCACTGGTCTGGTATATTATACTTACCAGACCTAGGAAGATTTAATTGATTTGATCACTCAATTTTCCTAGCCTCGCTCAGCTAATAAAACAAGCGAGTAATGTGTGCTGTGGACGCGAGCGAGGGTCTGTGCAATGCTTATTATACACTATAGATACACTTATGCAACAATGCATTCGCGCGTGGAGAGTCAGTTCCCATTCCAGGCTTCTAGCGTGCTTCCTCTTTCCTCAACAGCATCATCATTTACCATACCAACAGGTAGGATAGTAGTTGAACGCTAGCCTATATGCATGCAGGTGTCCCAAAATTTTACGATATTTAGAGGGCAAGTTTTAGCAAGGAGTTTATACCAACGACGAAAAATTTTTTATTTTCCTTTAATGTCCTTCTGCTGGGCAAAGGTCTGCCCCATAACTTTCCACGAATCTCTCTCCAGCGATTGCGCCGGAGGCAATGACTGTACAGCCAGGATGGTGGCCGGTGGTGGTGACGATATAGTCATGGAAAAGATAATAATCTAATACTATAAGAATCTTTGTCCTGACATACTGACTCACTGACAGACAACGCACAGCCTAAACCGCTTGTCGTAGAGACTTGAAATTTGGAGGGTATATTTGTGTTAGTATGTAGGGGTGTACTAAGAAAGGATTTTCCAAAATTCACCCCTTAAGGGGATGAAATGGGGTTCAAAGTTTGTATGGTTAGATAGAAACAAGATTAGATAGTCTTTTCTATCCGAAACTTCACACAAGTGCTTCAGTAAAAAAATAAGTAAATACGTGTTTCAGGTTTTTTGAAAATCCACCCCTAAGAGGGTGAAATGGGGTAACAAAGTGTGAAAATCAATATTGTTTTGGATTGCGCTGAAATTTGGCACGCAGATAGTTATTACAACGTTAGTTACCCCTGAAAAGGATTTTCCAAAATTCATCCCTTAAGGGGATGAAATGGGGGTTCAAAGTTTCTATGGAGAAACAAGATTAGATAGTCTTTTCTATCCGAAACTTCACACAAGTGCTCCAGTAAAAAAATAAGTAAATACGTGTTTAAATTTTTTTTTAATTACACATCTAAGAGGGTGAAATGGGGTAACAAAAGTGTGAAAATCAATATTGTTTCGGATTACACTTAAAATTTGGCATGCAGATAGTTATTACAACGTTAGTTACCTCTGAAAAAAGGATTTTTCAAAATTCACCCCTGAAGGGGATGAAACGGGGGTTCAAAGTTTGTATGGAGAAACAAGATTAGATAGTCTTTTCTATCCGAAACTTCACACAAGTGCTCCAGTAAAAAAATAAGTAAATACGTGTTTTAGTTTTTTTTGAAAATACACCCCTAAGAGGGTGAAATGGGGTAACAAAGTGTGAATATCAATATTGTTTTGGATTGCGCTGAAATTTAGCATGCAGATAGTTATTACAACGTTAGTTACCTCTGAAAAAGGATTTTTCAAAATTCACCCCTGAAGGGGATGAAACGGGGGTTCAAAGTTTTGTATGGAGAGACGAGACTAGATAGTATTTTCTATTCTAAACTTCATACAAGTGCTCCAGTAATAAAAAAAAGTAAATACGTGTTTCAGGATTTTTTTTAATTACACCCCTAAGAGGGTGAAATGGGGTAACAAAGTGGGAAAATCAATATTGTTTTTGATTGCGCTAAAATTTGGCATGCAGATAGTTATTACGACGTAAGTGCCCTATGAGAAAGGATTTTCCAAAATTCACCCCTGAAGTGGATGAAACGGAGGTTCAAAGTTTGTATGGAGAAACAAGATTAGATAGTCTTTTCTATTCGAAATTTCACACAAGTGCTTCACTAAAAATATGAGTAAATACGTGTTTCAGACTTTTTTAAAATTCCACCCCTAATAGGGTGAGATGGGGTAACAAAGTCTGAAATTCAATATTGTTTCGGATTGCGCTGAAATTTGGCATGCAGATAGTTATTATGACGTTAGTTCCCTCTAACAAAGAATTTCCAAAATTCACTCCTGAAGGGGATGAAACGGGGGTTCAAAGTTGTATAGAGAAACAAGATTAGATAGTATTTTATATTTGAAATATAACACAAGTACTTAAATAAGTAAATACGTGTTTCAGGTTCTTTCGAAATTCCACCCCTGAAGTGGGGTAACAAAGTCCAAAAATCAATATTGTTTTGGATTGCGCTGAAATTTAGAATGCAGATAGTTATTACGACGTAGGTATCCGCACAGAAGGGATTTTCTAAAAATTCCTTCCGGATACTGAACGGGGATTCAAAGTTGGCAAAAATGGCGAAATAAGATGAGATAAAGTACGTGTTGTAGGATTTTTTGAAATGGGGTAGGATGAGATAAAGTACGTGTTGTAGGATTTTTTGAAATGGAGTAGGTAACAAAGTCTGAAAATATGGGTATTTCGGTTTTTATAAATATGAATCCCGAATTGCCTTAGTCACGCGATAACATGAAAAAGGGTGAACTGATTTGGCTAATTCTTATTTTATGTAATTAAGATAGAATCGTTTTTACAAAAGAAAAGTTTAAAGTAAATAAAAGAAGTTTTTAACGCGGGCGAAGCCGCGGGGCACTTCTAGTACTACATATAGTTAGATATCGTCACGCCACCTCTTTCGTGATCGACCACGTCGTCGCCGACCATCTCATCATCATTAACAGCCAGTATTCGTCCACTGTTGGACATAGGCCTCTCCTATGGCACGCCACTGAGCTCTTCAGCTATTTGTTTCCAACCGCTGCCAGCCAGCTTGCGTATATCATCGCTCCACCTAGCTGGAACGCGTCCTACGCTTCATTTACTGAGCCGTGGTCTCCACTCTAGAACGCGTCTACCCCAACGGTTATCGGTTCTACGACAGATGTGACTAGTTCACTGCCACTTTAGCTTGCTATCCATTGAGCTATGTCGATAACTTTGGTTCTCTGTCGGATGACTTCATTTCGAATTCGATCTTTCGAGATACTCCAAGCCTTTCCATAGCTCGCTGAGCGACTTTCAATGTTTAACTTTGGTGGATCAGTCTTACCGTCAGTCCACGTCTCGGCTCCGTATGTCATTACAAGTAGGACGCACTCATTAAACACTTTTGTCTTTAAGCTTTATGGTATCGGCGATGAAAAGACTCGACATAGTTTTCTAAATGCTGCCCATCCAAGCTGTATTCTTCTGCGAGTTACCTTCTCCGAAATTGTTTCTACTAGGTAGACATATTCTTGAACAGCTTCGAGAGCAGCTCCGTTTAAGGCACTCGGTTCCGAAATAACATGTTCATTGAACATGATCTTGGTCTTATCCAAGTTCACCCGGATACTGATGCGTGCAGAAGTATCAGCAAAGGTGGTCAGCATGTCCTGTACGGTTTTAGGCATGATGACGATATCTTAGGTGTGAGATATTTTCGTCGTTGATGTTTATTCCTCGTCTTTTCCAGTTTAGCGTCTTGGACATATCTTCTAGAGCGTTTGTGAACAATTTCGGGGAAATAACGTCCCCTTGTCTCATACCTCGTTGTAAAGGGTAAAGAGTTTAAAAACTGTCCATAAAGGTAAATGGATATGTTTAGTCTCTTGGTTTTGTACTTTAAACTTCAAAGATTGTTTCGACTCTCCGACGGATATACGTATTTATGTTTGTTTTATTACCAACTAGCTGTGCCCGCGACTTCGTCCGCGTGGCATAGCATTAACTAATCCTAAGAAACAAACGTATCCCAACTACACCGCGCCGTACCACGCCACGCTAATCCCGCCTTCCCACCTTCCCTCACTTACCCTTCCCCTTCTACCTACCCTACTTCTTCTTAATATTAGTAAGGAAGTAAAGATAATAAAAAGGATTATAATATTTTCTGCCGCAAACGTTGTATGACACACGTGCGGAATTGGAAATTACAAACGTGACATTCGTCTACTCGTTCGTTTATAAAAACTAACTTACCGCACTAGTATCATAAATAACTATCTATATAAATATTTTTAAAATAGTGTGGTATGGTTTTATTATGCGTCATGCATGTGAAACTTTTTGTTTATGTATCATCAGGCGGTATCAGTCCACCGCTGGACGTAGGCCTCTCCCAAGATGCGCCGCTGAGCCCGATCTACGGCTCTTCTTGTGTATAATGTTTATAATCGCAAATAATACTTTTTATATTCATTTTGGAATACAACTAGTCCGTGTTATAAGAGTATTTAAAATTATTGTAATGAAATGAACAATTAATTATCGTGGGTGTCAGATGCTTTTATTGCACAGGGCCATTTTGGACATTGTCATTTGATACCTTTTTTTTATATATAGAACTGGGCAGCACTTGACCACTATCTCACCTGACGTGAGTTGAGGATGCAGTCGATGATGGAGCGCGCTTACCCACAAGATACCTATTCACTCGCGATTTGAAGACCCCCAAATTGTATTTAGCCGGAAACACAAACTCAGGCAGAGCATTCCATTCCCTGGCGGTTCGCATGATGAACGAAGATGCAAATCGCTTCGTTCGGGTATATATATCCACCATAAATCGGTGGCGTCTTTTAGTGTCTTGATGACATAATTATGACTAGTGAATATTTTCACTAGCGCGGCATTTAATGTAAATTTTTTAGGGTTCCAATCCCAAAAGGTACCAAATGAACACTTTCTGAGACTTTGTTTTTCCATTCATCCGTCCGTCCGTCCGTCCGAGTGTCTATATGTGCGCACTTTACAGATCTGTATCTTCTTAACCGTAATAGTTACATACTTGAAATTTTCACAAAGTATATATCCGTCAGTGTATAACGGCCCAGACACGAAATTTAATAGATGCATGTAATTTAATTAAAATTTGTTTTGCACTAAAAAGGGTAAAATTAAGTATTTTTCAAAAAAAATAAAACTGACTTCATAACCACAAACAGGCACTCAAAAGCGAAAAATAAATTACTTATTATAATTATTATAAGCGCTACCCACTTATCTATTTGAAGTCGGTGCCAGCCAAGTTAACAGGTAGTAGATAGATACTACCAACATGATTCTACCTACTCACTACTACTACATACATAGTATATATCTACTATCCAATAGACGTAGACGTAGACCTATACGTAACATCAGACGGAATAAGAAGTCTAGACGGAGGCCCGCCGAACAACGCACTGAGGCCGGTAAAATTACACCTCGCCGTGTACATACACATTAACACACACATGCATATAACGAAATTACGCCTTACCTTGTCAGTCGAGCTATTCTGGCGCGCGGAGTATCACGTTATAATAATTCACATTTTTAGTGAAAACAATGCTGAATTGTTTTGTGAAAGGGTGTTTAAACCAATCTTCGAAAAATAATAAACTGGCCAAGTGCAAGTTCGACTCGCACTAGTAGGGTTCCGTACCACACTACAGTATTTTATAAGATCGAGCAAAAAATACCACTATCATTTTTCGCCAGCAAAATAATAATTAATAAATATTTTATTTCTTATAACGCCATCTAATGTCTAACAAAGGAGTAAGGGATCGACATTTCAAAATAACGCCATCTATGGGACGTTTACCTAACTAAGCGTTCATAGATGGCGTGAAATGCCGAAAAAAACACGTTTCTTGTATGGGGACCCTCTATTATTTTTAACTTTATTCTGTTTTTAGTATTTGTTGTTATAGCGGCAACAGAAATACATCATCTGTGAACATTTCAACTGTCTAACTATCACGGTTCATAAGATACAGACTGGTGACAGACGGACGGACAGACAGACAGACAGACAGACAGACGGACAGCGGAGTCTTAGTAATAGGGTCCCGTTTTACCCTTTGGGTACGGAACCCTAAAAACAGGATGGAATCACATTTCATACGTAAGTAAACATAAAAATCCATATTTTTCAATAAATAAATTTTAGTAATTATTATGACAGCTTGGAAAAAACCCCACAAGTGTTGCCACTAGTAAGCGTCACGATAGTCCCCGTTTATTGAGTAAGTTATTTTGTTCTATATTTTCATTATGGTTCCACACGATTAGATGTATTCAGCCAGTGACTGGCTAAATAAACTAATTGTAAATCGTCAAAAAATCTTTAAGTTTTTTTTTATTAAATTCATAAGAAGGGGTCAATATCACATTTTAGGAAGTCAAAGTCTTAATTTAAGTTAAGTTTAATTTTTATTTCAAATACTATATACGGATTATAACGGGATTCAAACCCGCGCCTACTGAGAACATGCCCTGGCGCTCTAACCTGATATAAATAACTGTTATTGTTTAAGTGAGGGTGATTAAATATAATATGACATTTGCCATGAGATTTCGTGACATACCATGACATTTCATAATATTAGTGACATTTCATGACATAACGTGACATTTCATGACATTTCATAACATTTCATGAAATTTTGTGACATTATATGACATTTTGATACACTTCATGACGTTACATGCCTTTTCATGACAATTCGTGACATTTTGTGACATTTCGTTACACTTCGTAACATTCCATGCCTTTTCATGACATTTCGTGACATTCGTGACATTTCATGACATTTCGTTATATTTCATGATATTTTGTGACATTTCATGATATTTCATGACATTTCGTGACTTTTCGTCACATTTTCTGACATTTTGTGATATTGTTAAACACAATCCAAAATTTCATCGTACCGACGGGACTTGAACCTGCAACCTCCGGAATAACATGTTCCGGTGATTTGCCAATTAAGCTCAATGGCTTAATGCTTAAAACACTTCAAAGAAACATAATATTTTGTGATATATACATAACTTTCAGGAAATTTTTGAAATTTTAGACATTTTGTGACATTTCGTGATATATTTGGACATTTCATAAATTGTAAATTGTTAAACACAATCCAAAATTTCATCGTACCAACGGGACTTGAACCCGCAACCTCCGGAATAATTAAGAGATATTAAGTGTGTAACACTTCAAAAGAAACATAATATTTCATAAATTTCATGACATTTCGTGGCATTTCGTGACATTACATGACATTTCGTTACATTTCATGTCATTTCATGATATTTTGTGACATTTCGTTACATTTCATGACATTTTACGATATTTTGCGACGAAAAGAAATAAAGGCCCGGTGGCGTAATTGGGAGAACGGTCGGCTTTGATACCGTGGTACCGAGTTCAAACCGCCGTGCACCAATGGATTTTTCTATCGAAAAATGTATGTGCGCTTCTCACATTGGCCCTCCGGTGAAGGAAAACATCGTTAAAAAACCAACAACCCCGCATGGTGGTAGGACACTATCTAGTGTCCGCCTGGCCAGCTACCACCCTCAAGTTAGAAAATCTGTCACCAAACATCTAATGTGTTTCGGCAGCTATCCTTGAGAGTCAGTTCCCATTTTAGGCCTAGCGTGCTTACCATCTTCGACCGCATCATCACTTACCAACAGGTGAGATAGTGGTCAAACGCTAGCCCATAAAGTATTTAAAAAAAGTCTCTCATGTCATGAAATATCACAAAATGTCATAAAATGTCCAAAATGTCACGAAATATCATGAAACGTGGTGAAATTTTTATTAAAAGTCAATGTCATGAAATGTCAGAAAATTTCATAAAATGTCATGAAATGTTACAAAATATCATGAGACGTCATGCAATTTTATGAAATGTCACCAAATTTCACAAAAGTCATGAAATATTACGAAATATCATAAAATGTTACGAATTGTCACGAAATGACACGAAATGTCATAAATTGTCATGTTATATAATAAAATGTTAAGTGATGTCAGGAAATGTCACGGAATTTCATTGAACCACCTTAACCAGGGCACTAAAAAAAACATTCATAAACCAAAAATTATATTATCTTCGACCGTATCATCACTTTCCAAAAGGTAAGATAGTGGTTAAACGCTAGCCTATAAGATATAAAAATTAATTTAAAAAACACTTTCCCGTCCTAGGGCGAAAAAGATCTATTATGCGCGCACTTATCGAGGAACCAACCATCGTTTTTCGAATAGATGGGAAGAAAACATACTTACAGTACTCTTAAAAGTGAGGTATACACTAAAAAAAAAATGCTAACATATGTATTTACTTATCTATTCATCCAGTACATAGACAATAATATATTAGGGTAATAAATTTATACTGCATGGCAACACTCACAAAGAGCACACATGTTTACGAAACCGGCCTCAGTGCGTTGTTCGGCGGCTGGGGTCTGGACTTCTTATTCCGTCTGAGTACGTAACCATAATATGCAGTTATTGCAACTGATTTGGAAGCTATGGTACTTAGCATGGATAAAATATAGCAATATTGTGCAATTTTGTTATTTATGTTTTTCATATGTGATTTCCAATTTAAGAAGCAGTCTATTGTTACACCAAAAAATTTAGTTTTTGTAATTTCTGATATGCTATTTCCATTATTTGTAATATTTAATTCATATTCATAATTTATAATTCATAATTTAGACACAGCACAAATTATACACAGATCAGTCGGGGTGGTTTCAATTTTGAATTGAAGTACCTATTAATTACTGTTTAATTTATACTTTTGATACACCTAAATTATTTTTATTAGGTAGCTTATAAACACTTGCAACACAAGGAGTGTCACTCATGCGTTGCCGGTTGCCGACGTGTCAATATTCTATTTAACGCTCCTTTTTAAGGACTTCTTGTTCTAAAATGTCTGCAAAACAAAACCATTGTACTAAAGAGAATATAATACTAGGTACCATTTCGTCTGTCATACCAGCAGGCTTATCACGAAGTTTGATAGTGATTGAAATTAACGAAATGACAGAGATGGAGCTATACAGCCTGCATAGCTGCGTCCCTGTCATTTGTTCATTCAATAATCAACTGTCAAAGTTCGTAATAAGGGGGCTGCTCCAATTGGCTTGTACGCGTAGGCGAGCTCTGCACTCGAAATCCTAAGGAAGGCTTCCCAATGAGATTCCAAAAGTTCTCTGTAGCCATGTCGCCCGCCATCCCGTAACTCACATTAAATTCTCATTTTTCATTTAATAAGTTTAAAATAAACGTAATTTTTAATATTGAGTAATTTAATATTAAAAATAACGTTTATTTTAAAATTTCATTACGCGATATAGATACCGAATGTTGCCCACAAACATCGATTACAATAGCACGCACATCCCTACTCAGTACTCATTTTTTTAGTTCCGCCCCCCTATCACGAAATTCGATAGGAATTGAAATGAACGAACATGACAGAGATGGAGCTATAGATACAGCCTACATAGCTGCGTCCCCGCATTTTTAACCGACGAAAAAAAAAACGGAGAAGGTTATCAAGTCAACGCGTATATATTTTTTTTTATGTATGACCACGCATAACTTTTTACAGAGTAGTCTAATTTCGATAATTCTTTTTTATTGAAAAGGGTATACCCCCAAGGGGATCCCATTTAAATTTTAACGAAATCGGTCGAGCCGTTTTGAATAAATCAACAAAAATAATGGATAAATGTATCATTATTTTGATGATTTTATCATATCATCAATGTATGTTAACAAACACAGGAAAAAACAAAGAGCCGAAAATTGGGCTCAGTTGCGTGTGTTGAGAGAGGCATATGTCCAGCAGTGGACTGATACCGGCTGATTATGATGATGATAATATTTTACAGGTGGTACCATTTGAATTTCATCGAGATACGAGTATGTTCAGTATCTTCAGATATATGAAGATAAACACCTCAGTAACTTAGTATTGAAATTGACTAGCGTGACGTTGGAATGTGACTTAAATTCTTTTTATCATTACTATAGAGCATAAATGTTCAATATAACGTTTGTCTAGGCCAGGGGTAAGCAATGATGCCTGCTTTTAACATAGTAGATTATGGCCACAAAAAATTAAAAAATAAATTTTTTAACATAAAATTAAACTGCCGAAAAAACTTAAGCAAAAATAATTAAACTTTTTTATTAAACCTTAATAACGAAGTTCTTAAACTACTGTTAGTATACCTAAGTATATATTTTTGTAATTGTTTTGAGTTTTTAACTAAACATAAAAACTAAGTTCTTAAACTAATGAAAGTATGTATATATATACCTAAGTAATTTTGAGTCGGCGCCAAATAATCAATAAGCAAAGATCACTAAATAACCTCTTAATTTAAAAAAATATAATCAAATCAAATAACAATGCAACATGAAATCTCCTGCGATTAACATAAACATTCCAATAAATGCGCCTCTCCACGGTACTCTTGCACGACCAGTCGCAACGACGTGTGCCCGTCACGGGTCGTCACAGATTACTATATGTGGTGCCCGTTCGGGTTGCAGTCTCGCTGACATTAACTTCGTCAACACTCGGCATTTTCCGGCGAACTGGCGTGACGCGCCAGCTAGGCTATTCTGTAAGCTATCTCGACAGCGGAATCCGCGGTGAGATTTGACTTTCGCATTACGAAATTCAACCGTATTACGAACGTGATAAGATTGAATTTCGTAGTACGAAATTCGAATCTCACCGCGGATTCCGCTGTCGAGATAGCTTACAGAATAGCCTAGCAGGCCTCCGTTGCGCATCACGCTTTACGTAATTAATTAATTTGCTTGTTTGTCGCCTACTCAAAATTACTTAGGTATACATACATACATTAGTTTAAGAACTTAGTTATTATGCTTAGTTAAAAACTCAAAACAATTACAAATATATATACTTAGGTATATTAAGAGTAGTAAGAACTTCGTTATTAAGGTTTAATAAAAAAGTTTAATTATTTTTTGCTTTTCAGTTTTTTCGGCGGTTTAATTTTTTGTTAAAAAGCTTTATAGTAGCTAAGGTCTTCAGCTTCTAAAAAAGAATTATAGAAAAGTTTACTGTCTCAACTAGTCAAGTTTTTTTTTTAGTTTCATTGTGGCTCCACACAATTAGTGTATTAGGCCAGTGTCAAGTATTAAAATTCTTCAAATTTTGAGAATTCAAGTCATTAAGATGGTTCAAGTCACATTTCAAGTCAATTTGAAGTCAAAGTCTAGTCCAAGTCATACCCTCAGTAAAGATGTGGACTTTATTGAAGATTTTCAGTAGAATTTTGGTGAGAACGCAAATAGCATGTTATAACATTGTGTTGTTTCCCTACACTCGCACACATTCACCGGCACTTAATGGTTAATAATCCTCATTTATTACACAGTAACTCGCGGCAGAACACAAGTTTTAGGAAAAAATACAATGAGAGCACACACACTTTTCCACGTTCCCGCCAAAACTCCAACTAGTTAAGTTATACAATTAATTAAGATAGTAAATGACATAAAATATTTTGACAGTGACAGATGACAGTAAAATATAAGTATTGCCACGGTAATATAATGAATATTACCGTGGTATTGCCGTGTTACAAAACACTTTTATTATTTTTTGGTTGGTAATATGTTATTTTTTTTATTATTATTATCTTCGAGCCTTTACCAAAGGAAATATTAACGCAAGCCGTAGCAAGCCGCTCTCTGCTGGCCATATAGCCATTTTTGGCCATATAAGCGTGCGTAACTACGCTGTATTTTTAATACTGTGTGCGTGTTTCAAGCTAGTGTGCGGCATCGTTAAAGTGAGTGATTTGTGTGTGTGCAATGCGTGTTTACCACATCCTCCGTAAGTATCGGCAGAAAAAAATGTTTGCGGATTACAACGTTAACATCTCCATTGGTAAATGCTCGAAGATTATTATGAGTGTCCGTTTAAACCTAATATGAGGAGACACTATGATTTTTGATTGCGCGAATTAAATGTTTTAGTAATTATTATCTTTAAGCATGAACCTTTTGCGTTCCTTTAGCTAGTTTAATTGTGTTTCATTTCTATGTTTATTTCTTTTTGATGTGATTGTGTGTTCGACTTTTCTTTTCTAGTATCTCTTGTTACAACGACAACTGGCAGGTGGAGTAGAAAATTGCTGTGAATATTTATTTATTTATTATTTTTCAACCGACTTCACAAAAAAGGAGGAGGTTCTGAATTCTTCTGTATTTTTTTTTTCTTTTTTTTGTGTGTATGTTACGCGATTACTCCGTCAATTGTGAACCGATTCAAATAATTATTTTTGTAATCGGTAGCGTACGTTTTCGAGGTGGTCCCATTTTAATTTCATCGAGATCTGATTAGTATCTCCAGAGATATGACGATAAACGTCTCAAACTTGCTACTGAAATTGACTCGCGGGGCATTGAAGTCGGTTGTTTTAGTTATTAAACTATCTTACAATTATTTTTTTTCGTAATCAAGCATTATGTCCTTATTGAACGAAAGCAATGACACTGATACCTTTTTATCTTGTTCATTTACTACGGATAGTGATGATGATAGTTTTGAAAGCATTCCTAGTTTGTCTGAAAACCTCGACTCTCAATTCTCTGATGTACCAAAAAACTTCAACGTTATTCATATCAACGCTCAAAGCATTCCGGCACATTTCTCAGATATGCTAGCTTCATTTGATAGTATAAATCATCATGCTATACTAGTCTCCGAATCTTGGCTCAAACCTTCTCTTCCCTCTATTCTCTATCCTCTGTCTGGCTTTCGACTCATTCGAAATGATCGAACCGATAGTGGCGGTGGTCACTTTGCAATCTATTTACGTGCTCATATCTCCTTTTCTGTTTTAAGTGTATCTGCACAACCACCACCAGCTAGTGCCGGGGACCATCTTATCATCGAAGTTCTTCTTTCTCATACTAAAATACTTCTCGGAGTCTATTATAGCCATTCTTCACGCATTAACTTCTTTTCCTCTTTTGAAAACATTTTAGAAAATCTCTTGCCTTCCTATTCTCACTCAATAGTCATGGGGGATTTCAACACATGCCTCTTGCAAAATGGTTTCCGTTTTCTCAACTAAAGAATGTTATAAACTCAAGAGTTTATTGCATGTTACAAGTAACATGCACATTTTAACTTTAAACGCCACTCGCTATTTTCCAAATTCTGCCCCTTCTCTTCTAGATCTCATTCGTGTCTCTTCTTCAGCTCATATCGAAAAGTACGGTCAGTTATCTGCCGATGCTTTTTCGTATCATGACCTCATATTCATATCATATAAAATACGTCCCCCAAAAGCTAAACCCACTATAATTCTGCAACGCAATTTTGGTGGCATGGATGAGAAAGCTTTTATAGGAGACGCTGAACAAATAGACTGGAAACCTGTTATAGATGCTGAGACAATTGATGACCAAGTGTCAATTTTTAATACCTTGATTACTCAGCTCTTTTACATACATGCTCCACTACGTCGAATCAAAATAAAGCAACTTCCAACACCTTGGCTCGGCGATGACATTAAAGTTCTTATGCATAAGAAATCTGTTGCTAAGTCTAAATTCAAAATGAATCCTTCTGTTGCTAATAAGAAAAAGTACGCTAGGTCACGGAATCGCTTCAATAGAGTGTGTAGGGTTGCACAGCGCCGCTATATCCACATATCTGTTAAAAATAAAGATCCATCTAAAGTCTGGAAATTTCTAAGTTCTCTTGGAGTCGTCCAATTGAAACTTGAAGAAGTTAGAAGAGAAGAACTTAGAAGTTGGTGAATCTCGTCAAAGTAATTCTTTTCCACAACATATTAATATAAATTCTCTGAACCAGCATTTCTCTTCGTCACCAATTATTGCAGACACAAATAAGATTACGATACTACATCATCTTTCTACTCTTGTGACTTCTGACCATCCTCAATTTTTCTTTACTCCATTCACCGTCTGTGATGTTAAGAAGAGCGTACTCGCTATTACCTCCAATGCAGTCGGAATCGATAGTATAAGCCAGAACATGCTGATTCCCATCCTTGACATTATTCTTCTCATCCTTTGTCAAATTCTCAATTATTCAATATACTCTAACACCTTTCCTTCTGCATAGAAAGATGCTTAAATTATACCACTACCTAAAAACCTAACCCTAAGTCCCTAACTGAATACCGTCCCATATCTATTATTCCATTCCTTTCCAAAGTTTTCGAGCGCCTCGTCCATAAGCAGTTACATTCCTATCTCGTCTCAAACCAACTCCTTAATCCTTTCCAATCCGGCTTTCGCCCTGGTCACAGCACAGTTACTGCCCTAGTTAAAATAACAGATGATATTCGTTTATGCATGGAAAATGGGCAGGTAACTGAGCTGAACACAGAAATAGGAATAATATGTATTATTCCTATTTCTGTGGTGCTGACGCTACTTGATTTCAGCAACACCTTTAATACCGTCGATTTTGACATTTTCTTTGCATTTCTTCGCTCGATTAACATATCTCCAACGGTGATTGAATGGTTTCGTAGTTACCTGTTTGGACGTTGTCAGCGGGTCCGCACTGAAGACACTTTCTCTTCTTGGTGGGACACAACTGCTGGCGTGCACAGGGTGGCGTGCTATCTCCCCTTCTTTTTGCTGTTTTTATCAATTCTATTTCCTTTCGCCTTACTTCTTCCTACCATCTCTATGCAGACGATCTCCAAATCTACTTACAAGCTCCTCTCAGTTTTTTATCTGAGGCAGTAGATCAAATTAATAGTGATCTTTGTAATGTCTCTCAATTGAGTCAGTACGGTCTTAAAATAAACCCTGCTAAAACGCAAGTTCTTATTATAGGAAGTTCTAGAACCGTTGCCAAAATCGACTGGGAAACATTACCACAGATCGTATTTGAGGGGCTTACAATTCCTTACAGTCAAACTGCAAAAAAATTGGGTGTTATATTTGATCAGCATATGTCATGGGGACCTCAGCTGACGACAACCAGCAACAAAATGTTTGCCTCTGCTGCTTCGTTGAGGAGGCTTCGAAATTTCTTGCCCACCGCTACTAAAATTGCGCTTGCACAATCTATTCTTCTACCTATTTTCGACTACGCTGACTATCTTGACATGTCTGAAGAGCAGCTAAATAAACTTGAGCGACTACAAAACCTTGCAATCAGGTTCATATTTGGGTTACGCAAATATGACCATGTTTCTGAATTTCGCTCTAAGCTCAAGTGGCTGCCAATTCGCCTTCGCCGGAATGCACATATATTGTCTCTTGTTTACACCATCCTATTTAATCTTACTTCTCCTCCTTACCTTAAGCTCATGTTCCAAGTCCTTCGCGACTCCAATACCCTGTCTTTACGGTCATCAGAGAATCATACACATTCTATGTCCAGCCATCATAGCTTATTCTATGACAAATTATTCGCAGTACAAGCTGTCAGACTCTAGAATGCGCTTCCATTGGAAGTAAAACGCTCACAAACACTTGCTACTTTTAAAGACCGCGTCAAGGCCCACTATCTCTCCTAAACTGCTACTGTTTTCTATCTAAGTTCTCTTATATATTTTAGTATATTTAAATATATATGTAGAATATGTATATATGGATATGCATAGTATTGTATACTTTTATTGTGTATAAGGTATGGTTATGTATGTGTATTGTAATATATAAAATATGTACGTACTTTTGTTATAATGTACTTATTACCTATTCTGTTTTATTTATTTATTACTACCAGTGCCCCGCGGCTTCGCCGGCGTTAAAAACATTTTTTTTTTCATAAGAACCATCTGACGATAAAAAATACAACAAAAAAATAATTAGCGAAATCCGTCCAGCCGTTCACGCGTGATGCCGTGACCAAGGGCAATTGGGATTCATTTTATATATAAGACTAGCTGTGCCACATGAGTAAAGAAGGAACAGAGACAAACCTTCTAAGGAACGGACAAAATGTTTACCTATTCTTGTAGGGTTGGTACAAAAAAAAACAAGAAAAATCTTCATCGTAATAAAATCCTCCTTCAAGTAAACATGACCTGCTTTTTATTCGTATATCGTTGCATTTCGTTACATTTTGTGACATTTCATGACATGTCAATGTCATGATATGTCACAATATGTCATAAAATGTCCGTAATGTCATAAAATGCCACGAAATGTCATGAAATGTAACAAAATGTCATGATTTGTCACGATATTTCATGAAACGTCACGAAATGTCATGTAATGTTATAAAATAAAAAAATAAACAAATCGAGAACGAACGGGTATCTACAAGGTAAGCGGGCTACATCATCGACCGCATCGTCACTTAACAAGTGAGACAATGGCAAATGCTTGCCTATCCAGCATAAAAAAAAATTTCATGAAATGATGAAAAATAATATAATATAACGTGACGCGTCGCGAGTGACAGCCCTGAGTTAAAGCACCAGCCGAGCCACTATAAACCGGTTTCACTCCGTACGTGACAGGCGGCACATAGGCCGCTAGTGCTCACGCACTCACGTGCGTCTACGTCATCATCACAGCGCAGTTGTATGAAGCTTTGTCTCTGTTCCTTCTTTACTCACGTGGCTGTGCCCCGCGGCTTCGCCTGCGTTAAAAACAACTTTTTTTTTCTCATAAGAACCACCTCCTGACGATAAAAAACACAACAAAAAAGAATTAGCAAAATTGGTCCAGCCGTTCACGCGTGATGCCGTGACCAAGGGCAATTGCGATTCATTTTTATATATAAGATTTTATTCATTTTTAACACCGATATAACGCCATGTATGTTAAGTTTTTCTTTCTCCACCATAAGGTTGTTTGGAAGAGATCGGTTTAAGCGATAAGACCGCCTGTTGATACACTTTTTGTTAAATGTTTATTTTTTAAGTTTTGTTTCTATAGTGTTCAATAAAGAGTTTCTATCTATCTACTAAGTTTTTTAATTCAATCAAAGCATCCATGAGTTTTAGCGGGAACGTGGAAAAGTGTGTGTGCTCTCATTGTATTTTTTCCTAAAATTTGTTTCTGCCGCGAGTTACTGTGTAATAAATGAGGATTATTAACCATTAAGTGCCGGTGATTGTATGCGTCGTGCGAGTGTAGGGAGACAGCACAATGTTGAAAACAATGCTATTTGCGTTCTCACCAATATTCCACTGAAAATCTTCAGCATACAGTCCACATCTTTACTGAAGATGACTTTGACTAGACTTTTACTTGAAAACTGACCTGAAATGTGACTTTGACCCATCCCTAAGACCCAAGTTCATAATAACTTGATGAATTTCAATACTTGACACTGGCTAAATACACACATCGTGAGGAGCCATAATAAACCTAAAAAAAAATCATCCATCCATAGAGTAGAGAATAACTATAATAACTATCAAATCTCTCAGCTCAACGTCGAAATTTTTGAATTTTTTCAAAACAAACGTTTATGTTCGGCTGCTCGCTTGAATTTGTAAAATTGTGCCCGGAATTTGAAATAAAAATAGAAAATATATTTAAAATCCGAAGATTGTGTTTTTAATAAGTATTACTTTGTGAGTGGTATTTGAAATAAAAACGAAAAAATGACGACCAAAGACGTCGACAAACTTTTGTAAGTTTATTAAAATTTGCCGTAATACAATGTAAATCTCATAATCAAGTCATAAATGCTATATCGATCACGATCTATAAGCTATATTTGTTATTTGTTATTATATAAGATTGAAACGAAATGCCTGTATTACATACTTACCTCCTTGCATGTGTTAAATATGCATTTGCTTGGACAAAAAGGCGTTACCTCCGCGACGTTCCAGTACTTTGCTTGCAACTTTACACCACTATAAACCCTATACATATTTATTGTAAACTTAGATGGAATTATGAGCTATGGTTGTTGTTACATATAATAATTAAGTTTCACAGAACTATAGCAGACTTGACTGGTCATTTGTCCCTCACTGAAATTCGTGTCTTCTGCAGGATGGTACTGGACTCCACTGTATATAATGCAAAGTGTAGCCAAACCAACGTTTTTTATGTGTGAATGAATTTCGAGCTATTCAGGTTTCATATGTTCATGACACCTGAATAAAACTTAAAGCTTACAATATATGCTTTCTGACAGGATAATGCTATCCTGTCAGTGATTCATATACAATGTTATAGCTTTTTCATATCTTATAGGCTAGCATGAAACACTATCTCGCTTGGTGGTAAGTGATGATGTAGTCGAAGATGATGAACACGTTAGACCTAGAATACACTGACTCTCAAGGACTGTGTGTTGCCAGAACTATGTAAGTTTATAGCGGCAGAATTTTTCCCTGATGGTAGTTAGCTATTTTTTGGTAGTAAGTAGGGGGGAACATTCTATAATATGCTCATACTACTTGAGGACCTAGGTACTCTAGCTTACTTCGAGCATTTACCAATGGAGATGTTAATGCAAGGTGTACACCTCTGCTGGCCATATAGCCATTTTTGGCCGTATGAGCGTGCGTAACTACGCTGTATTTTTAATACTGTGTGAGTGTTTCAAGCTAGTGTGCGGGATCGCTAAAGTGAGTGATTTGCGGATTACAACGTTAACATCTCCATTGGTAAATGCTCGAAGCCAGCTTATCAAAAGTTTATAAGTACTATGATGCATAATATAGGGGTGTATATCATTAAGATCTAAAATTAATATTTCTTTGCTAGAGAGGATGATGCAGCGGCATCTTATTCTTTCTGACAAAGAAAAATTTCATTTTCACATAACTAATGGTTTGTCAACATGAACTCACTTGATGTTGATTGAGAAAGTGATTGAACATTAGAAATGAATTTTTAGTTAGTTTTATCATAAAATTATAATTAAATTTGTTTTAGACCTTTTGGCTTAGACCATGTTTAGGGTATATTCCTTGTACTCACTTACAATCAATACATTTTCAGTCAAGACACTCTTGAAGCAATAACAGCAAACATTAAGAACCTGATGGAAGAGTTATGGATAAACTGGTCGCACCTTGGAGTAGACCACGAAACCAAAGTGAGATACACTACGGAACTCATTCAGATTGAAAAGGAACTTCACAAAGATGTCATCTCAGAGACAATTGTAAAGCTGAAGGTGCTTCAGAGCCAAGTTGATAGTAAGTTTATACAAATTTTCCCAATCTATACTAATACTTTAGCTAGTACTAAATTAATATTAATATATTTATTATACTATTAATGGGCTGTATTATATTTATTTAATAATAATAATAATAATTCCCGCAGGGGCGGCTTTGTGGCGAGCCGACGGTGAGTGGCGACACCGCGGACCCCTATCCCGTGAGGGCTAAATGAGACCCTCTGACCCCCGGCTTGCCTTGACCGGCCGGCCGGTGGTGGGAATCGCAAGAGCTAAGACCAAAGCTCCAGGGTGGAAGTGTTAAAGGCATAAAGCCGCTAGTAGCGTTTAGTGAAAGTGCAGCACACCTCTCAACACCCTTAGCTATCCACGCCAATGTTGCCCCTCGGCGCCGACATAACGGTCCGCCTTTATGGGGGGTCCATTCAGTGTATAGCTAGTCACCACTCGCCTTAATATTTTGAAATGAGGCATAATTGGCGGGTGCCGTACCTCATCCCATAGACCAGAAAACAGTCATCAAGCAGCACACATTCATAGCCATAATAAATTATAGTACCATCTTTTTATAGTTTTTCATGTCTCCATCCACAAATCATATTTTTATTTAATTTAATATTGTAAAGGGCCTCTTGACGTTGGCTTCGGCTCCGTCAATGCCTTCCAAAGGACCGGGCGATTTGCAGCCCGTGATGTGAATTGAATAAAGAGTATAATAATAAAATTGTTGATTGCCAAAATAATAAATGAACAGTTATATTACAATAAAAAGCAACAGGATCAAATTCAGCTTCTGCTGCATGTACAATAGGGAATATGCATGTTTTTTTTAAATATTTTTATTTCACTCATTACATCCATATAACATAATAAAAAAATAAAATACTGCTGGAATTGGTCTAATTATTTTTTAAATAAATATTTAAACATACAAATAAATTTGAGCAGTTTAAACCCCATCATTTCCCGGGCTCTTTAGTTGCGGATTGTGACGTCACGTACTGACGTCAGACAGACGCCGCTTGAAGCAAACCAGCTTTTTTTTCTTTAACTAAGACTCCACACGATTATTGTATTTAGTCAATGGCATGTTTTTATTAAATTATGCAGTTTTCTAATCTCATACTCAGTTTTATCTATATTAAATGGTTAGTAATATACATTTTTGCACAATAATACGTGGCAAACACAATATTTGGAAATAAATACAATAAGACCACACCATACATTTAGTTTTATGTTCCCACGCTTAATGTTTCTATCACGTTACGATTATTGTATTTAGTAAATGGCATGTTTTTATTAAATTATGCAGTTTCTCTAATCTCATACTCAGTTTTATCTATATTAAATGGTTAGTAATATACATTTTTGCACAATAATACGTGGCAAACACAATATTTGGAAATAAATACAATAAGACCACACCATACATTCAGTTTTATGTTCCCACGCTCAATGTTTCTATCACGTGGAGTAGTGAATTATGATGTCAACTTTCAAATGGTGATCTGTTTTACAAACTTAAATTTCCCTGGCTTAAATTGCATTTTTCATTTATTATTTGCAAATAAAATGGAATTAAATTAATAAAAAGGTGTTACATATAACTCCAGGACAACAAAGATTCGAAAAAAAAAAATTCCAATTAATCTGAGCTACATGCATATTCCCTATTGCATGAACACGCAGCACTGGTTTTCAATTATTCAACACAAGCATGTTCAACTTTTTTTGTTTTTTATGCTTAAAGTTTTCCAGTAAAATTACAGTTTGTATGAGAATGAACAACTAGGTAACAGGAGAATAATGCATTGTTATTGCAGGAGCTTGCAAAGTTCTGAGAATCAAGGGTAATGAGTCTGTTTAATTTTAAAAAGCAAACGCAAATGTTTATATTATTAGAAATTTTGCTTGTCCTGTGAAATATCATGACAAAATAATATACTATGCAATCTCTGTTCTCATTCTTCAAAAGATTTTCGCCCTTGTAAATTAAAAGTCATATTATTAACAACATTCTCTTTATCTCAACAGAACTGAAGGCGGAAACAGAAGAACTAAGCAAATGTCTGTCAGTGGATATTTCCATACTGGAATTCAGGGATGATATGATGATGATTGATTATAAAAGGGAATTGGAAGAACAGATAGCTGGGTAACTTATGTCATCATATTGTTATATTGTTTTTAGTTAAGACTCCAACAGTAGACAAAGGCCTAACTCCATATCCTCGACTAGTTGCATCCCGTGGCTTTGGCCACTTCTATAAGTGTCCTTTGTCGAGGATGCATGTCAGAAGATGAAACCGTGGAACATGTGATATTATACAGTCCCGTCTTTATTTTATTTATTTTTTATTTTATTTTTATTTTTTATTATTTATTTATTTACTGTAGCAAACTTTACAAGACTTTTCTTGTCTTAAACGAAATAAGAACCACAGCTGGGTTGCATGAGCGTGACTCGGATGCAGAGTACCAGTCGCAGCAGCAACAACATTTACAATCATCATAATTATCACCATATGCTTTAGCACTATCATTCACATCAACCAAGTTCACAAACAAGCAGGCATACACACACACATTTTACAGCATCATCTTTACTAACCGATACAACACCACCATCACCATTGGAAGCGTTATGCCAGCAACCTAAAGCTGTGCTCCGCTTTGTCAAGGAGCTGGGATGACTTGGGTGAATGCTGGCAGGGGGAAATAAACAATACACCCGAAGCGGGACGTCAGTGCAGGTCTTATCGCCCCCATTACCAATTAGAATTAGAAGTGTCCCATGTGTTAATCCAGGTTAAATGAAATATATATGAAATATATATATAAAATGAATCTGCTATGGCAAATTTCATGATCAACTTTTATCTGTTCATTTGTGTGAAAGAGTTACCATCCATACTCACCAAGTTAACATGATATAAAGCATCTAGATGGTGCTGGAGAAAGTTGCATCATTCTCATTGTAAATATTGTCTAAATGTATGAGATCCTGCATCGAGCAAATGACGTTCAACAAAAATGTAACAGTTCACATTTATAATATTAGTAGTATTACTGTTACTGAACTGGTCTTCTAAGTTTGCCCTCCTCATTTTGCATACTATTATAAATTAAGGTTCCCCATTTATGTCTCCAATTCTTTATCGTTATTTCTCTTCTTTCTAAATCTTTAGTTTATAGTGAAAACTGCAATTTTTTAAATCTCTGTTGAAATTATAAAGCTAAATTTTCATTTTAATATTAATCAGGCTAAGGATTAGCCCATGTCTTCTTTTAATGAGTCCTGCATAATTTTCCCCATTTGCTAAATGCAGCAAAGGAGTGTGTGGTCATTTAAAATTAAAGCCAAGCTTTTACTATTATTTATTCTGTGGCCAAGCAAATTTTCTAAACCATATAACTATAATTCCACTTGCAGCTATAGAGAGCAAGTAAAACAAAGACGTACCAAAATGGAACGTCTCTTAGAATGGCAGCGAGACCTCACCGACAAGCTTGGAGTCACCATCCAAGAGCTACAGGAAGTTCCACTACCCTCCGAGGAAGAGTTAGACCGGTTGAAGCATCACTTGGAGTTGCTGCAAGCTGAGAGGGATAAAAGGGCTGAGACTTTCCTGAAGGTGCAAATTGAGATTAAGGACATTATGGGTAAGTGGTGCAAGCTATCACAACAGAACAGAAACTAGACATTTAATAATTATATATTATATTATATATGCGTCTGAAGCCTGATTATAGAGTAACAACTGTTATGTATACACCCTGCTAATTTTTAATATCCATAAAGACTAATGTCAACAGTCCCCATATAGCTATGTGGACATAGCTAATATAGTTGTTTCAACCCTGTAACTGTAAAATCAAGCCACCCGTTTGCCACTGGGGTTCTCAAAGCAAGCTTTATGATATACACGTTAAATGATAATAGATGATTTACAAGATAAAGATAATAACTTGTTTTCAGATAAACTTCAAATCAAGCCACAGAACAAGTTTGAGCAGATTGTGGTGTCCAACCTGTCTGTAGACTTCAAGGTTACAGATCTCAGCATGGACCGTCTAGGGAAGCTACATCAGGACTTGCAAGAGAAATATGAACAAACTAATAATCGGGTAAGTTTTTATAATTAAACACTCATGTTCATCTAATAACACCCTGCGTGATGGTAGGCCACCGTTTAGAGCTTGGCTACCACTTTTTTATTGGAAAATCTGTCGTCAAGCACATAACCATAAGTGGGGTTATGTGATGACAGATTTTCCCTTTTCCATGTTAGTTTGATGATGTCGTTAAGACCATATCATCACTTACAAACAAAATTAACGACTTCATTATTTTATGGACATATGTGACCGTGAACTTACGCAATGTCGATATAGTAATATAGTAATTAGTTAATAGACGTAATAAAAATGCGATTTCACCGCTTCACCTCTCTCCCGAGGAAGAGAGACGCACTAGCTCGAAACCTAGGTCGAGAAAATCAGACTAAAGGTACATGAATAGAGCCGGTATATAATATTTAAAATATTACAAATTCACGATAATTTAAAAACAAATACCGTGATAAAAAGTTAGAAATTATATTATAAAAACATTGGCATTAACACCGCAAATTTAACAGTATTTTAATCCATATGCAGCTCTCAATTTATGTTCGGTGGGTAGTATTTCTGTTTGCCTTAGATGATACCATTGAAGTTACAATTCCCAACCTTTTCATGACCACACACAGTCAGAACAACTTGGTAGAATAAAATAAAACGACATGTCGAGATAAAGTTGTTGTTTCTTTAATTCAGGTGCTGGAACTTCGTGAGCGCCTCACCAAGCTGTGGGAATGTCTGGAAGAAGACCACATTTATCGTGAGAACTTCCTGCACGCCCACCCTGGCTGTCATCCACAGACCGAGGCTGCTATCAAGGAGGAGATCAAACGTTGCAATATTATCAAACAACAGAAGATTCAGGTAAAATAAATTTAATGTTAGAAGGCTGGTTGCTCTCTAAGTTGAATTAAAGTCCAGACCTCGTCACAGTGTAGTTTTCCAAATTCCAGACAAGCATTATTCCATCATTTTAGCTGTTCTGTCAGACTAAAAAATGTATTTATGGTCACTGACACTACTATTTTTAGAATTAGCTAGTTCATATTCTAGGCCTAGCATACTACCCAGCCTCGACCACATCGTCACATATCAACAGGTGAGATATAGTTAACAGTTTTTATGTTCTAAAATATAGTATTTTTATACTTGGTATGTACTAGGTTTTTCGTTATTTGCGTGTTTCCGATATTATGGCGCTCTTGCAAGCGCTATGTTCAGGTTTAACCTATGTACCTTATATCAGGAACCGAGCTGAAGTTATATCACAAAATGTGTATTATAATGATGGATATCCATAGTATATATAGTAGTAGGTAATACAAAAAACTAAGGCCCTCTTTTGGCATTTACCATCCCTTTAACAGAATATTAATATTTTTTCATATTAATGCCTATACAGAATGGCGCCGTTTTAAAATCAAAATCAATAGGTTCCATTTTCAGCAAAAAACATTTTAAACATCCAAATAAATGTAGTTCAGTCCATTATGAAAACTGATCGGGACTCCTTCGAGCATTTTTCGGTACGGCCTAAATTTGGAGATTTAGCCGCTTAAGATTCACACTGTATTTAGTTTAGTCATACCTATTTAGTCTTGATTTTACCTATTATTTTTCAGTTATATTTCTAGTAAGTCCAGACAGACAAACAAGAAATCCAATGTTAACAGCTGAAAAATGGTTAACAACATTTTTCTTGATATTGTTTTATTAAAAACTATAGTTTTTAACAAAAACTTGTGAAACTAGCCTTTATATGGGTGGCGTTTAATGTCTGATCAGATAACTATCTGACAATTTATTACGAACTGGTAAAACCGGCTCATAACACATGTCTCTCTTGTTCATTATGAATATTGAAAAGTATGATATTATGCAAGTGCTGATCGGAAGTTACACCTGAATAGATGTTTTCATAATCCGTTTAACTCGATTGCGTTATTTGCTGTTACTTTAATTGCAATGAATTAGTAATGTGCATGTAATTTGATTTCTGGGTTTTTAGGACTCCGTAGCCGAATGGCAAAAAACGGAACCCTTATAGATTAGTCATGTCTGTCTGTACGTATGTCACAGTCACTATACTCAGAAACTAATAAGAATACACGGTTGAAACTTAGTAGGTGTCCTCATACATAGAACTGAAACTATTTCATCAAACCTATACGTGTGGGGTATAGATAGTTCTTTAAAAATTACGTTGAGGTTCCTAAAACTATTTCTTCTTAAAGTCAATTTTTTGAAAGATAGACACTTCTTAAGTGGTAAAATGTGTGTATGTGCGTGTTTTTAACGTGATATAATCAGCAGTTTTTAAGATATAGCACATTCTCAAAACTGCAAATATAACTTCGTTTATCGTACAAACACTACGAAAAACAAAGTTAATTTTTTTCTGGGGTTATAAAATACTCTACTGTATTACGGAACCCTACAAGTGCGAGACCGATTTGCACTTGGTCAGTTTATTGTAACAGTCTGTCAATGCCTTTGCTGAGTATAATATATTTATGTACGTTATCTTAAGTTTGAGGATTGTTTTTTTTTTCGTTTTGAAAGGGCAATTATATTTTAGGAAGTATTTAGTGAAACTAAATGCTCATCGTTCGTACACTGTACGACGCAAATATTTATTAAGCCTCAATATTAAAGTCGTCGAGTACGAATCGGAATTCCCGACGACTTTTATATTGCGGCGACTTCTGCAATACAAATTCAAAGTAGTTGGTTCACATGCACGGGTCGCCGATATTTCGATTTGTATTACAGTACCTGCCTCGATACTAAAATCGTTGGGTATCAGAGATTGTATTGTGTAAGAAGTAAAAAGAAGGGTTGTTATAAGTTTTTAGTAGCGCCCAAATGGATGGACCGATTTTTTTGTTTGAGGTGTCTTAATAGAGAGTGTACATAGCTTTGATTCATGTTAATCCGATCAGCCGTTAGAGAAAACAAAACTTTGAGCACAGAAAAGTTAATAGTCCTACGGACAGAACATGCACTCTCTGACAGCAACTCTGACGGCAAACATGCGAGATTAATCCTAGTTAAAACATTGATAACGTTTAAAATACGACAGTCGTCGGAATTTTTTCTAGTTAATAACGCTATTAAGTCAACTTTCATAGGCCTGATGATTTCGAAATGATCGTCCTGGTTGGTATTGCGTGGTAGAGATGTCATGATGACTGAATGTCCATCATAAAGCACAAAATAAATATCTTCAATGAGTCCTGAAAATGTAGACTAGATCGTAGAATGTTCGGTCATTGACATCTCTCATTTAGAGATTTTCAGGTCTTAACAATGGTCGCAATTTTGTTCTATGAAACGATAGTTGGTCTTTCAGACGACTATATTAAATAAGATCGTTTAAAAACTAAAAAGAACCGACTTCAATGCCGCGCTATTAATTTTCAGTACCAATTTTGAGGCGTTTATCTCCATATCTCTGGAGATACTTATCAGACCTCGATAAAATTACCATGGTACCACACTTGAGATATCTCCTTTCCAACAAAAAAATAATAATCAGAATCGGTTCATAAACGACGAAGTTATCCGCGAACAAACATAAATAAAAAATTAAAAAAAAACATATATACGGTCGAATTGAGAAACCTCCTCCTTTTTTGGAAGTCGGTTAAAAAGCCCAGGGTTTTAGGAGGCTATGTTAATTTTGTAAATACTTCTAACTAAACTACTAACCAGTTGGTTTCAGGAGAGAGTATTTTAGGGTGAAACAGCCGATGAGCCAATCTCAGCAGCAGATTCTTTAGAATGTACATCAAAACTTCAAAATAGCCTTCTTGTTTAGTTCTTGTAATTTTTAACCGACTTCAAAAAAAGGAGGTTTCTTCGGGTATTCGACGGTATATATATATATATATATAAGTATATATTTTTATGGGTGTTCGCGGATAACTTCGTCGTTTATGAACCGACTTACATGATTATTTTTTTGTTGGAAAGTAAATATCCCAAGAGTGGTCCCATAGTAATTTCATCGAGATCTCATTAGTATCTCCAGAGATATGGGGATAAAGACCTGAAATTTGGTACTGAAAATTAATAGCGCGGCATTTGAAGTTGGTTCTTTTAGTTTTTTAAAGGATCTTATATGTTGTAAAGTAATTATTATAGTATTACTATTATAGTAATAAAGTAATTTTGTTCCAGGTGTTTGTATCCAACGTCCGTACAAAGATAAAGTTAATGTGGGACAACATAATGTATTCGCAGTTAGATCGTGAGGAATTTGTGCATTATGCAAAGGATTTGTTCACTGAAGATACACTCACTTTGCATGAACTGTACTTGGAGAAAATCACCAAATACTATGAAGACAACAAGTAAGATTAAAGATTCGAAGATGTTCGCAGATTTGAGGGCCCGGTATCGTAATCGGAAGAACGGTTGGCTTTGATGCCAGAGGTACCGAGTTCAAACCGCCGTGCACCAATGGATTTTTCTATCGAAAAATGTATGTGCGCTTTTCACAGTAGCCCTCCGGTTAAGGAAAAACATCATTAAGAAACCAACAACCCCCAACGCATGGTGGTAGGACACTATCTAGTGTCCGCCTAGCCAGCTACCACCCCCAAGTTAGAAAATCTGTCGCCAAAACATCTAATGTGTTCCGGCAGCAATTCTTGAGAGCCAGTTCCCGTTCTAGGCCTAGCGTGCTTACCATCTTCGACCGCATCATCACTTACCAACAGGTGAGATAGTGGTCAAACGCTAGCCTATAAGATATATAAAAAAAAGGATTTAAAGATTCGGAGATGTTTGCTCTGAAATGCGGTTTGTGGAGAATTATGGAACCGTAAAGGAGATAACTCACTTGGAGCATTCAATGTAACAATCTAAGATTCGATTAATACTACCTCACTGATTGACTTACATTCGCCTGTAATGTATAGCATCAAAAATACGTTTGCGAAAAGTACAAAGTTTTCCATCTCCTACAAAAATGTATTTCTTATTGCAAAAATGTTACTACTCTGTGTTAGAGTAATAATAGACCGTATAATAGACGTAAATAATAGGCTTTACGACAGATAAGATGTTATAGCTTCACATATTATTCACAAACAGTTTTGTGCGTTTTCCGACTTTTCTAGTTCCTTTACCGAAGTTGGTTTGAAAGAGTGTTTTGAACTTTGAAGTGCGCTTACCCAAAAGTCTTCCTGTCGCAGCTTCCACATGACGTCATAACCAGTTTAAATGTATATTTTCCCATTCAAATAACACCTTAGGCTGGTTTTAGTGTCACGCGTAGAGACTCGTACCGTCGGCGCTGATAGGTTGAATATGTATGGTTGCTATAGAAGCGTTTAAGAATAACGCCGACTCTCAGCGCTGACGAGTTCATACATTTCGGCTGTCAGCGTTGACGGTACGCGTCTCTACGCGTAACACTAAAACCCGCCTTAGAAATGCGCCAGTACTCAGTAGAGATTGATTCTATCGGGCATTTATTCATTTTCACAGGTCTAATATACACTTGATATTTTCTTACAGACATCTATTCGAGCTCATACTGACCCGCAAAAACCTGTGGCTGAATATGACTGAACTTGAGGCGCGCGCGACCGAACCGGGCAGGTACCACAACCGTGGAGGACAGTTGTTGAAAGAAGAGAAGGAGAGGAAGACCATTGCTTCTAAGGTAGAGAAAATTAACTCATACTAATTACTGCATGAAGAGGCGACACTTATATAAATCATAAATAAAGGAGCTTGTAATAAAGCTCCTACTCAAGCCATACGTGTTCGGAATTACTCACCTGTAACACATTGCCCAGCAAGATGGCCAATAATGCCAGTTCCATTATTTATCTATGGGTGAGGACATAAAGAGGCAGGTTCCTGGCGCAGACAACCGGTACCGATCCAGACTGGTAAAATATTCCATTGTTTCATAATTTTCTGCAACCTGTTTCTTTATCTGCGAGCGTGTAATATTTTCCCAGTACGGATCAGTACCAGTTTGTCTGCGCCCGTAACCTGCCTCTTTATGTCCTCACCCTATAGTGTAACCCAGCCATACCTATAGTTACATATTTTAGGTATGGTTTGGTATGGCTGATGTTTTTTAAATGTTGGCCGGCGAGCTACCGAATGTTCTCTTCGCAATTTAATATCTGAAACATCTCTCCGACATCACTATTGAAGTTTGTCAGTTCTAAAACCTAAGCTGTATCCTGTATGACATTGTCAGCTATTGTTGGGTGATTGTGTAGCTCATTTACGAGATAAAATTATGTTGCATACTGTTGCAGCTTTATGGTAATACTACTGGCACATGTGTATAATCCTGTGCCAGATACTACGAGTACATTAAAATATTACTGAATTACTGAAATTAAAATACTGTCTGAGCCACTTTTGGAAAATATATACATATTTATGTAAAAGCGTGACGCACCAAGAGTTTATTTTATGTAATATCTGTCATGTAAATTAGTGTTTTTTTGTTTTAATAGATGCAGTGATTTTATACTTGCTCCTAATTTATTTTCCTTACATTGAATTTTTTTTCTAGCTTCCAAAAATTGAGTCCCAAATCCGCGAGTTAGTAGCAGAATATGAAGAAAAAACCGGCAAAGTTTTTACAGTCGATGGGAAACCGATCATAGAAATGATGGATGAAGAATGGGAGGCCAGAAAAGCTGTAAGTGTCTTACTGACCATTTTCAATGTTTCATCTATCTTGGGTTTCTCATACTAGGTTAAGGCCCAGTTTTACCAATTTCTGATAAAGTTTCAGATATTTATCCGACCTTTTATATAAAAGTTACATTTTATGTGGCAGATAAGTTCCCATTAAGATATCAGGAACTGGTGAAATTTGCCCTATCCGCTGATGTTACTTGTATGTTGTTAATCAAATATTTAAGCCTAATGAGACAAATAACTAATTATCGGTGAAATAAAATATTGTAAACTGCTGTTATTTTTTTTCTGTCATAGACAAGCGTTTGAGCACTATGCCATCGTCCTGATGTTAAATGATGATGCGATCTACGATGTAGTACTTTCTTGCTTATGAAAAATATATGTATCTATCTCTGCTACTTACATAACTTTTGCAATGATTATTGTAATATTTTTCTTCTAAGGCAGTTTTACAATTATTCAGTTCTTTGACTGTAACAATAAATATAATTTAATAAATTAAAAAAAAAATCATTCCTTATTTTTATTCGTAAGTTATGTATTTAAATTTATTATTTTTGCAGGTAATGTATTAAAAGGAAATCATTAAAATTCAAAGTTACAAAATTTCAATTTAATGGATGAAACAGATATAATAGTACTATGTAAGAATTATTTTTCTTCATTTTGGAGTATACATTGTAAGAGTTGCACATAATATTCGCTTTTTTTTCTTAGGTGGTTTGTTTCATCTATTAAATTGGTCATTTTCATATTACTCTTGTTGTACGTAAACATTCTGTGATTGTATTGTTGTATTTTTTATTTGATATAGATAGTTGTAATTATTTTGTGTTTGTTTTATGTAGTTTGTTATTTATTTTTCTAATGATATTTGCTTTATAGAAAGTCACACAGATATTATTTATAAAAGGCATTCAACTGCCCAAAATTGAAACTATAATTAAGATAGTTTAAAAACTAAAACACACGACTTCCATGTCGCGCGAGTCAGTTTCAGTAGCAAGTTTGAGACGTTTATCGACTTAATTATCTCTGGAAATACTTATCAGATCTCGATGAAATTACAATGGTACTACCCTTGGGATATATCCTTTTCAACAAGACATTACCATCAAAATCGGTTCATAAAACGACGAGGTTATCCGCGAACACATAAAAAACAAAATATACGGTCGAATCAAGAAACCTCCTCCTTTTTTAACCGACTTCAAAAAAGGAGGAGGTTTCTCAATTCGACCGTATGTTTTTTTTTTCACTGTTTGTCCGCGGTTAAATTCGTCGTTTGTGAACCGATTTTGATTATTATTTTTTTTGTTGGAAAGGAGATATCTCAAGTGTTGTACCATAGTAATTTTATCGAGATTTGATAAGTATCTCCAGAGATATGGAGATAAACACCTCAAAATTGGTACTGAAAATTAATAGCGCGGCATTGAAGTCGGTTCGTTTTAGTTTTTTAACTGACTTCAAAAAAGGGGAAGGTTTCTCAATTCGACCGTATATATATATATATTTTATGTTTCTTCGCGGATAACTTCGTCGTTTATGAACCGATTATGATTATTATTTTTTTGTTGGAAAGGAGATATCCCAAGTGTGGTACCATGGTAATTTTATCGAGGTCTGATAAGTATCTCCAGAGACATGAGATAAACACCTCAAAATTGGTACTGAAAATGAATAGCGCGGCATTGAAGTCGGTTCTTTTTTAGTTTTTAAACGATATTATTGAAGTCGGTTAACAAGTTTATAAAAAGGCGACAAAGACAGACGCATTTAAAATAATAATTAGGATAGTTTATATACGACTTCACAGTCTCAGAGTCAGTTTCAGTAGCGAGTTTGAGTTATTGGATTTCAATGAATCATATAATAAGGGACCACGATGAAGAAGCGTGATAACCCCAACACAAAGAATCATACGGTTCACAATTGTTGGAGTAAACGCGTAACAAACATACAAAAAATACATATACAGACAAAAAATTTAAAACCATCAACTTTTTTAAAACCTGTCGAAAAACTATTTCCAATTTAGCTTCTGAGTTAATTTCCTCCAAAAGTACATAAAACGATATCTTTTCTTAATATTAGTTTAGTTTTGTATTGTATCAAAGGCAAATCAAGCAGCATGTACTCGTACCTTTTGACAAGTAGAGCAAGTGTAGCCTATACACAACTATATTATACAATATACAAACTAGGGCGACCTATATTGTACACTGTGACACATTATTTTATATATATATATGTTTACTTTAACAGGCTAATTAATAATATTTGTTTTCCAGGAACGCCAAAACAAAGTATCAGCCCGCAAGCAAGGACTAACTCCCAACACCCCTCTATTTCGATCGCTCGCCACCTCCCCCTGTGGTAAACGTAACCGCACCGCTGCCGGTTTACCCGCTACTGTCGATAGGAACAGGTAAGTTATTGAAATAGTCACATCTACATTAAATTAAAACCTTTCGAAATCGAAGAAGTTTTATCTAGGGTATCAGCATTATGTTGTCAAATCACTGAAATATGGTTTAAATTAAATTCACCTTTGAATTTTGGCGTATTTTTTAATAGTGTATATGTTAGCGTTAGTCAATTATCTCACCTGTTGGTATGCGATGATATGGTCGAGGATAGCAGCACGCTATGCTTAGAATGGAAACTGATTCTCAATGATAGCTGTCGGAACGCACCATTAATTGTTTGACGATAGATTTTCTAATATGAAGTTGGTAGTTAGCCAGGCCGACACTAGACAGTGGCCTATTACAATGCAGCCACGTAGGGCGTTATTATATTGTACAAACTCGCCCAACACTTGTATCCTGCTAGCTTACTCAGCTGGGGGCTTCTCCATAATGTTTTCTTTCACCAGAGGGCAACTGAATGTTTTCACACTTTTTCACATTTTTCACACTTTTCTATAGAAAAGTCTACTGGTGTAGGGATCTTAACCCAATGGGTTATACCTGTGCATTACAAAGCGAATGTATTCCCAAATATGTCACAGAGCCTTAAGCATATAGCATTATGATTGTGTACCTACCGTATTGTATCATCGATGAGCCATTGACACAAAACAGCGTCTCTCCACAGGCCTCCGTCCAAACGCCAGCTGATCACGAGCAGTGCAAAAGCTGTCGGAAAGGTTGTTAGCAACATGTCTGCACTCAAACGATCTGCCATGTCTACTGTCAAAAGGTAAATCATCTACTTAACCTCATTATGCTGGTGTAGAACGATACAAGAGCACTGATCAGCACTCACCACGGAGTGGAGCTATTTGATTGGTTCACGATTCAACCAATCAAATTATCTCAATCTGTGCTAAAGCATATCTATGCTTGAGCCTACGCTTGAGCATAATCATACTGTAGTAACTGGGTGACCGAGCTATGCTGTGGTTTTTGGTGTAAAATCACGTTTTTACAAAAATTTCAACTGTGTAGGTAAGCTTAAAATGCAAAACACTATATTGTTAATACAAAATTGCATCCAAATCGTGAGCAGTTTCCGAGATACGTCATTTATACGAACAAGAATTGCTAGATTAAATCTATAGTATAATAGTATATATGACTCCTGCGAGAGCCACAACTGCAGTTTGAAGTGAATGGGTTCGCTATTATTATTAGTTTTCGTATTAAAATCAAGTTTCAAGGACTATCGAGGACATTTTATGAGGTAAAATAGTTTTAGAACCTTATTGATGTCCTAATAATAAAAAACAGCACAGTGTTGGTTAAAATGCTGCAGTGATTTTGATATGACCTTTGTTATATGGGAAAGTAGGTCGCAGAACTCGACAGCAAATATATGATGGGGCTGATTGGGCACCGACTGAGCGGCGTAATGCCGACTGAATTAGTCTAAACATCATATCGTGCTCTCCTACTTTAGTAAATCGATTCACTAAGCTGCCAAACAGTAAATAAATGTTTGGGCCAATTTCATCGGTTCCTGAAAACCCTTGGAAAAAATTGGCAACTTATTTGATAGATTTTTGATAGATTGTAGGCGTCATATGTTAGATAACTATCTTAATAGGAAGCTGTGAAACCGGCCTGGCCTTTGTGATAGGGCTTTAGACAAAAAGTGGTGTTAAACCGTCACATCTTCATTCTTTCATTCACAACATCGTTGAACAAATTTTGTTCACTGATTAGTTTACAATTTGTTTGATCTTGTCTATGGATCAATTAGTAGTTAATTTTATCTTTATTTCATCGGATGGCAAATGACTATGCATTCTATGATATATCATGCTTTCCTTGAATACGCGTTCCTATACCCTTCGATATGCAATATCGAATATCATTACAATCGAACCTGGTTAGTTAGTTGAACTAATAAACGACCTGTCTTTTTTCGGTGGATGGTTTGCTCTGCCATCGATAGTCACCATTTTGCACCACCCAGGGATCAACCGCGGGTTAGGTAAAATGTCCGCCAAAAATGTTTTAATAGTTTCAATATAACAATAACATATTTTTCATTCCTTTACAATTTCAGCGCGCGCTATTGAAGTAAAAAAATCCTGCTTCATGATTATTTCAATCTTGTAAGGCAAGTTTTGTTCTAAATTGTTACAAGTAATTTACGTTTCATAAGGAGAAGGAATGGAAAATATTTCATAATCATTTCACACAACTGGTGTTAAAAAAATCTTCACACTCCATACTCTGTAACTTGTAGATCTATTATGTGTTGTATAAATTATTGTAATAGTAATTATCGTAGAGTAGCATTATGTAGTTGTATATATTAGCGCTTAATAATAGACTAGATAACTTGTTGTCGAAGCGTGACATGCATTCATTTACGTTGGCTAAGATCTTGCTTATTCTTGTGGTATTTCTATTAATGAGCCGTTTTCATAAAAAAAGTTCAACTACATTCGCTAGATGGCGTTTCATGCGAACCTACTGAGATGTCACTGTCAAAAGCGTCAAAGCGAATCTTTGTTTCATATTTTTAAGCGAAAATATTATGGCAAAAATCGGAAATTGCAAATATTTGAAATCTAAGGAATGAAAGCGGTATAGACATCAATCGAAAACGAATGAAGAGAAAACAATAACTTTGACAAATATATTCAGTATGACAGTGACAGATCACTGCATTCATTTTGTAAGCTGTCTTTTGTGTCTCTGGGGACAAACATGTTTTTTTTTTAAGAAAACGCCTCTTTAATGATTTGAATCGATTAGCTTTGACGTATATTTGCTTAGTGGTAAGTTGATTATTTTTTCACTAGCTGCGTCCCGCGGCTTCTTTCGCGATTAAAAGTATCTCATGTGTTATCCAGGTAAAAAAAGGATCCGTATCCGAAATTTCATCCAAATCCTTTCTGCCGTTTTTTCGTGAAACAATATCAAATATCCATACAACTATACGTACCAACTTAAAATATAATTAAAGCATCTAGATGGCGCTAGAGTAGTGCGCAACCTAATGCACAGTTCTCCTTGTAAATATTGCATAAATGTTGACATCCTGCATCGCGCAAACGATATTTTCTGTGATGTTAGAACTAGATGCACTTGCTTCGTCATTAACCATCTTAAAATTTGAACTCTTTACATAATAATTCGCATTTATGATATATTAGTAAGATGATAAAAAGGCATAATTTTATATTCGTTCACATTTTTCTAGGAGTATAACACGCTATCGCAAATTGATACCTTATCCACAGAATAAATAATAGTACAAATTACCTTAGCTAGAGCTATGCTCAATAAATCCATTATCAAATCGGTCAATTAATGTACAGGCTGAAACTGTAATAAATATGTAATACAGGCTAAAACTAAAAATAGAAACTGTAATTATGAAACGTAAATGCTATGAAATAAAGTGGAAATTCCCATTTCAGGCGTATCAGCAACCGGTTTACGGATAGAGCTCTCGGCGAAGGAACTACCGCACGTAAGCTGGATTATACGCCTGATATCAAGAAGACTCCTAAAGCCAATTGCAGCATTCTGAAACATAAGCGAAGGGTAAGAAATCTTCATTTAAGATGATTGGTGATAACGATGCATTCGGAATTAAATAAAACACATACAATCATTTAAAATTCTGCCTCAGTAGCGATACATTTTATTCTGCGTAATTAAGTACCCGGTTCTTCGGCTGTGGCTGATCCATTGCTACTTCTGCTTAAGTGGAGCGATGTGGTTGCAAGTTGGCTGGCAAAAGCTGGATGAGATTAGCCGTGGATCGTGCTCAGTGGCGTACAATTGGAGAGGCCATGTGCAGCATTGGACTAGTATAGGCTGATGATGATGATGACGAATCCATTATCAAGAAACCTTCTATCTTCTAGGTTTCTATGTATTTATCAAATGTTATCAAAATTATTTTAGCAACATCACTGCAAAGGTTTTCCCACTTATCTAAACTAATATTATCGAGAGGAAAGAATTGATTTGTTGTTTGTTTCTTTGTTACGATTTAATTCGGAACTAAAGGACCGCTTTCAAAAATTCTTTCACTAATGGATAGCTACATTATCAGCGAGTAACATAAGCTATATTTTATCCTCATATTCTAACGAGATTAGAAACTACGCGGGTGGAACTGCGAGGCGCTGCTATTATAAAATAAATAGTGATGTGAAAAGTATTCCGAAACTTAAAAAGATGACAGTTAACATCAATTTGTATTATATTAGCTGTTATTACCTATAAAACTATCTCTAGTATCTATCCCCACATCTGGGCTTAGAGCAGGCGGCATTCTGTATCAGATTAGCAGTCTCTAATTTACCCACTGCTGGGATAGTTCAATTCATTTATTCATCTTTTAACAATACAATTGCGCTTAGATATGTCAAATCTTACAAAACAATTATATTTAAAAATGTCCAAAAATACATATTGAGATAATAATATAAATAAAACCGTAAAAATAGTATGAAAATGTCAACATAAATAAAAATAAAAATAATATTAATTTAATCTACATCTGGTGTAGTTTGAATATTGAAAATATCATTATCAGCAAAAGCCTCGTCAATCTTATAATAACTCTTAATGATTAAATGTCGTTTTATACCATTTTTAAAGTCATTATCATATTTATATTTTACATGGTCAGGTATTTTATTATATAATTTTACAGATATGGTCAGAAATCTTTTTGCTATCTTCGACAGCCTGGTTCGAGGAATAACAATATTTTTCTTATGTCTAGTGTTGTAATTGTGTACATCTTCATGTAATGTCATACATCCAATATTTTCTCGGGCATACATAATATTTTGGTACATAAATTCGCCTACTGCTGTCATTATACCAATTTCCTTAAATTTATTCCTGCAGGAGTCTCTCTGCTTTAACCCCAAAATATAACGCAAAGCACGTTTTTATAATATATAAATTCTCTTGACATCTGCCGATATTCCCCAAAATATTATGCCATAGGTCATAATTATAGGGGGTCATACAAGAAACGTGTTATTTTCGGCATTTCACGCCATCTATGAACGCTTGCTTAGTTAGGTAAACGTCCCATAGATGGCGTTATATTGAAATGTCGATCCCTAACACTTTTGTTAGACGTTAGATGGCGTTATAAGAAATAAAATGTTTATTAATTATTATTTTTTGCCGGCGAAAAATGATAGTGGTATTTTTTGCTCGATCTTATAAAATACGGTAGTGTGTTACGGAACCCTACTAGTGCGAGTCCGACTTGCACTTGGCCAGTTTATACTATTTGAAGAAGATAACATGACAAGCACGACGCCCGCCTGACGGTAAGCGACGACGTCTACCTATTACAGATACAGCGGCACGCAACATTCGGGATAGCCAGAATTTTGCATGTCACTGCACTGTGCCTGTTATCCGTGGACATAGAGATGTTAAGTCTCACATTTCCTGTGATTTCACTAGACCAAGTTTCATATAAAGTGCGTTTATAAGTGCCACCTATACTCTCGTGTTAAACAAAGTGCATTGTTCCAGTCTGCTGGCAAACGTCGCAGCGCGGGACGTCGGTCATCCAACGCAACCCATTCTTCAGCTTCACAGGAAGATCCTAAAGACCCGCTCATGGAAACTACTATGTTGACCACCTACACTGACTTTAAGGTAACGTTCAGAGGTTACATTTTTACACTGATTTTTGTTTCATTTATTTAGGACAGACAAGTACTAGACCACTGATGTTAAGTGTCGATGCGGTCTGAGATGGAATCGTGTTTGTCTAGAATAGGAAAATTACAGTAAGACGAGGTGCTGGACAGCTGATTGAGTCCAATCCACAAAGCGCAACTGTCCCGACCCGACTTACATACTGACTGGCACCGAACATCATGCCAGATCTCGGCGCAAAATTGGTGACATGTCTTTGTACGGTTGATGGTTTCAGCCACGCCAGGATCCTACCACTAGTGGTCTGGTCACATATTTAGCGCCACCCAAGGATCACGTGTAATAAAGGTCTAAGCACAGAGTACTGAATTACTCTACTACGTTATAAGAGTAGGCACTTCCCTACATTGTTGATACCCGAATTATAAACGTACTATGTAGCCAACCTAACAACGGAAAGGATTATGCTTATAAATTTAACTAGAAGTGCCCCGCGGCTTCGCCCGCGTTAAAAATTTCTTTTATTTACTTAAAACTTTTCATTTGTAAAAACGTTTCTATCATTAAAGACATCAAATAAGAATTAGCCAAATCAGTTCACCCGTTTTCATGTTATTCGCGTGACTAAGGCAATTCGGGATTCATATTTATAAAACCCGAAAAACCCAAATTTTCAGACTTTGTTACCTACCCCATTTTGAAAAATCCTATAACACGTACCTTATCTCATCTTGTTTCACCATACAAACTTTGAATCCCCGTTCCGTATTCGGGAGGATTTTTTAGAAAATCCTTTCTTAGCGGATACCTACGTCATAATAACTATCTGCATTCTAAATTTCAGCGCAATCCGAAACAATATTGATTTTTAGACTTTGTTACCCCAGTTTATCCTCTTAGGGTGGCATTTTGAAAAAGTCTGAATCTCGTATTTACTTATTTATTTACAGAAGTACTTGTGTGAAATGTCGAATAAAATGACTATCCAAACTTTGAACCCCCGCTTCATCCCCATTCTTTCTTAGCGGATACCTAAGTCAAAATAACTATCTGCATGCCACATTTCAGCGCAATCCGAAACAATATTGATTTCAGACTTTGTGACCCCACTTCACCCTTTTAGGGTTTGAATTTCAAAAAAACCTGAAACACGTATTTACTTATTTTTTTACTAAAGCACTTGTGTGAAGTTTCGAATAGAAAAGACTATCTAATCTTGTTTCTCCATACAAACTTTGAACCCCCATTTCATCCCCTTAAAGGGTGAATTTTGGAAAATCCTTTCTTAGTACACCCTTACGTACTAAGACAAATATACCCTCCAAATTTCAAGTCTCTACGACCAGCGGTTTAGGCTGTGCGTTGTCTGTCAGTCAGTCAGTCAGTCAGTATGTCAGGACAAAGACTTAGTATTAGATAGAAACTTATTTTGCAGTGTTGGTTGGTACAAAGTACGTTCATAATTATGAGTTATAATATAGATAGATAAGTAATAAGCTTATGGACGCAGGAAAGCAACAATGACCTCCAATATTCTATTCAGAGAGTACATTTACATATTCACCCCTCACCATACTCCAACCTCACTTAAACTGACTGAAGGAATATCAGTGATCTAATTATTTATTTGTTCGATTAAAACGGTATAATACCAATTACATTAAACTAAATCATTTATCATTCATTATTATACAAAAGTTTAAAAGTTATATAAATATTAGGAAAATGTCAATGAAATATGTCATACAAATTAAAATATCAACGAATTCAACAAACTAATATCATCTATATCAGTGCTTTTCGCTATTAGCTGTGCTATTAGGTAGGTCTTTTTATCATTCATTCTGTATTCACACTCGAGAATCATTAATTACCATGCTTGCATAGTCTGATACTGTTACAATGATAGTATATTATGTTTCTTTAAGTTTTACACACTTTGTATTTAAAAATATATATACAAAATGCAATCCATTAGTTTCGTCGTATTGATAAGATCGTACTGTAGCTGACTTGGTTACAGTGCCTGGGCATGTTTCCCGGTAGGCGCGGGGTCGAGTCCCGTTAAGACGATAAATTTTGTGATTGTGTGTTTTTTTTTAAGATTACTCGCAATGTGGGTTGCACTTTACTAGTATTCTTGTTAACCCCTTCAACTTAGCTAAATATGCTTGTGTCTGGAGTGGGCTCACGTCAATAGTGCAAAGGGTGGGTGGCGATCGAACTCACGACCTCTCGATCGCCAGTCCGACACCTTATCCGTTGGGCTATTGCTATATTATATTTGTGTGTAACAACGTACAATGATAGTTCTTCATACTGCAATTTCTTATTACAGGATAACATCAACGAGAGGCAGATAAGTCGCAGCTCGATGGCCAGCAAACCGGAACCAGAAATCCCCAGAATTTTAGTCACAGGCATAACTCCTAAGCGAGGCAAAGAAAACATGCACATGAACGCGCCATTGACGCCTAAGGATCACATTTTCAATACTCCAACGAGGTTAACGAGGTCTGCTTTGAAATTGAACAAGGATGGTTTTGCTACTCCCCGCGCGCCTCTTAGTGCATCAAAACCAAATTTGATGAGACATAACACAGCAGCTAGTATTACACTCAAAACTACTCCGAGCACTATGAATAGATCAAAGTCGCACACACAATTGATGAAAGTCAAAAATCTACCGCCTCTTATTTGATTAAAGCGCCGAAGTAATTTGTTGACTGTCGAAGCGAAAGACATTCAATACCGGGGACTCACCAAACGAATGCGAATATGCCAAACTCATTTGAATCTGCGCTGAGCACCGATGTTTTATACTTTTTATGTTGAGAAAATGGGAAAGTTTCTTACGCGATATCGTTATAAATGATTGACTACTGTTTCAGCTTTCAGAAGCCGTGAGCGCATGAGTTGTTATATTCAAGTTTTCAAACCATACAAGTTCAAAACTAATACGTGTTTTTATTTCAAGGTTGTATGTCTTGTGTATAAAATTCATTTGGGTCGGTAATTCAGTTGTTCAATAGCATTCGCTTTCTTTTGTTTATTGCATATCCGGTATAATACACTGATCTTAACGATACCTTGTCTATAACATCTGATAACTAAAATCTGAGCCCACCATACATTAATTTCGAAAGTCTTTCGTTAACCTGGTTGTAATTTGTATATAGATTTAATACTTTTTAAGTTTGCCTAGATTTTGTGATTTGATTTTGGATAAGAAAACACTACTTCGTCACAACGGACGACTTTGATGTGCATTATAATTACAGTCAAGTGACTTTTATCTCACAGGCATCTCTCTAACATTTATGTAAACTAATATATTACTCGTTTTGGGTGGTTTTTATGCTTTGTAATGCACATCGAAATTGACCTGTAACTTTTAATGTTAATTTTGATATTCTGTGTATATTTGAATCTCTATCTTTATTTTTTTTATTTAAATGGCATACGTTCTAATAATATTGCGGAGGTTGGTTGAAGTTTGAGTGACAGATGGTTCCTTAGTAAATACATAGCCTAGAGCACTTAGAGCAACGTTTATATCGAGCTGGCACTAGAACGGTATGGCAATAGTTTTACAGCTGTCAAATTAGTTTTAGTTCACTTCAGAACATGAAGCACAGTTTTGAGTGATTGCTTTATAGTATTTTAGTTTAACTTCGTTTTATAAGCTTTTAGTTATTATAAATGTCAAGTTTTAGTTTTGTTATTTTAGGTTTAATATTATTTTATTAATTACCTACTAACATTGAAATTAGGTTTACATTGAAGTTTTACGAAATGATAGCTATAGATTTTTGTTTATTAATCTTAATTATAACTAATTATTATAATGTTTGGACGTAAATATAATTTAAATACATGATCTTAAAATCTGTGGTAACAATTATTTAAAAAAGGTAATAATAGACCACTGCCTCAACTAACATGTATCCTACACATTTTCAAGTGTTTCTTTTACTTTAGGACTTTGTCAAATAGAAGGAGTAAGTACCTGACGCTACGTTGGTATGTTTAGCGCATATTTTTGAAGCAGAAGAGAAGAGACGTTGTTTATGTTTTCTGTTTGGCAAAGTCTTAACAAGCGTAGATAGTCAATATTATAAGATACATAAACTAATAACAATGCATTCCATAAACAGGCAGCTTTCTATGTATAATACAATCCCTACATCCCTTGCTTGCGGAAAGTACTTAATGCTATCAGTATTTTAACGTGAAGCAACAATTTTAAAAGCAATATTACTTCAGTGCAGTTTTTATCGCGAGCACAATAAATTACTTTCACTTGAAAATTATTGATTTTAGCTTTTAATTGTAAAATAAATTATATGCATAGCTTAAAACATATAAATTGTTTTATTTGTTGCCCAATAGATCTTACAGTTAGATTTGACATTTTATAAATAGGAAACTCACGTGACTTCTTACGCAATGCTTGATGTAAGGGATCAATATGGATGAATTTTGACTAACTATGTCGAGTTTATTTTTGTAGTAAGGTCAACATTGGGAAGACCGGACAAGGCAAGATCGTCTATGCGTCAACTTTCGGTTTTGAGTAGCTATGCAGTTAGCATTGACAGTATCGATACAATAGTATTATAGTTTGATTCAATTTTGTATCATAAATGTCGCTAGCAACACTATAGTGAGAGAACAATAGCTATAATTTAACTTAATGACGGTCTTACCTTTAATAATAGAGTATGCGGGTCTTATAGTCTGGTCAATCTAGACCAAAAAATGAGAGTGAAGGTAAATAAAATCCCAACAAGCTGAAAATCAGTAAAATTGTTTAAAACATAATTATAAATAATATTTAAAAGTTCCCCATCATTTCCGTATGGAATTTTTATGTATTCAAGGTCAAAGGTTAAAAAAAATGAGTTTTTCGCGATTTTCAGCAAAACGATAAGTTTTATCATAAAAGTACCTTAGACAAAATTGTAGATCATAAAATGATCTATAAAAAATGTATCAATACTTTTTCTACGAGCCACCGTTTCTGAGATATAACGATTCAAAAAGTTTAAAAGTTGTTATCGTCATAATATGCATGAGTACACCACGTATATACGAGATGATATATGATGATCGTATGATGTATGATTTTTCGCAACTACAAAAATTACTTTGTTTTTCATAGTGTTTGTATGAAAAACAAAGTTATATTTGCGGTCGCTAGTATCTCAAAAACTGCTGACTGTATCTCGTTCAAACCAATTATTGTTGAAAGTTTTTGAAGTTATACTTCTTTTGGCGCGATAGAGAAAAATGATGAGAGTGAATTTTTACGATGCGCGCGCACACCGACACCTAAATTTAACACCGTGAAGTTAGTTCTAGGTGGTACGATGCGCGCGCACACCGACACATAAATTCTACACTGTGAAGTTAGTTCTAGGTGGCATGACTATGTTCAAGTTGTATATGTCATTTCGTAAGAACGTCATATTGAACGTCATATGTTTACGTTAATAAAACCTTTTTTATTTAAATAAAATCTTTTTGATTAATTTTAATATTTATCGTTGATCACTACTGCATTTTAGTTTTTTTTTTTCCATACGCCACAGAAGTATAACTTCTAACGCGTGTTCATAAGTACACACACGCTTTTTTTTCTAGATTTTTCACTCCCTTACTTTAAAAGTTAGAGGGGGGGGGGGGGGGGGACACACATTTTACCACTTTAGACGCGTCTATCTTTTAAATGATTGACTTTGAGAAAAAATAATTTTAGGTACCTCAATGTCATTTTTAAAGACCTATCCATAGACAAGTATAGGTTTGAACAAAATTTTTTTTTGTTTCAGTTCCTTGTATGGGATGTATTCCCATTTATTATAAGTATTGATACATTTTTTATAGATAATTTTATGATCTACAATTTAGTCTTAACTTTTATGACAAAACTTGCCGTTTTCCTGAAAATCGCGAAACACTCTTTTTCTTTACCTTTGACCTTGAATAAAAAAAATTCCATACACGCGAATGATGGGGAACTTTTAAATATTATTTATAATTATGTTTTGAACAATTTTACTGATTTTCAGCTTGTTGGGATTTTATGCACCTTCGAATGTCTAAATTGACCGGACTATTACCCGAGTTGACCATATGGCAAGACACTTGCGAAGCAAAGGTCTCCGTTTTATTTTGGAAAAAAATGCTTTTGTATGTCTGACAGATATCCGGATGTGTTATTCAGTTTTAAGCTATGCAAAGACTCGCGAGGCCTACAGTTCACAGAGCCACTAGTTTTAGTAGACCATTCGTCAGCCTGATACAACAAGCTGTACCCATCAAATAAACATGCTGAAAAATAAACAAATGAGGGTTCAAGCTATCTCCAAACTAACTGCATGTAGTCAACAATCAGTTGAACTATTGTGGCGTAATTGAGTATACCTTAAAAACATCTTACAAACTTTAATCTACATGAATTTCTTAGTATTATGATCAAGGCCAAATAGATCGTTAAAATGTCAAAGTCACGGCTTTTCTCGTTATAATAAATAGCCTTTATAAAATGTCGATTTTTTTCGATTTCTATGTAGGTCCCACAGGCTACAGGTTTAGAAGAGCAGTGGACGATGATAAAAATGATATAGAATTGTTTGTCGATCGAGTACAATCGTATCAATTATTCGGTGAAGTGGACATCGGGCGTTTGATGTAAGCTAATGCCCGTTTTATGCTAGCTAACTACCTTCGCGGCTTTGCCCGCGAAATTTGGTCCTCGCTGATAATCTAGCTTTTGAGAAGCTTAAAATTGCTAAGAATTTTTAAATAGTCCTTTATTTTTTGTGATTTATCCATTAAAATCAAACATAAAAAAGCAACTTTTTTCTCCCTTTATAATATTAGTACAGACTGTTATAAGTAAGTCATTATAAAGTGGCGCGATGTCTCAAGGTAAACAGATCAGTGTAGTGACATAAAAAATTCTGGCAATTCACAGTTTTGTGAGCCAGAGTTTGTAATATGATTTACTGTAGCTGTAGACATCGTTAATAATTAGTAGAACATCTTGCTTGTGTTTCTAACGTATAACATTTACCTATGTTAGAACGGCAATATGTAGTAATGGTAAAAAAATGCTGATACTTTTTTCAGAGAGTTATCCGTTCTATCAATATGTATGATCGACGAAGAGAAAGACGTAGTAGGGTTCATGGCATTGGAAGATCATCCTAATGTGCCAGGGGTTGATCCTGCTGATTGGGAGAATTGGATCAGAAATATGTTTCAGTAAGTACCTTATTATTTGCCAAATAAGTAGGTACGTTGCTACCGACCGATGCGACTAGATGTATCAGCTATACTGCGAATCGTAAGTGAGAGATGTAGATACTCTCCGTTTATTTTGATTCAGCACTTTCCATTTCAACGTCTTAGACACGTAAGACACGTCTTCCAAGGCGTTAATGAACAGTTTCGGGGATATGACATCCCCCTGTCTTACTCATCGACGCAGGTGAATATTTTTAGTTCGCTGCTTCTGCACCTACTCGTACTGTTATCGTTGCGGCATTATACAGAATTCTCATCACTTATATATATCGCCAGTCGACATGGCAATGCTGCAAGGACTCTAGAACGGACCAGGTTTCGATTTAGTCGGAACAGAATAACTAAGCACAGGGGCCGATTGTACTCTTCGGTCTTCTTTACAATCTGCCGCACTGTGTGGATGTGGTCTATGGTGCCGTACCCGTTTCGAAACCCGGCCTGTTCCGGAGGTTGAAACTCGTGTCTGCGCAAAATGGTTTGCATCGGCCCTTTAAAACAGCTTTTAAATATGGCTCTGAAGCGAAATCGGGCGGTAGTTTTTCTATAAGGTTTTAATTATCTCCTTTTTTTTTAAACAAAACTAACATGCCTATGTTTAATGCCTGTGGAGTGAGAACTCCTGAGAACTGAGAGACCAGTGAAGAGAACGTAATTAATGAGCTGTTCGACCTGACTAAATAGAATAAGTATGAATTCATACATAAATACTTCTCTACGTATGTGTTCTTGTTGAATAATATTCTTCATCGTTTTATTAATTTATATTTAAAATATTTCAGGAGATACTTTCTATCAAGAGACACACTTTTCATACATTTCATGTGTTGCAAAGAATCAATGCTGGAACATTTCTTCGAGGAAGCGTGTATCTCTATATTCCGTAACGACGCTTACTTGTTTAACATCGTTTTGTATGTCAGCTCAAATTGTAATCCAGGTAGGACTAACAAACTTCCTAGTAATCACCACTGAGGACAAACATTTAGTGAATACCTGGGAAATATAACAACATGTTGCAGTTGTCACTATTAGTGAATTTTCTTACTTGTCACTAGCATTGATGACAAAGATACTATTTACAACTGCGAGTACAGGTATCTTATACTTTTTAACCGACTTTAAAAAGGACGTCGAGATCTGATGAGTATCGCTGGAGCTATCGAGATAAACACCTCAAACTTGGTACTGAAAATAACTAGCGCGCCACTTGAAGTCGGTTCACTTTAGTTTTTAAACGAATTTTAATTAGTTTGTGGACTATAAGAAAGCCTTTGACTCATCGACGACATCTTTCACTGCATTGATTGGTCTGTTCTGGAGTCCCTGCAACGGTGCCAAGTTGATTGGCGATACGTCCAAGTGTTGAGAGGTCTGTGTGACGCCGCGACTATGACCTGGATGGTCAGAGTACAAGATCAGCAGACTGAACATATCTCTTTTACATAGAGGTGTAAGACAAGGGGACGTTATTTCCCCCAAATTGTTCACAAACGCTCTAGAGGATATACGCCTTGAACATATATATGTTCAAGACGCTGAACTGGATAGGACGGGGCATAAATATTAACGGCGAAAACCTCTCACACCTGAGATTCGCGGACGATATCGTCCGCGTCATTATGGCTGTAACCATGCAGGGCTTGCTTGCAATACCTACATGCTGGCCACCCTTGCTGATTCTTCTGCACGCATTGGTCTCCGGATGAACTTGGATAAGACCAATATGTTCAACGAACATGTTATTCCAGAACCGATTGCCTTAAACGGAGTACCTATCGAAGCTGTTCAAGAATATGTCTACCTTGGGCAAACGTTGCAATTGGGTAGAAAAATATTCGAAAACAAAGCCCGCAGAAGAATACAGCTAGGATTAGGCATTTAGAAAACTGCGTCGAGTCTTATCATCGCCGATACCACAAAGCTTAAAGACAATTCTTTAATGAGTGTGTTCTACCTGTAATGACTACGGAGCCGAGACGTGGACACTGACGGTGCGACTGATCCACCAATTCAAAGTCGCTCAGCGAGCGAGGGTTATACTCGGAGTATCTCTGAAAGATTGAATTCGAATTGAAGTCATCCGACAGAGAACCAAAGTTATCAAAATAGCTCAAAGGATTAGCAAGCTGAAGTGGCTGTGAGCTGGCCACATCTATCACAGAACTGATAACTGTTGGGGTAGACGTGTTCTAGAGTGGAGACCACGGCTCGGTAAACGAAGCGTAGGACGCCCTCCAGCGAGGTGGAGCGATGATATACGCAAGCTGACTGGCAGTGGTTGGAAACAAGGAGCTGAAGATCGAGCTCAGGGGCGTGCCATAGGAGAGGCCTCTGTCCAGCAGTGGACGAATACTGGCTGTTAATGATGATTATGATGATGATGATGAAATTAGTTAGGAAAACTGATGTTAATTTCAAACTATGTATTTTGGTTTAAAATGGGTATCTAACGTGACTTGTTGTGGATGATGTGATATGGAATAGTTGCTCTTTAGAATTTATCCAGCGCCGCGTCACACAGCCATCTTCACGATTCCCACAAAGACCTCATCTTCACTTAACATCAGGTGAGATTAGTGGTCAAGTGCTTTTGTCTTATCTCTATGATAAATGTCGGCATCGCCGCTAACAACTAATTAAGGCATTAAAAACGTCGTGTAAAACCATAATCGATCAGTCTATGTGAATACTGAGTCTTCCAATTTTTCCAGAACACGTATCAAAATACCAGGCGTGTAAGAAACGTACTATGTACACGAAGGTTGCTTCGAAACGAATCGAAGATAGTGAGACTAATCCGCAATATCTGCACGTTGCTATGCGGCAGGATTACTGTCCTAAATTAAAAATTAGACGTGCTGTGTAAGACTTAATTCGAAATGTACTAATTTATGAAAATATGTTTAAATATTGTTGCAATTAGTTTGCCCTTGAGAGTCAGACCATTCTAGGCCAAGCTGGTTCACCATCCTCCCATCATCGCTTAGCCTATCTCCAGGTAAGATAGTTGTCAAACTGAATAACTGAACTGAACTGATAGGCTAGCTATCAGATGTAAAAAAAAAAATAGTATGGGTTGCGATACGAAATTTGGAACGCACGTTGAGACAGATGCGATAAGTGGATTGTACAACATATCATTTGTTCAGTGCCTGGTCTCACTTAACTACTTTCAGTCAAGCAGCCAAGGGACAAAAACATGTCGCCAATCGGTTCACCGAGTTTCGGCGTGGTGTTCGGTCCTAGCTGAAATAAAAGACGGGCTGGGATTGTTGCGCTAAGTAGATTGGACTCACGTCTCTAGACTCAACGCCGCGCCGCTCTATCTTCTCACTTTTTTATGATATAGGTAGTAAACAAGCAAACGGCCACCTGATGGGAATTGGTCACCGTCGCCTATGAACACGTGCAACACTAGAGGTGTCACTCATGCGTTGCCGTCCTGTCAAGATTATTTTAACGCTCCTTTTGAAGGACTCCATGTTGTAGCTCTGCGGGAAAACAGCAGACGGCAGCTCGTTCCACATTTTACAAGTGTACGGGATAAATGACCGCTTGCAACAGATTCCAAACAAGCAAGAATCCATCTTATACCACATCCTCTGTCAAGTGCTTATCTGTCAAGAATAAATAAAAAAACATTAAACCTCATCGGTATTCAAGATCAGGTCAAGTGTTATGTGCTTGCTAAAAACAAACAAAGTATTAAATAATTCTTAGTGGATCTTGTGGATTTAAAAATTAATACATAGGTACTCAAGTCTTAATTCCACAAGATCTACTAAAAATTATTTAATACTTTGTTTCGTTTTACTTTGTTTGTCTAACTTAATTCAAAATTTCTCAGGCTATATTAATAATAATCGTTTAGTCCGATAAATAGGACACTGACGAAAGTTTAATAAAACACAATATTTTAACACATGGTAATATAGTTACATAATATTTGTGATAGCTACATTTTTCTTCCGTTCGGGGTCGAAACAATGGGTCCGTGGGGTCGAGATGCCCGGGGTTTTGTAAAGGAGCTGTCCAGACGCTTAATAGACGTCTCTCATGACCAAAGAGCTGGCGCTTACCTCGGCCAACGGATTAGCCTAGCAATTCAACGAGGTAACGTCGCCAGCTTTTTGGGAACGTTACCGGCAGACAGCTGCGACCTAGGTTCTGTTTTTGTTTATAACTATTTTAATTTTAATTTATAATATTTCATTTATTCTTAGTTCAATTAGTTTAATTTATTTTTAAGTTGTATATATGTACCATTTTTAAATACTAGTTAAAATAAAAGTATTTTAACACACATTATTTTAAGAGCCTGAAATAGGCTCATTGCCACTTTTTCAGCCGCAGTTTTTACTGTACAAATTTTCCTACAATATAGAGAAGAAGACAATGATGACATTATTGAAATTTTAAACGATAAATGTCCACGGCTGACGGAACTTTATGGAAAATACTACATCAGTGAGCTCATTGGTCGTCACCCAGAAAGTAAAAGACAAATCATTGTACCTGAAGTAAGACTTATTGTTACCTACTATTCGTTAATTCCGCTACTCCTATGTCCTAACGAGCACAATCTCCATTCAAAGCTCGCTTAACGCTATGCTATAGGTACTATTATTTATTCTATGGCTATAGGTAGGTATACCAATGACCTTAATTTTACGTTGCGTCTATGTCGCTTACTTTACAGTATACCCTTAGTACGAGTTTTCATACTTTTCATCGTAAACGCTTTTGACAGATCTCACTTAGTTTTCGACTTATTCTAGCTCCCTGATTGGCCTAAATTTAGTGAAGTGTGAAAACGACTAAAGGCGCTGTACTGCTTTTCATACAAAATTTATTGGATACGATATCGAGTTTAGTATGAAAACTCGTACTATAAAAACAGTTCCTATTCTAAGCGTAGCATGATAGCATCCTCGACAACATGGTCACTTACCTACAGGTGAAATAATTGTCAAACACTGCCTATAAATAAGAAATTAGATTAAAAATATATCTTTCAGTACAATGATCGAGCAGCTGGAGTGATGTGCCTGAACTCTGATATAAACTACAAAATGCTGCAAACGCTGTACGAACTTCGACCTTATCACGGCCTAATTAAGGTCACTCCTCTTGAGAAAGAGGAACAAAAAAGAACTAATACCTTGCTTAGTACTTTTGGGTAAGTTCTTTGACACAACTATCAAACTATATTTCTACCCTCAGTTACTACAACTTTCCAAAGGAGAGTAATTCAGGAGATTAATTCAGAGCGTCTTCCAAGGCAGGGTTATATTTTTTTATCATAATATAGTCTAGCGTTTGACCACTATCTCACCTGTTGATGATGCGGTTAAGGATGGTAGCACGCTAGCCCTAGAATAGGAACTGACTCTTATGGATAGCTGCCGGAACACATTAGATGTTTGGCAACTGATTTTCTAACTCCAGGGTGGTAGCTGGCCAGGCGGACACAAGACAGTGTCTTGCCACCATGCAGGGGTTGGGGGTTTCTTAACGATGTTTTTCTTTCACCGGAGGGCCACTGTGAAAATCGCAGTCCTTTGGTGCACGGCGGGGATTGAACTCGTTACCTCTGGCCTAAGCCGACAATTCTCCCACCGTGTCCAAGGCATGGCACTGGCTCCACGACACAGTATTGTGGAAGAATGATACGAAATATGTCTTCACTTCGTAAAATATCTTTGCTGTGTGATAAGGTTTGAGCAATGGCCGATTATTACCACAATAAATAGGTAATTCAAAAAACACAAAACAAGACTGCGTAAAAATTGATCTTTTTTAGAATTTTTCACTTGAAATGAGAAATTATAAAAAAGAACAATTTTTACGCAGTCAGGTCTTGAAAAAACATTTTTGTAGCCCGCTCTAATTCAAATTTTTTAACATTGTATGTGATCAGTGACACTGACGTATCGAGACGCATCTAATGACGTATCATTTATCAAAATTGGTATCGGTCATATTTGCAGTAGCAGTCTTACAAAACAATAGCATGACAGCAAAATATGCACATTCGACCACATTTTTAGGGTTCCGTAGTCCTGACAAGGAACCCTTATAGTTTCTTCATGTCCGTCTGTCTGTCTGTTCTGTCTGTCTGTTCTTATCTGCATCGAAAACCACAGAGTACTCATTCACTCTACTACGTTATAAGAGTTGGCACTTCCCTACATTGTTGATACCTGAATTATGAACGTATTGTGTAGCCAACCTAACAACGGAAAGTATTATTTACCTACTTACTATTATATAATCCGTGGTATTATGCTTATAAATTTAATAGAAACTTTTTTGCAGTGTTGGTTGGTATAAAGTACGTTCATTATTCTGAGTTATTTAATTATGTATGCAATGTTGCAAGGCTTGTCGAAAACAATAGAAGTCACACGAAATATTCATTTAATAGTAGGTATATAAATATATAGGCGATGTGCCGGCTGTAATAATGTGTAATAAATAATTATGTAAGTTGTGATTATAAAGCATTAAGCTTCAATCCTCTTTTTCTAGAGAAAATGAATAATTAAGCTAATAACCTTAAATAATCAATAGGTAAGAGCAATTCTGAGATGCAACCAAAACAGTGTTATTTTATCAATGTAGAAAATTGTTAATAAAGACAGTTTCAATTTAATATATTATTAAATTAAAATAGTAGTAAAAGATATTTCGATATATCGTAATTCAGTTCATTTAAAAACATTGTCGTTGTGTATATTTTTAAGATATAGCAATAAATATTTCCTCAAAAACTATTGAGATAACGTCACCGTGCTATTTATTTTATGTCACATATAACATAGATCGCCAATATACCTTTATTAGCTAAGTTTGTTTAAACAGATATAAAATAATACTACCTATTGTGGTGTAGGCTAGTAGACATAGTTTGGATAATAGGTAGTATAACATTTAGCTCTAAGATCTATTATTGATGTCAGTAATGAACCACCTTCGATCGTATACAGTTGTCTTACTCATGTAACATCCAAGCTCCCCTCATCGCATCAATACCTATTATCGTAACTACGAGTATGTCTACTAGCCTACACCACACTATTAATAATTGATAAAATATAACAAAAACATGCACAGGTTTGAGGATCGAACTCACGCCTTCCGCTTTTAACTGGACAATTGTGGGTGGAGTGCAATCACTCCACCTAACCATTTCGCCAAGTTGATGTTAATGACTCACTCGAATTTAAGTATCCTTTACTTGTTGCATAGCTTACTTGGCGTTATGTTACCTCAACAAAAAGAAAATGAGTAACAGTGGAATATTGTTATCTATTTGATGTTTAACAAATGTTTCTGACGCTACGTTTCACCTTTTTGTTTGTCTGTGGTCTGGCTAAGCATGCCATCTATGCCGTACTTACGTGTTATAGTTTGCGTTGGAATATTCTACAGAAATATCGTGCAGGCTACTATGAACATTGAAGTGCTACTGGACTATTGTCCCTCGATAGTACATCCTTACTCGGATTTGATGCCAGAGGTACCGAGTTCAAACCGCCGTGCACCAATGGATTTTTCAATCTAAAAATGTATGTGCGCTTTTCACAGTGGTCCTCCGGTGAAGAAAAACGTCGTTAAGAAACCAACAACCCCCACATGGTGGTAGGACGCAATCTAGTATCCGTCTGGCCAGCTACCACCCTCAAGATAGAAAATCTGTCGATAAAACATCTAATGTGTTCCAGCAGCTATCCTTGAGAACCAGTTCCCATTCTAGGCCTTAGCGTGCTTACCATCTTCGACAGCATCATCACTTACTAACAGGTGAGATAGTGGTCAAACGCTCTTCTTCGCATCTTATAGAAGATGAAAAAAAAAAACAAAACCTTACCCTTCTTTTGGGCTCCGCCGCAGTCGGGTTAAAATAATATATTTGTGTTTTATATGTTTTATATGTTTTTTATATGTGTGTAATTTTGATTTTAAATAAGTTAGAGCGAGAGAGACACTCAAAGCTAAGTAACTTTAATTTCCAGGGAACCAATAATGTCCGGTAAATTGAGTCCTTTTGATAATCTGACGCAAAAAGAAAAGACGCGTAAAAAATCTGTGAGTATCTATAACATTACCTTTAGAATTTTATGATAGAAATCTGCAGAAATGTATTCAAATTCATTCTTACTGGCATTTTTTAATTTCGAAGGGCATATGTACATAAGGGTCAGTTCACACCGCAACGCTACGCGACGAGACGCAACGCGACGCGACGTGACGATGCATTTAGAGTCGCGCGGCGCAGCAAAACGAATGACGCCACCAAATTATCTCAATGCAATTGGTATCTTATTGTGTTTAATTGTTTATCACGCGGTTCAATTATTTCTTCCCGCTGCGCCGCACGGTGCAGCGCGACGCCGCGCGGCGCAGCCAGAAGCCTAACTAGCTCTATGAAATGTGTATCTTTTTGTATACTAAATAAATTTCTTTTTTGTAATACTCTCTTAATAACTGCGCAACGCGTCGGGTCGCGTCGCGTCGCGGTGTGAGCCGATCCTAATGGGTTTGAGCACTTCCCGTGGTAGTACTGGTTTTAAATATACCTACTGTTTTAGTAAAAAATACCAACCGCTATACTTTTTTGGGTAGCTTCATAAACGGAAGTTTATATTCATAGTGTTTTTTTAAGAAAAATTACATTGTTTAGTACTAATCGTAAAATATATCAAATCATAAAAAAAATACATTTATTTTGTTATCACATTCTAAGTATTTATTTATTTTTATTTTGTTACTTTTTAAGCTTTACCACAAAGTTACATTAATTAGCCATTTAAAAAAAAACGTTACAAACCTCCAAAATTGGATAATAAATATCAATCATCTCGTAAATTATTAACTTTCGGCCATACATTGGGGGTATAAATATGTCGTATTTTAGCACCCCTATCTGCTCCTGCCGGAAATACGTCAAGTTACCTATAACCCTGTATACATATACCTTAGAATCACAACAACTCGGTAATACTCAATATTTTCATGATTCCGAATACGTAACTATTAACTAACAATTATGTGATAATTGTTAGTTAATAGTTACGTATTCGGCTACTAGCTTCGTATACTAGCTGTGCCCCGCGGCTTCGCCTGCGTTAAAAACAACTTTTTTTTTTTATTCATAAGAAACATCTCCTGATGATAAAAAAACACAACAAAAAAGAATTAGCAAAATCGGTCCAGCCGTTCACGCGTGATGCCGTGACCAAGGGCAATTGGGATTCATTTTTATATATAAAAGATATTTTGATTATTTGAGTCTAAATTACTTATCAATTTTTTTTGTATATTTACAGCCTCGCCGAACACGTAAAAAAAAGCAACAACAAACTGATCAAAACAAACAGAAAGTCAATTTCATGCGTACTATACTTAAAACAAACAAGCCTGAAGACAATGTCGTTAAATATTCAGACGATTACAGTGGGAAAGTATTTTTCATTTCGCCTTCACCATCCGACGTGTCTTCGCACAAATCTATAGGAGAGCTTTACTTGGATGACGATCCTTTTGATTATGAAATTGTTAACATTGATAAGAGTTTGTTGAGTATCGCAGAGAATTTTTCCATTGATGCCTTGTAAGTATTTTGACATAGATCACCTACTAACTGCGCCTTGCGGCCTTGCTCGCGTTGAAAAGTATCCTTAGTTCTGTTGTATCCTGTTTGGCTGTTATTAAAACAGCCAAATCTGTTGTGCCGTTTAAACGTAAAGACGTAACAATTATTTTTATATATGGTTACTTATGGTGGTAATAGTTATTTATGATACTAGTACGGTAAGTTGGTTTTTACAAACGAGTAGACGAATGTAAGCCCGCGACGAAGTCGAGGGTTTACCATAGTCACGAGTTTGTTAAAACCAATATCCGCACGTGTGCCATACAACATTGTTCGGCAAATTTGCGAGAAAACACTACAATTGGTATATTGGTAAAATAAACATAAATGAAATAATCAAAAAGTCGAAACAAACAATCTTTTGCGTTTCTAATATGAAACAAAGAGAATATAACCACTACGTTAAGAAGAGTCGGGACTCCCATAGAGCAAACTGACCAAATAGCGAAATGTCAAAACACAGGGCTTTTATAGTAGCCAAAATACCAGCGAAATAATCTTCTGCTAATTGACCAACATAACAAAAAAAAAACCTAGTGATGTACCGTGTCGTCAAAAACATCGATATCGATTGAACTACCGTTGCTTGGTCAATACTTTAGAAGGTTATATATTGTACTTAACTAATTTTGTTTTAGTGGTGAGATTGTGAAAGTTATATTTTTCCTATTTTGGTTTAACAACTCCATCACTAAGACAAAACCAGTCTGAGAAAATGATAGGCAGTAAAACAAAATATTAAATGTTATCAAGCTTTTTATTTTTGGAGTATGATGCTCTGTAGGGTTCGCTCATTCGGCATCGGCATCAGCAGCTTAAGATAACGATATACCTGTAATGTAATATTGACTTATTAGTTTATCGCTTAACACTAATTTCTGGGGCATGCTGTATACAGGGCTTAATGTTTCCTTTATTTTGTGCTATAAGACCTTGCTTCTTGCCAAAATTTGTGATTCTAGGTCAACGGGAAGTACCCTTATAGGTTTTCGACCCAAAACCTATAGGGTATTTCCAGTTGACCTAGAATTGTACATTTTAGTTAAAAGCAAGGTCTTACAGCACAAGTAAAGGAAAATTTCAGAAGATAAAAAGAAGTTGAAAATTCAGGTTAATTTTGGTATTTACAAGTTATGCGAAAATCTAAATTTGCCCATTACTTTTTATCGTGTTGCCTCAGGATCTTGATTTGTATACAGTTAATAGGGACTATAGACCTCAATATCTTCAGTTTCTTCTTCATCTTCAGTACCTCAGTATCATCACACGGACAGACAGACAGACACACGGACAGACGGACAAAAAATGAATTTATAAGGGTTCCTTTTTTAACCTTTTGAGGTACCAAACCCTAAAAAGCTCGGAAGGTTTAATTCCTTAACACTAAAATTTCACTTCAGATCATTCTTATTTCCGATTATATTTATATTATTTTTGGTTATAAATAAAGGAATCTACTACTACTTGGTTTCACAATAAATTATTTATTGGAAAACTCAACTGAAAAACTATCTTCATTTTATTATGAAAATAATTTGGGGCCAGGAAGCATCCACTCCTATTGCCCCTGTTGCCCCAAGGCCTCCAGACCTCTAAATCCAGCACTGGCTGTAAATTATACAAGGTGTAACAAAAGGGTGTAGTAATACTTAAACTGTGCATGCCATACCTAGCCTGATGTATAATCTACCAGCAAAGTCTTCCTTTCCTCAGTATCTAACTGGGATCGCGAGTTATCATATTATCACATGTTAAACTTTTACGTAAACTTAGCCAGATTCAACCAGCTATTCAGCCTCATTGACCAAATGAAAACAGAATATATAAGTGTTGTCTGTGCAGAAGCAAAATTGTTATGAGTGGACGCCTGAAAGGGTCTAGATATAGTGCCAATTGCGGTAGCTTGAAGTTTGTCTTGATGTATTCATCACCAGAAGGATGAAATCATTGCCCGATGATGAGGATGAGCTTGCGGACATTGTTGGTTAAAATTACTCAAAATCACTTTGATGGTTTATCCCTATCAAAATATCGTCATGACATCTCGCAAAATTACACTTCTATTCCGATCACTGATCATATCATAACTATATAATAATATACACTATCGATATCGACAAGCACCGCAATGCGCCCCGCACTATTTTTCACAAAGAGTTTATAAAGATTGTTAATTGATGAAATATTGAGATATTTGGCCTAAAGAAGCAGTAAACGGCTATTATTTTAAGATATTCTACTTACTGTGCTTCATAAAGTGGAAATCTTGCCATAAAATAACGTTTAGTAGAGTAAGTCTGCAGTCCCGCATATTTCACTATTTATGTTTCATTATCACTTCAGTTCCTTGTAGGAAGGTGTTAATAACCACACACCTTAAATTCTTGCTAAATGCATGCTTTTTAACATCCACACTAGGTTATTTATTGTAAAACACAAAATAAAACAATAATATAATTATTTTGAAAAAGCCGATTAACACGCTACCACAGGCTAAGTAGAAATACATGCTAGCCACAGACTAAGTAGAGATGAAACTTCTTTTTCTTCACATCATGCTACTTGATGGCATTTATTATGACAACCAAACGAAAGAGATAGTAAGAAATAGTGAGTGAGACGAATATAGACTTCCATCGGACGCGCCCCCCTTTTCATTAGTTTTCATAGATCTTTTTTTTTGTACTGCAGCTTCGGTAGACTGATATGAAAATGGCGTGAATTAGCAAATAGTGCCATGTGTGTTAAAAATTAGAACAGTTACATCTTTCATCTCATTTACTCATTAGTATTACAGTGAGATATATGTATTAAGCAAAAGCGCTTTCAAGGAGGTGCTATCATTCAGCTTATATATTCTCGCATTATGAAACTCTTTGGTGGAATTCATAGGTAGGTTTTAAAAAAATTAAAAATAAACCGTAAAGGATACGCGCGGTGCCATACCAAAGATTGTATAATAGTTACTGCGTGCCATACACCGGAGCGTGCGGTAAGTACTTACCGCACACGTGCGGAAGAAAGCGTCTTTGTTTTACGTTACGTCACGACTCTAGTCTGGCTTGCACCTAGACTCAGCGCTGGACTAAATCGATCGAAAAGACGATTAATAAATACAAAATATTGTCGTTTGTTATATTGCCTTGCCCCGTCTGTTTCCTGGTGGGTACTTTTTTTTTTTTTTTTTTTTTTTTTTATACGTTATAGGCTAGCGTTTGACCACTATCTCACCTGTTGGTAAGTGATGATGCGGTCGAAGATGGTCAGCACGCTAGGCCTAGAATGGGAACTGGCTCTCAAGGATAGCTGCCGGAACACATTAGATGTTTGGTGACAGATTTTCTAACTTGAGGGTGGTAGCTGGCCAGGCGGACACTAGATAGTACTTACCACCTAGAGCAGTTCAAATCGCTAATGAATAGGCATCTTCTAGGCAAGCGTGAAACATAGTTGACCACATAGTCACTTAACATCTGATGAGATAGGTCAAACGCTGGCGTATCAACAATAAAAAGGTGCTTGTAATAATTCAGATAGTTTAAAAACTAAAACAACTGACTTCCATGCCGCGCGAGTCAGTTTATCGTCATATCTTCAGAGATACTTATCAGATCTCAATAAAATTACAATGAGACCACCTCGGGAATGTACCCAACCGGTTAAAAAATAATCATTCAAATTGGTTCACAATAGACGAAGTAATCGCGTAACATACATACAAAAAAAACATACAGACGAATTGAGAACCTCTTCCTTTTTGGAAGTTGGTTGAAAATAATCTTGTTTGCAATTACCGTGTTTTGTAGGATGTTCAATGAAGCCGAGGAGTCACCGACGCACTCCATTTGGTCAATACCTTCTAAGCCGCAGCTATACAGCAAAAGACGTAAAGTGCCTATTTTAGATTTTTTATCTTAGCTATTTCACCTCTTACCACAGAATAATGAATAGCACAAGTACAGAAGATGCACTTTCTGCGAGCAAAAATGCGAAATTAAACCTAGTTACAACGTCGGTATCGTTCAAAATATGATACGCCTCGGATGCGAGCTTGAATTTTCGTCACAGAATAAACTAATAGTAATTTGGAACCGCGAGTTGCGCACCGTAAAATGCACCGCAAATCCGCGCGGACAGAGTCTGTATTACTCGGTCAGCTCGCAGGCCGTCAGCTGTCTCTTGCTGTAAGGTTGAGTGTTATGAGAAAACAGATTGAATAGTAATTAAAGGCGCGCGTCCGATCGAGAGCGCGCGTGACACTACTGACTGAACTTGTAGCCGGCCGGCTGCCGCGTATGTACTAATAATTTCATAGCTACAGCGCGGAGTGCGACAGGCCTGTTCTTACATACATTATTCTCAGGTCGGATTATGGTTCGAAGTCACTTCATGATACACAGTGCCTATAACAGGATTGAGCAATCGGCGTCTTCGGTTTGCGAACTAAGTGTTTCTCTTAATCAAAACGATAAAATAACCGACTTCAAATGCCACGCTAGTCATTTTGAGTACCAAGTTTGAGGTGTTTATCTCCATATCTCTGCAGATTCTTATCAGCGGGAATTCAGCCAGCGTTCTTGGCCATTTACCACTACATGTACTATTCATTATTCTGTGACCACACGGACATCCCTTATTTTAGTTTATTTTAATTTTTAAATATTTTATAACAATATTTTAATAAATGTTATGCAATTTTTTAATAAATGTCATACTCGCACTTGTTTCGTTTTGTATGTATACCTATTACATAGTTGGCCTTTATCCTAGCTGTATAAAACTTATAATTATAACACTAAAATTGTGAAAATTATATACTATTTGATCTCGATAAAATTACAGTGGAACCAAACGGGAGCTATACTCTCTCAAAAATATTTCCAAATCGGTACAGAAATGACGAAATTCTGAGGTAACAAACATAAAAGATAGATACTTAGAACCTCCTCCATATTTGTAAAGTCGGTTAAAAATGCGACGCAGTCCTTACGAAAATTACGAGTATGACGATATACTGATGAAGGTGTTGATGTTTAACTAGTCAAGGGTAGGGTAGCCGAGGCTAGGGTCCCCGATTATGACGCCATATAAAATTTGTCAAAAATTTGTCAGATAAGTTTCTAATAGGTCTATCAGGAACCGATGAAAATGGTCCTTAATAGACGTGTTATGGTTGTTCAATCCATTAAAATTGTGTTACTATCCCGACCGCCTCTTTCAAAATGGTTGCGCCAATTTTTCTAATCCATGATTATACTTCAATGGCCTTGTAAAATATTCTTTAAAATGTTATTATGTTTGTTGTAAAACAAAGTAAACACACTTTTGCAGGCAGACAATCCCAGCAAACTGACAAGAACACAAAAGAATCGGAAGGTCACGTCCATAGCGGTAATCCTGACGCAATCATGATTGAACTGTTTGCACTAAGCGATGACGTGCATGAAGCGTAAGTTCTTACTTAACCGGCGTAGGTAGTCAGCGACGTCAGATAATCTTGACCATAATCTCACCTGATGGCAATTGTTGATGCGGTAGACCGCATCAACGCGATCCATCTTAGGAGATGGAATTGCACTTGTATGGAAATTGAAGACAGCAGCGACACGCAGGACAACTGAATAAAGTCTAATCACACACCAAACACGCATACATACACACACACATGTAGGAGCATGATATCGTTATTCCGCTTGACTTGCTAAGTACCTAAAACTAGCTTACTATCATCAAAGAGAAAATTTGCCACCATAAATAACATTATGGTGTTTCTGCAGCACATAGCTCTTAAGAGTAAGCCCATTCTACGGCTAGCGTGTTCACCTCAGACTATCATAAAAAAAGCAGACAGATTCGTGCCGCACACCCGACCCGAGTGACCGCAAGTTCAGTAATACCAAATTATTGAGTAATAAGTTTCTGCGCTTAGTCCGGCATAGTCAATACGGCATTTTTACTACGTAAGCAACGCTACGAAGTAATACTGCACGGAAACGTCCGACCCTGTTGCCGCTTGGTAGCAAACTGAGCGCGAAAACGTATTACTCAAGCATTAAGTATTACTGAACTTGCGTTCACTCGGATGTTCGGCACGAATCCGTCTGCATTTTTTATGATAGTTTGAGGTGTTCACTATGTTCGACCACATCATCGCTTACCACCAGACGAGATAGATGCAACGTTACTCTATCAGATATAAAAATCTACTATGCGTAACTATTCCCAACCCGTCTTCCAAGCTAGCTTGCACCACATATCATGTAGAAATTTGGCCATCCGATTGGCGACATGACTTTTGACCCGACTGTGACGAAACCCAAAAGGAGGGTTATCTGTTTAATTTGAAAATTATTTTGATAAATAATATTCCATTAGACGAATCTAATGGTATCAAACTCGGTTAAGCCGTTGAGAAGTTTCAAGCGATCATAGGAACGGACATACGAACAGGTTAAACACATAACCCTCCTTTTGGGCTTCGCAGCAGTTGAGTAAAAAAATAAATACAGCTATATATTTAACATTCCGATTTCAGGAATAGCATCGACTTATTGGAAGCTGCGTTCGAAGTAATGAAGAACTACGATTATTGTATTATTCGAGTACCGGCAGCCGATATGCCTTTTCCCTTGCTGCAACATTTTACTGTAAGCATAAAAGCCCAATTGTGTAAGCGAGCAAGGAGTCGAGCCAGCGCATTACTTATAACTAATCATCATCATCAGCATCATCATTACCATTATCATCATCATCATCATCATCATCATCATACGTAGCCTGTTTTGATCCCACTTCTACAAAACTTTAATACCTACTCGAGAAAGCGTTCATTATCTACTTTATTCTTCGAGCATTTACCAATGGAGATGTTAACGTTGTAATCAGCAAACATTTTTTTCTGTCGATACTTACGGGGGACGAGGTAAACACGCATTGCACACACACACATTTTTTGACACAAACACTTTAACGATTAGTTAGTTTTAGTTTCAAGCTAGTGTGCGGGCACACTAGCTTGAAACACGCAAACAGTATTAAAAATACAGCGTAGTTACGCACGCTCATATGGCCAAAAATGGCTATATGGCCAGCAGAGCGGTACGCCTTGCGTTAACATCTCCTTTGGTAAATGCTCAAAGACTTAATTGCACACCAAAATAAAAACAAAAATTAAACGGTAAAACTACAATAATTAAGAATACTTCTAATTCTGCTTTTTAGGGTTCCGTAGTCCTGACAAGGAACCCTTATAGTTCCGTCATGTCCGTCTGTCTGTCTGTCTGTCCGAGGTTTTGCTAAGAGACCGTTAATACTAGAAAGCTGTAATTTTGTAGAGGTATGTATATAAATTACGCCGACAAAGTGATGAAATAAAATTATGAAAAATATTTTTTTTTAGGGTAGCTCCCCTACAAGAGAAGTGGGGATGATTTTTTTTTGTCGTCTACCCCACCGTGTGGGGTATCGTTGAATAGGTCTTTTAAAATGACTTAAGGGTTGCCAATACCATTTTCGATTGAATGCTCCATTTACGAAATATTAAACTTTAAAGTGAAAATGTTTGTTCTAGTAGGGTGTCCCCCCCTCTAAAAGCTAAACTGCTGGCTCGAAAATTCGTGATAATAGTGCATTTCATGAACTTTAAAGAAAAACTATAGCGGCTAAGATAACTTTATTAGTTTATCTGTAATGGTCGTTGAACTTGGGTGTCGGATAATTGTTTACCAAATACAAAGTCCATAGAATAAATCCTTTAAAGTGACAAAAAGAAGTACCTAGTTGCTTATTTATAACGGGTAAAGACTTGCATTGAATAACGGGCTAATACGGAACCCTACACTGCGTTTGGCCCGACACGCACTTGGCTGGTTATTTATAATACACAGTATATAAACAGTTGTCCTCAAAAGCCAGTTCCCATTCTAGGCCTAGACATAGATGAAGGATGCTTTCCTTATTGTATGGCCTAGGGTAGTATATAGTAAATAGATAGTGGTCAAACGCTAGCGTATATGATATTAAAAAAATACACATGCTAGCGTTTGACCTCTATTTTACCTGTTATTGACGATGTGGTCGAGGATGGAAGCACGCTAGGCCAAGAATGGGAACTGGCTTTTGAGGACAACTGTCTAAACACATATTAGTATTTGGCGACAGGGTTACAACTTGAGGCTAGCCAGATGGATACTAGACTAACAACTTTTTAGTTGAAAGGTCTAAGACAAATGCCCTACTATCACTTACTATCTATCTATCATCATTATCATCATCAGCTTATTTTAGTCCACTGTTGGACATAGGCCTCTCCAATTGCATACCACCACGATACTATCTACACCCATTTAATTTTTCCAGTATGTTCCACTTAAACAGAAATGCTGCAGTAAATACTCTCTGTACATCGCCCATAGATCTTCGGTTATTGGGTAAGATTTTAGCTTTTTTTGCTATATATGTAGAAATTGTTTTTTGACCGACAAAAACTATCGTAGGCACTAGTAAGCCACAGTGGATGGATAATTACATCGTTTGAAGACACCTACTTAGATGTTATTTACCTATTTATTACTTATTAGATACCATAACAGCGAGCGCCAAATATATTACAGAAATGAGAGCATTTACAAAACACATGCACAGTCGTGCTTATTTAGACACGTTCTGACTTCTCATAAAAATATGCAGTGCCCCAATCACTTGGAGTCCTGCCAAATCTCTTCGCTCAATATCATTTTCATACTTACCACCTCTCGTAAACTTAGAACCCAGATACACAAACACTTTCACTTGTTCCACTCTTTCTCCTTCAATCGTTACATTATAATCTGCCATTCTTTCTTCTCTTTCAAAAACCATTACTTTGGTCTTGCTTACATTCACTTTCATCCCTTTGCTTTTTAAGGCGTCATGCATAATATTAACCATTCTTTGCCTCCTACGATGATGCTAATATCACCTGATATTAGCATGATCTGATCATTAGCGTACAGGAGGCATTTGATGATTAAATCATTCATTCTTAATCCATATACACTCTCTTTCAGATCTGTCAAGCCATTGTCTATGAATGGGTTGATCCGCACTGGCGTTGCAACACATCCCTGTCTAACACCTTTTTCGATGTTAAACCAGTCCGTGTACGCTCCGTTTATTCTGACACAAGCACTGGAACCCTCATAGAGTGATTTCAGTGCTCGTATCAAACTGCCGCCCACCCCATACATAGACAATGTTGACCACAATCCATTCCTCACCACTCTGTCATAGGCCTTTTCCAAGTCTACGAATGCGCAATAGACCTTTTGGTGTTTGGTCATGTAATTCATTATTCTGTGGTTTGGCTAAACATTTTTCGGCTATGCTCCGTAAAGAAAAGACCTGATTCATGCATTCCATTCCTCTCCTGAAACCTGCTTGTACATCCCACATTTTATTATCAGTTTCCTTCGTCACTCTTGTAATCAGTTCCTTTGCATACAATTTCCCGACGATGCTGAGTAAGCTAATGCTGTGGTAGTTTTTGCAGTCTTGCTGTGATCTCTTTCTTTTTAATAGCGGCACAATGACGGCTTTGCATCAGTCTCCTGGTACAATTCCGTTCGTCCAGCAAAGGTTAAAAAGGCGATACAGCTGACTCGCTCCCACACCTTGTCTAGCCCTCAGCATCTCGACCGTAATCCTATCATACCCTGCAGCCTTACCCGATTTCATACTTTTCAACGCATGCTGATATTACCTTCATCACCATCTTCATTCGCGTTACTAGTGTTCACTGGTACTTGCATATCTTCCTTTTCAAATAAACTTTCAAAATATTCCTTCCATCTCTTTAGAACGCATTCCTCTCCTCCTCCTCTAACCAGGATTAATTGCGATTAAAGTCGCGGGACGCAGATAGTGTTAGATAAATAAGTAATTAAAGCGGTATAGACATCAATCGACAACTTATAAAAAGAAAACATGAGGTTTGGCATATTTATCTAGTAACTCTATCTATTGCATTGCGTTCATTTTCAACCGACTTCCAAAAAGGATTATGTTCTCATTTCGTCTGTATGTATTTGTATGTATGCTACGCGATTACTCCGTCAATTGTGAACCGATTCGAATGATTCTTTTTTTAATCGGTAGGGTACATTACGAAACGCTTCATTATCTTGTAATTATCTGCTGCTCGATTAGCTATATACTTACACAACACTTTTATAGGAAGTTACGGGTTAGAAAAGCTGAACAAATTGACATCCCGGGAATAGCTACCTTTCTACAACGCATGGAAGTATCAGATACTGTCTCCACCATAGAACACTCAGTGATGGGGCGGGATTCTTACCAAACTTACGTTTTTATGAGCTACTTGTCAATCATCGGTATTGGGATCTTGGAGTAAGTTATGAATGCTTTTTAACCGAGTTTAAAAATTGAGGAGCTTCTCATTTCGTTTTTTTTACCTAAGAACTATGCCTTATATAACTGATTGGGAAAATTGGTTTTTCGTTTGAGAGTGTGTACTTCGCATATCCCGTGTCCGTACAGTTAATCGAGATCTAATGATTATGTCCAGAGATATGAGGATAAACACCTCAAACTTGCTACTGAAAATGACTAGCGCGGCATGTGAAGTCGGTGTTTCAAATGATAATTAATATATTGTCAGATAAATAATACAATGACTTAAAGCAACTAAATATCAAGTCAGATAAAACTAACTATGTGATGCAAAGAAACTAATATCAACAATGTGCTTGCAGACCTCCAGAACAACTAAACTTTATAAGAGCAAAATACAACCTGGACCCTTACCACAATCACAAGTATCATTTAGTCGGACATGGGGTTAAAACTGGGTTCGCTGCGATTAAGGTCATATTGGTCTACCCAATATTTGAGGTCCACTTCAAATTCTTCGCTAGGGAAATGATGAGGCTTTCCGGCAGTAATAGTTTGATTTGGATGTCAGCTTATAGGAATAAAACGGTTAATATGTAATTTTTCTGTATCTTATATAAGTACTTAGAAATATCTATTGATGCGCGGTGAGACAAGCAGATTGAGAGAGTTTTGGCTTGCCAGAATTAGGAATGCGTATAGACTTTACAGAACAGGAAAATTATTCCTGTTCCGTTTTAAGAGCGCCTACTATAAAAAGAGTTACTACATTTTAACATATGTAGTAGTTACCACTAAAAGCAGGAAGCATTTTCCAGGGAGGAAACGGGAGAATACATTTGTATGGAAAAGTGCACCCCGCGTTCCCTCTTAATGCGTGTAAACCGGCTTTAAATACTTAAATCTGTCAAGTGCGTGGCGGACTCGCACTCAAACCATCGTACAATATTGTATTGTCCTTGAATAATAAGACGTTCTACCTAAAGTTGATATTACACATTCAAATGAAGCATGTACCTACATCATTTCAGGTGGTCAATAGAACAAATACAATAGCTTCAGCGATGGTTCCCCTACTGCCAAGGCAGTTTGAACTAGATTATGGCAAGGTGCCACAATTGAACAAGATCGCCACTATGGGCAAAAACATGTAAGTGTACACTAACTAGTACTAGTAATAAACTAGTAATAACTACTTCAAAAGAAATACCCTTGTGCCTTAAGATACGGCTCATGATTACAATGAAAGCCTTTAAATGGCGCTGACGGAGAAACTGGGAATATTGTACAATTTATACGCAAGAATACACTGAATATGGTAATAAATATTATTGTATATGGTAAAAATGCTTATCTTCATTTAAAATTACCCTCACGGTAGGATCAATCTAATTATATTTTAATTACTTTACATACTCGCATTTACCTATAGATTAAATACTATTTCTATATAGCACAGGCCACATTCGGAGCGAAGCGAAACGAATAAGGTCGTTTCACGTCGTACTTCGTAGTATTGTACTGTTATTTATTCTGTGGTAAGGATCTGTAGTTCGTGGTGTGAACCCAAAAAAAAACGACATGAGCAAAGCGCAAATTAACTTATCTTCCTTTCGTTTCGCATCCAATATCATTTTTTTAGTTTTTTTTTTGATACTAGATAGGTAAGCGTTTCACTACTATCTCACCTGATGTTAAGTGACGATACGATAGATGATGTAGCACGCTTGCCTAGAAAATACCTGTTCACTCGCGATTTGAAGACCCCCGGGTTATAGTTACTGGGAAACACAGACACCGGCAAGGAATTCCATTCCTTGGCAGTACGTTATGATAAATGATGAAGCGAAACGTTTTGAGCGGGTAGATGGAATGTGCACCATAAAGCGCAACTATATTCTGCGCTTTACGACCGTGGTTTCTTTTGTCTATAATTCATGTACAGGTTGCCCTTCAATACATGGTTTTTGGATAAAAAGCTAACGAGTATACCTACCGTCAATGTAAGCACGAGGATTTTAATCGTCGGCGCTTCAAACTGTGCACTGGCTTTTTTAAATACACTACTGTTTAGGTAAGTCATTAGGAATAAGTTAACGCTTACACTTTATTTTCTGTTCAAGTTATATAAGGTACTAGCTGGTACCCGCAACACTAAGTTCACGTACACCAAGAATTTAATAGCTTATGTTCCTCTAGTTAGAAAGTATCTCCTTGTTAAATTTCAGTAAGATGCGATCGTCCGTTTAGGCGTGATTAGGTAACAACACTGTTAGTTACAAACGTTTTTATAATATTAGTATGGATAATGCCATAGTAGGGAATTGGTATTATATATTTCTCTTCTAAATATTATTTTAAAGACCGGGCGCCGGTCTAAGTGCAAGCGCGCACTAAGGGTATGTAGTTTTATTATCTTTTTTAAGCTAGCGGCCAATTCGCAGCGGCCAGCGAGATACACACATAAGTATGAAATCGCCACAAAGCGCGCGCACCGGAATGTGCGAGTTTCTTTAGATTTATTTACTCACTCGATCGCTATAAAGTAAACGCAGATTTGTATGGAAATTACAATGTTACCTCTTATGCACACTAGATGGCGCTATTTATTATAGACACACCGCACGTTTGATGAATTTTTTAAGTTTCAGTTCCATGTATGGAAAGCCCCCTCCCTTATTCTTTATTTTTTTTATTTGTGTAGTCGTAATAGTTTCAGAATAAAATGGCTGTGACATACGGATAGACAGACAGAGAGATATGACGAATCTATAAGGGTTCCGTTTTTTGTCATTCGGCTACAGACCCCAGAAAGTTATGAGATAAATGTATAAAACACTAAATCTATTTATTTAATTAACAAAATGAGTATACTTTTAATAATTTTCAGTTCAGCAGCCCCCTACTTAATCTTCAACGATGTAACGCTCATTTCACCCAACGGTTTACCGTTCATGCGTCAAACATATTCAACTGTAGAAATGATGTTTGTAAGAACCCACAATACTTCTGAAAAATACCTGAAAAGCGCACCGCTTACCTATTACGTCAATACTATTCATGGAGTGATGAATAATATTAACAAGTGAGTATCGTTATTTTAGATCAGTTATTTTTACATTATTATTTATTGTGTGTCATAGATGAAGATTGCGTCGGTCATTCGATGCGAACGACCACGGTCTTCATAATCAGCCAGTGTCAGTCCAATGCTGGACGTAGGCCTCTCAAGATACGCTACTGAGCCCAATGTTCGGATCTTTGGGAGGCATATGCCCCAATCGTCACGCTGGGTAGGCGGTTTAGCGATTGCTGGACGTAGCTTCTTGTACCGGTGACGCTGCTGCCCGTCACCGGCCTTTAGTATTTAGCTACGCCGTAATTTGAAAATGGTTATACCGCTATTTGTCGGTCGCCAGAGCCTCGTTTGTTGGTCAGCAGGATGCACCACGGGCAGGTGAGGTTGAAGCACTGTGGTGGTATTTGTCCTCCCTTACATCCCACATTACGACCACGGTAATGACTGCTATTTATCAACATTACCGTGGTCGCACGCATCGAATAAATAGGTCGGTATTATTTGAACCTTGATGTCGCAGAAGAGTAAAAAAGGAAAGCAAAGTTCTTCGATTTTGTTTTAAAAATATTATTAATGTTGCCGAAGAAACCCGATTGTGTGATTAGTATAATGTATATAATTTTAATACTTAAAGAAAAACTTCAAATCACACATACAGAGTAGTGTGAAATATATACAGTTTAAGTTCATATGGCGGAGTTCAAAAATATTAAATTTAAGTATAATGTGGGATACACTCAAAAATGAATATGAGTAACCATTACTTATGTAGTAAATACATATGTAGTTCTTTGACTAGAGAACTTTAACAACGTTCAAACTTAAAGATTTCATGAATTACGTTTGAATTTCGACCACTGAGCAGCAACTAGTTGATATTATTTAACTTCTACCATTGATTGATAAAATATTCATTGATATTTAAATCATAATTGAAAAAGCAATTATTTTTCAGACAAGATAAATATGTGACTCTAACTAGTGGAAGCAAACATTACTATGACCTGCTGTTCCTTTTCGTCGGCAGACAGTATCAAACACCAGATTATATGCAGCCATTAATGGAGAGTAAAAGGTAAATTATAGATAATTTTCCTTGATTTCTATCAAATATATATTTCAGTTCACTCACCGTTATTTTACATTAAAAATATCTTGAATCGTGAATATTAGTGGTAAAACTGCGAAAAATTTAATAAATTGGTAACCTACCTACCTAATTACAGTTTAATAGGTGTATATATTAAGGTTATCTATGAGGTTTGAGTGTACTAAAAAATTCAGAAATTGCAAAATATTTTTACATGCAATATATTTTGTAGAATATTTTTTTTTTACTATAGACTTTATTTACTTACTAATCAGAATTCAGCAATCTCTATACGACATAAATCTCTATACAGCGAAATTAATACTTTAAATTACATTCCAACTACTGCAATATCTGACTCTCCAACGTAGATTCTCAGAAATTGCAGAAGTAGGGATTTCAGCACTCCCATCTTCTATAAAGTGTATGGCAATATTTTTTGCAATTTCTGAGCTTTGATAATCAAAGCTCTGATAAGTGTCCTCTGATAAGTCTCTGATAAGATGTGTCTCTAATAAGAGCACTGTGAGACCTCAGTATTGCTTGTGAATACGGAGGTATATCGTTAAAATGTGTTCGGTGAATGATTTGATCACGGTTGAAACCTACCACCAGTACTCAAACTTCAGCTGTATACATAATCATCATCATCATCTTCAGCAGCTTGTGTTAGTCCACTGCTGGACATAGGCCTCTCCTAAAGCTCGCCATTGAGCCCGATCTTCGGCTAATGACTGCCAGCTACTTTGCGCAGATCGTCGCTCCGTCTCGCTTAAGAGCGTCCTACACTACGTTTTCCCAAGCATGGTCTCCACTCCATGACTCGTTTACCCCATCGGTTCCTATTGGAAGTCCTAAATTTAGTATTCTTTACCAGGTGCTCATTAAAAACAGGCTATATACGTATGGATGTTCCAAATGAGCATTTGGAGCCAGACTATGTAACCTACAGTACTCCTAAAAACGTATTTATAATCAACAACGTCTCTGAGGCGAGCAGATCCTTGAAATTTGTTAAGAGCCTACGTAATGATGGGTTTGAGTGTAAGTTATAATTTGTTCTTGTTTATGTTAGAAGGACACAAAACATGGAATAATTAAGAAGTTTAAAGACTAAAAACCGACTGTGCATGCCGCGCGAGTCAGTATTAGTAGCAAGTTTGAGATGTGTATCCCCATATCTCAGGAGATACTCATCAGATCTCAAATATTCGTATAATGAGACCACCGTGGAGATGTACTCTACTAATAAAAAATCTCTCACTTTATAAAAAACATTCTAATCGGTTCATAATTGGCGAAGTAACCGCGTCACAAACATGCAAATAAAAGCATACAGACGTATTGAAAACTGCCTCCTTTTTGGAAGATAGTTGAAAACGCTCTTGTGATGGTAAGGCGTCTGCTTATAACAGATTACTATGGCACGCCAACCGTATGCGTTCACAAGTACTGTAAGGCCCTTAATATAGCTGTCTTTGAATTCCTCAGTCAGTCTCATCAAGAAACAGACTTTTTGGTAGGTAACGGTTGCCTGGAAGAAACCATTTTAAATGATATGATGACCTTCCCCATTGCATGAGATACTCAATAAATTAGTGACAATAAAAAGATATTGTATTGTAACCAAAATGACGGTGATAGCAAGACGAACTTAACTCCTATTGTATGGATTGGTCAATCATAGCTTTCAACCTAGAGGAAGGAGGAAAGATAGAGAGGCTTTTGCCACAGAAAAGAAAGAGAGTACAGAAAATAAACTTCATAGTACGCGCGCTCGTGGAAGACGAGCTAGATAGCTGCGCTTTTATAATATACCTAAAGTCAGTTATGAGCGTCAGTTTCGCCTCTGAACTCTCTATTTTCCGTGCCTTTGCCCTGCAGTGGTCACCAAACAACAGCTTAAATGTTTACGGACTAATGTACAAAATATTTCAGATTTACACACAAATACTTAACATATATATTTGACACAATACTTAGTGTGAAATGGTATGATATGATATGAGATATAACACCCATGGTACCTTTTTAGATAAAGTAATAGTTTACGGATCAACAATCCACGCATACTGTTGTTTGACGGCATTATTAGAACTGCGAATCCCATCTGAAAATATTATCTTTGTGGATCCATTCCCCGCCGAGAGTTCTACCAAGCCTAGGGTATCCGTCTTCTTTAATGCGAAGGTAAGTTCTAAAACTTGTGACAAAATAATTTGACTGGTGACGAATAACGCGAAAGGGTACCTTATACCTAGTACCATAGTTTTACAATCCAAGTATTTAGCGTTTGATTTTTCACTACAAAATTATTATTTATCCGTTCTTTGACAGATATGGCCCTAATGGTTATCGATTAATTGGCTGATATGGCCAACCTCAACAATTAATTATGTCTTAAAATGTTTTCTGCTATGCAGAATAAACGGGTGAAAATTATAGTTGTACGTGGTTTCTAGTTTTCTCTGTATCCTGAGTTTTTCTGTAACTTGTTTTCAGGTTGATGAAACAATACTCCATACTTTAAATAGTTTGGGTATAGAAATCCACCGGTCGTATTACTTCCAAAATTGGATAACTTACGAAAATATTGCAACTCATGTGGAGTTTCTTTCCACATATCGAATGATAAAGCTGGAGTGTTCAGCGTTCTTCTATTTTGGACCGCGGGGAATTAATACGCAAGCCTTTCTTGGTGAGTACTAGAGCCCTATTAGTCTGAAATGTAATATATTATCTTATTATTATGTGTCTATGTAGTGACAAACTGACTACTACTGGCTTCGCTCGCATTAAAGGTGCCTATTATGCAACTGTATTTTAACCCTTCGTATGCCGGAACGCACATCCACGCGCGCCATAATAGAATTTTGATTGTGTCTGGAATCCCGGCATACGAGGGGTTAATAATGTGTGGATGATGTGCAATGTGCAAGTATGGATGTTTTGTAATGCTAAAGATTACGAATTAAAACTACAATTTCCAAAAACTTTTAGCTGTAATGAAAGCCGGGCTGGCGTACGACGGTGGAATCCTCATAGACAAAAATTTCCGTACAAACGACCCGTCTATTTACGCGGCTGGCACAGCAACTGCGTACTACAGACGGTACTTTGCTGAAGACAGGAAACATAAGTATTATGACTCTTATGAAGTTGGAGAAACGGTCGGTTATATTAATGTATCCTTTTTAATCTAAAACTCACGTTTAATTTTAAACCGGACCTGTAACTTGGGTAATGTCAGTTGGGTAAATATAGTGATCGACAATATTTTTTATAATTTTTTTAATATCTGATAGATTTGACCACTCATCTCACTTGTTGGTAAGTGATGATGCGGTCGAGGATGGTAGACAATTGTTTCTACTTGATCTAGGAAGCCGTCTGTCTATTAATGAACCGTTTAAGAGCGAACGCGGGGTGCACTTTTCCATACAAATGTATTCCCCTGTTTCCTCCCTGGAAAATCCTGTATTTTGGTAGTAATATTTTGTAGAAACAAATTTTGCTTTAGAAGCATTTTCCAGGGAGGAAACGGGAAAATACATTTGTATGGAAAAGTGCATCCCGCGGTCGCTTTTTCAATAAGCCGATTTCACATGCCAAGTGAGTCAGATTTAGTTGCATTATATTGATGCTGCTCAATATCTGAGAATACATCTAACCCATTATGTAAGATACCAACCAACCAGCAGCTATATTACATATTTAACATATTGGGGGTGCTTTGACAAACCTGTATCTATGAATACAACCTGCATTATAGACATATACGAGTACATAAAAAAACATCTAAACATTAATCGTAAACCTCACAATCTAAACTCAATGTTTTTATTGATTTGTATCTAATTTTAGCTTGGAAAACAAATACGAAATGAGCTAGACCCGTTATTTTCCGACGTATCGCCAAAACGTACAAGCCGGTATTCTTCTGTGGTATTTCAGCTACCCTATGAGGTTAAGAACGGGGATATGAAAAAAAATAATGAACGCAGAGCTACGTAAGTTTTAAATAGAATTATTTGTGTATGGCATAGTTTAGTTTTTATAATAGTTTAATTACGTTTATTTACATTATTTTCCCTTTTTATATCGCATAGGCTAGCGATTGACCACTATCTCACCTGTTGGTAAGTGATGATGCGGTCGAGTACCACACTAGGCCTAGAATGTAATCCTATCCAACCGTGTCTCTAGGCTTAGCCCTACTCTTGATCTAGAGATGGTGTTAAATGGGTGATATATATTTTTTATATTACACAGGCTAGCGTTTGACCACTATCTCACCCTGTGGTAAGTGATGATGCGGTCGACGATGATAGCACGCTAGGCCTTGAATGGGAACTGACTCTCAAGGATAGCGGCCGGAACACATTAGATGTTTGGCGATAGATTTTCTAACTTGAGGGTGGTAGCTGGCCAGACGGACACTAAATAGTGTCCCACCACAATGCGGGGGCTGGGGGTTTCTTACCGATGTTATTTATTCACCGGCGAGCCACTGTGAAAAGCGAACATACATTTTTCTCGGATTGAACTCGGTACCTATGGAGTCAACGCTGACCATTACTCCTACTACACCACCACACCATAATTACTATGCTTCGGCCATTGCTCGAACCTACCCCGCACAGAGTCATTTCGCAAATCGGTTTGCTGAGTGCCAACATGATGTTTTATGTCAAACAGTTTGGATGACATTTAAGAAATGAGGCGTTATTTTGGTTTGATAGATATGCAGTGTTTCGTCTGACTCTAGCGTCTATTCCAGACAAGCGTAATTTACCTATGAACAGTTTTGTTTACATACATACTACATCTAAGACTACATAGGGTTCACTCAATATTAGGTGTTCTAGTAGATAAACGCTGCTATATCATGTGCAAATGTGCAAAAAAAAAATACGGAATAGATTCAGTTTTGCAGCTGGTAAATAACATAAAAAATACATTCTCAATAATATTCTTTCAAAGGAGATCGTAGTCAATGGTTTGTTCTCTGTTGAGAACCGCGGCTACGCCGGTGCTAAAGTATACATGGTTAATATATCATAATTTTATGTGGTAATCCAGATTATAATCATTTTGCGTGAAAAATTCTGACTGAAAAATCTTGAATTTTTCATGCCACTGCATTTGTCATAGGTAGACGTCATCGTTTACCATCAGGAAAGCTTGTCCTGTTACCTTCTTTGTATAGTATAAAACAAAGAAGCTTTGCTGTATCTTCCTCTGTACGCTTAGACCTTTTAAACTACCTACGCAATTGATTGTAGGTAATGTTTTTTTACTGTAGGTTTTCATTAATAGATTGAGTGATTCTTACAACCGACGATAAACGCGGACAAAGCCGCGGGCGCAGTTAGCATATTATAGAAAAAGACTAGGCATATTATATAAGTAGCATATATAATTAGTATGAGTAATTTAATGTTCGCAGTAGAGACTACGAAAAACCAAAAGTCATTAGAACATTGCCTGAGCTCGTGAAACCTAAAGTGACATACTGCAAGTTGCCGGGAGGGCTGCAGTATTTAGAAGTGCGATCTCCTGGGAAGAAAATACCACATCATTATGTGCAGTCCTTGTATTATAGAGTGAGTCAATACTAGACATTATTTTTAAGAAACGCTCTTTTTAACCTAAAATAGTTAAATCATGGTAAAACTTCTAGCTATAAATTTTCATTATGAATTAGGATTTCCTGTATTTGGCGGCTTCCCCAGCATTGGAAAGTATCCTATGTCTTATAACCCCACCATATTTGTCCGCCCTAATTGTTGCCTTGGTTCCCGGACCCGGCGTAATAAAACGGCTGTATATTGCACTGTCCACTCACCTGTAATGTTATACAGGTGCGCAAGCTAATGGCTAGTAAACTACGTTACTACGTTAAGTTAAAATTGCACCTTTTGCCCGCACTACAATACAAAGAAAATAAGGTGACATATTGATCAAACGCTTGTTTAAAATACATAACACAAAGTTATCCCCCACATTCTCGTAACGTTGCCGCCAAAGACTGAGTTATCTGGTTAGTTTAGACATAGAAAAGATAATAATACTACGTACGTAATACTTGGTTTAGAGTTCAGCCATTGCCTGAGCTGCCCCTCAAACAAAGATTAATTTTGATCAAAATTATGCGGTAAATAACCTCATATTTAAGCGTTTGTATAATTACTAGGGCATAGTGATGGAGACATTCAGAAGCGGATACTTCAAGCTGCACCTATCGAGTGATCTTGTAGTCGATGGTATAACTTGTCTTACTTACGAGACGTTTAATCTGGAATGTTTCAAGAAACTCTATGGTCAGTCAGCAGTTGTATTGAATCATGTCCATTTGAGATACATGGTTAGTTTTTAGCGGTTGTCATTTAGTTCGTCTAATCATCACACCAAAAGCAAACAATATCACAGAAAAGCGGTGGGCAGTGACTGCATAAAAAGAGCTCAATGGCGTATCTTGGCAGAGGCCTCAAGCAAGCACGTCAAGCGGACTTACAGCGGCTAATTGTGATAATGATAAATCATCACACCAACACTCATAGGGTGATTGCCACTCATAGAATTTTTATCCCTCTGCCCCCGTAGGCTTAGCAGTAAACGTGGTCCATAGACCACGTGTACGCATCGTCACTTAACGTCAGGTGAGATAGTGTTCAAGCGATACCCATTTTCGTATAAAAAAAAACTTGTAAGAACCACCACAAATCGGTGGCCACTGGCGGATAGTTGTCCATGAGAGCCAGTTCCTATGTTAGACATAGCGTGAGCGTGCTGCCATCCTCGACCGCATCGTCACTTATGTATAGGCGAGAAAGTAGTCAAACGTGGCAATAAGTAGTTCTTATAGGCGAAGTTCTTATAAGTTCGATCTCCACCCCTTGCACTATTGACGTGAACCCACTCTAGACAAGCGTATTTAGCTTAGTTGGAGTATACAGTAAGAGGGGTTAACAAGACTACCAGTAATGTGCAACCCACATTGCTAGTAAGTATTAAAAATAAACGCTAAGTAGCTTTACTACCTCCAAAAAAAAACCGCGTGGGTGTCGGGCCGTAATGCCAACCATGTAGAGCGAGATTGCTAATAAGTCCCATATACTTTGATTTGGTTTGATTTTATAATGTAGCTATTTACTTACTACGTGACCGTTTTTTCATCTAGGCAAAGAAATTGGACAACTTCTACGTATATTTCCGATCGCCGTGGGCGTTCTTTTTATACCACGACCAGGCCGATGTGCTATTAGCTATGGTCAAAGAACTTCTACCCAAGGTTACCTGTTCAATTTATTTTATTAGAATAGTTTTTTGTGAGCTTCTTTTATTTGTTAGGTGAACGTTGTATTGCTTTCTCACGTGATATCAAAAATAATTTAACATCGTATATAAAACGAAAAAAAAACGGACTTCAAATTCCGCGCCAGTCATTTTCAGTAGGAAGTTTGAAGTCCAAATTTCTGAATATACTCATGAAATCTCGATGATCTTTCTTATGAACAAAAAAACATTTTGTAAACCGGTCCACAATTGAAAGAACAACATCACACAAACAAATAACACAAAAAAGTCGGTGAACATACATAAAATGTCTTCTTTATAATACGATAAAAATTACTTTCCGTTGCCAATTTTCGTCTAGCTATGATACGGATTATTTAAAAAGGTATCTAGTTCCACACACACTACTTCCTTGTATGTGTTCAAAAGTCGTGTTCATTACCTGTCACAGTTAATAGTTTATTGTTCTTGATGTTGCTATGATTATTATAGAAATAGAAATATGTATTTTGTGTAAATGTATTTTATGTAGGTATTATATCTAATTATATATCTACACTAATATTATAAAGAGGAAAACTTTGTTTGTTTGGTTGTAATGAATAGGCTCAAAAACTACTGGACCGTTTTTAAAAATTCTTTCACCATTCGAAAGCCACATTATCTACAAGTAACATAGGCTAAATTTTATTTTGGAAAAAAATAGGGTTCCGTAAGATATTTGGGTTTTAGCAAAACAACGTTTGCCGGGTCAGCTAGTATATATATATGTATATAATTTTCTTATAATGTTTGTAGCTATACACCTCCCCTGCAACATTTAAATGTGAAATCCTGACCATCCAAAGGTAGACAACCTTTGATAGAGGTCGCTCCAAGCCATTGTATCACCATTGTTTTGTTATGTAATATTTTCTGTATGTTTTGTTTGGTGTTCAATAAATAATAATTCAATTCTATTCCATATTTAACTGTAAAACTGTGTTCAAAATTATAATATACCTATTCATTATATACCTATTCATTGTTCTCTCCCATTAATTCGATGTTCTGTCCCTACTAACTTGAATTTAGGTGGGTATATTGGTATGTATTTGTTTGTTTATATAATATTATAACTATAGTAAAGCCGCAGATTGTGCTGAAGTATATAAAGTTTCTAAGTGCAATAAAGCGTATTACTATCTATCTAAAAATTCCTGAAACTTTGCTTCGCAACAATAGCACTCATGTGTTGCAAAAGTTTATAGGCAACAAACAGTTTACCGTCATGCGTGCCGTCCGCTTGTTTTTGCCCATTATCCTACTAATATTTTACATGTGTAAATGTGTATATTAATGTTGTTACCCAATCTTGTACTATTCATTATTCTGTGCCCAATCACGCAAAACGGCTGAACGGATTTGGAATAACTCATAGAATACTTTTAACAAGTACTTTTAACGCTGTCAAAGCCACAGGTCGTACTTAGTTGTACACCTACCTATATAAATAAATTAAAAGAAAAATCTTATAAAACATCTTTGGAAAAACCAACAAGCTTTTTGTAAATACGTCGACATGTGCAATAAAAAGTTCTAATGATACTAATAAATACTAGCCAAAATTAATTGTCCTACTAATTGCCATTGGAGAGTTTTAGTCCCTTTTTTCCCTTTTAGTACACAGCCCTTTATCATCAAGTCAGCTCGAAGGTACCATATTGCGTTGTCACCGAACTTTCATAAGCCAAATTTCATCGTATCTTATACCAACAAATGGTTGAAAAATGTTTTGCTAATTCGACGTAAAACTTACACACGAACGTAGCAAGTTAAAAAAAAGTATCCTGTTAATATGTTTTTTAATAGTTTTTATATAATTTCAGAATAGGGAAGCCACTGGATGCAAAACTATATCACAAGCATTGTCATCTGTTGGACGAGAATATGATCAATCGGTAAACTTTTTATTATTATTATCGTCATCATCATCAGCCCGTTTCTGACCACAGCTGGACATAAGCCTCACCTATGGCACGCCACTGAGCTTGATCTTCAGCATTTTGTTTAGAACCGCTGTCAGCCAGCTTGCATATGACCAGCCTCTATACTTAGCGTTTGTGGACTATGAGAAAGCTTTGACTCTGTTTAAACCTGGTTAGTTCTGGAATCTCTGCAACGGAGCCAAGTGATAGGTGATACGTCCAAGTGTTGAGAGGTCTTTATGATGCCACAACTATGTCCGTCCAAGTACAAATTCAGCAGACTAAACCTATCCCCCTACATCGAGGAGTTAGACAAGACGTTATCTCCCCCAAATTGTTTACAAACGAAATTACATATTAATTACTACGTAATCTAAGGGATATTTTCACTGGTTCCTCTGATAGCCCTAGAATTTTCTGCCAGATTTTTGACAACTTCTATCAAAAAAAACAAAAAATAAACATTATTACACCATAATTGGTGTAATAATGTTTATTTTTTGTATACCAGTACTGGGTAGCACTCAAGTGCTATCCAGTATTGGTAAGTATAAAAAAATATAAACATCAATTGCATCATGCATACATATGCATATGTATATACATATATTTCTGGTGAATGGTGGTCACTGTTCCTAGTGTGCCTTAGTGTTAAACTAATGAACAGGCTAGGCAAGTAATGAAACATCATCGATCCAAGTCATGTGCCTAGCTATTTGATCAAATGGCTGGATATCATTCAGATGGTGACTGGTAAAAGACTTTACATACTGAACGAAGGTGATCAGTACTCGATTTTGATACCGAATAGGTACTTAAAAATTGACAGAATTATCCTTACAAATATTTATATAAGAACACCCGCGCATAGATATCGTTTTTAGGGTTCCGTACCCAAAGGGTAAAACGGGACCCTATTACTAAGACTCCGCTGTCCGTCTGTCTGTCTGTCTGTCCGTCTGTCACCAGGCTCATAAACCGTGATAGTTAGACAGTTGAAATTTTCACAGATGATGTATTTCTGTTGCCGCTATAACAACAAATACTAAAAACAGAATAAAGCTAAAAATAATAGAGGGTTCCCATACAAGAAACGTGTTTTTTTTCGGCATTTCACGCCATCTATGAACGCTTAGTTAGGTAAACGTCCCATAGATGGCGTTATTATATTGAAATGTCGATCCCTAACACCTTTGTTAGACGTTAGATGGCGTTATAAGAAATAAAATGTTTATTAATTATTATTTTTGCTGACGAAAAATGATAGTGGTATTTTTTGCTCGATCTTATAAAATACTGTCGTGTGGTACAGAACCCTACGAGTGCGAGTCCTGACTTGCACGTGGCCAGTTTATTAAACAGCGATTTGCCGAACTCGTGACCTTTGACACCGTTGCCGCGCACCCTTATGAATCGGTCGGTCCTAAGTCCTTCGCGGTCTGCCAGCGCCGCGGCACTCTAAAGTCTCTGAAGACTGGAGGCCTACTCCAAAGTGGTAATCCGAAGTATCGACCGAAATTATCCGGCGTTTCCTACTACGAATCAGATTGGCTTCGGTCGCATCGGTCGGTTCAGCTTATCATTCAGTCCGACTGAAATTCATTTTACATTTTGTTGTATCGTAAACCCTACTAAACGAAAAAATCCCGACCGATACTTTGACAAGACTTTTATTGATATTTTATGTCAAAATTATCCGAATTTTCTTCGTAATAGGTCATTGGCAAACTCGGTCGTGTTTCGGTCGGGCTCGAACTTTCGGATGTGTCATTTTGAGTTCCTCTTAGCCGCTATCGCCCGCGCAGTGACCATATTTTCCGAATATTACTACACTAATTTCGTTGAGATTTCCTATGTATTTAATCAATATTCTCATTTTACTATATTTTTATTGGTTACATATGACCATAACTATCGTGTCTTTCAAAAAGTATGTACAGTATTTTACCGATAGGTAATTTTTTTTTAAATATTTTATTGGCTAGCGTTTGACCACTATCTCACCTGTTGGTAAATGATGATGCGGTCGCAGATGGTATGCATGCTAGGCCCAGAATGGGAACTGGCTCTCAAGGATAGCTGCCGGAATACATTAGATGTTTGGCGACAGATTTTCTAACTTGAGGGTGGTAGCTGACCAGGCGGACACTAGATACGAGTAGTGTCCTGCCACTATGCATGGGAGTTGTTGGTTTTAACAATGTTTTTCCTTCGCCGGAGGGCCACTGTGAAAAGCGCACATAAATGTTTCGATAGAAAATCCATTGATGCAAGGCGGGGCTTGAACTCGGTACCTCTTGCATCAAAGCCGACCGTTCTCCCGATTACGCCACCAGGCCCTCAAGATTACTAATGAAATTAAGAATTAATGACTAGTCTGTATAAAATTATATGTATATAATAAGTATTTATATTTCAGAAGAAAAAGCTGCATACCTACAATACGTTTGTAGCTAATCCGTACATAGAAGCAGTAACTGACTACGTCATAAATTGGCTTTTTCATGACGACATTCTTTTACCCATGTATATGCAGCCTTCGGAAATAATTCAGTTTTCATACAATTTGGAAAGAGACGCTAAGTTTTCTAAGAAGACAGTCTCTTTAACAAAAATGATTCGACGAATAATTTAATTTGGAAAAAGTTATGAAATGGAATCCGTAACGCATTAGGAAATCACGCGTCAAAAATCATTCAGGGGTTATATGGATGATTGAGATTCGCATAAATATAGACTTTATTCTTAGTGCTGCATTGTGTTTTTGTTTAAATATATTTCGTTTTGCTATAATTTAAGTGTGGTTTTATTTCGTTCAATTATATTATTTAGAGGGGATACCTATGGGATGTAAGGGAGCATAATGGGATGTAAGGGAGCATAATTCCACCTGATTGCTCTCAGCCAACCTCACCTGCACGTGGTGCATCCTGCCGATCAGCGAACGAGGCTCTGGCGACCGACAAATGGCGGGATATCCATTCAGAAAGACGTAGCTAAATACCACAGGCCGGTGACGGGCAGCAGCGTCACCGGTGCGAGAAGCTACGTCCTGCGATCACCCAACCCGACTGCCCAGCGCGTGGTGATTATTTGAGCAAACCCTTCATGGCAGACACAACCACACAACGGCCCCCAGTTCCCGGTCGCCCCGCTATTCCTGACCAAGGCGGCGGTTACGGTAACGGCGGGGCAGGGGGTGCTAAGAATCCCCGGGCGACGGAAGGCCGCCAAAACCGACTGACCCTGGCTACATTTAACGGACGCACGCTACGGCTCGATACACACTTGGCACTTCTGGAGGAAGAGCTGAAAAACATAAGATGGCATATTCTGGGATTATGTGAAGTCCGAAGAGAGGGGGAGGACACCGTTACCCTAGAATCAGGCCATCTTATGTATTTCAGAGAGGGAGAACAACCATCCCAAGGTGGCGTCGGGTTCTTGGTCCATAGGATCCTCTCTGATAACGTTTTAGAAATCTCCAGTGTGTCGACAAGGGTAGCGTATCTTGTGATTAAACTCACCGAGAGGTATAACCTCAAGGTTATCCAAGTATACGCACCGACTTCGGCACACTCGGACGATGAAGTGGAGGAAATGTACGAGGACATTTCCAAAGCCTTGCACAGAACCCAAAAGGCCCACTTCAACGTTGTCATGGGGGATCTCAACGCAAAAGTGGGAGTACAAACAAGCGGCGAATCGGTAGTAGGACCACACGGATTGGGAAGCAGAAATCATAGGGGGCAAATGCTCGTCAACTTCCTAGAAAAAGAGGGGCTTTTTCTGATGAACTCTTTCTTCCAGAAAAATCCCCAGCGGAAGTGGACGTGGCAAAGCCCCGACGCTATGACCAAAAATGAGATCGACTTCATTATGACGGACAAAAAGCGCATATTTAGGGATGTCTCAGTGATCACTAGGTTTAAAACCGGCAGTGATCACCGACTAGTCCGAGGCTCTCTAGATATTGACTGCAAACTTGAACGTGTTCGTCTAATGAAGTCCACGCTCCGACCCAATATGCTACAATCCGTGGTCGGGTCTGAAACGTTCCAGCTGAAACTGGAAAACCGATTTGCTGCACTGGAAACCACAATTGACGTTGACCAGGATCTCGACCATGTGGTGGACATCCTCAGGGAGGAAGGGACAAAATTCTGTGAGACGCGAGGTGCTGGCAAGAAGTCCAAGCTTTCAGAGGAATCTCTGCAGCTAATACAAAAGCGACGTGATAACCCTGCAGTCACTTCGTCAGATCAACGGACCCTAAATAAAAAGATTTTTAAATTGGTACGACGTGACCTCCGGAGCTCCAACACACGCTCAATTAAAGAAGCGATCGAGCAAAACCGGGGGTCAAAAGTCTTTGTCCAACAGCTGGGCCGAAGCCATCTGACGAAGTTGACCACTTCTAGCGGGAGTGTCGTCGCTTCTAAGCCGGAGATTCTTAGGGAAGTAAAAGACTTCTACAGCCAATTATACACCTCACAAGCGTCCCTTCCCCAACCCGGCATCGAGGATCCTAGAGCCACTCTGACCCGCCACTACACCGAAGATTTGCCAGAAATCAGCCTAGATGAAATTGTGATGGCTCTCAGGCAGCTTAAAAACGTAAAAGCCCCCGGAGAGGATGGAATTACAACGGAGCTCTTAAAAGCCGGTGGAACTCCTACGCTACTACAGCTTCAGCGTATTTTCAATTCCGTCCTCTTTTCGGGGAGAACTCCGAAGACATGGAGTAAGAGTGTGGTTGTTATGTTCTTCAAAAAGGGAGACAAAACCCTTTTGAAGAACTATCGACCTATCTCGCTCTTAAGCCATGTCTATAAGTTGTTTTCTAGAGTCATCACAAATCGTCTCGCGCGTAGGCTCGACGAATTTCAACCCCCCGAGCAGGCTGGGTTTCGAGGAGGATACGGCACCATAGACCACATCCACACAGTGCGGCAGGTTATACAGAAGACTGAAGAGTATAACCAGCCCCTGTGCTTAGCGTTTGTGGACTATGAGAAAGCCTTTGACTCCATTGAAACCTGGTCTGTTCTGGAGTCTCTGCAACGGTGCCAAGTCGATTGGCGATACGTCCAAGTGTTGAGAGGTCTATATGACACCGCAACTATGACCGTCCAAGTACAAAATCAGCAGACTGAACATATCCACTTACATCGAGGAGTTAGACAAGGAGACGTTATTTCCCCCAAATTATTCACAAACGCTCTAGAGGATATGTTCAAAACGCTGAACTGGAAAGGACGGGGCATAAATGTCAATGGCAATTACCTCTCACACTTGAGATTTGCGGACGACATCGTCATCATGGCTGAAACCGTGCAGGACCTGCAATACATGCTGACCACCCTCGCTGATTCTTCTGCGCGCATCGGTCTCCGGATGAACTTGGATAAGACCAAGATCATGTTCAACGAACATGTTATTCCGGAACCGATTGCCTTAAATGGAGTCCCTCTCGAAGTTGTTGACGAATATGTCTACCTTGGGCAAATCTTGCAATTGGGCAGAAACAATTTCGAGAAGGAAGCTCGCAGAAGGATACAGCTTGGATGGGCAGCATTCGGAAAACTTCGTCGAGTCTTTACATCGCCCATACCACAAAGCCTGAAGACGAAAGTCTTTAACGAGTGCGTCCTTCCTGTTATTACCTACGGAGCCGAGACGTGGACACTGACAGTGCGACTAGTTCACCAATTCAAAGTCGCTCAGCGAGCTATGGAGAGGGCTATGCTCGGAGTTTCTCTGAAGGATCGAATTCGAAACGAAGTCATCCGTCAGAGAACCAAAGTAATCGATATAGCTCAGAGGATTAGCAAGCTGAAATGGCAGTGGGCCGGTCACATCTGTCGCAGAACCGATAACCGTTGGGGTAAACGAGTTCTAGAGTGGAGACCACGGCTCGGCAAACGTAGTGTGGGACGCCCTCCAACTAGATGGAGCGATGATATACGCAAGCTGGCTGGCAGCGGTTGGAAACGAATAGCTGAAGATCGAGCTCAGTGGCATGCCATGGGAGAGGCCTATGTCCAGCAGTGGACGGAAATTGGCTGATAATGATGATGATATTATTTAGTATAGTAGGTAGTACTTTTTTAATAGTTTGTTAAGAAGGAGAGAAATATCTATACTTCTATACTAATATTATAAAGAGAGAACATTTGTATTTTTGTATTTTTGTATGTTTGTAATGATTTGGCTCAAAAACTAATGGAATGATTCAAAAAATTCTTTAACTAATATATAGAATGGACTTTCGAAATGAAAATAAGCTATATATTATCCCGTTTAAATCAAAGGTATATTCGTGGAGACCTAATTTGCAACCTAAGTCGACAAAAAAACGGCCGAAAAAACACGTTTCTTACGAACGCTGCTCAATTGAAAATAGATAGAAGAATATTTTCTATGGAAGAGTTGTACAACTTAATAAGACCTACAAAAAATCCGCGACAGCATATGTCTATCTCTTAAGGTTGACTCACAGTAACCATTTTAATCTTTAATTTTTTGTTAAAACATATTACATAACTTCCAAGGCTATTTTCAAGTATATAGTAATCATTATATAATCCTTATCCAAATAATTACGTTAATTAGCTTGGCCACATATTATAGATTAAAATTGTCCTTTACAGTATACAATTCAAATGAAAACTCTAGAAGACATCACGTATTTCACATACACGCATCGCAAAATTAATAAAATATTTGCAGTGAAACCACGAATTAGGTCATAGTTACTGACGAAAATATTATTATAAGCTTAGCTATTCTGTAGATCCCCACCGATCACAATCAATTTGAAGTCAATAGAGTATTAATATGATCTATTGTATAAAATAATATTGATCTATATATATAATAATACAATATTTTAAACCACCCCGACTGATCTATGTATAATCTTCTTATTAAAAGCATTCCAATGACTCTAAATACGACATTTTAAAATCTGAGCTGTAAGTTGGTGAGGATTTGAGTATTCTGTAGAGTCCAGGAGATGTCCCAGCATCAGGTCAATGCTTCCGTCATGCCGTTTATTCGAAAAGAGATCTTATATTTACAAAATTCAATTAAAAATATTTGGATCCCCTGACTCGGTAGCAAAAAAAAAAATTATCCTATATCCTATTCTGCTATATGTTCTATCTTTGTACAAAATTTCAGCCAAATCGGTCTAGCCGTTTGACCGTGAAGAAGTCCCAAACAAACAAATAAACAAACTGCCTTTCGCATTTATAATATTGGTGTTGATGAGACTCAATATTAGGATTATATTTTTTTCAGTGAGATTCGCAACATTCCTACTGGCTATAATCAGTTTTGCGAGCCACAGTGTCTCTCATAGTCGTCGCTTTCCATTATAGCCTGAAATAAATGATTTTTTAAATTAGTAGAAGGTTTTAATTGTCCTCAGCTACCTAATAATATATTTAGAAAAAACAGGCCTGACCACTATTTCACCTGATCTTAACGATGAGATCGATGATGGAGCGCGCTTACCTAGTAGATACCTTTAACTCGCGACATGCACCCCAACAAGACACCCCAAATTATAGTTAACCAGAGACACAGACTCAGAATTCCAATCTTCGGCGGTAGGTACGTATGATAATAATAATTACAGGTCATATAAAAAACGAAAACATATAACAACAGATTGCAAATACCGCGCTACTAATTTTTAGCACATATCATATAAGTAGCATATCTCCGGTATCTCCAGATCAGATCTCGATGGAAATACAATGGGACCAAACTGGATGTATACTCTCTCAAACGACGAAACGAATTTTCCAAATCGGTTGATAAATGACGGAATTTTGAGGTAACAAACAATAATAATTAAAACTGGCCAAGTCAAGTTGGACTCGCCCACCAAGGCCATACCAACTTCTCAAATTAGGTTAAAAAACAAACAACTTTGCAGTTCGATCTATAGAAAATGTACTGCACCAACCGCAAATAATAAGTTTGTAATGGTAAATTCACTTTTTTTTTGGTATGAAACAACATATGTTATGTGTTTGGATAGCAGATTTCTTAAGGGATCGGTTGATTCGAGTGGTCATCGATGGCTGTTCTTCCGACCAATTGGCCATAAATGCCGGAGTCCCTCAAGGATCAGTACTCTCTGCAACACTTTTTCTGCTGCATATTAATGACCTGCTTAAACCCGGTATCTTTGGGTATGCAGATGACAGCACTGTTGTAGAGAGTTATACATCCAACGCACGAACCAGTGCATTACAAATCCAGTCTCATAGAGAAGCGATGGTCGAACGCATGAACTTTTCTTTGAAGGCAGTCTCTGATTGGGGCGATGCCAATCTGGTCAAGTTCAATGCTGCGAAAACCCAGGCGTGTCTTTTCTCCGCTAAACGGAGCCCATTTCTACTGGCTCCTACTTTCCGGGATGTGTCCGTTCCGATAAGTAACAATCTCGAGCTTCTTGGCATCTCTTTGACACCAACTCTCAATTTCGGCTCTTATATTGAGTCTAGAGCCCAGCTAGCCTCAAAAAAGCTTGGCATTTTGGCTAAGGTGAGACGGTACTTCACACCGGGACAGTTGCTTAATCTTTACCAAGCACAAGTCCGGTCGTGTATGGAGTACTGTTCTCACCTTTGGGATGGTTCTGCTAAATACCAGCTGGAGACACTGGAAGCTATTGAGAGGAGAGCCAAAAAACTCATCAGCGATGACCTATTAGTAAGCAAGAGACTCCAGAGTCTCGCGCATCGCCGCAAAGTCGCTTGTTTATCGGTTTTCTATCGGATACATTTCGGAGAGTGTGCAATGGAACTGCATGATTTGATTCCACCATTCTATAATTGATTTGATTCCCCATTTTATAATCGGATATCCAGAGACACTAAAAGGCGCCACCGATTTATGGTGGATATACCATCTACCCGAACGAAGCGATTTGCTTCTTCGTTCATCATACGAACCGCTAAGGAATGGAATACCCTGCCTGAGTCCGTGTTTCCGATTAAGTACAATATGGGGGTCTTCAAATCGCGAGTGAATAGGTATCTTCTGGGTAAGCACGCTACATCATCGATCGCATCATCACTTAACATCAGGTGAGATAGTGATCAAGTGCTACCCAGTTCAGTATAAAAAAAAAAAAAAAAAAAAAACATTTTACAGTTTTTAGAATTATTCCTATATAAGTGGTTCAAGACCATGCTTCTTGCCAAATTTCATGATTCTAGGTCAACGGGAGGTTTTAATTCCCTTGTGACATAAACGGTCATATCTTTTGATTGCGTTGACTTACAGGTTTGATTTTTTCACAGCCAAAAGATACTGTAGACCCAAGTATAGTATAAGTTTTAACTTGATACCTTTTCGCATTCCGGAGATAAAGGGTCTTGACAGACGGACAGACAGACAAATTGTGATTATGATTCTATAAGAGTTCTTTTTTTCCTTTTAAGGTACGGAAAACTAAAAATAGAGTGGAATGGAGAACCTCCACATTTTTTGAAGTAGGTTGATCATAGAAGGAATTAAAGGTGTTAAATGGTAATGTAATTTGATCAACTTTCCGGAGTTTAATCAAGTTCAATTTCTTCATTCATATGTAAGTTGGATAGTGCGCAATGCAATGTTGTGGTATCATCGAGCTCGTCGAGATGGATCAAAAAGGTAGCTAAGAACTCCCTAGACTACCCATGATAATATACCCGTCGTGTTTGGGTGCATTGGATTTGAATTGACTTTTAGGGTGAGGACATAAAGAGGTGGGTTACCGGTGCAGACAAACCGGTACGGGTAGGTACCGATCCGTACAGGTAAAATATTTCTATATTTCTTAATTTTCTCCAACCTGTTTCTTTATATTATGTATAGCGCACATTGGAATATATACCAGTACAGATCCTACTCGTACCGGTGTGTTTGCACCGGGAACCCGACTTTTTATGTCCTCTACCCTACTTTGGTCCTAGATTAAGTATAAACTTGTTTAAAAAAAAATTATAATAAAAATAACACTTGTTTTCTCTCTGTAAGATATGCTAAATTATTTGAGCGCACTATAATAGATGTCAAAAACAGCTCTGCAGGATTGTCTATGACACAAAGAGTACTATGACATCTCAACAGTCAACACAAATGTGTTGATATTATTTTTACTGTTTTCACTTGAAACTATTTTTATTTTCTTTACAATGACTCAACCAAAGAAACCTTTGGTCCTAAACAATCTGCTTATACAAAATGTTAACTCTTGGGGTAACGTACAGTACAACATACCTTTACGATTATCCAGTAATGAGACAAGATCAGCTACTTCCATTGCCACACGGTATATACCTGCTATTCCACATAGCTTTGATTGTGTAAGTATCAGTGTATAGTAGGAGCATAAAGCGCATTTTAGACTACGCTATTATACCGCTATATAGTGCAACATTACAAGCAAACCGGCTCATTTATAGTATAGCTAAGTGTGAACGTGTTACAAATAAATGTATGTAAATAAGTGTATGTAATGTATGTATGTAATAAATGTATGTATATAAATGCTAATCTATTAAAGCGTAGTCTGAAATGCGCTGAATGTTCCGCCGGACTTCCTACCAAAAAGTAGTTACCCACCATCTGCCGCCATATCTTTACAGTTGCGGCGTACGGTCTATCTGACGCCACACGGTGTTTCGGCAGCACACAGCCCTTGAGAGTCAGACCATTCTAAGGGTATTCACCACCTTCGACCACATCATCGCTTACTACCAGGCGAGATATAGTGGTGAAACGCTAGCCTATAAGATATAAAAACACTTTAAATTAATAAGTACGATTGCAGTGCAATACATTCGTCGCATTGAGTGGTTTAGAACACAAAAACTACTAAATGGATATTGATAAAACATTGCCATATTATAGCTTATATGCATCAGAATAGCACATAGGCTATAAACATATAAAGATATTTTGTAAAGTGGCCGAAATATAACTATAATTATCAAGTTAGTCGACATTAGGAAAATCATGGCATTTGAGAGCTGTTCGGCGTGCGCTGCATAAGCCCTTAGAGTTTCATAAAAGTAATGAATGGAGGAGTTGTTGCCTTACGAAGTTTTAAAAAACGTCCGCGATAGCATGTAACTATCTTTTATTTGTATGTAATGTGAACAATTTTTGTCTCTTACACAGTTTTACAAGTAATTTGGGTAAATAGTTGAAAGTTACAGTGAAAATAGTAAAACCATTCATTACATTAATTAATTGATGTCGGTGTAAGAAAGAATTATATTTAAATTTCCAGAAAATCAACGATCCATTACCGACACGCGTGACAGGTCGCGACATGGTCACAGAAAAGGAAACATACAGAACGACATCTGGAGAATATTGCGTCAAACCCAACCCTAACAAAGCTATGGAGCGGGCTGACTGCGCCATCAACTGCCGACGGGTTATATTTATGACAGGGGTTGATAAACGAGTTAGTATGCACGTCTTTTCTATCATCCTCAATTTCCTAGTCTTAGTTATATCCTAGTTGGTACATATATCCCAGTGTAGGAATACACTAGAGAGGGGGTAATATATCGACGTATTGTATGTACGAGTATAGCGTCTTCTTGTTATAAGGCTCCAAAAGATTAGTGTGATTAGCCAGTGTCCAACAATTTTTTGTAGATGCAAGTCGTAAAATCAAGTCAAAATAACATTCAGAACAAGTTATTATACCCTAAAGGTTTTGGACTTTACTAAAGGCTTTCAATAGAGTTTTGGTGTGAACACAAAATTTGATGTTTTACATCTTTGTGCTATTTCCGTACACTCATACACATTATAGGGATTGAATGTTTAATAATCCACATTAATTGGAGGCAGAACAAACATTTTAGGGCTAAACATTCTATGAGAGCACACACATTTTCACGTTCCCGCCAAAACCTATAGCGTCATCATCCAGATATGCAAATCTTCCATGTAGATCTTTTGGCAGGTTCGATAGAGCTTTCAATCTTCAAGTCACGTGTAAACAAATATCATCTAGATAAGCATACTTTATCCTCATTACGAAACAATGGGATATGTCGATGACTTTAATCGGAGCAGGGTGATCCTACCTCTTTCGGATGCAAGGTGATCGGTGATCCTCTGATCTCACCTTAGATCCTTCAGAAAACTTTCGTAAGCTTTGTGCCTGTTCATAATTTGTTAATGTTTCAGTTGCAAGGTAAGAACATAACGCAGCCTACCATATTGTCGGAAATGAAGGACAGCTACAGAGGACTGACTAGGTCGCCATTGGCACCGCCAGATGTTATCGTCAAAGCACCGGATCCAGAGTATATTTTTAACGTAAGCTGCATATATTTTAAAGCTATGCTTGAGTTAAGCCCAAGTAATCGTGATTATACATGTAGGTACTGGTTGTTCCTACTCGACCTATTGGACATTCTTGTGCAAAATTTCACCCAAATCGATCGAACAGCTTTATTGTGAAATGTAAATAAAGTTACTTTGGTGGTTATTGTGTTTGTTTAAATACCTATAGTGTTTTAAGTGGACAATAAGCCATTTGAAATATTAGATAGACGTAATGTTTTTCGCATACTTACAAATTAACTTTTAAAACTTTGAGGGTAGGTAAGTAATAAGTAAATAGGAAGAGACAAGGCGCGCATTAGGATTTAGAAGAACCTTTTGTTCAAGACAGGCATAACTCATATTTCGTCGTATATACACGTGATTTTATTTTTTTCAAATATAAATTTGTAAGTTAGATCAGGTTAACATTATTTTATTTGAAGGGTTCTGCAGGATAGCCCAATAAAAATTGCCTGTAATGATATGTTTGGCAAAGCTTCTCAGCAAACCACTAACGGCAATGGAGGGAGGAACATGACTTCATCATGTTCCTTACTTAAGTAAAAACTTATTGTTTTTTTTATAATTTAAGGTGGTGGCGTCAGGAAGAAATGAAGTAAAAGCAATATACGATACTGATAATGGTTTCTCCAAGCAGTGCGACCCTTATCTCACTACATACAGGAACTGTCATAAACCGTTTACTGCTGAAGAACAATACGGTATCGGAAGCAAGGATCACATCACCCTGTATTCGGAATCTAAAGCACCTAGGGTAAATCTATACATAAAAATCGTAGAACAATTGAGTTTAATATTTTTCCAGCTTCCTCACCTAGCTTGGTGAAGACGTGCGTCTGCTAAAACTGGACTATGACCAACGACATTAATTTTGTCATAACATGATACATTATTAGAGTCTGGCTAACGAAAGTAGATACTGGATTTTTTTGCAAACTTTTTATATGACAACACTAAAGTGTTCCCATCGGATATTTACCCTACAAATTGGGGTATTTTAAGCAGAAAGTACTTAGGAACAATTAATTCCAAAAAGGTATTTTTAAAACAAACTTATTTTAAACATTTTATAAAATGAGTTTTAAAAATTCGTACGTGTGCTAAAATTGTATTCATCGAAAATAAGTATCGTATGTACGTGTTGGATCATTTCAAGAGCAACACTAAGCCTTAAGTTGGTCTAATAAATAGCTTAATTAATTAGGTACACTATTTACTAGAGAAAACTTGGCAATTTTATTTAAAAAAAAAATATTTTCGGCTGTTTTCCGAAAGATTTTGTAAAATCAGAATCAGTGTATGGTATCCCTATCTCTGACGCAACAAGATGGCGTGTTGTTGATGTTTGACTTTAGGGCTGCTATGCTGATATTTTTTAACCGACTTCAAAAAAAGGAGGAGGTTTCTCAATTCGACCGTATTTTTTTTTTTTTTAATTTTTTTTTTTTTTTTTTTTATGTTTGTTCGCGGATAACTTCGTCGTTTATGAACCGATTTCGATTATTCTTTTTTTGTTCGAAAGGAGATATCCCAAGTGTGGTACCATGGTAATTTTATCGAGGTATGATAAGTATCTCCAGAGATATTGAGATAAACATCTCAAAATTGGTACTGAAAATGAATAGCGCGGCATTGAAGTCGGTTGTTTTTTAGTTTTTAAACGATATTATTAAATTTGCCGCGCTTTTTCAGTATCAACTTTCATTAGCCAGACTATCTAGATATAATCTAATTAGTACACGAATAATTCTAGGTGAAAGGATTCGGTCCAAAAAGTAAGCCAATTTGGATGCCGCTAACAGCAAAAGTACACAGATCTATTTACGACAGAATCCACGTGAAGAAGGAGTATCACGAAGTTGCAGCCTGCCACAACCCTGTTAATAATATCAAAGGGTATGTAGATTCTTGTGAACTTTGTGATAACTTGATAATGAATAACAAACATTTCACAAATATCTTCCACAAATATCTTCCACTAGATTTCTAGTCCAGCACCTCATCTCACTAACTATGCCACACACTTGTATGCCACTACCAGACAATCACGATTCTACCGTAAACTCCTTCGTTACTTTTCAGTGGTTGGTTGGAGCTTGTCTGATTTGAATAAATAAAAATACTGTATAGTAGTAGACTTGATAAGCAATATATCTCAGAATGTACTGTTAATATTCTAATTTTACAAATGTTTATTTCAAAATTTACTGCTATCAAGAGCGGCTTCTCCTACAGCGTATACATGTTTAAATTTAATTTGAACACGATCTTCTTTTCCCACAGAGTCTTTGTCTCCGAAACAAAGAAGAAATACAAAATACCCTTCGCGTCATCGTCTCTAGCATCATGGAGCAGTGGAGAATCTTTCGAGCTAGCACCGTTCCCTCCCAACCCTTTCCAAACAAACATAGCGCCATTCATGTATTGTAGTGATTATTGTCACATATCACAAGGAACACCACCTTGTACGGTTGTAGACCAGAATTTACATCCTTTGCCAGCTCGAAAACCTTGTGTCAAGGGATTTATCGTCTCCAGAGATGGTGAACAAACATAGTTCTGGTATTGCCATCGGTTTTGATGTGCGATACTGATGATAACACTTTACATCTAATTTTTATTAAATAATTGAGAATAGGAAATCATTATTGTTAGGACAAGTAATAAATTATACATTTGGATGTTATGCTATTTTTATCAAAATAAACTTTTTATACTTACTGTACAATTTGGTTTTAACTCGTACTGTAATCCTACTAATATTATAAATGCGAAATATTTCTATATTGAGTTCAAATTTAAGAATAAGATATCTTTAACACCTTGGAGATTAACCTACCTATGAAAAAGAGTTATTCAAATCGGTTTACAATTGCCGGAGAAAAAAAAACTAATCTCATCCATTTTGGAAATCTGTTGGAAATATTATAGTATGTTATGTTTTGAAAAGGACAAAGATCGGAAGGAAGAAATATGATGTCATCTTATAGAACGTGCTTTAGTGAGACGTTATGGAAAATTCGATTTGCGTGAGTGACGAACTAAAGAATTCGATTCACAACTTTTCCGATATGTGTCTAGTGTCCAAGTAAGCTATCACGGAAGCGGAATCCGCGGTGAGATTTGAATTTCGTACTACGAAATTCAAATCTCACCGCGGATTTTGGATTCCGCTTCCAAGATAGCTTACAGAATAACCCTACAGAACAGAAATACAACTTTTTATTCGAATTGCGACCGTTTTTAACGTGTTTCTAGGTAGTCCCAGGATTGGGACCACAAAGGAGACCTATTTCTCTTTGTCAAATTGCACTATAATAAATAATTCCTTATTAATATGCCTTTTTAATCGATTTCATTGAAAAACAAGGAGGTTCTCAATTCATCGGAATCACCGATTACTCGAAGATGCCTAAACAGATTTGGAAAATTATTTTTTGATTCAAAGGGTACCCTACCCAGCATGGCTAGCATGGCCTTATCCCTGGGGGAAAGACAAAATTATATCCGTTTTTTGCCACTTACAGGAGATCAACACAACAATTTAAACACTTGGTGAAGTTTAACCCCGAGTTTTGTTTTTTTTTCGTATTAAAAAATTATTAAAAAAAGAATAGATTAATCAGTCAGCGTCAGCGGGCGTTTATAATTGTCGAAAAACTTTACTTATAATTTGACTTCTCCACCAAACAAAACACGGATAGGTGGAAAGACAAAATAGTCCCCTTGCCATGCTAGCCCTGCAGGTGGTCCCATTTAAATTTTAATGACATCGGTCAAGCACTTCTGAATATATCAACATTTGAATTACGATACATTTATATACCTCGATGATATGCTACTTACTGCTGGCTATATCGACTAGCGCAACGTTTGAAGTCTGTTGTTTTAGTTTTTTTTAAAGATCTTAAATTATTTATTATTCCACCTGTATACAAATATACAGGCGTGTCGTTGGCCAATCGTTGACTGAGTTGATCGAGATCTGCCTGGGAACTTCACGGTACGTCGGCTTTTGTACATTTGCCCGACTAATAACCACCATACAAAAAAAATATAGACAAAAAAAGACATTTCCTTCCTATCAAAAAAATCACGAAAAATGCAAAATATGCTCGAGTTGCATCAAACGATCTCCTAAACTACAAGAGATATCGGACCGTGAATTAGACCAAAAAAAATCGTAATTTTTTTACACGTAGGTATAGAACTGCTAAACACGCACTTTTGACATAACTCGAGTTATATCGCTTTGCAAAGGAGGCGGCACAGAAATACTTCCTTAAAATTCGACCTAGATAGGTTTATTTAATTAAAACTAAAAATTGTTTTGAAATGGTATAATGTATTTAGTATAAACGTGCCACTGCTATGGCTGAAGTCTATTTTATTTCTGCCGCTGACAGCATTAACTAGATGAGGCAGCAAAAAGGTTAGGTAGGTAATTATTACTCCTTGGTTTATAAGTGAAGGAATTAGTTCACCTGGATTTCACCTGCAATATAAAATTGGGTATTTGAGTGCAATAAAGGTGGACATTCCAGCAATTCCCTCTAAACGTTTTCTTTCATAATTCGAACCGCAACAGAATGAAATATACTGCCGGCTGACTTGTTTCCGAGTGGCTGGTAGTATAGCCACTCGGAAAATAATTTGGGTATCTTCAAGTCAAGAGTGAACAGGTATCATCTAGGCAAGCATGCTACACTCTCTACTAAACTTTCCATCAGGTGAGATAGTGGTCAAACGCTTGCCTATCACCAATAAAAAAGCCTCACTGTTACCAAAAAAGTAGCTTACCAAGGAGAAAATCTGCCGCCACCTTACGGTGTTCCGGCATTACACAGACTTTGAGAAGAGTATTCAAGGCCTAGCGTGTTCTCCATCTTCGATCAAACCATCGTTTACCACCATGTGAGACAGTGGTCAAACGCTAGCCTATGACATAAAAATAAACTGGCCAAGTGCGAGTCGGACTCGCATACGGGTTGTGATTGAACAAAATTTGCCGCCAAAGTAAGTTTTTTGTATGGGGTCCCCTTAATTTTTAATTGAATTTCATTTTAATTATTTAATGTTAAGACAACCATTATAATACACACTCGTACTGTGACCAAATAACAATTCTCTATCTATTACTTTGTGTTATTATTGTGTTATTTGCGAAATAAGATCGAGCATAAAACACCTGAAAAACACGTTTCTTGTATGGGGACCCCTTTTATTTTTAACTTTTTTCTGCTTTTATTATTTGTTGTTAGCGGCCATAGATACATATAATACATACTCTGTGAAGATTTCAAGTCTCTATTTATTATGTTTCATAAGTTCAAACAAAAAAACACGTTTATTTTATGGGAACCCCCTTAATCAAGTGTCTACCTATTACGGTTAAGGAGATACAGCCCTGTGAAATGCAGGCAGACACACAGACGGACGGACGGACGGACGGACGCACAGTAAAGTCACAGTAATATAGTTCTTTAGGTACCCTTTGGGTACGGAACCTTAAAAAAAGGTCTCTTCAAGATTCACAGATGACACACAGACACTTATTTAACTTGAGATTTTGTTGCAAATACCAAACATACACGCACGACCTACGGTGGTGGTCTAAAGGCATCAAAACATTCAACCCGATTTTGAAGATTTTTTTGTATGTGGCTTATGTTGAGCGTTGTCATCATGTGTACTCCTTGCAGGGCTACCATACGCTCCCTCTATTGCCTTTTTCGAGCCTGGCATGTTCTGAAAATTCAAATACATATGTTTTTTACTCACGTTATTAAGCGGGCATGTAAATAATCAACTACAGAACTCGATAATAATCTTTAAAAAATAATAAATCTGAATAAATCTCTGTTAAGGTCAGTTCACACCGAGAAGCGACACGACGCGACGCGGCGCCGACGTTTTTCAGATAGTGATACAAAATAGAAATTAGGTATATACTACACAAAAAGATACATTGGCATTAATAATTCGGCGGCGACATGCTGCGGGTTACAAAATAGGAATTTGTTTACTACAAAAAAATAAACATATTTCAATGAGATAATTCAGCAGCTTCGCGCGTTTCGCTACGCCGACTTGGGACGGGATGTGCCGCGCGGTTTCTCACTGCGCCGCACTGCGCAGCGGGAAACCACAAGCATCATCGCGTCGCGTTGCGATGCGTCTTGGTGTTTACTGACCCTTAGAATTGTTGAGTTTTCGATCTTGGTTTCGAGAATAGTTGATACTTTTTATCAGACTTATTTTGAGTTGGCCAAAATGACAGAATAGAGGGATATTATGTTCTATTTTCTTTTCGAACAGTTAGTATACTCCATCCTAAGAATTAATTTAACTTTTGACAGCTCCAAGGTTTGATTTGGGTGCTAATCAAATATAAATTGACGCACTAAAAAGGATTAGGCAAGTATTCAGTATTTAGGCAAAATAGATGGAAAACCACTGGTCGCTGACATATCAGAAATTTTACTTGTAAGTATTTTGCTACTTGCATTGTATTGAGGCCTACGTCCAGCGGTGTAATACAATCATCATCATCATCAGCCAGTGTCAGTCCGGCTGATGATGATGATGATTGTATTGACTAGTGACTAGTCACTATACGCCGCCCAACCACTAGCGTATGTTAAGCTATTTTTTTATGATATAAGATAACATGATAAGCACTACGCTCGCCTGAGACAGTAAGCGATGACGTCTACCTATTAGTTTACAGATACAGCGACGTGCAAAATTCTGGATAGCCAGAATTTCACCTGTCACTGCACTTCGCCTGCTACCCCGAGACATAAAGGTTAAGTCTTACATGCCCTGTTCACTTAGACTAGACACATTGCCATTCAAACCAAAAAGCAACCCTATTTCACGGCTGATTAAGTTGGCAAAGTGGTGGTACCGACCCCAGGCGGCCTAGCAGAAGTCCAACCACTACAATAAAAAAGTCATATAAATTGTCTTACTCCGGGACAGGATATAACTTGGCATTTGTTAGTTTTCTCATCACACTTCGGGTTCTAAAAAATAAATAAAAAAGGGTAAATGAAACGAATTAACACAAGACAGTTAAAGAACTAAAAAACCGATTAAGCTTACAAATTAGGACTTACAAATTTTAACCAACTGCGAAAAAAGAGAAGGATTATAAATTCGTCCATATGTTTTTAATCGATAATAATAAAACATTAAATTAAAAAATCAAAGAACCCGACTGCGCAAAAAGTGAAGTGTTAAAAAACGAACTGAAAAGAAAAAAAAAAGTAAGTCTAGTAGTTTAGACTTCTGTTTAGGGATATCAAAAAACTATACCATTTAAATTCTTTCTCGGTCGATACACTCATAAAATAAATTATATATTGTTATATGGAATATAGAGACTTTAACAGTCGGGACACGGGCTAATGGCTTAACGAATGGGGATTAATGTGTCCCGACTGTTAAAGTCTCTATATTCCATATAACAATATATAATTTATTTTATGAGTGTATCGACCGAGAAAGAATTTAAATGGTATAGTTTTTTGATATCCCTAAACAGAAGTCTAAACTACTAGACTTACTTGTTTTTTTCTTTTCAGTTCGTTTTTTAACACTTCACTTTTTGCGCATTCGGGTTCTTTGATTTTTTAATTTAATGTTTTATTTTACACTTTTTAGTTAAGTAAAGGACGGCAAATTCCGTAATCTGAACAAAAAACCGAAATGCGTGAAATAGATAGGGTATTGCTTTTTAAGCTTACTTACTTTACAGTTGTACTATTAAACGACTATACCAAAAGGAAGAGGTAGTTTGTTACCGCAGAACTCCATCAATTCTTAACCGATTTGGAAAAATCTTTTTTTGTTTGAGTTAATATGATTTTCGTTTGGTCTCATTGTAATTTTATTGTGATCTGATAAGTAACTTCAGAGATAAGCACCGCAAACTTGTTACTGAAAGTGACTAATGCGGCATGTAAAATCGTTTTTTTTTTCGATTTGTACGATCATAAATTATTTGTTATAAATATATTTTGAATCTCCATTTTAAGACCTTTAATTCGATACCCCACTCGATAGGTTTTGAAAAAAAAAATGTTTTTGAACCCCACATTTTGGCGTCTAAAATCCGCCATTTTGAATTTTTAAATTTTTTATGTTTTCGTTGACTTTCGCGCTAGCATGGCAAATCTATTGACGTGCCAATTATCAAAATCGGCCCACGCGTTTGGTCTCTAGGGTGCCACAAAGGAACAAACATACATACAAACATACATACAAACATACATACATACATACATACATATATAGACTGATAAACACATTACCTCTCCTTTGCGTCGCGCAGTCGGGTAAAAAGGAAGAACTGTTACCGTTTGATCACTATCTCGCTTGGTGGTAAGCGATGATGAGGTCGAAGTTGGTCAACACGCTAGACCTGGATAACTCTAGACTCTCAAGGGCCGTGTGCTGCCGGAACACCGTTAGGTTATGGCGGCAGATTTGCTCTTCGATGGTGGTAAGCTACTTTTTGGAAAATGTCTGGCGGAACATATCGATGTTCCGCCAGATAGCATATCCATCATATTATATCGATAATATGCTCGTACCACCTTTAGGTGAACACTCGTGCTAGGATTAGAACCGGCGTCCTCTCGTTTAGAAGTCAAGACATCTCTCCTTTACATTAACGGGGCTCGAAGCAAGTTCATCTGATACTAACACCGCGGAAAATATAATTTGCACGATTTAGATACTTAAGTTTGACTGGATGGATAGATAGATGGATGTAAGTTACTCTTTTAGGTAAAAATGACAGCGGATTTGAATGAAATTTCGACACACAGATAGTTTATAGCCTGAATTAACATAAGGATAATTTGTAACGCGGGTGATACCACGGGGTGCAGCTTATCCTTCATAATATCGTAAGGGTAACATACCGTAGGGCATTTGGGTTTAGGTGGACTCCACGGTAAAGATTTTTTCCTGGCCGCCATGCAAGGAGGGTTATGGAAGCATCGTGTCGGAGTGGCGCAAGGAGCACTAGGTCTAGCAGGCCAAAAGCACGGCATCAAGTAAGGGAAGCAGGAAGCTGGTGGTAGACATTGAGGAAGGTGGTGGCAAGAACGGGCTGCTAGTGGCTATAATCATTGCCAAAACAAAAAAAAAACATTTTATTGTTTTTGATTAAAAATAAAACTTGCCAAGTGCAAGTCGGACTCGCACCCGTAGGGTTCCATAACACCGTAGAGTTATAACTATGATTTTTCGCTACCAAAAATTAACTTTGTTTTTCATAGTGTTTGTCTGAAAAACAAAGTTATATTTCCGGTCGCTATATCTATATCTCAAAAACTGCTGACTGTATCTCGTTCAAACCCATTTTCGTTGAAAGTTTTTATTGAGATCTACAGAATATATATTTTCAAGATTTTTCACTTGCTTACTTTAAAAGTTAGAAGGAGGGACACATTTTACCGCTTAAGACGCGGCTATCTTTCAAATGATTGACTTTAAGAAAAAATTGTTCTAGAAACTTCAATGTCATTTTTAAAGACCTATCTATAGACACCGAAGATTTGAAGAAATTTTTTTTTTTTGATTCAATACCATTTATGGGATGAGCCCCGGCCCCTTAAACTTCTATATTTTTTATTTGTGTTTAAAAATGGGAAAGCGGTTTACAGAATACATCTACCTACCAAATTTCAATTCTATAGTCCTAATAGTTTGGGAATAAAATGGCTGTGACATACGGACAAACAGACAGACAGACAGACAGACAGACAGACATGACGAATTTGTAAGGGTTCCATTTTTTGCTATTTGGCTACGGAACCCAAAAAATATATTTTTGTGCTAAAAATAAATGCAATTCGTTCGTAGGCCACATTAGAATTGATTTAGACAGAGTTAGATAAGTGGAAATCGTCGTACATGCAAATTGGGCTATCCGATTTAATGCCGTAACGGCCCGGGGACCAAACTCCACAAACTTCCACTAAAAGATAGTTTAATAATTAAGATTTAATTGATTTTAATAATTAAGAATTAACATTTTTTATAATATTATAGTGGTAAGACTACTGCTGGTTCGCCTGGGACGGTACCACCACTTTGCCAATTAATTTTCAGCCGCAAAATAGGAATGTTTTTCGGTTGAAATGGCAAGGTGTCCAGTGAAATTACTGAGCATGTGAGACTCAACATCTTTATGTCTCAAGATAACAGGCGCAGTGCAGTGACATGCAAAATTCTGGCAGTTCAGAATTTTGCATGCCGCTGTATCTGTTATAGGTAGACGTCATTGCTTACCATCAGACGAGCGTCGTGGTTGTCCTGTTACCTATTACCATAAAAAAAAAACGAAGGCAACCGACTTCTATGCCCCGCGAGTCAGTTTCAGTAGCAAGTTTGAGACGTTTATCGTCATATCTCTGAAGATAATCATCAGATCTCGATGAAATAACAATGGAACTACCTCGAAAACGGACGCTTGGCCATCGCGAGTCAAGTTATCGCAGTGGTTTCGCAGTAGGCCCCGCGCCAAACGGGGCACACAACAGACCTCAACGCGCGCGCTTCACCCCGCCGCAGCAGCCGTCTGATAGTAGAGCGACGTCACCGACTGCCCCGACGTATGACCGACTGGTGGTTTGCCACCAAAATATTGCATCTATTGACCGTAAGACACTAAAACTAGAAGTTTTACTTAATAATACTCTAAAATGTGACATACTAGCGATCACGGAACATTGGCTAATAGAATCAAAATTAAAATGTATAAAAATTTGTGGATACAAACTCGTATCATGTTTCTGTCGGAAGAATACTGCTCACGGAGGATCGTGTATATACGTGAAGGACTAAAGGTTGTTGAAAACCTTGAAATAGTTCTTCTATCGAACTGTATTGTGAAATATCTGCTGTAAATATAAATGATTATAACCTCACTGTTATTTGTATATACAGAACAAACCTTATACACTGTAATGATTTTATAATTGCATTTGAGAAGCTATTAAATAAAATGTATGAACTTAATCTTCAATGTGTCATAGTCGGAGATTTTAACATCAACTGCATCGGTGAAATTCACGCTGACCAGAAGAAACTTACAGTATTGTTGTCAACGAACAACTTGTGTAGCTTGGTAGATTTTCCGACGCGAGTGACGTCACACAGTGCCAATTGCTTCGATCACCTCTACACGAACCTGCCGCCCGGGAACATGTCGGTGTCACCAGTCACTACTAACCTCAGCGACCACCTAGCGATACGTGGAGAAATAATTCTCCCGCCATGCTCATACGGACAAAACGTACTACCTACCACAAAGCTCAGTAGAAACTACTCCTCGATGAATAGGAGCACTTTTAGTGCATCTATAGATAGCATCGATTGGGATGATATCAAAAGGCGAAATATCTCAAATAAGGATCTGACGATGTCTGTAACGTTATACGCAATAACATGACATATGTTTTCCGCTACGACGTGTTCCTCTGAAATGCGCAAACTCGTCGTGGATTACTGATGAAGTTGATTGATGAAGAGACTTTAAATTATTATTAATAATGATTTTTGAAGTTATACTTCATTTGGCGCGATAGAGAAAAATGATGAGAGTGAATTTTTACGATGCGCACACCGACACCTAAATTTAACATCGTGAAGTTAGTTCTAGGTGGTACGATGCGCGCGCACACCGCCACCTAAATTCTACATCGTAAAGTTCTAGGTGGCATGACTATGTTCAAGTTGTATATGTCATTTCGTAAGAACGTCATATTTTTACGTTAATAAAACCTTTTTTATTTAAATAAAATCTTTTTGATTAATTTTAATATTTATCGTTAATCACTACTGCATTTTAGTTATTTTTTTTCCATACGCCACAGAAGTATAACTTCTAACGCGTGTACATAAGTACACACACGTTAAATGGAATTTATAACATTATGTACCATACTAAAGCAAAATATTATACTAAAGCTATGAAAAAAACCCGAAACGTGCCAAAAACTATTTGGAGGGTTGTTAACGAGCGGAGAGCTTCAAGCTTGGTGTATGCTTGAAGGTGGAGAGGGAAAAATAATTTAAATAACCTAGACTTTACAGACATCGTCAAAGACGCAAACGGTGAAGCTTACAAATGTAAGCGGGAAGTAGTGAACGTGATGAACGCGAGGTTCGTAGGAGCTGCCGCGGCGTGCGGTGCGCCCCCTGCGGACCTCGCGGCAGTGCGCCGCGCGCCTCGCGCTCCGTGACACGTGCGCACTCGCCGTCTGCTCGCTACGACTGATACCCTTCACGCCGGAAGAGGTGTATCGCATTATAACCACGCGCATTCCACCCAAACTGTCGAAAGATGTATACGGTATATCCATGCATCTGGTAGGTATGATAGCTGGGCCGATCGCCCCGATCCTCGCCGACCTATTCAACGGATGCCTCAAACATGGAGAGTTTCCGGAACCACTGAAGCTGAGCAAAGTGGCGCCTATATTTAAGGGGAAGGGGAAGCGCCAGAATATAGATGGATATAGGCCGGTGTCGATTATCCCTGCGGTAGCGAAGATTCTTGAGAATGGACTGAGCTCCCGTCTGACGAAATTCCTCGCTTCGACTGATGCGCTGTCAGATCGACAATACGCATACCGCGAAGATCGGTCGGCCACGTCACTGACTCGGGAGGTGATCCGCCGCGTGATGGACGCCCGTGACAGGAAGCTACACGTCGCAGTGTTGTGTTGTGATCTCTCGAAGGCGTTCGATGTGGCGGATCACAATATTCTTGCAATAAAAATGCGACATTATGGTATCGACGACAGAGCACTCGCAATGCTAATTGATGCTTTCCGTAGTAGATCTCAGATAGTAGTAGGCGATGGAGGAAAGGAGAGATCTGACCCTCTTACCACTGGAATGGGTGTCGCCCAAGGTTCAGCAGTGTCAAACATATTGTTCTCGCTGCTCATGAACGACCTGCCAGTTGCGATAACGAGTGCGGAGATATTCATGTACGCCGATGACATCGCCGCCATCGTGCTGCGACGTCATCGGCGCTGCTGGAAATCAGGTTGAATGAAACCGCCACGCTTCTCGCGAAATGATTTCGACAGAATGGGCTCGTTCTCAATCTGTTGAAAACCCACTTCATACACTTCAACCTGTCCGGTCGTTCGGTTCGGCGCCTGAATGTCCTCGCACAAGGCACTACATTGGAACAAACTGATCGCATCACATTCCTAGGTTTTGAGATGGACAGCGGCCTCACCTGGGAGTCTCACATACATAAAGTAAGTGGGAAACTCGGAGGCGCGTGCTTTGCACTCGGCCGTCTATCTCGAATCTTGCCGCGCGAAGTGGTGCGGTCCTGTTATTTTGCCACCGTCCACTCTCTACTGCAGTACGGCGCGGAGCTGTGGGCTCGTGCGGCTGACTGGGAGAGAGTGTCCCGGTTGCAAAAGCGTCCAATACGTGCAATTGTTAATATCTCGCAAACTACTTCGGCAAAACCCTATTTCAGGTCTCTAGGTATTCTTACATTACCGTCAATAATGATTTTGCAAGTAGCGGTGTTTGCGAGACAGACTCTGGACACGTACGACAGACTCGGCGACACCCACGCGTACAATACGCGCCGGAGGGGTCAACTGGCAACTAGTGATGAGTAACTCACTCACGAGTTCCTCGTTTGAGGACCTCAACAACTAAAACGAGGGAGTCACCTCGTTTTGCAACGATGAACCGCCTCATTTATTCTCCTCAAAAATTCCTCACAAAGTGAGTGTAGCGTTCGCATCGCGACCACAGAGTACTATAACTCGCGAGTCGCGACCGTCGAGCTAGGAAATAAAAAAAAATAAAATAACTCGCTCACTCGCTCCCGCTCGTGCTTTACAAATTGCTCTCTCTCTCTCTCTCTCTCTCTCTCTCTCTCTCTCTCTCTCTCTCTCTCCTTATTTGACGATTTTGAGGTGTGAGGATTGTAGAATGATAATAAGAGGATTTGATTTTTATTGTATTAATAAGGTAGGTTAGTGATATGTTTGAATAATCCTACATCTAAGTAGATAAGTAGTAGTTATATCATAAATAAATAAGTACTTTAATACTAAAATTAGTTGCGCTTTACTTTTACTCATAGACTCATAGTTAGTACTCTCCTCATTTGAGGTGTGAGGATGAGGACCTTGTTTGAGGATGAGGCGGCCTCCCTCGTCCTCGTTTGAAATCACTGAGGAACCCATCACTACTGGCAACTGTGAGGTGTGCGCTCGCCAAGTCTACTAAGTTGACGCATGCCATGGTGCTGGCAGTCTACAACCGCCTGCCCAAACATGTTAAAGAGTCTCCGAATATGACACTTTACAAGTTGAAAATAAAGCGCTGGCTTGTTAATCAGGCCTTTTACACTTACGCCGAATTTTTGGCAATAAAATTATAAATTTAATTAAAATTATTAAATGATAATACTTAATGTTATTGATCTTTTTATGATGATATATTTGACTTGTATTTTTTAAATATCAATAAATGATTATGAATTATTATGGAAACATACCCTACCGATTAGAAAAACAATTATTCGAATTGGTTCACAATTGACGGAGTAATCGCGTAACATACATACAAAAAAACAGACGACTTGAGAACCTCCTTCTTTCTGGAAGTTGGTTGAAAAGTATCAAAATACCTTTATTGTGTTTAAAATACGGTTTATTTTCACAAATCACTATTTCATTTAGTGCATTAAAAAGGGCTGTAAGGGAGCACAGGGCTGTAAGGGAGCACAAATACCACCTCAGTGCTCCCAGCCAACCTCACCTGCCCGTGGTACATCCTGCTGACAAACCAACGAGGCTCTGGCGACCGACAAATGGCGGTATAACCATTTCAAAATTATGGCGTAGCTAAATACTACAGGCCGGTGACGGGCAGCAGCGTCACCGGTGCGAGAAGCTACGTCCTGCGATCGCCAACACGCCTGCCCAGCGTGGCGATTAGGGCATCCCCCCCCCACCCATCGTGGAAAGTCACAATAAGCCGCGGCCCCCAGTTCCCGGCCGCCCTGCTATTCCTGACCACGGCGGCGGTCACGGTAACGGCAGGGCAGGGGGTGCTAAGAATCCCCGGGTTACGGTAGGCCGCCAAAAGAAACTGACCGTCGCTACGTTTAATGGACGCACGATTCGGCTGGATGAGCATCTGACGCAGCTGGAGGAGGAGCTGGGACACATAAGATGGCACATTCTGGGGTTATGTGAAGTCCGAAGACAGGGAGAGGACACCATAACCTTAGAATCGGGCCATCTTATGTACTACAGAGAAGGAGATCAGCCATCCCAAGGCGGCGTCGGGTTTCTGGTCAACAAGGTTCTCAGTGACAACGTTGTAGAAATCTCCAGTGTGTCGACCAGGGTAGCGTACCTCATAATTAAGTTAACCAAGAGGTACAGCCTCAAGGTTATCCAGGTCTACGCACCGACCTCGACACACTTGGATGATGAGGTGGAGAGCATGTATGAAGATATCTCCAGAGCTTTACACACCACCTCCAAGGCTCACTACAACGTTGTCATGGGAGACTTTAACGCCAAAGTGGGAGTACAAACTTGCGGCGAATCGTCTATAGGATCACACGGATTTGGGAGTAGGAATCACAGGGGACAAATGCTCGTCAATTTCCTCGAGAGAGAGGGGCTTTTCTTGATGAACTCGTTCCAACTAGGCAAACACAACTTCGAGAAATCCAGAGAAGAATTCAGCTGGGCTGGGCAGCATTTGGGAAACTCCGTCGAGTCTTCTCGTCGCCTATACCACAGTGCCTAAAGACAAAAGTCTTTAATCAGTGCGTCCTACCAGTCATGACATACGGAGCCGAGACGTGGACACTCACGGTTCGACTAGTCCACCAGTTTAAAGTCGCTCAGCGAGCTATGGAGAGAGCTATGCTCGGTGTTTCTCTGCGGGATCGAATCCGGAACGAAGTAATTCGCCAGAGTGTCTATCATCATCGCCACTAAAGTGATCGACATAGCTCAGCGGATTAGCAAACTGAAGTGGCAGTGGGCTGGTCATATCTGCCGTAGGACCGATAACCGTTGGGGCAGACTGGTTCTAGAGTGGAGACCGCGAATCGGCAAACGTAGAGTAGGACGCCCTGTGACTAGGTGGAGCGACGATATTCGCAAAGCGGTGGGCAGTGACTGGAAACAAAGAGCCGAAGACCGGGCTCAGTGGCGTGTCTTGGGGGAGGCCTACGTCCAGCAGTGGACTGATACCGGCTGATAATGATGATGATGATGATTAAAAAATTCACCGATTTTTTAAATTATATTTATGCAGATTTCATGTCAAGGTCGCGTGGCACTGCGAATTGAGTTTTGACGTCACAGGGTGGACGTATAAATGGTCTAACTTAACCATGGAGGTAAGACTGGGGACAAAGTTAGGTAATGGTAGGTGTACTTACTTTTGAAAGAATACAGCTAGCTCGAGGCGTTATTTCGTAATATTGAGGTTCGTATTCTGGTTTCATTCTTAGAGTCACCTGCAAATGGTAATATTTTATGTATATCGAAGACATGGCGCCGTGACAATTATTTTCAGGGTGCTGCACCTCTTCAATACAATTTTCACCCACCCCATACCCTTTATTGTCGGCGATGGGAAATGCGAGATTAACCAGTATGTGAGTTCACGGGAACAGCTAGTTTAGGAGGACACTACATTCAGTTTTTATGGAAACATAAAAAACTGTATTTCTACTAAGAGGGTACCTCCTGTAATGACAGGAGGGTGCAAGTGCACCCCCTTGCACCCACCTCCCGGCGCCCATATATATCAAAAGTAGAACTGGTAAACTATTGACCACAGAAATATAAATACCATATATATTTCTGTGCTATTAACGTAGTATTTGTAATGTGGTTGTGTGTCGTAAAAGGAAAATAATGTGTTTTTATTTTTTTTGTTTAACAATAATTTTTCCCCACGGTTTTACCCGCGTAAACATCGTTCCCGTAAAAATATTGAAATAAAAATACCCAATGTGTTGTTTCAGGGCTATCTTCATACCAAATTTCAGCTCAATCTTAAGAGTAGTTTTAGCATGAAGAAGTAACAAATATACACACAAACTTTCACCTTTATAATTGTAATAGGATAGTAAGATAAGATAATTATATAAGTATTGTTCCTGATCGTCCCAAAACTAGGCAAAGGTCTCCTCATCTTCTTCTAATTATCTGTCTTTTGCGAGCTTATCTCAATTTGTCATACTGTATTTATTATTAAAATCATGCATATAATTATGTAAGCACTGCCTGGGAAAATGTGTAGGCACATTTTCTTACGTTTTAATGTTGATGACGCCGTTAGTTTATTAAAGGTTCCATTAAGTTTTCTGTAGTGTACCTACAATAGCTGTTACAGCAGACCTAGATTTTATCCCGTGTATATTAAGCAAACCGTGTAGTTAAAAACCAATCGTAACAAATAAATAAACTGGCCAAGTTCGTGTCAGACTCGCAGTCATGCACACGTAGGGTTCCGTACCACAGTCGTAGGACTAGTATCTATTCTGTGCCACAGCACACTACTAAACAATTAACGAAACCGAGTACGTGGAGGGAAAATTAAATGGAGAAGAATTTGGCGTATACGATGAAATAGCTATAGAGATATAACCCGTCTAAAATGATGAACACGTAATACATATGCCAGCTATGATATATAATAAACAACGTAATTTTGTCGGGTTATATATGACACCGCGGCGGGTGAAAGCCAATAGGCGCCGCTAGAGCTGAGGGCAGAGTTGGTGGCAAACAATAAAATTGAATACGCGACAAGGATAAAAAAAAAAATTGTCCGTCTCGCTCACTCATACTAGTGATTATATAGTTTTATCCTTCTCATATTATTATTGTTATTTTAATGTCTGATCTTTTTAATTATCCATCTACGACCGAGTAGTAATCCGTATGCTTATTAACTATAACACCATCTAACGAACGTCTAATGCTGTCTATGTGAAAGTTAACACAAAGGTGTTAGGGTAGGTAAAAGTTCAACAAAACGTTCATAGATGGCGTTATAGTGAAGTGCCGAAAAAACACGTTTCCTATATGGAGACCCCCTTTAATTAATTTTATTCTGTTTTTAGTATTTGTTGTTATAGCGGCAACAGAAATACATCATCTGTGAAAATTTCAACTGTCTATCACGGGTTCATGAGATACAGCCTGGTGACAGACGGATAGACGGACAGACAGATAGACAGATAGACAGACAGCGGAGTCTTAGTAATAGGGTCCCGTTTTACCCTTGGGTACGGAACCCTTAAAAGCGGGTGCGTAGAAAGCTACGCGTTAGAAGTCAAACTTATTCTTTTGTACAACTCCATCTGTTGAACTTAGTAGGACGAATGCCCGAATGATTAGCGAATACGTCTTCGTAGTTACGCCGTTCTACAATAGAGGGCATTTATGAATATAGAATATAGTTTTACGCTTACGTCACTTCCGTTGATTCGGCTCGTGACACTACGTCACATCCGTCAAATTTTACTCCAGTGCGCCTAAAGATGTTTCACTTCAATAAGATTGTCTTACCGATAATCCGTAGCACTGGTTGCAGTCGGAGACTCGCCTCGGGGAAGGTACACATTTCTGTAATATGTATTACGTATCGTTAAAAGAAGAACCGATTTTACGTCATGACTCACGATTATTTTCAGTAGCAAGTTTGAGTCAGGTGCTTTACATATATCAAGAAAATTATGAGATAGTGATCACATTAATGGCCGTTTTCAACCACTTCATAATCATCATCATTAACAGCCAGTATTCGTCCACTGTTGGTCATAGGCCTCTCCTAAGGTACGCCACTGAGCTCTATCTTCAGCTATTTGTTTTTCGGTTTTTTTAAGTTTTATAAATTCAATTAATTATTAAGTAATTAAAAAGTAAAGCGGTAATTTATCAAGATTATTATCTAAATATGTTTAACATACTGTATTGGAATATTTACAGTGTTACCTAGTGTTGACGTGTAGTGCTTATATTTTATTTTATAGTGCCGATATACGAAGTAAATGTTTTGACTTTTGTCAGCAATACTTTAACTGAAGGGTAGAGACACAGATTACTAAAGTTACAACGTAAGTAAGCAACTGCCAGTTAAAGGTAAGTTAGTTATTGAAAACAGCCGTTAACAGGGAATCAACCAAATAAAGAAAAAAACAAAAAGAGTTAAAAAATATTGAAATCGGTTGACAAATGACGGCGAAATCGAATGTAGCATACTACACACAAAAAGAACAAAAGAATTGAGTAAAATAAAAAATAAGTTCAAAAACTAAAACCCGACTACTGAAATATCACGCTCTAAAAAGTATGAAACAAGAAAATATTCTCATCTGAGATCGCTATGTACAAACTATTCAATATGTATCGTTTATTTTATAAAAAACTTACTGTAAATAAATATTTTATCGTATTTTATACATATTCTTAGTGGTGTTCAGTGGATACCCGTGGTCGTATGCTACTTTTTGATAATAAACAATAAAAAAATAATAAACGATAGATATTGAATAGTTTGTACATAGCGATCTCAGATGCAAATATTTCTTGTTTCATACTTTTTAGAGCGCGATATTTCAGTAGTCGGGTTTTAAACTTATTTTTTATTTCAAGTATCTTGGGGTATTTGCATAAATGTATGCATGCATACATGTAAAACGATTGCTTCTTTGCGACGCCGCACCGTGGGGTAATAATTAGTTTTTCTCGACTTCGACGGGATATATCTCGCAAACGCTACGCTTGACAAAAATATGATGTAATAAACCTTACCTTCATTTTAAATTCCCTATTTAACGATACCCCACACAATGGGGTGGGGTGAAAAATTTTTTTTAGTTCTTGACTTTGTGCCCGCTAGAGGGTGCCACATTCAATTTGTTGTGACATCACATAGCCTATAACCAGCAAACAAATAAGTCGCGTCCTACGACACCTCATTTGTCAAATTATGATGAGTAGTTTAGAAGTTATGAGGGAACAGATGAACATACATACAAACATATATACATATATACCCATATACTGATCAAAAATATAACCCTCCTTTTTGCTTCGCCGTAGTCGGGTAATAATATAACGCGTCACATTAAATATTTTCTTAAAGGGTAGACGAGGAAGTCAGGCAAATATAGGTATATATGAGGTACCTCAGTACTCAGATATTTGTTTAGCCTAATATTAAAAACCTAACAACTCTTTGATTGTATACCAAATTTGACTATGTGCTAACGACATAATAACTCGAATGTGCTACCTAAGAAAAAATCATAATATCCATCAACTATAACTACTACACAGTACCTTGCATTCGTGTTTCACTTTCGAGCATTTCCTACACTGGAGAGAAGAAAAATAATTTTATTATTTATTTTATTTTAAACAAACTTTTACTATATTATCATATCAATCGATTAAATTTTAGATGTGTGATTTAGAGTTAGGTGGTGGAGGAAGCCAAAGTAGACCACGACTAATGACGCCTTATTTGGTGTCAGTAAAGTCGAGGGATTATCGTAGCGATATTTTCGCTGTATCATTAAATTTGGTTCTCGTACTTCACTATTTAATATGTAAAATAAGATGAGGGCTGTAAGTCTGCATGTTCTGCAACACCTTCACATTCCACCAACTAGAGCATAAGTGGCTCTCAATGATATATGATAGTGCTATTTATTGCTAAAAGTTTGACATTAGGTATTGTTTATTGTTTACGACAAAAAGTTGTACAGTACCTTATTATATAGATATTATTAAGGTTAGCCTAAGTAGGTACTTACAGCACATATTGAAGCACAGGACGGGACTCTATCCTGCAATAAGAGTTCACATTATTACCTAATTATGCACAACAAACGCAACAAAAAATAATATAAATGGCAAATAAGTGGCATATTTATAAATTTGCTACTATATTATAAATATGCTATATGTAACATATTTTTAAATATGCTGCTATATTTTTATGATGAGGACTCTTACTATTCCACTTGTACAGGATTCGGTACCGCTGCTTTCTCAATTATTCTTTCTTATTTTTTTATAACATAAAGGCTAGCGTTTGGTCACAGTCTCACCTGTCGGAAAGTGCTGATGTGGTCGAGTATTGTAGCACGCTCGAATAGGAACTGGCTCCCAAAGATAGCTGTCGGAACACACTGTTAGGTGTTTGCGACTATTATGTGTTTCGTTTTGGAGACAAAGTGATACGCTACACGAGCTATGAGTCTTGATGTCATTACAATATAAATTCTATAAACTACTCTACTACTATGAACTTTACCTTATTTATTCAGTGAAAAGCTGAACTTACTTTTATGTTAACAATATTAATGGGTAAACTTACGCAGAAGAAATTACAACCATTCCTGCATCCCGTACAAGGCGACAAACAACATCCCGAGCAGCGATTGCACTAAAAATGTTTTAGAAATTATTACATATTTTTATCTGCAATGTGCCTCATAGTCGGTGTCCACATCCACCATAGTGGTACGATACACGGCCCATTTTTTATAAATCTATACTGTAATATTATAAAAACGTTTGTAACCCTGTGACTCTGTCACTCTCTCTTTTTGTTACCTATCACGTCTAAACGGATGATCCGATCTTACTGAAATTAACATGGATATACTTTATATAAACATAGGCTACTAAATTCTTGGTGTACGTGAACGAAGCTACGGGTATATCAGCTAGTATTGCATAAATATATGTATATCTTTCATATAATAGAGAAAATAATGTTTCCAATATCTACCTTCAGACTAGGAGGCAAGTCGGTGTTACTCTGCAAGAAACAAAATGTTAACTTTTAACCCAATCTTGACAAGGAATAGGTATAGTTCGTTGGGTATTCAATCATGCACGTAAATATACGCCTAATAAGGCGTCTCGTATGTTCTGCAGGCTATCAGTCATGGGGATGGTCATGGGAGTGCCAATACACACCCATAGTGCACTAGTAATAAGATCGTTTAAAAAACTAAAATAACTGACTTCAAATGCCGCGCTATTAATTTTACCAAGTTTGAGGTGTTTATGAGTATGGCCGCCAAAAATTGTACATTTAGGGAAAAATATCTGTTCCGTTCATATGATGAGTATTAAGAATTCCGTTATTTTATTTAATGATATGTTTGAAGTGTATTCTGGTTCACACTAACATGTTGTTTCATATATAAATAATTTAAACTTATTTTGGTTGTCTCTAATGAGCGCATTATTATTTTTTTTTAAAAAGGCTTGTTTTAGTTTCCATACAATAATCGTGTGTCCCACTAAGATGTCTTCTACCAAGTAGTCACATAAATGTATACCCAGTAGTTTTTTGCCAGGAAATTTTGGCATTTCACATTGTTCCATAAATTTGCTAACTTATAATTAATCCTTTTAAGTAACTAACGTAAAAATAAATACAAAAGTAATTGAATATATAAACGTCTCACTCTTTTTTCCCGAATGATACTTCACGCAAGTTACCGTAATTATTAACGATAAAAGAGCTACATTCCAGCTCCTTAAAATATTTTTGAGTCATGGCAACACCATCTCCAGGTTAGCCAACATGTGGGTAGAAATCCCCATTTTGTTTTCTGAGAAAGTGGTCTACAAAGTGGTCGGCGCTTTTGTCTCGAGAGTTTTTATTATTTTCAAGTGAGAATACGCACTGTAAGAACTCTCATTTACTAAATTATTTTTATTTGTGTGTATAGATATACTATTTCTGTAACAAAACAAACTGTGTGGCGTGCTACAACTATAAAACTTACACGAATAAATATTTTTTAGGTTATGTCCAGAGTTATTTTGATTCACGAATGATACCGTATGTTACTAATGTGTTACGTAACATTCGTGAATGTTACGTACTTAATAAAGTTCACATGTGTTACTTTCATTCACGTATGTTACCGTGTGTTACAAATTCACGACTGTTATTGTACAATTTTTGGCGGCCATACTCTTATCTCCATATCTCTGAAGATAACAATCAGATCTCGATGAAATTACTATGGTACCACGCTTGGGATATCTCCTTTCCATCAAAAAATTATCATCAAAATCGGTTCATAAACGAACAAAAATAATAAAAAAAACGGTCGAATTGGGTAACCTCCTTTTTTGGAAGTCTGTTAAAAACTAAGTGCCAAGTGCGAGTTTCTTTAGATTTTTGTTTACTTAGTTTATCACGTTAACATAAACGCAGATTTGTATGGAATTTATGTATGTTACCACTACGCACACTTTGTGCGGTGCTTTTTAATTTGCATACAAATCTACGTTTACTAATATAATGTGATGTAGACTTTAGCGGTATTTTATTTTAAATTAAATGTTTAACAGTAAGTCTAATAATTTTTGAGTGCATGCGTTTTGTAACTTCGTATGTTAAGTCAAAGAATATATAATAATAATACGTTTTTAAAAAGGTGACTAACTAGCTAAAACATTATTAGTAACTAGTAACTAAGGTGAAAAAGTTAAGGGGCCAATGTCATGGCTTGAGATTGTTGTACCTACTAAGTAGAGCTAATAGTCAAAGCATTTATTCAGTATATGGGCAAAATAAAAATTTGCACTTACACACGTCAAAATACATTAAATAGATCATATTCAATAATAATTATATAATCGGAACCTACGCGGATCCGAACCACGGTTGTGCTGACCGGGTTGTCCGTTGTTTATGTTCGTCGGTTACAATCACACAATATAGTAAAGCTACGAGATTTATGTTTTTAGTAATAATGCAATCAAAAGCCTGGCTTACCTTGCGCCTGCTGCATTTTTCTCCGCAACAAATTTGGACTATGGCAGTTTGAGGGAAAACAGGCTTGGAATCTTTCTTGCTCATTTTCTTAGATAGTTTCGAGGTAACAATAGCAATATTCGACAATCCAAACAAGTTGTGCTCTTTGTCCAGCTGGAGAACGGTAGACAAGTACTTGTCTCTAAAACTCAGGTGTTGGTGTAAGCTTTCTTGAGAATCTTTGCTACATGAGCTAGTTGTTGAAGATGACGGCGAGAGAGATGGTGATCTAAAAAAAAATATTTTTTGAATCTTTAACGCGATAAGTTACGTATTACATATTACATATACAATGTAACTTAAGCAAAATAGATGGACTGAATATTATATAAACGGTTATCCCACAGGTGGTAGGAGCATATTACATCGATGTTTCGCCTGACTTGCTACCAAAAAGTATCTTACCACCATCAAGTAGAAAATCTGCCGCCATAACCTTACGGTGTTCCGGCAGCTCATCATAGCCTTTGAGAGTCAGAGTATTCTAGGCCTAGCATGTTCACCATCTTCGTAACATCATCGCTTACCAGGCGAGATGGTGCTTAAACGCAAGCCTATCCTATAAGATATAAAAAAAGCAAACAGACATATTCTTGTGTCGCCGCTGTGGCTGTGGCACTATCCATTTTGTGTTGATTGCTTTAGATTTTCAGTTTCTACAGAAACTAAAGTCCCCGTCACGAGAAGCTATAAATTATGTAAACAAGTGTTCAGGAGTTCACAACATTTGGACCAACAAAAAAAATGAATTTGTTTAAGATTTAATAAATTATTTAAACAATAAAAAAGTGATAACGAAACAATAACAAAATTAACAATAACAACCAGATCCGCGATATATGCAAAGCAATGAAACAAACTCGTACGCATTCGAAACTCGAATGACGCGTTTATTTCAAAATGGCGTCCCGATAGTTTACAATCCCTGCGTCCGGTACCAAGAAACACAAACGATAGCGCTTTGCGTCGTTAAAATATGATCCGACTAAATTAAATAGGTTGTTACTTTCATATAACCCGTCTATATTTCATGTCGATTGAATATGGTCAATTTATTATTATCTCGCAGTATAAAATGTTTACTTAGTAAAAGATGTTTGTTTACATAATTTATAGCTTCTCGTGACGGGGACTTTACACTATTTAAAGTTAGTTAGTTAGCATATTTACGTTTGCTGGTGAATCTCTTTCCAACCTAAAATATATATCTATTAGTTTGTAAAATTATTCTAGGTAATTATTTAGAGGTTTAAAGAAAGAAAAGCGCGCAAAATAGGCTTATAAAAGCGGAGAAACTAGCTTTGAAAATATTATGTTTCTTTGAAGTGTTTCACACTTTATATTTTTGTAAATTGTTAAACACAATCCAAAATTTCATCGTACCGACGGGACGAAAAAGCTTTTAAGTCTGGCCCATGGTCACATGGTGGCGAGCCTGCCGATTTTTTATCTAATCTATATTCTATCTAATTCTATCAATTAAATTTTGGAGAATGTGCACAAGAACTGCACAACCACATCCTCCGTCTACCTTCTTTCATAAAATCAAGATAGAAATCGAATCAATTTATGACCGACACCCATATACTGGAACAAAGCGTTTTGCAAAGAATCATAACGTTTTTCTGTGCGAGTTTTTGCTAGTTTTTAGGGTTCCGTACCCAAAGGGTAAAACGGGACCGTAATACTAAGACTCCACTGTCCGTCTGTCTGTCTGTCTGTCCGTCTGTCACCAGGCTGTATCTCATGAACCGTGATAGTTAGACAGTTGAAATTTTCACAGATGATGTATTTCTGTTGCCGCTATAACAACAAATATTAAAAACAGAATAAAGTTAAAAATAATAGAGGGTTCCCATACAAGAAACGTGTTTTTTTCGGCATTTCACGCCATCTATGAACGCTTAGTTAGGTAAACGTCCCATAGATGGCGTTATATTGAAATGTCGATCCCTAACTCCTTTGTTAGACGTTAGATGGCGTTATAAGAAATAAAATGTTTATTAATTATTATTTTTTGCTGGCGAAAAATGATAGTGGTATTTTTTGCTCGATCTTATAAAATACTGTAGTGTGGTACGGAACCCTACGAGTGCGAGTCCGACTTGCACTTGGCCAGTTTATTGGTTTATCCTCAGAACAACATACCAATGGAATTATTTATTACATATATTATTCTAGGACTATATAAATCAAGAGTGAATCATTAGGTATGAGCAAGTGTTTCATATTTTCGTTTGCATCGTCACTTACATCAGGTAAGATTGCAACGTTTATGCCAAATTACAGAGCAGGAGATGCGTACATAGGCCTAATATTTTTTTATTATCATAATCAGCATATCAACAGCCTATCTGCATCCACAGCTGGACATAGGCCTCACCTATGGCTCGCCACTGAGCTTGATCTTCAGTTCTTTGTTTTCAATCGTTGCTAGCCAGCTTGCGTATATATTATCGCTCCATATAGCTGAAGGGCACCCTACACTACGCTTTCTGAGCCATGGTCTACACTCTAATACAATTTTTATTGATATCAATGACAAACAAAATGCATTTTATAATGTTTCGTACTCACATACATTAATTCCTCGAAAGTTTTACTCGAAAGCAAGTAAAAATCAACGTATTGACCGCAAAATTCATAGAAGGAAGGTTCGTGTTCGCGGTCCACGTTGAATTTGTATAAATGCCAAATGTGATTACGGAGCTTTATATCTTTATCACAATTTATAGGTAGGTAAATGTCGAGAAATGATGATTGATGATTTTAACCTGAATATGTTTTACCTACCTTCATATATATTTTCTTTTTTTAAGATCAATTTTAGCACCTGTCAGTGCATTCACTTCTCTGAAACGATATTATAGTTTTATTTAAGAACAAATGGATTCTATGGAGTATTATATGAATTGGTTTATTAAGATGGTACGGTGAAAATTATAGCACAATGCAGTTGCTTATATTTTTAGATACATTTATTTTCAGTACCTACCTTATTCCCTATTTGATTTTATCCATACCCTAACCTGTCTCAATTGTTTTGTATTTACCATACTTAAAACGAGAAAATAATTACTTAACTACTAACCTGGAATCCGGTGATCCATTGCGTTCAGATAGCCATTTCATTTTAGTTAGTTTCAAAATTTTCGGATTGCCCTCTATATCTTTGAAGTCTTGACTCGAATCATAGTCTGAGTTTCCACTCTCTTCTTCAGATTTGTTTGGCTAGTTGCAAATATAATTCTTAATGTAGATATACTTAGCAGGTCACCATGAATACCATCTAATGTCGTAGGAGTAGCGTATACATATGCTGCGTTTCCAACAGAGATCTAAAGCTAAGCGGTGTACGAGGAAAAATCCACCAACAATATCAATTTATTTGAGCATGATTAGAAAAATGAAGCAACTCTATTGATGGACTTTTCACGCTTACCGTTGAGTTATCTCGCACATCTTTATTAGAAACGCAGTCTTAAACAACAGAAATCGAGCTGTAACTTGTATATGTACATGCAATTCAAAGGTAGACTTATTGCAATGCAAATCCCATTTAGAAGGCTTTCTACACTATCTTTTATTTGTGCTATTGATCTATTTGTCTTATAGATAAATTACAATATCAAATATGTAATATGCTATGAAACCTTTACCTGTGATGAGCTGGCAGTAAATGCGTCGCGTTCCTGGGATTGAGCAACTAGCTCATGAAGTGCTTTACTGCGTTCTACTCTGATATGATTATCGTCTTGATTAGTCTGTAACGATTTCTCGATATCAATGAAAACCGTAGATTGCCAGCGATAACTGCAATAAGTGCCAGTTTTACCGGTGTCTGAAAGCCCTGCCAGGTACTTATCTGACAGATTTTTGACAATTAGGAATATTGTAATACGGGACTTATCGCGCTAAAAACATAATTTTATTTACCTCGACGTTTCGATCAAGTTGCATTAACCGTGGTCACGAGAAGACTGAAGTTGTGGGTATCAGCATTGTAATGATTGAGAGTAGTTTGATACTACCCTCATTTGATCTTGATCGGAGTTGCCATTGCGGCACACAATACTGACGACATCGTGTTCTAGTCGGAAGTTTAAATCAACGAAAATCTGCCGATGTCGTCGACCACGGTCAATGCAACTGGATCAAAACGTCAAGGTAAATAAAATTATGTTTTTAGCGCGATAAGTCCCGTATTACATTATAATTATTGTGTAAATCGCGAAAGTTTAAAATGTACTAGATTTTTGACAACTTTTGTATGGCGTCATCTATCAGATTTGAAACTTTATCAGGGACCGGTGAAACTGGCCCTAAGTCTACTACTAAAGGGGATAAATATATTCGTAGGTAGTAGGTATCTACTGCCAAGGAAAGACGTTTTGCCAGATTCCGTTTCTCAGTACATATCAATCTTGGATTTTTCAAATTTCTTTCTGAAGTTTTCTTTTCTGAATTTCTTTTCTTCTTTTTTTAATTCTGCTACATCTTAGATCACGTCGTTGTTAATATCAGTTACTGTTGAGATAATGGTCAAACAGTTGCCTATCGGATATAGAAAAACGCTTGCATGGGTCAAGTTAGCCGTGAGAATTCGGACTGGTAGGCGAGATCTCTTAATACGAGTATAATGGGTAGATGGGAGGTAATGTGTTATCACTCTGGCCAGCTAAAAAGAGAAGATGCAACAAATTGGCTTCTTACTATGAAGTCTAGTTAGAGGTGCTACAGAGTATATAGGTAACATTTGAATTTTTCTAAGTAGTTCTTATCACAGCACCTTTGAAGTGACTACTGAAAAGTTCTTGTCGATGTAGTATCTTCACAACGGATTGCTTGGTCTTAGCAATCCATTGTAAATATACCAAGCTTAGATTTGTAGCTTGGGGCTTTCTAGGCTTGACAACAGTGTCAGTACATGGTAATACAGTCTTGCAGCCAAATGGGCGACCACAGATTCACAGACTTCAGTTGTTCTTCGAACAGAACAAATACATATTGTCATTCAATTTATCGAGTTCCGACATACATTCACCATAGCACCATACGTGCTATGTTGATGTATGGTAGTATAATGTACACGTCAGCTATCGAGACGGGGCGAGATAGTTGTACGATTCCAACTTCGACCACATCCATCGCATAACATCAAGTGGTCAAGAGATCATCCGATCGCCATAAAAAAGCTGCTATTACCAAATAAACTTACGCATTCCGCTTGATCCTCGAAATTGACGGTATTTCTGCTACGCTTATCATCCAGGTTATTGCATGGTCTGACATCATTTATCAAGCAGATGTAAGTTAAAACGTTGTTGTGCTCCGACACGCTTGATGATAGCTTCATTTGAGGATAGTTGTTCATATTGATAACTTTACTTGGTTGGTGTTTATTAGACGGTAATATGGTTGGGTGTGGTTGGTGTCATCTAAAATTAAATTGAAAGGGGGTTACGTTTCTTCATATGTATTTATATGGTTATAGTTTAACCCATCTGAAAATGCTGATCCTTGTCTTGTCTATTTATTAAGTATGTTTTTGTTTTGGTATTCTCGTCGATTATTATTTTATTATCTTTGCTTGGTACATTTCCCAACATCTAAAGGTTGTCTGGAGTAGATCATTTTTATTAACACTACTATTGTAGCACTTAATAAAAATCAATTTACATCTAATATATATGTTTGCTTCTTTTATGTTATCCAATAAAATGATTAAATTATTTATTTTCTCACAGGGTTATAGTTGGCCCATATAAGCTGAAGAACATTTAGCTTTTTTGAGGCTTGACATTAGCTGAATCCTTAGTGGATCCGCAGTATGGTGAATGTACTATTGAACGTTATCATGCTAAATAGAGTGATACTATCCACAATAAAAGCTAGGTCGCTAACTAGACTTCTAGGAGAAGAGCTACGGCAACGTGGGCATTATGCATTCAGTAGTGTACTTTGTAGCAAAATCAAGGAAGGCCTTTTTACTTTGCAATACTTGAACATATTGGTTGGATAATATAATATCATCTAATGGATTCAAGAAACTTTACCTCAGTAGGACGGGGGAAACTGTATAAATATTATTTTACTGGTGCTATTTATCCATTTTGTTTTGATCAAAACACTGACATTTGATGAAATCAGATTTTTTACTCCAATGACAGATGTATGTACCATCAAAAAGTATCGATACTGGAGAAGGATATGTTTAGTTCAAAAAGGTAAACTTCATCAAAATTTTGCAATGTAGAAACACACGGAGAATCTTGCAGTATTCAGCCGAAGAATAGATAAATGGCAGAACATTTCTGTAAAAATAAATTCATTTACGAAGTTTTGATGGGAACCTGAAAAAGTGTATATGCTCTCATTGTATTTTTTTTTTCTAAAACAGTTAATTTAAAAATATTTGGATTAATTACCTAACCGTGACGGTGAATGTGTGCGAGCAAAGGGAAACAGTACCTACGTTTTTGTAAAACATGCCATTTTGCGTCCTCATCATAATTCCACCGAAATCATTCAGTAAAGTCGGCAAATTATCGAGGATACAACTTGGACTGCATTAAAATTTGACTTGGTTTTACCACTTGTATTTACTAAAACTTGAAAATTATGATACTTTGACACCAGTTATATACACAAAGCGTAATAACAAAACAAAAAAATATGTATATCACGCCAAAGTATTATTTCACTAACCTTACCGTAAGAACAGTCTGTATATAATATTCTGTCAAATACTTAAATCTTTGTAAGGATACGAGAAATAAATGTAGTCTTATAGAGATATATTACAAGAATTTATTCATTTTGGATGCCACCTCCATTGAATGTAATCTTTCATTGGTGTCTGGAAGAGATCGATACGAGTAATAAGACCACTCATTGACACTTATATTAAAAGTAATTCGTTTAGTCCTATGTTAATATCCTATACCCTATCTATTTGGTTTAGTTATTAACTGTCCGCATATCATCATTATCATAATCATCCCTCGCCAGTCCCAACGGCTCTTAGCCTGATCTTCGGCTCGTCTATTTCAACTTCGCTCGCTCACCAGAGATAACTATCACAGATTGTATTATGTTACATGCTTTATTATAGCTAGGTCACAGCACACATAATAAGCTAGGTATACACCTGGTACAAGTCTCCCAAGTTGCATTATTTCACTGATTTATCTGAATCTGGATTTCTTTACCGCTATTACATTTTTATGCATAGGAATGTAACTGAGCCAAGTTGGAATGTAATGTTAACGGAATGTAATGGAATTAATTAATAGGTACAGTAAAATACTGTCCCCGAGGTACAAAATGGTATGTCGAATATTTTATTGTCTCACATTATCTGATTAGGAAGTTGGTTTCAATTCAACTGTCCAAAAACAATGTCGTTGTCATGGTGCCGAACATCCTGGTCTATGACCCTGCCACGATTATACATAAAAATAGGTACCTAATTATTGTCGAAGGAAAAATGCTAAACGCTGGTATAAGGAGCAGAGCTGGCATTCAAGGTATCCACCCTGTTACGCAAGTTTTGAAAATGAATGCAAAAAACTCGGTGTACTAAATACAGCCAAACAGAATTTACGCCGAACCAATGTATGTTATTGTACAAAGCACAAGTTTGGCCTCATGTACTATATACTATTCGTCGCGATGTCGGGCCCCTTAGTCTGTTCTATCGATGCTACTATGGGAAATGCTCTGAAGAACTCTTATATTATACCGTCACCCTGTTTCAACAATCGTGAAGCCCACCATAGCCAGAAAGCCGGATGGGCTGTTATAATGTTTATATAATATTAGCAGATACTTATACAACTCGTTTTCAACGATTGTTTTTTTCCACGTAAGTTAGGAATGAGCTGCCAACAAATATTTTCCCTCTAAAGTAAAATCTGAATTCCGTCAAACAAAGTGTAAACAAAGTTCTCACTAATGAGAGTAGGCGACACACCGGTTAAACGATAGGCGACAGTGAACACTCACCATCGGGTGGACCACCAGCTTATTCGCCAATTCATATTATACTAGCTGCACCCTGTGGTTTTGCCTGCGTTTATCTTGGTTATAAACCTTCTTTTTGAATCACTATTGTTGAAAACTATTAAAATCCGTTGCGTAGTTTAAAATATCTTAAGCGTACAGCAGGAGCGACTTTGTTTTATACTATGTAAAAATAAAAATAAACGTCAATGTTGTTGTAGCATATTGTTTGTTGCTTGATAATAATATTATTTACAATACTTAAACGGTAGTCATAACTAAGCTAAGCGTTTGTCAAAATCTTCTCTACGGGTGTTAATCTTTTATTTAAGTAAGCGTTCCGTGGTAGTCAAAGTATGCCATTAAAGCATTTAAAAATCCTTTATAGGGTTCGTCTGAACGCCCGCAATGACCTAATGATGTGAATGACACCAACTTCCACAGAAAAACTTCGCACAAAGGATTTTAGTAAAAAAAAAAAGATTTTGTGAAGATTGCTACGGTTCGTTCACGTTGGACTGGAAACGCTTTTTATACGCGTTTAAAGTATAATATGTTAAAATGTAAACTTGCATGATTAATTTTCGTTAGCTGATTGTATAAGCTTGAGCAATAATAGAATTATCGCATACATTTTACAAGAAACCGTAGGTTTTTAGGAGCATCAAATAAAACCAATAATTTCATAGGCGATCCATTTTCCTGATTGGTGAACAACTAAAGGTAACACGAGAAGAATTATAGTACCAAAACCGCAATATCTTCCAGGAAAATCTTCAGACAGCTTGTCTATACTATTTAAATGTAGACATTGCTGAGTTGAGACATGGGCTCACAAGACTTACGTCCCGCCCCAAGAGTACTAGCCTATGTGAAACCACTAAGATCCAAGTAACACGAAGAAACTAAGATCTATTGAAAGAAATCGATGTATTGAATCGTTCTACTATTTTTTAATATAATTAAGCAAGCTAAAATAGCAATAGGCCGGCCACATTAGCCGTAGGGGTAAACATGTTCTTGAGTGGAGACCGAGAATTGGCTAACGTAGCGTAGAACATCCTCAGTCTAGCCACAGAATAATGAATGGTTCAAGTACAAGTCTAGGGGAGTGATGATATTCGCAAGGTGGCTGGCAATAGCTGGATAAGAGTAGCTGAGGATCGTGCTCAGGGGGTGCGGGTCGGAACACCTCCTCGCGGTGTACCCTGGGTATCGGCCGACAACTTTTCCCAGTCAACTGGGTTAAGTTGTCGACCGATAGCGAAGTTCCGATGTGAGGGGCTCCTCCGCGTGTCCCTCTGATATTTAGCAGAGGGCACAGTGTGACGGGGCAGGGCGGGCTCGGTGGTGGGAGCCGCCCGGTGGTGGGTCTGAGCATAATGCTCGGACTTAGTGGCGGGGCCGGTAACGGCTGCAAGAAGGCTGCTCGCATGCTTTCGTCATGCGAGCCGGACGGTGGACGGTGTGCGAGTAGGGGTATCTGCCCTTCGCACACCTGTCATTAGAGGGACGGAGGATGTGGGGCGTTGCTGAGGAGAGCGCGTGCCGCATTCCTCTGTTATTGAGGGGTGCACTTTGTGAACCTGGGTCGTGGGCCCAATGGGCCAAGTGGTGGGGCCGGTGCGGTCGTAGAGTGGAGTCTCGCATGCCACTGGCAATGGCATGCGATTCGAACAGCGGACGATGTGCGAGTAGGGGTATTTGCTCTTCGCACACCAGTCATTAGAGGGACAGAGGGTGTGGTAAGTTTGACGAGAAGACGAGCCACACTCCTCTGTCATTGTGGGTTAATTGTTGGAGAGTCGGGGGACTTTTCAACGGCTTGCACTACCCCACGTGACGGTTGAGGGGTGACCTTGGTGAGCAAGGTTATCCCTCCACAGCAGCAGAGGCCCATTTGGGTCTGCCACCGGGGCAAGGTGGTGAATGCCAGCGCGATCCCATCTTGCCCCACTACGGTGGATGACGGCTCACCCCAGGTTTTTAGTGCGGTATCCAGCCTTTTAGGCAGCGAGTCCCACATAATCATCTCGCTCCCCCGGGCGAGTTGGTTAATAAAGGATTTTCCTGGGTCAAAAAAAAAAAAAAAAGGATCGTGCTCAGTGGCGTACAAATGGAGATGCCTATGACCAGCAGTGGACTAGTATAGGCTGATGATGAATGAATGAATGAATGAATGAGTTGTTTTTTGTTCGTGACGAGTGCTACTTTTAATTTTTTTGTCAGCAAAGTTATATTCATACTCCTGTAATGTTCTGTCTTTAGTTTTCGGCAAATATACGACGATTAGGCTTGCGGTCATGATTAAGCTAAGAGAGTCAAAGAATATCAAAATAATCAAATCAAAATATTGTTTATTTGCTAGAATGTAGGTAGTTACAGTGATATGCCACGATGCCATATTAGAGCGATTGAAAACCCGGATATTCCGGACGCCCCGGATAACCAACGGATGTCCAAGTGCCAGTCAGACCAATTAAGCCACAGTTCACGCCTGCTTGCTATTCCTACTAATAAAATCATTTTAAAATGATTATCATATTTAAATACTTACTTGAGTAAACTAGCTAGATATAATTGTTTTTAATCCAACTGTACCTAGTGCTTTTCATGAATAGAGGTGTAAACGGCTGCATCAATTTAAAGTTGGAGCGAATCTGTATAGCGGTGAATCACATCAGACCAGGTGTCACCAACTATTTAGACCAATGATAATTTTTAACGCGACTGACTTATTTGTTTGATTACGCATACATTATTAGTACCTAAGTTAGTATGTAATTGGTGCCTTCTATTATTATATTACTATTGGTGCTATCTACTTATATTGTTTAATTAATCTCATGTAACATTTTACTACTAAAAACTTAAAAATAAACTAGTGGTATTAGATCTCATAAGTCTGTCTTTACATAGCTTAAAACTAAATATCCCCCGAGCCCTTGAAGTTTCGGATGAAAAAGGTGTTCGAACAGAGAAGTACCGTCTAATAACAAAAAAGTTATGTGACATTTAAAAAAAAAAATCATAACTGCTGAAATATATTTATTGTATTATATGTATATTATCCTCCATACCTCCTCCATTTTGAAAAACTTTCAAAGACTGAATCATAATATATAATATAATAACATAATTCAATACAATTATCAAACCTGCTCACAAAAATTCCCGAGAATCAATTTACAAATGCAACCGTACAGATTGCATTTGTAAATTGCTAACAGCCGGACAGACATACGAAAGTATTTTTTCCAAGCTGAAACGGAAACATAACCAAAAGATTTCAGAGTTCTATGATAACAGAATTCCGAAATTCCTAATCATCAATTTTGATGATTGGGAAATAAAATGGGATTTATTTCATTTGCACTTGTAGTGCAATGTTGCTTACCCCTGCATTATGTCCATCGAAATGAAGGCTCTGTACCGTAACATTTTTATAGTGGACCGCTCGCGGCACGTATACCTTTTACATTGTTTAATGTAAACTTAATCTAAAATTAGATAGTGTGATTAAAATAAATTAATATTTATTAAAAATCATACAATTCTCATTAAAATTAAATTAAAAAATATATATACCTATATGTAAGTGTAACTAGTTTATGCAAATTCAAAAATGTGTTGTCAAATGCAAGTAATTATCCTGATGTTTGTGTGTGTTTTTGAATGGACTGTGAATGCTCAATTTGGCAGTAAGTAACAAACATATCTTATGCATACCTTATCAATATATTTTGATTATAAGGGCCAGTTTCAACCGTGCCTGACAAAATGTCAGATAGTTATTAACTCACACAATGACGTCATATAAAAGTTATCGTAAATCTCTCCAGGTTGAAAAGCTCAATAAGCTTGGCTTGTATCAGGAACCGGTGAAACTGGCCCTTAGTGTTAAAAGTATTTTTATATCTATTTGAGCCAGATTTACAAGTTAACTAAAAAAATAGCTAATTAACTGTAGGTACAAATGGTCCCCCAGTAGTTGACTCTCGGTCATATTTTATTATTTTTATATACGTAAGTTTATGTTTTTTTATGATAAACAATTTACCGCGGCACTTCTTCCCTTAAAGAAAATCTAACTAGGGAAGTACTTATGCCAAATATCACAATTCTTTGTGAGCGCATAATTTTTAATCAGAAATCTATAGTTTTTTTATATGTTATAGGCTAGCGCTTGACTATCTATCTCGCCTGGTGCAGTAAGCGATAATTGGTCGAAGATGGTGAACACGCTTTGTCTAGAATACTCTGATTCGAGAGGGCTAAGGAATCAATCCGCGAAAAGAAATTATGATGTGTATGGATGGACCTGTAAGAGTAGCACAAAGTTGGTGTCAAAAATGGGGCTGACTCTGGTGTACATACCATAAAAGTTAATATTTTCTATTTGCGTAAATAGAAAATATTAATTATCTGTGCAATTTTTGGAGCTCCTACTAACCAGTACGTCCCTGTACTGGTTACAGATAAAATGAAGCACTCAATAATAACTATTGCATGTCGCATAATGACGGCACAGCCTCGATTAGATCGTTACGATACACGTAATATACAAATAACAAGGTCATATTGAGCAAATAAAATAGTGTGATATGATATTTAAACCTAGTTCTTCATATACACACACACACATTTTATAGATGGTTGGTGTCAATAAAAAGATATTCACTTTAAAAGAACAGCTTCTTAGCGTAAGGGATATAAATACTGTGACTTCAAACCCGAAGGTCACCGGCTCAAATCCTAACGGGATTTGTCTATGTGCATTCAAGGGTGATCAAGTCCACAGGTATAGGATTTTTTTTTTAAATGTACTGCCTGACTTATCACCATCATGGAGAAAATCTGCTGCCATAATTTGGCGGTGTTCTGGCAGCACTGCTCTTGAAGAGTCAGACAATAATAGATCTAGCGTCTTCAGCATTCTCGCCAACATCATTGCTTACCACCACCATGATAGTGGTCATACGCTAACCAGACATAAGTAATAAAAAGTATAATACAACCACAGAATACCTCTATGTTTTGTGGTATAGCTTCTGATTGTTTGACCTAGGAGTTTAAAACTATAAATAAAACCGGCTAAGTCGAGTTGAACTCGCCCACCGACGCTTCCGTACCACCGTTGGTTTGTACCAATTAAGCTAGACATCTAAATTGCATGAGCGCTTATATAACTCAGAGGCCTATCTTAATTGGGGAAACTATGTATGTACGGGGACACCCTTTAATTTTCAACTCATTTTATTTTTTGGAATTTTCCCTTTATTTGTGCTGTAAGACCTTGCTTCTTGCCAAATTTCATGATTCTAGATCAACGAGAAGTACCCTATAGGTTTTCGACCCAAAACCTAGAATTGTCAATTTTGGTCAAAAGCAAGGTCTTACAGCACAAATATAGGAAAAATTTCGAAAAATAAAAAAAGTGTAAAATTAAGGTAAATTTTGGTACTTACATGTTTTCGCGAAAATCTAAATTTGCTCATATCTTTTTATCGTGTAGACTCAGGACCTTGATTTTTATGCACTTAATAGGGAGTATAGACCTCAGTATCTTGTATAAATTACAATTTGCTAGGTCCACCCGTTCCTGAAAAAATTCGTGGTGACACACGGACAGACAGACAGACAGACGGACAGGCGGACAGACGGACAGACAGACGGAGAAGAAAGTGATCTTATAAGGGTTCCTTTTTACCTTTTGAGGTACGGAACCCTAAAAATAGCTGTCTTCACACGCTTCTTATTTTGGTTGAAGTGTTTGTCTTTGACTAGCCAGACATAAACAAGTGAATTAATTTAGGAACAAAAACCCGACTGCGTGTTAAAAATTAAGTGTTTAAACTATTCCAAACTCCAATAAAAGATATAAGTTATATACATATATATACTCACTACACTTGTTGACTTTGACACTCTGGAGAGAATAAGTGGCTTGCTATAATAAAGCAGTTCGCTAGCTCAGAATTGAGACTCTTACACTTACAGATCCCAATACCTCAATAATTTTAGAAGTGATTTGAGCTTTACAGTCTTGTGTTTTTTGTAAAATTATTAGTAAGGGATAATATTTTCATATTTCAGGTATAGCTGTCAGTGTGGGAATGGGTGGAGTAAAAAGTAGCGAAAACTCATCAGATATTAGGGTAACTATATTTTAATTTGGGTTTAACTAAATATTTTTTTCTATGATTTTATAGAAGTAGTAGGAATATGAAGTTCTACCACATTGATATATTCTAATCATCGCCTAAAATTAAGTAATATAGAGGTCAAGGTGCTTAGTAGGAAGTAAGGAAATTGGAAATTTAATAAGCCATTATTATTTTGTTACTCCATTGTAATAGACATTTTAGGTAGAAAATATCCACCTTATATATGCGACTAGAAGTCCCCCGCGGCTTCGCCTGCGTTAAAAACTACTTAAAACTTTTCTTTTGTAAAAACGATTCTATCATTAAATACATCAAATAAGAATTAGCCAAATCGGTTCACCTGTTTTCATGTTATCGCGTGACTAAGATAAATCAGGATTCATCAGACAAATCCGGTTTTATAAATAACCCGAAAAACCCAAAAAAGCGCAATCCGAAACAATATTGATTTTCAGACTTTTTTACCCCATTTCACCCTCTTAGGGGTAGAATTTCAAAAAAACCTGAAACAAGTGTTTACTTATTTTTTTACTGAAGCATTTGTGTGAAGTTTCGGATAGAAAAGACTATCTAATCTTGTTTCTCCATACAAACTTTGAACCCCGTTTCATCCCCTTCGAGGGTTAATTTTGAAAAATACTTTCTCAGAGGGAACTAACGTCGTAATAACTATCTGCATGCCAAATTTCAGTGCAATCCGAATCAATATTGATTTTCACACTTTGTTACCCCATTTCACCCTCTTAGGGGTGGAATTAAAAAAAAACCTGAAACACGTGTTTACTTATTTTTTTACTGAAGCACTTGTGTGAAGTTTCGGATAGAAAAGACTATCTAATCTTGTTTCTCCATACAAACTTTGAACCCCCGTTTCATCCCTTTCGAGGGTTAATTTTGATAAATCCTTTCTCAGAGGGAATTAACGTCGTAATAACTATCTGCATCCCAAATTTCAGCGCAATCCGAAACAATATTGATTTTCACACTTTATTACCCCATTTCACCCTCTTAGGGGTAGAATTTCAAAAAAATCTGAAACATGTATTTACTTATTTTTTTACTGAAGCACTTGTGTGAAGTTTCGGATAGAAAAGACTATCTAATCTTGTTTCTCCATACAAACTTTGAACCCCCATTTCATCCCCTTAATTTTGAATTTTGGAAAATCCTTTCTTAGTACTAAGACAAAGATACCCTCCAAATTTCAAGTCTCTACGACCAGCGGTTTAGGCTGTGCGTTGTCTGTCAGTGAGTCAGTCAGTATGTCAGGACAAAGATTATTATAGTATTAGAAGATGACTCGTTTGAGCACTATACACATAAGTCAATATTGTGTGAAAGGGCTGACTATTTGTATAGTGATTCCCATGATATTTACAGTGTCATTACTCCTGAAGTTCACCTAGGGCGGTGATTCATCGTTCTGTTATTTATCGGTGATAGCGAAATGTTTTTCAGTTTGAAAGATATAGTATCCAGTTGAATTACAAGGCGTAGCTATGAGACTCAACATAGATACTTATTTTTATTTGAAGTATCTCCTCCACTTAATATTATAGGGCATCGTCATCGCTTTGTTTCTTTCTTTTTAGGGTTCCGTAGCCAAATGGCAAAAAACGGAATCCTTATAGATTCGCCATGTCTGTCTGTCAGTCAGTCCGTATGTCACAGCCATTTTATTCCGAAAATAGTTTCGGAATAAAAGTTTCAATTTCAAGTTTCAATTCTGTAGTCCTAATAGTAGGATTACAGAATTGAAACTTGGTAGGTAGATGTATTCTGTAAACCGCTTACCGATTTTTATACAAAAATAAAAATATAAAAGTTTAAGGGGGGGGATTCCATACATGGAACTGAAACAAAAAAAAATCTTCAAACCTATTTGTGTGGGTTGTCTATGAATAGGTCGTTAAAAATGACATTGAGGTTCCTAAAATCATTTTTTCTCAAAGTCAATCATTTAAAAGATAGGCGCGTCTAAAGTGGAAAAATGTGTGAGCGCAAAATGTGGAAAAAATATATGCTGTAGATCTTAATAAAAACTAACAACGAAAATTGTTTGAACGAGATACACTCAGCAGTTGTTGAAATATAGCGACCGCAAGTATAACTTTGTTTTTCATACAAACACTATGAAAAACAAAGTTATTTTTGTAGTGGAGAGTTTCGTAACGGGTGTAGAACGAAAACAACGCTTTAGGCACTATCACAAACGTATGTAATTGCGATAAACACAGGTTAAAACACAATTAGATTATAGACAGATACACAGACAGGCAGGCGCGCGGCAACGCACGCGCGGAAAATTCAGATGCCTAGTTTTTGTTGTATGGTTGAACGCGGACTGGCGGGAGCGACGAGTGCGCCGCTTGACGACTAGGGTCGCGCGCATGCGCGGCGCGAAGGCGAGCCGAGCGCCTGATTGGCTGAGACGGCGCGGCGGTTTGGGACATGGCGCGAGCTGTCTTGTTACTATGCGCTATATTTTTGTATTTGCGAAAAATCATAGTTATAGAATACTCTACTGCGTTACGGAACCCTACTAGTGCGAGTTCGACTTGCACTTGGCCAGTTTTTTTTATTTTTGTATCATATAGGCTATCGTTTGACCACTATCTCACCTGTTGGTAAGCGATGATACAAGCACGCTAGGCCTAGAATTTGGAACCGGCTCTCAAGGATTGCTGCCGGAACACAACAGATGTTTGGCGACAGATTTTCTAACTTGAGGTAGCTTGCCAGGTGGACATTTGGTAGTGTCCTACCACCATGCTTACTTGCTAGCGAACGTTTTGATTGTCATGTGGTGGCTTTGGAGCCAGTTCTTACATAAAAAATATATATTACAGGGAGTTTGCCCACCTAACACTTCGTGCATACCAATTAGTTCGTGCCCAATGCTAGAAGATCTGCTTGACTATTCGTGCTTCTCATCAGACAGGTATTTAAATATTGTTTACTAATAAACTATGTGAAATTATTGAAGTTTATGTCACTGCGCGGTGGCGATTGCGCATTCAATCGCCGTCTAATCGCGTTTGATTTGAACGTATCGGTACAAATACTTTTGCAGTAACAGATCGCCGCGGTGTCGCCGTACTTACCTATAATAATTGCGGGTAGTATGAAAAGTGTTAAGTAATTTCCTTAGACCATAGATGTCTAGCTTGTGTAGTTAGTTATGTTATCATTAAATATATTCTGCAATGAAGTATGGCCTAAAATTAGGAAACGTATTTTAAGAGGCATAAATGTACAGACTACATGTACTACTACAATATATATTGCTTGTTACATAACTTTTTTTTGGTTAGATATTTCCATCGGCTTAACCAGTTGACGTGCGGGAATGCTAACAACGAGGATTATGTATGCTGCCCGTCTTGTGACTGCGGGAAGGTGTATCAAGAAGGCATGCAGGAGTGCGGACAGAGTATGGTGCGGGGAGTAGACTACAACGGGATCGGATCTCATCCGTGGGTAGCAAGGATTGGCTTCACAAGTACGTGCTTGAAATATAATTATAGAATTTGAATTGATTACATATATACCTTGGCTTCGAACCCAGAAGTTAAAGCTAAAACCGTCTAAACTATCGGCCGATACAAAATCGTCTGCGGAGGCTCTGATTATAACTTGTACTCGAGGATGGAGTAAATAAAAAATAAAAAAATGCATCTGGCATTTAAATAACAATAATAATATGAGAAGGATAAAACTATACCAATCGCTAGTATGAGAGAGCGAGATGGACAATATTTTTTATCCTTCGCTGCATATGTGATTTTATTGCTTGGAGCCAGCTCTGGCTCCCAGTTCTAGCAGGCCTGTCGCACTCCGCGCTGTAGCTATGAAACTACAAGTACCTCTGCGCACCCGCTCGGGTGCAAGTTCTGTCAGTTCTACTTGTACTATTCATTATTCTGTGGTTCTAGTGAACCCATTGGCTTTCACCCGCTGTCATATATGACCCGACCAAATTACGTTGTTCATTTTGGCTTATAGCTGGCATATGTATCACGTGTTCATCATTTTAGTCGGGTTGTATATCTACAGCTATTTCATTCGCATACGCTAATGTTCTCTCTGTTTTAGTCTGTGACATAATTCAACCATACACAGAATGGTATAAATAAATTAATGTCATTTAAATTAACTCAGATTACTATAATCTTGCACAAATTGGTACAGTTAAACATATTTTTTACTTAGAGATCGTTTTTATTTCAGACAAAGAAACTGGCAACGTACGATTTGCTTGCAGTGGGTCCATCATTAACAAGCGCACCGTGCTGACAGCTGCTCATTGCGCATTAGCTAAGCCAGAAGGATACAAACTGTAAGTTTATATACCACAGACCTCAGAGTACCGAATAAATCACCTAAAAGTGCAGCCACTTAAACCACTCCTAAATAGTCTTGATTTGATAAGTCACTAGGTGAACTAGGTCTTTGCGTAAATAACGTGTTTTATAAATTTTTAATTAAATTATATTAAGCCATCTTCTGCCATACCAACCTGTACAAATGCTAGTTAGCAACTTTACACGGGTTAGAAATAAGCGCACGCCGCTTTTCAGATCCGTTTCTTGACATAGAGCGCTGCTTGAAATTATGGCTGGACGCGGTTTCTGTTTTCTTTTTCTTTCTATATTCTGAGCCACATACATTATGATCCAATACTAAATACTATAAGAATCTTTGTCCTGACATACTGACTGACTGACAGACAACGCACAGCTTAAACAGCTGGTCGTAGAGACTTGAAATTTAGAGGGTATATTTGTCTTAGTACGCAAGGGTTTACTAAGAAAGGATTTTCAAAAATTCACCCATTTGCCTGCATTTGAATACGTGTTTTAGGCTTTTTCAAAATTCAGCCCCTGAGAGGGTGAAATGGTGTAACAAAATGTGAAAATCAATATTGTTTTGCATTGCGCTGAAATTTGGCATACAGATAGTTATTGCGACGTAAGTATCTGTTGAGAAAGAATTTTCCAAAATTTACCCCTAAAAAGGAATGGAACGGGGGTTCAAAGTTTGTATGGAGAAACAAGATTTGATAGTTTATTTTATTCGAAATTTTACATTGGTACTTTGTAAATAAATAAGTAAGTATGTGTTGCAGGATTTTTCCAAATGGGGTAGGTAACAAAGTCTGAAAATTTTGGGTTTTTTGGGTTTTATAAATATGAATCCCGATTTGCTTTAGTGACGCGATAACATGAAAACGCGTGAACCAATTTGGCTAATTCTTATTTGATGTCTTGTATCATAGAAAGGCTTTTACAAAATAAAAGTTTTATGTAAATAAAAGGAGTTTTCACGCGGGCGAAGCCGCGGGGCACTTCTAGTCAAACTATATAATTGTGCGGGCGGAAAATTTTGGCTAATTGCGCCATTTTGGAATCATGCACTTCGGAAAATTTGATCATGTTGCAAAAAGAAGTATAAGCCTTTTAATCTCCTCTTTAAGATTTTTGGTCGTAATTATTTCTATTTGCAATTAGTTGGTTAGTTGGTGATTAAAGAAAATGATAGGGGTGTAGCTACAGCAGACCTTGATTATTGTGGAATTATTTATTCTCTAGAAGTATATTCCAGAAACAAAAAAATACATTTGTATGGAAAAGTGCACCCCGCGTTCCCTCTTTACAAAGCTTGCTACGTAAAGTTTCGAGTTTAGGGGTAAATTACTGATTTAACGTGATTTCGTGATTGTGATTTCCTAGTGCGGGAGTTATCTTTTTTTTAATAAATAGCTAAATGAATCAGTGATGATGTTATTAATATTAAATATTTTTGTTAATCAGATCAACTGTGGTGGTAGGAGAATGGGATATTGGTCGTAGTCCGGATTGCAACGACTTCTTCTGTGCCCCACCTACACAAGCTATCAAAGTTGACAACGTGATTGTACACCCTGGATATGAACAGAAGATATTCCGACATGACATAGCGCTGATCATACTGAAAGAGGAGATTAAATATTCAGGTGAGGAAGCTTTATTAAATTTGGAAATATCCGCCAGCGCAAAATAATGTCTTTCCCAGATTATTAAGACTTTTGTGGTCTTACCTAATCATAGGTACCTAATAAATTGCATGACGCGGTTTCATCAATTTAGACCACATTGGCTATAACATCGCGAAATAAATATTTTTGTCTAATTAATTAGCACAATGGGTGTTATCAAAACATGCTTAATTTCACCTTAGTGGATCAATGTAAATGAGAAGCCATGGCGTAACACTGGTTTAGTATATCAAAAAGCGATGACATTAATAATAATAAATAATAAAATAAAACATTTATTCCGTAAATAACAGGGTGGGTGGCAGGAGCTGGATGAGAGTAGCCAAGTATTCTATTCATTGGACTATATAAGAATTATTATTTCCAAATGTTTTAAAAAGAATGTGTAACAAGCATACATAATATGAAGTTACAAGAGTGAGTTAAAAAAATTATATATTGTTACACTAATGGATGAGTCGACTGGTTATCAGATTATCGGATTGTTAATTAGGGGGCGTTCTAATTGTACTCATCGGTTAATTGAGCGGGCACGTGAGTGTCCCGTTGGATGTTGGTTGAGTCGATTAGACACTTCGGATTGTTAATTAGGGGGCGTTCTAATTGTACTCATCGGTTAATTGAGCGGGCACGGGAGTGTCACGTTGGATGTTAATTGAGCGGGCACGTCAGTATCACGTTGGATGTTAATTGAGCGGGCACGTGAGTGTCACGTTGGATGTTGGTTAAGTCAATTAGACACGTCGGATTGTTAATTAGGGGGCGTTCTAATTGTACTCATCGGTTAATTGAGCGGGCACGTGAGTGTCCCGTTGGATGTTGGTTAAGTCAATTAGACACGTCGGATTATTAATTAGGGGGCGTTCTAATTGTACTCATCGGTTTATTGAGCGGGCACGTGAGTGTCCCGTTGGATGTTGGCATGGCCCATAATCAGTGGCGTTCAGTTGGAGAGGCCTATGTCGAGCAGTTGACTGGTATATGCAGATGATGATGATGATGATCATGATGATAATAATAGCAAAATAGATGGACTAAATCTATAAGAAAGTATATCAGTAACAATAATTGCAATCGAATCCGTTTACAATCATACTTTAAAGGTTATTTTTATTAACAAATAGCTCTGGATAAAAAAATATACCGTACAACATCGGCCCTGACCATGCTCTTCATGACAATCGTTTTTTTATTGACAATAATTACTAGAGCAATTTTCTAACTGCCGCTGTTGACATCTGTTTCCTATTCCCACACGTGATCTAATTATTATATTTGTGGATAATTCCATTCCAGTGACAGCGGCACCGATTTGCCTCAACGAAAGACCGGAAATAATACTAAATGAACGTGCAACGCTGGTGGGGTGGGGAAAACTGTCTGGACAAAGTAACTCGGTTAGTACAAAATAAATAGTTATTAAAAACCTTCTTTATCTCAATTCACTTCACTCACTTCGGAGAAGAAAAATTCTGCTGATATATCAGTGATAATATAGTCTGAAATTTACCACGTTTACCTAAGACAAAACCTACGTGCCTGTAAATTGAAGACAATTTGGAAGGTGTTACTGTATTCATTAATAATGTTTAGGAGTAAATTGAGTTAGTTCAAGGATCCAGACAGATAATTACAACGTTTATTCACGCTTACATAGAAGATTCATTTATTCTCTTTGAGTCTTCCAAAAACTAAAAGTGTGCAGTGATTTATACTATACTTTCTTAAGTATAGTAATATATCACTTTCACACACCTTTAATTTTTTTATCTCACTTACGAATCTTAATGTTACCGGTACAAACCGAACGGTTTGTACTTTGCGCATGATAATTACAGTATAGTAGGATACTGAAGCTGTGAACCGCAGGTAGGTATCCTAAACTCTCATTAAAAGCGATCACTACAATACAGTAAAATTTTAATTTACCTAACATTAGAAATAAATACCCGACATGAATCGTCTGATGTAGATACTCGTATGATTTCAGAGTTAATTACAATGACCTCAGTGCTGTCATTTGTTTTCTAAAGAGCGGATACGACTCCACGTAAAATTATGGTGTTGGATTTCCTATGGTTGCACTTGTGGGATAGTGAAGAAATGATGACTTTATTCGTTCATTTCTTTCGGTTATTTAATAATTCCTTAGGACTTTGAAGGTCTCTCCCATGTTGGTTGATGATCAAATTATTTTACAATATTTTCTTATGTCATATTATATGCAACGTAATGAAGAAAACTTTCTAGTTGTTCACTATTTTTCTGGTTAGAAAATATCTCTAATGCTTAAATATTATAGGCACCTCGATATAGGTCTCATCGATGTAGCCTAAATTAATTATATTAAACGAACTGAATTAGATATAAAAATAGATCCGCAGAGTTTTTGGAAATTTGTTAGAGAACAAAGAACAAGCAGACAAAACCAGACTGAATATGAATACGGTAGAAGTATGAGCGGCTTAGCGGCGGCAAACGCCTTTGTATCGTATTTCGGTTCTGTTTTTCTTCTCCAGGACCATGTTCTATTAGCATCCGATGCTGAGTGTGCAACTGCTACTTCGATATGTTCGACACGAGTGGCTGGCTATACATTCTATCGATAACTTTTATTATAGACTTAAGCGATACGTCATCTAAAAGCTAATTCGTAATAATTTCAATATTTGTTTGAAAGAATATGTAATATAATAATTGATTTAAAATTTGAAAAAATTGATCTAAACTTATTCGCCCACATATGTGTATATGCTTAAAATTTGTAAGTCAATACAATACTTATACTTTTTATTACAGCAAATTCGTAGTCCAATCTAAAAAAAACATCAGTAGGTAATTTAACAAAGACATTTTGTACGATATTTTACAGGTAAGCCGGCAACAGCAACTAGAAGTGCCACTGGTATCAATAGAGACCTGTGAGAAGATTTTCGGAGAATCAGTACCAGTGCATGAGGGCCAGCTTTGTGCAGGTGGAGAAGAAGGAAGAGACGCTTGTTCGGGATTTGGAGGAGCTCCACTACTTATTACTAGAGACGGGCAGAATTTGCAGGTAACATTACAAACGTTTTTAAAAGGCCAACACACAATGACTTGTCCATACCAACGTAATTCCTAAATCATTTCAAATTGCAGCATATTTACCCCATACTATGATGTAACTTAGACTGGCACGATAGTTTACAATACCATAGTAGATTGCAACGTCACTAAACATCAAGTGAGACTACCTTCTGGTAGCAAAAAAAGTAAATCGTCCATGTAAAAGAAAATTGCCGCTTCCAAAATTGACAAGGAATAACTATATTTTCAGCTAGGCATCGTGTCATTTGGGTCTGAGAACTGTGGAAGTGAGGGTGTGCCAAGTGTCTACACTAACATCGCACACTATTATCGCTGGATCGTAGAAAACTCGCCATCATAACCAGTATAGTATTAGATACTAATTAGATCAGAATATAATATTAGAGAAATAACAATATAAATACCTATGAAGATACAATTAATTCTTTTATTTCTTAATTATCTACCATTTAATACTACAGCGGCAAGCACTGTCGGCATTGTACTATTTCTAATATCAAAAACAGACTTTGGTTCTAGAGAAAGAAGTCGCAGAAAGTTAAATTTTTTCTCCCACTTTTTCAATCTATTGTTGAATTCACCTTAACTACTTCTCGCTTTGAAAATATCTTGTGTAAGAGAGTAACAAAAAACTATTCCATATAAATCTACAATTTGTGAGGATTTTCATTTAGCATAAGTTTTATTAGTAAGACTAGCAGTGCCCCGCGGCTTCGCCCGCGTTAATAACTTCATTCATTTCTTTAATTTTTTTTCGTAAAACACATGAATTAGCATAACTGAATTAGCCATATCAGTCTACCCGTTTTCAATTTATGGCGTGACCAAGAGACATAGGGACTCATTTATATAAAACCCAAAAAATCATATTGATTTTCAAACTTTGTTTTGTTTGTTTGTGAGGTACAAAATTTCACTCTCTTAAAGGTGGAATTTCGAAAAAGCCTGAAACACACATTTACTTACTTATTTACAGAAGTACTTTTGTTTCTATACATAAACTTTGAACTCCCGTTTCATTCCTTTAAGGGGTGAATTTTGGAAAATCCTCTCTTAGCGGATACCTACGTCATAACTCATAACAACTATCTGCATGTCAAATTTCGCAAAATCCGTTAAGTGGTTGGAGCGGTTTGTTGATAGATCAGTCAGTTAGTCAGTCAGTCAGTAACGTTTGCCGTTTATATATACATTCATTATTTACGTTAAACTGTATTTCCCTACGTAGTGAATGGAATACATGTTTTCTATACTTACAAATTTCATTTTGCACACGAATATTGAGTGAATCAAACCAAGTATGTAATAAAATTAACCATAGAAACTTTATCACCCTGTTCTGATTTTTGAAAATTAAAGTACCTTAGTATGTTTTATTTCAGGATTTTTGTCATACTATCTACATTTCCAATATCATCAAAATCGATTGAGTAGTTATGCAGATAGTTGGAAACAAACACTAATGTATTTTCTATGATTTCTCCAAATAAAATTAAATATTCACTCCCCTATTTGTATATCCTATTTGAAAGAAATAAAAAATACATGTTTCATTATTTGTTTAAGTTTTATTTGTACCGAGTTTTGAGTAAACCGGACCAAGGAATAACATTTTTGATAGAAACTTTATCACCCCAGGAATTGAATTTTGAAAATCAAATTAACCTATGTGTTATTTCAAAACTAACACTATCAACGTTTCAAATTTCATTGAAATCGGTTAATTAGTTATGCAGATACTTCAAAACAAACATGACTGCATTTTCTATGATTTTTCCAAACACAATTTATTTTACACACCCCCTAGGGGTAGATTTGGGAAATAAAAATATATGTGTCTCATTATTTGTTTTATAGATTACATGTACCGAGTTTTGAGTAAATCGGACATACGAATACATGGAAACAAATATTATAGACTTTTTATAATTTTTACAAAGAAAAATCATTTTTAAGACCCCTAAGGGTAGTTTTGAAAAAATGAAATACGCGTGTATCATTATTTGTTTTATAGATTATATGTACCGAGTTTTGAGTGAATCGGACCAAGGAATACGTGAAAACAAATATTACTGAATGTTTATAATTTTTACAAAGAAAAATCATTTTTCAAGCCCACTAAGGGTAATTTTGAAAAAATGAAACACACGTGTATCATTATTTGTTTTATAGATTATATGTACCGAGTTTTGAGTGAATCGGACCAAGGAATACGTGGAAACAAACATTACTGAATTTTCTATGACATTTCCAAACAAAATCATTTTCATCGATCACACCGGGGGGTGTAAAATGATTTTAAATGGAAAAGTCATAGAAAATTCAGGGAAAATTCAAATTCCCTAAGGGGTTAGGGGTAGATTTGAAAAAATAAAAAACACGTGTCTCATTATTTGTTTTAAGGTTTGTTTGTACCGAGTTTTGAGTGAATCGGACAAAGGAATACGTGAAAACGAATATTACTGAATTTTTTATAATTTTTACAAAGAAAATTCATTTTTAAGCCCCCTAGGAGTAGTTTTGAAAAAATTAAATACACGTGGTGTATCATTATTTGTTTTAAGGTTTATTTGTACCGAGTTTTGAGTAAATCGGACCAAGGAATACGTGAAAACAAATATTTCTGATTTTTTATAATTTTTTGCAAAGAAAAATCATTTTTCAACGTTAACCAACCTATTCAGTAAATGAAAATTATTAATAAAATAAAGAAATTAATTAAATTAAATAGACATTTCGGGATTCCTAATATTACAGCTCTAATCTAGTAAATTTAGTATTTTCATCACTCTCATCACAAGGCTTGTATTTTTTGCTTTTAAAATGTTCTTCTATCTCTTGCAATGTTTTATCCTTTGTTTCTGGCAGAACTATGTACAAAATGACCAAACAAACAGCCATGGTTAAACCATACACTGTAAATGAACCATAAAATTTAATATGATTTAACATAATTGGCGTAATTTTAAATGCTATTGTCATTGTTATTGATAATATTAGGCCAGAAATCCCCATCGCTGTTGGTCTATGCTCTAAAGGAAATAATTCCCCAGCCAAGGTCATCGATATCGGTGAAGGCCCAGCATTGACAACCACAAAATATAACCCAAATAAAATAAAAGCTACCATATCATAACTACCAGAAACCAACGATATACTTCGAAGGTAGTAATATAAACACACTAGTAAGAGAATCGATATTGATACCGCTCCCGAAGTGAATAATAAAGTTCGGCGTGGCATCAATTTAACAAGAAATACAGAAATCAATGCGCCAATATTTATCAATACGTCAATGCAAAGAGTGTAGAAGAAAGCTTTTGAATGATCAGGATCCAATTCATATACGATCTGCAATGCATAGGCTGGAAAAATATGTCGTCCTGTAAACTCTAATAAAATGGAAGCAAATAAGTAGACTCCTAGAGGCTTGAGGAAGTTTTCTTTTTTAAACTTTTTTAGAAACTGTATTATAGAGTTGTAGAAAGTCGTGTCTAATTCATAACCTTGCTCTTTTTGTGCTGCGATCATTGCAGCTAATTCTTTGGTGGACTTTTCATTTTCTCCTCTTATCCAGTAAAATGATTTGGCACATTGGTCGTATCTTTTCTTAGAAGCTAACCAGGCTGGGCTTTCTGGCCAAGTGAATACCATAGCAAAATTAACCATGAATGGCACAGATGTCAGCAGCATAACAGTTTTCCAATGAAGATAGTTGTTCAATATGTGAACCACCATGCAACCGAAGAACACTCCTGAAGTTCAGGAAAACGCCCCTGTATTCGGGGCTAGTGTACTCTCCTATGATGATTGCGCCAAATATAGCCATGCCAAAGCCTATTCCACTGATAAATCTTCCAAATATGATGGCTTTAATATCATTAACAAAGTAACAGATAAGGTCCAGAAATCGCTGGTATGAGACCGATCTCAATAGCTACTCGTCTTCCGTATGTGGCGAAAAAGTAAACGGCGACTACGTACATCACTATGGTGCCTATACCAAGTACAGCAGCTGAAAATAAATTGAAAAATGAGAATCTTTTATGTAAGTTATTGTATCTATGAGAGTTCGTGGCGGGTACCATACCATACAGTACTTTGTATATTATAGGCTAGAATTTGACCATAATTTAGGTTCGTGGTAAGCGATGATGTGTTCGAGGATGGTGAACACCCTACACGGTCGGAGTCTCAAGGGCTGTGCTGCCGGAACAGCATACAGTTTTGGCGGCAGACCTTCTCCTTGATGGTGGTATTAAGCTACGTATTGGTAGCGAGCCAGTTGCAAGTTTGAATGAAACTGCTTCCACCTGTGGATGAGCACACATAAGTACGCACACAGAAAAATCCATTGATATGCGGCTAAGATTTAAACCAGCGACCTACATGTAAGAATTCAAGGTATCATACTTCATGACAATGGGCCGTTAATTACGTATTGTGCGTATGTGCTCCTATAGTAAATATCACTTACTTATCCAAGATGCTTGCTCCAAAGTAATTTTAATGGGTGAATCAGAAGCTAGCAGTGCAGGCAACATTGATGACGTTATACCCAAAACCATTCCATGACCCACCATCTGCAGCAGAATCGCACTTACAACCCATGTCTGTGTATTTAAAATAACATCTATTGAAATGAGTTACTACGTTTTGATCAAATGAAAAACCTTTAAAATAATATTATGAACAAAATTCCTTATAGTAAGCTAGGACTAGCAATCAAAAGTCTAAAGTCTAGTAGCACTCTAAAGTCCGGATTGCCATAATTCGCACATCACAACGCTGTGTTCGTTATATTTTTTTGTCTAACCAGTTAGGTTAGTGGTTAGTCAGACTAGCTGCAAAACTGAGAGTCGTGGATTCGATTCCCATTCGAGACAATTATTTGTTGTGTGATCCACAGACTAATTGTTCCGAGTCTGGGTGTAATTGTGTCCGTGATTTGTGTGTTTGTAACGTGAACTCTCCACACTCTCCCTGTGTCCACGACGTGTTGAGTCCGCGATGAGTTGTCATTTTTTTAAAGAAAAAAAAGTGCAGTATCCACTAGTTAAATGGGACGAGTCTCTAACTCCCAGTATTATTACTTTTTATCATATATAGGCTAGCGTTTGACCACTATCTCACCTGTTGGTAAGTGATGATGCGGTCGATGATCAGATGGTAGCACGCTAGGCCTAGAATGGGAACTGACTCTCAAGGATAGCTGTCGAAACAAATTAGATGTTCAGCGACAGACTTTCTTACTTGAGGGTGGTAACTGGCGAGGCGGATACTAGACAGTGTCCTACCAACTCTGTTCATGATTTGTCACTGCAGTGGACTTTGAACCGAAATACATTACATATCACTAAAGCACGGAATAATGAATAGTACAAGTAACTAAAGTTAAATAACAGTCAAAGCAGTGGTAATGCCTTAATAATTAATAATAATTATATAAAAATAACAGTCCCATCACATAAAACTGAGATTTTGCTGTGCACTTTGGATGTTACTGAATATTACAATATTTTAATAATACATCATATTCATAAAAAACTTAACTACGTACTTGTTTGATAAGTGGACTGAACCTCTCTCTTGTCATTTTCAAAAAAGTCGCATATCAATTTGAAGCACGGAACATACACAAATTGTTTAGAATGCAATTAAAATATTGTATGCATCGTATCTTAATTTTTACTCGCAACTATGCTACAAAATTAGAAATAACATGTCTTAGCTAAATATTTCTATACCCTAACCTATGCTTATAAAGTTATAATAATACCCTATCGCTTTGTGGTATCGCAGTTCTGAAGAATAATGAGCATATGTAACTGTCACATCACGACTATTGTAAAAAATAACCATAAATACACTGATAAAAGATATCGTTGTAAATTTGTATCACGTGTTGGTATTTATATGTAGAATACATTATTTATAAATGTCGTTGCTGCGATGTTTACTTTAATTGCAATTTTAAGCGAATCTTTTGAATCGTAATACCAAAAAATATGAATGAAAATGCAATATTTTGCTTATAACCAGGTACCAGCCAGTAGGTAGCTGGTACTTGCAACTTCATCCACGAGGAAGGTAGCCTGATGATTTGATGATACAACACGGAAACTCTATAAACTACTCTGTAACCCTTGTTGACTGTCGTCCTTTAGTTTGGTTGTTTTTTAATCTACTGATTAATTTAATTAAGCCTAAATACTTTAAGACATATGACTACATGTATTATAAAACAAAGTCCCCCCGCCACGTCTTCAAAACTCTCTTAAGAAAGTCTCCAAATGGGCTGAATATAATTTGGTCCGATTTAACTCCACGAAGACACAAGTTTTCGCTTTCACTGCTAAAAAGACTCCTTTTTCCGTAGCTCCCCGATTTCAGGGCGTACCTCTTACAATATCCAAGTCTTGGGATCCTAGGCATCGACATTTCTAGTGAGGTCCAATTTAAGAGTCACCTGAAAACCAAAGCGAAACTTGCATCCAGGAAGCTAGGTTTGCTTAACAGAGCGAAGCAATATTTTACACCACGTCAATGGCTTGTGCTTTACAAAGCACAAGTTCGACCACACATGAAATATTGCTCGCACCTCTGAAACGGCGCTCCGAGCTACCAGCTTCAGCCTCTTGACTCCTTACAGCGAAGAGCCACTAGAATTGTCGACGATCCCGTGCTCTGTGAAAAACTGGAGCCTCCGTAGAGACGTCGGAGCGCTATCCATCTTTTACCATCTCTATAATGGGGAAGGCTCTGAAGAGCTTTTTGATCTGATTCCACCATCGCCATTCTTTTATCGTACTGCTCGGCATCATCAAAAAGCTCACCCTCACATCTTACAGACCTGGACATCTCGAACTACCCGTTTTAACCGAGGATTTTTACCGCGCACCTGTAAGATGTGGCATGATCTACCCGCCGCGATTTTTCCATCTAGCTATAGGATGGAATCTTTTAAAAAGGTTATCCACAAACTCCTCAAAGGTCGGCAACGCATCAACAGCACTCATGGTGTTGCAGTTGTCCATAGGCGACGGTAACCGCTTACGATCAGGCGGGCTGTCTGCTTGTTTGCCAACCATGACATAAAAAAAAACGTCTGTCTGTCTGTTCGCGATAAACTCAAAATCTACTAAACGGATCGTCATGCGGTCACCAATAGACATAGTGATTCATGAGAAAGATTTAAGTATATAATTAGTCAAGGTTTTGTGCAAATTGGCTCAAATAATATGATGATATAATATAATAGTTGTAAGTGTCGGAAAAGTCAAGCCACCTGATAGCTTTCATCGAAAACGCTGCCTTACCCTTTTGAGATATAACAAAACAATGCATGGTGAAATGTTCCTCTTTTGTAGATCTACTAGTGACCTAGCCTGGCTTTACACGGGTAGAGCATATATTACTGCATTTTTGCATCAGTTGGTTGCGTCGATTATGAATTAATGTCTTCAACAATTATCGTCATATCACAACCAATTTACATAAACTTTAACGAATTATACACATAAACCTTCGTCATGAATCACTCTTATCTATTAGTGAAAACCGCATAAAAATCCGTTTTTAGGGTTCCGTACCTCAAAATGTACACAACGGAACCCTTATAAGATCAAAGAAGAAAAAAAAACTATGTATTTCTATGTATTTATGAGGGTTCCTCATGTCTCCCCCTACCCCCTTCCTCCCTCCACTTCCCTAAATTCAGGCGACTCGATTTAAGATTTTACTCATTCTTTAATGTTTTGTGTAAATTGGTTATATATGATAATGATTGTTACACCTTAATTTATACTCACCCATTGTACTACGTAAATAAACTGGCCAAGTGCAAGTCGGACTCGCACTCGTAGGGTTCCGTAACACAGTTAAGTATTCCATAACTATGATTTTACGCGATAATATGATGCAACTACAAAATTAACTTTGTTTTTCATAGTGCTTGTATGAAAAACAAAGTTATCTTTGCGGTCGCCATATCTCTAAAACTGCTGACTGTATCTCGTTCAAACCAATTTTCGTTGTTAGTTTTTATTGAGATGTACAGCATATATTTTTTTTAGATTTTACACTCCCATACTTTAAAAGTTAGAGGGGGGGGACACAAATTTTACTACTTTAGACGCGCCTATCTTTCAAATGATTGACTTTGAGAAAAAATGATTTTAGGAACCTCAATGTCATTTTTGAAGACCTATCCATAGACACGTAGCGGAATGGCAAAAAACGGAACCCTTATAGATTCGTCATGTCTGTCTGTCTGTCCGTCCGTATGTCACAGCCATTTTATTCCGAAACTGTTAGGACTACAGAATTGAAACTTGGTAGGTAGATGTATTCTGTGAACCGCTTTCCGATTTTTATACAAAAATAAAAAATATAAAAGTTTAAGGGGGGGCATCCCATACATGGAACTGAAACAAAAAAAAAATTTTTATCAAACCTATACGTGTGGGGTGTCTATGGATAGGTCTTCAAAAATAACATTGAGGTTCCTAGAATCATTTTTTCTCAAAGTCAATCATTTGAAAGATAGGGGCGTCTAAAGTGGTAAAATGTGTGTCCCCCCCCTCTAACTTTTAAAGTATGGGAGTGAAAAATCTAAAAAAAATAAATACTGTAGATCTTAATAAAAACTAACAACGAAAATTAGTTTGAACGAGATACAGTCAGCAGTTTTTAAGATATGGCGACCGCAAAGATAACTTTGTTTTTCATACAAGCACTATGAAAAACAAAGTTAATTTTGTAGTTGCGAAAAATCTTAGTTATGGAATACATAACTGTGTTACGGAACCCTACGAGTGCGAGTCCGACTTGCACTTGGCCAGTTTATTCTATCCTACATTTAAACTTTACCAGGAATGTCAGCTACTCACAGTAAGACAACTGTTTGTGTATGGTCTAGTTTTAGAACAACACAAAAGCGCTAAAACTCAAGACTATAATCCTAACAAAAGAAGAAAAGACAGTCTTTTCCATACCCAAATGTAACTCAAAACTGTCCCATAGATACAAACATTTCCTTGGCCCATACATATACAATAATGTCAATAAAATAATTCCTAATTTTATAAATCTAACAAAACTAGAATCGAGAAACGCGGTCAAAAACTGGTTAAGCAAGCTGAACTACGAAGATACAGAACACATTTTAAAAGTTTTATCATGACAACACACACACGCACACACACACACATACATACACACACACACACACACGCATACGCGCACACAGACATACTCACGCATGCAAGTACTATCACATCATCATTTCATTATTATTCTACCTTAGCGATATAGTTTAATACAAAATTTTCTTATTTTTTTTATGTTGAATTTCAACATTTGTATTTCAACTATAATGAAATAATACTTACTTATGTTTTGTATTGTAGGCACAATTGTAGGCGATCCACAACAAAAAAGAAGATTATACAGAACCTACAGCACAGGCTTATCGCCTAGTGTAGGCTCTGTGAGACATGATTATATTGTATCACTAGCAGCCCGCCCCGGCTTCGCACGGGTAGAACATATATGCCTACAAAATTTGCATCAGTTTGTTGCATCGAATATAAAATATGAACATATTTAACAACCATCGTCATATTTCATCCAATTTACACAAAACCTTAACGAATTATGCACCTACACCTTCCTCATAAACACTCTGGCTATTGGTGAAAACCGCATGATAATCCGTTCAGTAGCTATTGAAATTATTGCGAACAGACAGACAGACGCAGTGATGAACTTTGTTTTATAATACTTACGTATTGATATTGGACGGCCCTTTGGCGTAAAGGATAGTTACCCTGATTCTGACCCGACGGTCGTTGGTTCTAATCCTAGCTATATACCTACCAATGAAAGTTTTATGTGCATTCATGAATCATGAGTTTTCGTATAGTGGTAGTGGAATCATTAAATCTACCAAAAAGTAGCTTACCACCAAGGAGTACATCTGCCGCCGTAACCCTACGGCGTTCCCCGACGCAAAATGTAGGGGTAATATACGTTTAACGTGTGTATCTGTGTGTCTGTCTGTAGCATCTTAGCACCGAACCGGATGAACCGATTTTGTTTTTATTATTGATAGTTTTTTTTTGTTTGATAGATGTCTTCATCGAGAGTTTTCTTAGCTTTGATTCATGAAAATTCGTTCAATCGTTATAAAATTATGAGCTTTTTTCTAGTTAATTGCGCTATGAAATCAACTTTCATAGGTCTGATCAATTCGAAAATCTTCTTCTTCAACGATATTGTAAGAACATGGAAGCCACCTGGACTCTACAGAATACTCAAATCCTCACCAACTTACAGCTCAGATTTTAAATGTCGTGTTTAGAGTCATTGGAAAAAGCTATTATACATAGATCAGTCGGGGTGGTTTAAAATATTATATTTATTTATTTATTTATTTATTACACACACTTCAAATGCAACAACATTACAGCACACAGCCAAATCGATGCTGCAGAAAAAAAAGAGAACATTCTGGTATACACATTAATAGAATAATAATACAATACAAGAAAAAAATAAACGATGCTTACTCAACAAAATTAAAAATTATAATAAATATATATATAAATAATATATTATATTATTATATATATAGATGAATATTATTTTATACAATAGATCATATTAATATACTATATTGACTTCAAATTTATTGTGATCGGTGGGGATCTACAGCATAGCTAAGCTTATAATAATATTTTCGTAGTAACTATGACCTAATCTGTGGTTTCACTGCAAATATTTTATTAATTTTGCGATGCGTGTTTCTGAAATTCATGATATCTTCTAGAGTTTTCATTTGAATTATATACTGTAAAGGACAATTTTAATCTATAATATGTGGCCAAGCTAATTAATTAACAAAAATTTTAAGATTAAAATGGTTACTGTGAGTCAACCTTAAGAGATAGACATATGCTGTCGCGGACTTTTTTGTAGGTCTTATTAAGTTGTACAACTCTTGCATAGAAAATATTCTTCTATCTATTTTCAATTAAGCAGCGTTCGTAAGAAACGTGTTTTTCGACCGTTTATTTGCCGACTTAGGTTGCAAATTAGGTCTCCACGAATGTACCTTTAATTTAAACGGGATAATAACTATATAGCCTATTTTCATTCCGAAAGTCCTTTCTATGTATTAGTGAAAGAATTTTTTAAATCGGTTCAGTAGTTTTTGAGCTTACTCATTACAAACATACAAAAATACAAAAATACAAATGTTCTCTCTTTATAATATTAGTATAGATTATAAGCCACAATGTCAACAACTATTATTGTGAACATTATTTTCTTCTGTACATATTTTTGTAGCTTTTGATTCCAAATAAAATTATTTATTTGGATCTGAGAACTGTGGCAGTGAGGGTGTGCCAAGTGTCTACACTAACATCGCACACTATTACGGCTGGATCGTAGAAAACTCGCCATCATAACCACTATTATCTATACCATAAATACTATAATAATATTATAAAGAGAGAAAATGTGTATTTTTGTATCTTTTGATTTTTGAATTTTTGTATGTATGTTTGTATTGATTTGGCTCTAAAACTACTGGACCGATTTAAAAGATTCTTTCACTACTATATAGAATGGACTTTCAAAATTAAAATAGACTATATATTATTCGGTTTAAATCATAGGTACATTTGTGGAGACCTATTTTGCATCCTAAGT